>CM067304.1:37909434-38538302 GCA_034231615.1 Meghimatium bilineatum
TACCAGCATGATTTGAATTGTAATACAGATCATAACTTGCCCAGCATGTAAAGTCTGGATGTGGCTGACTGCGCAAAGGATCTCTAGTACTAACATGGGTCACTGGTCAGGAAGGCGTCATTCAGCTAGCGTCGTAGTGTGTCAAAGAGCAGGGTGAGACAGTAATGCACCCTGGTCATCTACTGCACTCCGACACACACTCAGTCGTTTCGACTCGTCTTGCCACTGAAACCATATGTGTAGGAGCGAGAGAGTGAGGCTGACGACATTGCGCAACTCTCCCTCATTTTATTTCAATTTTCACTTCATGACTTCATGAATTTCATCAGCATCTCATTAATCATCACACACACACAAAATCCTGTAAACAAAGCAGCCATGCCCTTTTGACTAGGTCCCAGCTTCGTTGTACTGGACACATGGTGCTTATGCGTATGCCAGCTTCAAGAGCCTTTCAAAGATATTATTCTATGGGGAGCTGTGCGATGTTAAACGTTCAAACGGAGGGCAGAAAAAGTTCTTCAAGAACCACCTAAAAATTTTCTCAAGCACTACAGCATCGATCTTAGCTCATGGGAGACTACAACCATTGATCGCTCAGCTTGGCACACCTAGATCACTGCTGGCATAAGTAAATTTGGGGGAAAAAGAGAACAATGCGGACAATTTACAAGCGTCCTGAAGCAGAATGACAAATCCGAAAACTCTCATACTCGGGACCCTCTGCACTCCTGCATGCACTGCAATAGAACTTACCTAGCATGAATCGGACTCATCTGGCATCTACGAACTCACAAACCCAAACCAAATTAGACAATCACAAACTCACAAACCCAAACCAAATTAGACAATCACAAACTCACAAACCCATAACAAATTAGACAATCACAAACTCACAAACCCAAACCAAATTAGACAATCACAAACGTTTGTTTTTCTATTTGTTCACTGCATTTTTATTCTTTTCTCATGTCATGCTCATCTTTGCTTGCGATGGAAGAAAATCATCATCATCATCATTATCATCATCATGTAGAACAACAAAAATACAAACATAGAGACATACCATCTATTACCATTACTACTCAACCCAAGTTCAAGATGGAAGTCAAGAGACATATGATAAACAGTATTTTTATGCCAGCACTCTGCTATCAATGCCAGACATCAGCGCGGACAGCTGTCCAGCAGAGAAAAATTACAACATGTGAGATGAAATGCCTGAGAATAGCCATGATGATGAAATCAGGAGAAGAATCGGTATGACCATGCACAGATTACGTCGAAAAAAAACCAAATAAAATTGTTTGGACACCTTATGAGAATGAACCATAACCAACCCAAGAACATATAACATAAGAAGATCCGGATACAATGCCAGAGGAAGACCTAGAACAATATGAATAGATAACATCAAGACAACACTGAACAAATACAGATTCAACGCAACGAACGCGAGCAAACTGGTCTTGGAGAGACAAAAAAGCTCTGTCACCACTCCTATGCTTAACGGCAATTGTAGATATTCTGACCATCATCCACCTCTGAGGATACACAATAGACAATAACTGTAATTAACAATCTTCATGTTTTCTTACCGATGTTCGAAAGGCATTGGCAACTCTGGCAGTCATGTTGAGTAGTACGCATAGAATGACGACATCATGTAAGCTTCTGAAGAACATTGTCTGTGAGCTGTATTTTTAATGTCATAGAGGCTGTACAGGTAGGACTGGTTGTAGAGTGGGCTTTTCTGAAGAAACAAAATATATCTATAATGAGGAAGGGGTTTTCGAAACAAATTATATATATATATATATATATATATATATATATATATATATATATATATATATATATATATATATATATATATATATATTATATATATATATATATATATATATATATAATATATATATATATATATATATATATATATATATATAGTATATATATATATATATATATATATATATATATATATAATATATATAATATATATATATATATATATATATATAATATATATATATATATCCCTTTTGCCAAGCTTTTTTACTAAGTTCTTAACACTTAACGTTCATATTTGCTGGGGAGGGGTTGAACGCTACCTCTCCCCGCCCAAATACTCGCCCCCATCTTCTTTACGCTACGTGCATGAAAAAAGTATCAAAGATTATCAGACCAGAGATTATCAGACCAAAGATTATCAGACCAAAGATTATCAGACCAAAGATTATTATCCCCCCAGTTTGTTAAATAATATCAACACTGTGATTCACAATGTGCGTCTTCGTACATAACGTAAGAACCGACTAACATATTTTAGGGTGAAGCTGACTGTCTCATCCCATTAGTCAGTGTTGAAAAAAATAGACTTCCTGTTTCACCAAGTTTACTACAAACATATACCACTGTTATGTTACAAGACATTCTACAAAGCAAAACTAACCAGCTGTAGGTTTACCCTAACTCTAGATTTCAGGTAGGTGCAACAAGCGATGCTGTCAACAGTAGAAAACCTCTGTACTGGACTTCATTAGATGCATTTTTTATTATTGTCGTGATTTTTTCCCTCATTATTTATATACCTGAAGTCTCATTCCAGACATAGCCACGGTCAACTAACGGAAATAATCAAAATCGACCTCTCAGGTCCTGATTACATTTTCTGTACACATGTCTGTATTCCAGAGGCCGGACATGCCTATAAGATACCACATTACTGGCAACGTTGAGAAACGTCAGCCCACGTGGCATACAGCAGAAAACATGGAATACAACTCTTATGCTATACAACTCAATTCATGCACCATACGGTAAGTGATCAAAAGTTGTTCAGACTGCGGCATCAAATGCCCACAGAAGCGTCTCTGCAAAATGAAATCCGAGTAATCCACAACGACCTACAAGAAACCAGTCTGTAAATGACCAATATCTGACTGGATGTAAAATAATTTTATAATTCTCTAAACTTAAACAAGGAACTGAAGTCGGATGTGTTAGACCACTGGAGCAAATAGAACGGTCACACAACACATTTCCCATCCCTGAACTACAACCTGCCGAAATCTAGTAGGACAGTTATCCTGCTACAAGAAATATCCAGCTAGAGTATTACAATGAACGCTGAAGAAAAATAAGAACTTAACAACAGAGATGCATTGCAGAATTTTTGTGTTAATGTTTCCAGAGTGACACCCCCTACGACCCTGAAGGGGTATGGGTTTGATGATGCTGATGTAAACAATTGATCAAAAAAGGTTGTATAATATCAGGAAGCCAGAACAACATAAAACACGCCTCTCTATTATCATCATCAAGTGACATATTCTTTCCAGAACGTAGTCTTTCCGCTCTATACTTGAACAATATCGAACATGATGTTTAACAATCGATCGCAGAAGTTGTGTAGAAGCATAAACACGTCATCAGTTGTTGTGTAGTATCTCAGGAACACAAGATTACCTAAAATGAATCTCCCTATACGTGAACAATATTTGACTGGATGTACGATTGAATTAAGAAGGATTAAAATGGTCAAAGCAACCCAAACCTTTGCTGAAATCAGATGTGTCAAGAAGGAATGCACAAATATCCCAGACAAGCTGTAAACCATGACAATAGCGCATCTGTTTTCTGGACTACATCCTGTTAACAAGCAGGAGCTGGAGAATGAATGCACACGGTTAAACAGATTCATAACTTATCTTATTCAGGAAGTAGCCATAAACCCAGCATTATTTTGATGTGGTTATTTACAGAACAATATAAATATGTTCAGTAGGTTGCCATTGGATCTGCCCATATATTACGTCAACAAATCGTTTGTAAATTGTTATCCCCTTCTCTCGTGTCAACAGAGGGATTCAGGGATCCCACTCTCACTTCCCCGCTTAATAATGCCAAAATAATCCCACCTCCCCTAAAATATTTCGCCCATAAGCTATGAAGTAAATACATCATATTTTTCATATTTAAACCATTTCACATACACACAATTGTATTGATATATTTAAAGAAAATGTTTATTGACGTCAATTTTATTTCCCCTTGTCAACAACTGCCAAACGTTTGCAGTCCTCTTATCCTTCCCACCACCCTCCTCACCGTCCCTAGGCACGACGTCCTAGTCTTCCTCCTCCAGAAAATCTTCAGCAAATTGTCTTGATCTGTATGCCTTTTTCCCTTATGGGATGGAGCTGATTGGGGCCTAAGTAGGGTTTTACTGACTTCTCCCTTTGTATGTTTTAGAAAATAGTTTCCTATATTCCCCTATTTTAAAGGTCCCCCCAAACCTGGGGGACGCGCATGCTGGGGTCAATGACCCCAGCTGTTGGCTTGAGCTTATAGCGGCTCATACTCGCTTGATGCTGCCCGTCACGAGACACATGGGGTATTTCAGTGGAGATATCAGTGCCACCTGATATCCCACCCCGTCCTGTTGGGCAACATCGCCAGTTTGTCCGCGACTGCTTATTCGTCCAGATATCTGGATTATTCGTCCAGAGATCTGTCTTATTCGTCCAGAGATCTGTCTTATATTGCAGCCAACCACCAGATATGGAGACTCCATATCCGGAGGTTGTTCCACGATCCGCAACCTGTGGACGCGCCTGGTAGGGGATGGTCGCCCCCCCCCCCCCCCAGGCTTGATCTTTATCAAGTACTACTATAGAAAAATCCTGATCCTGCTGCGCTATAATCCCAAACAGCTTCACTTATTTCGGCTTATACATCTAATCATTGATCACTTCGCGGGATCTACCTACCGTAGTGGTTAGGCTGTTCGCCTTTTGTTCAAGAGATCATGAGTTCGAGTCCGGCTCGTGTCCTTGTGTTTATAAGGTGGGTTTTTTCGGAGATCATTGCTGATTTCCACTTGAAGCTACGGAGCTGCGTTCTATGAGTGGTAATTTACGCAGGCAGCGTGCCGCTTCTTTAAGAGTGAGGGAGTACATATGGGAAACCGAGTACTCGGGCATGCGGTTGCGCCTGTAGGTCTCACCAATGGCTCACTAGACAAACCAACCATGCAAAAGAAAACCTTAGTAGATGACATGCCTTTATATTGACGTTATCTTCTTATAGAAGCTTCATGGTACATCATCTATACAATCCCGTAGTCGTAACCTTCGATAACAGTTACTATGTTGTTCCGACAGGCCGACGTTGTGCTTGAACTAGTTACGGGCACGGCGTGTGTATATGGAACAATAAAGAAGCCTGTCGCAGGGGCCAGAGTTGTGCCCTGATGTTGACGTCTGTTTCTGTGGAATTGGACTCACCATCGAAACACCATCGATTCGAATGGCTGCTGGAACAGAGGGCGGAGCGCTTATGGGAATGCCCCACGTGCAGTGAGGCCAGTTTCTAATCAAGAATCAAGAACCGAATACAGTGAAGTAAATCTTCTACAGCTTTGGCACTTTTTTTGTTCTCACATTACGAATACTGTGTGCCGCCAGAAATTAAAGCCAGGATACAGTCTGACCAGACAAGATAAGCGATGCTGTTTAGGATCTATTTTGCACAAATCTTCCGTAGACTTACTTGATTTTTATGTATCTCAACTACCATATTTGCGTTATCTTGCCTTGATTAACCCTCTGTTACACCATTTATGTATCCCAACTACCATATTTGCGTTATCTTGCCTTGATTAACCCTCTGTTACACCATTTATGTATCCCGACTACCATATTTGCGTTATCTTGCCTTGATTAACCCTCTGTTACACCATTTATGTATCCCAACTACCATATTTGCGTTATCTCGCCTTGATTAACCCTCTGTTACACCATTTATGTATCCCAACTACCATATTTTGCGTTATCTCCGTTTTAGCTTGGGGACCCACGTCGATCTGCCATTTTCACTTCTCTTCTTCTCTCTCGCTATTTACCCCCTTTTCGTTTTACTTCCTTCTCTCAACTTCCTTTCTCATGTTTATCGGTTATGATAGATCGCTATGTGCAAGCCATGGTTACGGATGTCTGCATCCTTTAGCGACTACGGCCCTGCCTTGCGCTTTGGTTCTTGTTTGCCGCTCGTTATCTATACTCCCTGTTTGTGTTTTAAAGGACCTTTGCCCAATCAAGTTTTATCGCCTCTTATAGCCCGCGGATGGTCTTTCTCGCCTCTGCATCATTGAACGTGTGGTAACAGGCCACAATTTGCTATTTAACTAGGTGTCTCTAGTTCCAACTCCCTTTTCACCGCGAGCTTCTACGTCATTTTTATTTTATTTGTATTATATCCTATCTATTTCCACTGTTCTTGTGCAGTTACTTAACACTTTCATCTTCTTCTCACACTCTCTTTTCTCTTGTCATGCTGTCTTATCTTTGATTCCTCCAGCGTCTTCTCACTACTGTCCCTCTTCCCTCTTCTTTCCTTCCTCTCACCACCATGTGTGTCTCTACGTAAGATTTGTTTACTGTTGTCCTTTGTTTGTCCCGATGAAGACTTTTTAGTCGAAGCGTTGTCTGTCGTTGTGTCTCGTTGTTAGGTCGTTTTATCGACTTACTTTGATAACAATTATACTTATTTTTGTTCATTTTAACATTTACCCTGTAATTACCAGCCACTCTTTCCTATTTCAGGTTATTACCTGACACTGGAACTTGTATCACTAGATTCTATTACTAGCGCGTAAAACTGATCTAAAAGTACTGTATACACTGTTGTACAAGCTCATAAAACAATTCTTCGAGCACCAATGTACAAAGACAAACAGTTTGTTTGCCTCTTCCCACACACAAAAAGAACAAGCCGGCCCCACCAACACAAAAGGTTCCCTACATCTGAGCTAACGGCTATACATTCTGCTACATTATACATTGTCCTGTGTACTGTCATCTGTAGATTATATTCTGTGTTTTGTTTTATGTATCATATTTACATCCGTTAGTGATAGTGTGTAGTGTTTTAGTCATCATTCAGTAGGACTTCATTACCTGTTTTACACGTGAGTACTATTATACATTCTGCGTAACTTGGATATGAAAGTTAAGGTCACCGTCGTAGCACAGAGATTCCCAGAAGTGCTCAGCTGCCAACTCAGTGGTTGACCAGAAACCTCATGACTAACTTCGCCTACCGCACTTACTTAATAGCGATAGTAACATTCCCTGAACATCATAGAGCTTAAGACCTGGTACTACCTTACTTCCTGGTGAATGTGTGAACCACGAGAATATTTCATTTATTTCAAACGACCCTCATTGAGGCCAACTTCTTGAAGTGAAGATGGGGGCTTAGTCCAACCCCAGAGGTTGGAAAGTAAGATTGATTGGGCTACCCCCGATATCGAGCAGGACCACAGTCCTACCCAAGAAAGCAATGTACTGAGATACCAGATCGAGAGGCGCACAAACAAACATGCCATCATGTAACACGAATAAGTAACATGTCAATAAGTAAACAGCAAATAACTCGATAACAAACATACAAACAACAAATAACTAGACAACAAACATACAAACAACAAATAACTAGACAACAAACAAATGACTAGACAGCAAATAACTAGACAACAAACAAACAAACATCTTAACAAAAACAAACAAATAACTAGACAACAGACACATAACAAATAAATATTATAATTAAATAACAAATAAACAACAAATAACTAAACAATAAACAAATAACATTTGTCAACATCAAATTTGCTGTCTATTGTTGTTGTTTTTTTAAATACAGATTTAGTATAATTTTATTGTGCAAAATCACATTTCTTTTACTCAATCAGGTCAGGTTTTTTATTTAACACCACATGATGTTTTTTTATAAGTGGGTCATATTCCATGTCAAATCAATCAGTAAAAGACAATTTATTTCCACACATTTGATCAAAAGTGGGTTTTTTTCCTATTTAAAAGAACAAATGATATAGAAAGCAAGTATTTTATCGTCACATGTATGGATATTTTCACGGCATATGTTGCAAAATTTCTTAGTCTATCTGACAATATACAAATTATGAAGATTTCACATGTTTAAACTTATTAATATTGCTAATTTTTTGGGTTTTTTTTTAAGGTTTCAAGTGATTCAAATGGCTTAAACTAGAAGATCTTGCAGAAATAAGCCTAACATCTTCTGCTACATCTGCGGTGAACACACCCTCGTTACTAATATGATTCTAGTCACAACTTTCATAAAGCAAGCTTACCATGCGTATTTTGGTATAAAACTTGGAGTATGAAGCTTGGAGTGCAACATTATGAACCCAGAGATTGGAGACTATTCATTGACAGCTGCAAGAGATGACTAAAATGTGTTCTGCTTTACAATGGCAATAGTTTATTTCTGTACCCCTTGCTCACTCGACTACACTGAAGGAGAAGTATGAAGCGGTGACGTATGTGCTGGGTAACGTTTCTTATTATCAGCACGAGTGGTATATTTGTGTTGACTTGAAGATGGCGAATTTCCTATTGGGACAACAGTCCGGCTTTACAAAGCATCCCTGCTTTCTGTGCATGTGGGATAGTAGGGATAGGTCTCAGCACTATACCAAGAAGGACTGGCCTGCACGAGAATAATTTGTGCCGGGTAGATCAAAGAACATCGTCAACAATCCTCTGGTAGACAGAAACAAGATACTATTCCCACCTCTGCATATCAAGCTTGGCTTGATTAAACAGTTCACCAAAGCCATGGACAAGGATGGTGGCTGCTTCACTTGTGCCTCGCTTTTCTAGGAATAACCATAGAGAGATTGAAAGGTGGCATTTTTGATGGTCCTCAAGTTCGTCAGCTCATAAGAGATCCTGAGTTGAAAAATCAATGAACAAATTGGAATTGGAAGCATGGAAGGCTTTGTTCTGGTTGTGAAGAATGTTTTGGGCAATACCAAAGCCAGTAACTACGAAGAAGTTGTCAACAATATGCTGACTGCTTTCAAAAACCTTGGATACAACATGAGCATAAAAGTGCATTATTTATTCTCGCATATGGATCGGTTCCCCGAGAATCTTGGATCAATGAGTGACAAGCAGGGACAGAGGTTCCATCAGGACATAAACGAGATGGAGACCAGGTATCAAGGACATTGGGATGCAGTAATGATGGTTGATTATTGATAGACTCTGAAGAGAGACTTCCCTGCTGTTGAGCATACGAGAAAGTCGAAGAAACTGAAATTTATGTCTTAAATTTTGCTCAGTGATGACATAATTTGCATGTCCTTACCTTTTTCAATGTCTTCTCTTCATTTATATAAATCCATATTTGTAACATTTAATAAATACATTCTGTTAAATAATTTTTATGTGAGAAATGTAACACATAAATCCACTACTAATATCACCAAAAATGTAGTTATGAATAGAAGGCTATAGTCAGAGAATACATTTTTTAAAATTACTTTAGAAAAAAACAACCTGACCTGATTGAGAAAAATGGATGTCATTTTTTGGCTTCATTGGCACAAAATGCTCCTAATTCAGTAAAAAAATTATAGACAACTTCCAACTTCATTTTTATTTGGTGGGGGGGGGGGTAAACCAGTGTAACTAAACAACAACAGACACAAAATATCAAACTACGAACAACGGGTGGATTCGATATCTTGGTCTGCTGATCCCCGGGCGAATGACTTAAGCTTACACTACTGCATCTACTCTTCTGAAATAGCAACATTGAAGCCATGACGTCATATGAAATGTCTGGTCAAAAGTAGACAACATTGATACCACCACGTGGTTGATGGTTTTCAAGTTATTGTATATGGAAAACAAAATTGTGGAGCCTACCATCTACATACACACACATACCCACTCAGACCACTGTATGTAAAAACACAAAATTGTTGAACATGACATTTACATGCACACACAGACCACCCTCTGAGTATCAATCTGCTTAAAATATTGCATTATACTTAGATTTGAAGTATGTGGGTATATAAAAGCGTGCACCCCACTGAGATTTGAAGTATGTGGGAATGTAAAACAATGCACCACACTGAGAACTGAAGTATGTGGGTATGTAGAACAATGCACCACACTCAGATTTGAAGTATGTGGGAATGTAAGACAATGCACCACAATGAGATTTGAAGTATGTGGGTATGTAGAACAATGTATACCACTGAGAAATTAAGTATGTGGGTATGTAGAACAATGTATACCACTGAGAAATGAAGTATGTGGGTATGTAGAACAATGTATACCACTGAGAAATGAAGTATGTGGGTATGTAGAACAATGTATACCACTGAGAAATTAAGTATGTGGGTATGTAGAACAATGTATAGTAGAACAATGTATACCACTGAGAAATGAAGTATGTGGATATGTAGAACAATGCATACCACTGAGAAATGAAGTATGTGGGTATGTAGAACAATGCATACCACTGAGAATTGAAGTATGTGCGTATGACAGAAAGCTGTGGAAAAGCGCCAGTACGAAACATGACGCTATATCATTAACGGGGGTTAACAACAAAACAAATTAGTGTAACTGGAATGTAAAGTGGATTGATATAAATAAGCATATAAATGAAGTTATAAAGCTGTATACATCTAAAAGGTCGAACTTGAACAATATATTGTCCTATCTATCGCTGATTTTGCAGAGTGTGGTCATTTCATTCGGGACACATCACGTGTCATGACACACTGAAACAGTTGTGTAAGTTCCGTTTTGATCACTCCCTTCTTTAGAATAGTCCTACGTGCAGATCCAGAAAAATCTAATTTATTTCAGCTTATTCTACTTTTTTCTATGTATTTTATTGGCTGGCAACACAAAATTCAGAACTGTTCCAGCAGAGTGTGGAAGAAGCATTGGAGGAAAGTCATGGATTTGCAACATCAAGGAATGAATTCGACACACTTATGCTCCCGAAAGGGGACAAATAATCGCGACGATGTTACTTGCATGTCGTTAGAGGCGATTAATGTGGTTTTGGGGGTGGGTGGGTATCTGTCCTCACTGACCTTGAAACCAGTCTGTTATCTCATTACCCTAATAGTACTTACGTAGAACACAGGTTATTGATGTTTCACTTGAACACAAAAGATGGACTGAACAATTACCCTGAACTCCAGTATGCTGAGTACAAAAAAATGCTCTTGTCTCTGCATGTGTGAAACCCTAATATTCCCATATGAACGAATTCCGTAGCCATCAAATCATAGCACGCTGTCGATTCTGAAATCTTGCTGATCATTATTTGAGGGTGAGACATAATAATGGTTAATTTTAATAAGTTTTTCACGGGTGGAGAACGGTAACAGCTAATCCTAGTCACTTGTTCACAGTTGACAGAACAGTAACCCTTTATACAGCCGGTGTTATCCGGCGTGATCTAGCAGTGGTGTATACTTACTGTTAACAAAATAAAATAAAGCAAAATTTCTGCATTTGAAACAAAATGGTACAGAAGAATCATTGAAATACCTTGGACAAGGAAGAACCCCAATAAAGACATCTTGGGATAATTTAATGTAAAAAAAAACTCAACCACAAGGATCTCTCTAGAAAATTACAATATGTTGTCCATGTCACATGCCAGCCTAGAAAAGTTAATGATGGAGGGGATGATGCCAGGGAGACAAACAAGAGGCAGACCAAGAAGAAAATGGACGCAAGACATCAAAGACCACCTGAATATAACAGTGACAGAATCAAGACTGGCTCAAGAACGACGAAGTTTCGAAAGTCTGTGATGACTGCTATCATCCTGTTGAGGATATGCTACCTGATGATGATGATGATGATGATGATGATGATGATGATAGAGGGGAGGATGACATGGTAACACAAAAAAGGTAGACCTCAAAGAAGATGGACACAAGATATCAAATACCACCTGAACAGAATCAAGAAGAATAATTCAAGATTGGTAGGAGTTTCGAATTTCGGTAATGACTGTTATATCATGTCCATAATATGCTACCTTATGATGATGATTGTTAATATCCTAAATAAGTCCTCCAGGAAAGTTCTACTCGCATACTTCAAACAGCGTCACTTATCTTGGCTGATGCGACTGATCAGTGGTTAACTAACGTATAAGTGTGTGTTGCCAGCCAATAAAATACACTGAAAAAGTAGAATAAGTTCAAATACATGAGATCTTTCGGGATCTGCGCGTAGGACTATTCTGAAGAAGAGAGTGATCAGAACATACGTATTTACTATCTCATCAACCACGAATCTCTAGATAAAAGGATTTTCTACGAGATTTATCACGTTACGATAAAGGCCAAAAAGACCTATTTTTTTATCGACAGAGAAAGCTATTAATTGATTTCCGTACCTGACGGACGGAATGACAGATTAATTGTACCCGGTCACCTAAGCCTACACAATCAATGGTACCCCCATCCCACGCACACTTCAATTGCTGTCTCAATGACAATGCAGGTCTAATGCGCATTACTGCTAGCCTTTACTCACGCGGTGCAAGTGACCCCATAAATCCTTATTCCATGCAAGGTATAGTTCATAGAACGAAATTCTACAGAAATACATCAGACAGTTTGCTGTTCCCGTGTTGCGTGGCCCGAAAAGAATATGGGATACATCCATGTATATAGAAGTCTATGGATACATCCATGTATATAGAAGTCTATGGATACATCCATGTATATAGAAGTCTATGGATACATCCATGTATATAGAAGTCTATGGATACATCCATGTATATAGAAGTCTATGGATACATCCATGTATATAGAAATCTATGGATAAGTGCACACAAAAATATTCTAAAGAAACACTTGTTTTCTAATTTTGCTAGTGAGAATTAAAACAAAACGGATTATCACGATAAAAAACCTGCCTAAGTATCGCATGAACTTTTTACCTAGATGTCTATGGATCGACCTCCTATCTGCCTCCCCCCCCCCACTTCACACAATTCTCTTAGAAAAATAAATCATACCAATTGTACTAAAAGACAATTATTTAAAAAGAGTAGACACCCCCTCTCCACCCTTCCTACCACCACCCACCTCACCCCACCCTTCCTACCACCACCTAACTCTTCCAACCTTAAAAAAAAATCTTCCCACAAAGGAGGCAAATCAACAATCCTAAAATATTGCGTTAATTAATAGTGTATAGGTGAATAGACATAATAAGACCTTGTCATTAGAGGTGAGAAAGAGATGCAGTGCTATATAACCCCTATACTAACATATGGGTGCGAGTCTTGGACAATAAACAAACTGGAAAGTGGGAGATTGGAGGCAACAGAGATGTGGTTCTACAGAAGAATGCTGAGAATACCATGGACTGCTAGAAACACTAATGTGGAGGTGTTGAAAAAGTCAAATGTGAAACGGACCTTAATCAATAATATAAGAAAATTACAATCTTCTTTTTTTGGCCACTTCCTGAGACAGGAAGGCTTGGAGAACATAGTCACAACAGGCAAAATTGAAGGCAACAGAGACAGAAGGCAACAACGTGAGAAAATATTAGACAGTTTGGCAACCTGGAACGCAAGGAAACAACAACGTCCTTGATACATAATACTGTGAACAGAGAGCTGTGGAGAGCCACGACTGCCTACGCCAGCCTGCATGGCACCTGATGATGATGATGATAGATGAACGTCTTATTGACTAGGTCGTTAGTTAGTTGTCGGATCATCATCACTACAAACTGGGCACGTCCATAGTTGTTACAGTCTATCCCTGAGTGTATCCGCCATTATTCGTCTTTACTAATCTCGTATTTAGATAGAGGTCTGATATTTTAATGCACATCGGTTATATTTTTATTTTTGATTGCAAATTCAGTGCAACTTAGGCCACTATGTCTTTGTGTTTGCTTGAAGCAATTTCACCTGTACTCTTCTTCTTCTTCTGTGTTCATTCTCAGACTCCTGCAGATTAGCAGGATGTGGTCCGGAGAACGGAATGCGTTTTGTCATCGTTTACAGCATTTCTGCGATATCAGCGCCTTTCGGCCTGATGCATCTTACTTCAGCATGGCTTTGGATCATTGACCTTATATGGGATGGGACAGCCAACTCCATCGCATAACCTCATTATTCGCCTCTTACGACATGCATGAAAGGTAAACAGTGGTACTATTATTTGCGTCCCTCTCGGGCTCCTACAACACACGAGCTTTCTCTATTCAATGATGACAAGAGGGACATGTTATAATAACATAACTAGGAATGAGTAATTTTCAGAGTGTAATGAACGCAATTTTTGTAAAAAAAAATTTGCACAGACATTCTCATTTAGTGTTAGTGTTGTGTGTCTTGAGCAAAACTGTCTCTTTGTTTTCTTCTTCCTGTTTTATTTTTTAAAATGTATCAATTATTATTATTACTTTTCTTATTACAAGTTATTATTAGCATTACAATTTAATATTAGTACTACTATTATTACTAGTATTACTAATTATTATTATTACTACTATTATTACTATTACTATTATTATTATTATTATTATTATTATTATTATTATTATTATTATTATTATTATTATTATTATTATTATACGAAGTTTGAATGTTCCATGTCCAAATATAGCTACTTAATTGACTTTTCAATTCTAAGATGCTCTAAAAGAGAATATAGTTTGTTAAATGACATTATCATAGCCCGCAATAACTAAAAATACAACATGAAAAAATTATTATCCATGACAGCAGACGGGGATTCAGAGGTAATAACAAGATTGCGGAAACAAGCGTTTATTTTGAAAAGCGGCGTGAAAACTGTTGGAAACTGTATTAAAACAACAATAAAAAAGTACAGTAAATATGAAGTGGGATGTTATTTTAAAAAGTTGATCACTTTTATATCTTTTGAAAACTTATATAATTTTTTCTTGGGAAAACTGGTACGGTGAGGGCTTGCCATATTTTTAGCAATTTTATTAGCACAAAATATGGTCTGTGTGTCGTCGGACCTGAAAAGGAAACGCATATTAGTGACACTATAATCTTCCACTCCTATCGTAAAAGACGAATAATGTGTTTTTGAGGGTTAGGGTTGGCTGTCTCATTTCATAGAGACTCAAAGTGACCCAGAAACCGTGCTAAAGTCCTATATGTCTTGCCAAAAGTCAAAGAAGTCACAGTCAAGCTGTAAATCATGAGACAACGCTTTCCATCGTTCGGGCTATATCCTGCTAATCTGGAGGAGAACGAACGAAGAAGAACAAGTAGAAAATGTCATGCAACACTTTGTTAAAGGAACGTGAATAAAGGTACATGAATACCTCGATCCCCCACCTAAATATAGTACCTTGGGGTGCAAAGTATTCATCACTGATATTGTGTGACTCCCAAGGTTAGCATATAGCAGAAATCCTAAAAGTACCTCTACTTTGTAAACCCTAAACAGATATACTCATAACTCGTGTGTTATATCTGGCTAATAATTGTAGAGATCATGTTCTGGTTGTCGAAGCTAACGATGGAATGAAAATTAATTGAAACCAGACTAATTTGATACAGATATTTTTTTACACAAGCATATGAAGGACAGAATACCTCCAACACTGGTTGCATCTCCCTGTGTATTTCTATAGGTGTTTTCCCTGTAGCATGGAGAATTTTATCACAGCTCTGGCGTTTGATGTCTCCATTGTTCTGACACATCGTTACACTGTTCGAGTAGCACATCCTGCCAGTATGAAGTGTTGCCTCATGGATCATATCGTTAAAAACTAGTTGATGTGGGAAATTCATACTTAACGCCTCCATTAACAATTGAATTTCTATTGAATGAGGAATATTGTTTTAGCTATTAATCAAAGTGGTTTTGCTCATATTCCGTGCATGGCTTATATCCTGCAGTTGAGAATATTGCATGGATTTAAGGCCGCAGATGCCGAAACATTGTTTGATAAATGTCGACAAATTGTGGGCCACTTTAAACATAGCGCTGCAAACACTACCGAATTACAAAGTTGTGGTGAGTCACTATTAAGCAAACTGCAGGAAGATGTTCCAACAAGATGGAACAATTTTTGTGATGTTGCAAAGTCCGATGCATGCCAGAGAAGCAATAACCGTCTACATGTCACAGGAAGAAAAGCAGTATAAAGGTACACAACTGTTATAGTCCGTTCAGATTCGTTTGCCGAGATGTTAAATTATTTTTATCAAAAACGTATTGTTCATTTGGATTGATCATTTGAAGTTAGGTTTAGAATAATAATGTCGCTATAGAAATATTTTTTTATCAAAGAAATGTGATCCAGTATCAAAGATACCTTATTTAACCTATATTAAAAAAAAGTTAATCTAAATTATAAACAACCGCTGGATTATGGAGATGCTTACATCTCACAGCTGATTATTAAATATAAAGGCATGACCCTCACGGTAGAATGTGCACCGTTCTAAAAGTAGTTGTTTCCACTGTACATTTGTATAAAGCAATGTTACATATGGAAATTCCCGTTTAGCACCAAATATTATTTTTCCTGAACTTAGAATTATGTGAAATCAAAAACGGCTATTTACTCGATTTCAAGTCACAAGTCAGAGGCACGTCTCAATATTTACAGAAAGTAGGCGGCACTAAGCATATTACCTTCTGCAAGTCTATGTGAGAATGAATCTGAAAGCGAAATATTTTACTGAGCATAACATTGCTATAAAGATTTATCAATACTTCTGCAGAGAGCGTAAAAAGGGACATCTTTATTGTTCTTTATCAAATCCTGAGAAGAGAACAATGCATATTTATGTTTGTGTAAACGTTCATTTGATCGAATAGTGGAAGCAAGCGGATATTTATTGCCAACAAATTCACGAAAGCAAGGAAGGAAAGAAAAGATAGACAGTTTCGATAAGGACCTAGTAAAAAGAGAAATATGTAGAATGTTTGATAAAAACGAAGAAGTGACACTTAGAAAGTTGAAGATTTGGCTGAAAACTAATAACGACATTGAAATATCAAAAACTTTATTATGGAAAACTGTAAGAAATGCAGGCTTCACCTTTAGAAAGTATGCTGGTGGAAAAAACATTATTTGTGAAAAGCCACATCTGGTAGCTCTTAGAAGCAAGTATTTACGTGAAGTGAAGGGAATGCGCGAGAATGGTTATGATATTGTGTATTTAGATGAAACTTGGATCAACGCTCATCATACAAATGAAAAGGAATGGCAGTTAGCAGATGGAAGTATTAAAAGATCAGTACCAAGTAGTAAAGGGCAACGTTTGATAGTTGCACATGCAGGTAGCAGACATAATGGGTTGTTGCAGAATGCTCATCTAATTTTCATTTCAAAATCCATTGACAATAGAGACTACCACTCCGAAATGAATGGGCACATATTCGAAGACTGGATCGAAAAAAGTATTCTTCCAATATTAGATAGACCTTCTTGTCTGATAATGGACAATGCTTCATACCATAACGTATTGAACGTAGAAGATAGAATCCCAACATCATCAAGTACAAAAGATGCAATCAAAACGTGGCTCATAAAAGAACACATACCAGTTACCGACAGGTACTTGAAACCCGAATTGCTTAACCTTGTAAAACAGACACAACGAACAAAGATATTTAAAATAGACAAGTTAATTGAAGAACATGGTCATAGATGTTTGAGACTACCTCCATATCATGCACACTTAAATCCTATAGAGCTAATTTGGGCAAAAGTTAAAGGACACGTAGCATCTACAAATACAACTTTCAAATTATGTGATATTGAGACACTTACAAATCAGGCTCTATCAAATATACATAAAGACTACTGGGTGAAATGTGAGGATCATGTGTTACGCCAAGAAGAGGAATATTCGAAAAAGGAAGGTTTGTTGTTTGTTCAGCCGAAAACAGTAATCGACCTATTTGACTCGTCTGATTATGAATGATCATTACTCTGATTAAGTCTACACTAAAAAAAGTTTGATTTGCAAAATTTACAAGTTGATTTGTAAAACATTTCATTGCTCAATACCACCCAAGCAATTCAAAAAAATGTTGTAAGCAAACCATCAACCATTACTTATAAAAATTAGCCCGCTTGATTCAATACAGAAGTTCAGATATCTTGGATCAACTATTACAGACAAAATTTCCTTACATGAAGAAGTATATGTACTTATTTCAAAGGCAGCGACAACATTTGTGAAACTCACACCAAGAGCATGGAACAATATCAAATTGACTCTACGAACAAAAGATATTTTTTACACCTGCTACCATGTAAAATTTTGTGGACACGCCTATGGGTCATCATTGCACTAGATTACTGTAAAATATTTTGTTTATGGTCGAAATAATATTTACATGGGCAAACATCAAAAGAATTCGCCGCTTTCAAATAACCGTTACAGCTAGACATCAAGTAACACATATGTTTTCGCGACATGGACATTTTAACAACGTATGCCAAAATTCATGTGAAATCATCAAGAACTTTTTGAATTATAAATCATAACATCTCGGCAAACGATTCTGAACGGACTATAGATAGTGATTGGGAAAAGATGTCAAAATACGTCGAAGTTTTAGACTTGTTCTGTTAGGCAACGGTTCTACTTGGTGGCAACATCATGTGTCGTGTAGTTGTGTATTGCCACTGTTATCGTTATTGACAAATAACATGATTGTAAATGATGATAACCCAAACTACATAGACAGATTCAAGGCAGCTTCTAGTGATGATTTCACAGAACGTGTAGCTGGTATGAACACTATTGAAATATTACAGATCGCAACAGCACTTGATTCACGATATATAAACGTGAAGTGCTTGTCAGACGATTCAAAAGAACAAACTTGGTCACTTATTGGGCGACAGTTAGCAGTTCGTCTGAATGATGATCTGTTGTTGGTCACTTATTGGGCGACAGTTAGCAGTTCGTCTGAATGATGATCTGTTGCAGACTAATGATGATACTGACAGTGCCAGTGAAACCATATGCGAACCTAAATCAAAGCGTATTAAGCTGATGGAGTCTGACTCAGACTCAGAAGACGGTGTTGAAACTGAAAGTGCTGCTGATGAATTACACCGCTTTAAAAACGAGAAAAAAAGTTGTTGAATCAGTTGATCCACTACAATGGTGGAAACTTAATGAACATAGATATCCAAAGTTGGCATTATTAGCCAAGGCTTGTCTGTGCATACCAGCTACCTCAGTTCCGTGTGAACGTTTATTTAGCTCTGCTGGTTACATTGTCAATAAAACAGGTTCATCACTTGAACCAGATACCGTTAATATGTTGATATGTTGATATGTTGATATGTTGATATGTTGATATGTTGATATGTTGATATGCTTGTGGGCTTGCGTAGTTGGTTATCTCATGACATTTGAACGAAAAAAAGCTTGTGCTATTATGTTAAATAAATCTCAAATATGTGTCCATATCTGTAACTACAGAATTTTGGGTTTAATCCGAATTAATTATTCGTTAATTTTATAAAGGTTATTAAAATTAAATTAATCGTTACCAGCCCTACTTCTAATGCATTTGGGGATTGGTTTTCCTTGAATAATCACATGATAAAAACACTCATGTCACATGTTTCGTTGGCCTGGAACAGTTTAAAAAGAACCAGCACAATATGATACCTTGGTGTGTTTTTTGACAGAAGTCTGATGTTTCAGGGAACATGTTGACCACGTCATCATAAGGGCAGACGAAGGCTTAGCAGCAATGAAGGTTATGGCTGCTGCACAGCGTGAACAGAGGTTGTTCTTTCTTTTGTACCAGGGTTTGGTGGTGGCTGTGGTGAAATATGCACTGGCAAATCTGACGCTTAGCCAAACTCAGAATGAAAGACTGGATATAATTCAGAATGCAGCAATAGCAATGCGCGAGCTATGCAGTACCTACTTGACTGTCCAACAGCAGAACATATATTACAGTACTGCTATGCACTGTCATACCTTCAAATACATGCAGATAGCGAACACCCAATACATTCCCAAATACAGAAAATTAACGGTAGCAGACTTAGTCGTGGATGTGACGTGCTTAGGGTGTCATACAAGACGTGTGCAGATTGCACGATATGGAAGCAAGTGTGAAATGAGTAGGATTACCCACAGATTTCGAAACTTGTTTCAGCGTAGTAATATCACTTAGCAGAGAATGGTGTCCCGCGGCTGTGGAGCAAGAGGTGCAGGCTTTGGTCAGTAAGAATGCCAAAGATGGGGATGTGATTACATACACTGATGGATCTGTAATTAGACATGTTCGCAGTGCTTGGGCCTTCACAGCTCAGTGCGCAGGTAAGTAAACCGATCAGGGAGGAGAGTGGCTACGACTGTCACTACTAGTAGCATGATCATGGAGATTATGGCGGTGACCAGTGAATTTGAGTGGGTAGGCACACAAAAGGAAACGCAGGTCTGCATCTTGAGTGACTCTAGTAATCATACTCATAATGATTAGGAAGTTACAAGTGGGTCTCGTTCGCGAATAGTGGACATAACAGTGGATATAACAGTGGATATAACAGTGGATAGAACAGTGGATAGAACAGTTGATAGAACAGTGGATAGAACAGTGGATAGAACAGTTGATAGAACAGTTGATAGAACAGTGGATAGAACAGTGGATAGAACAGTGGATAGAACATTGGATAGAACAGTGGATAGAACAATGGATAGAACATTGGCAGTGGATAGAACATTGGATAGAACAGTGGATAGAACAGTGGATAGAACAGTGGATATAACAGTGGATATAACATTGGATAGAACAGTGGATAGACCATTGGATAGAACAGTGGATAGAACAATGGATAGAACAGCGGATAGAACATTGGCAGTGGATAGAACATTGGATAGAACAGTGGATAGAACATTGGATAGAACATTGGATAGAACAGTGGATAGAACAGTGGATATAACAGTGGATATAACATTGGATAGAACAGTGGATAGAACATTGGATAGAACAGTTGATAGAACATTGGATAGAACATTGGATAGAACATTGGATAGAACATTGGATAGAACATTGGATAGAACATTGGATAGAACATTGGATAGAACAATGGATAGAACAGTGGATAGAACATTGGCAGTGGATAGAACATTGGATAGAACAATGGATAGAACAGTGGATAGAACATTGGCAGTGGATAGAACATTGGATAGAACAATGGATAGAACAGTGGATAGAACAGTGGATAGAACATTGGATAGAACAATGGATAGAACATTGGCAGTGGATAGAACATTGGATAGAACAGTGGATAGAACAGTGGATAGAACAGTTGATAGAACAGTTGATAGAACATTGGATAGAACAATGGATAGAACAGTGGATAGAACAGTGGATAGAACAGTGGATGGAACAGTTGATTGACCTCGAGAACGGCGAGGTTGAAAGTAGTTACATTTATTTTCGTGCCGGACATGTGGGTATTCGAGACAATGAAAGATCAGATCAACTGACGTTGATTCACGATTGTGGCACATGGCGATGGGGCAATGGATCGCGCTGACGTTTTAAACTCCATAAGAGATATAACACGAGAGAGTGAGACTAATGTGGATGATGATTCCTTTTCAATGGCCAGGATCAAAGATCAGGGATTGAAATGCGGTGTTGCTAGAAGTGAACATTTTGGAGGGCGCAGAAGAATGATGGTCAACCAGCATAGGGACGGTACTGTCAGCAGAAGTGTAATGGCGAATACACTCAAGGAGAGATTGGAGCAACTATGGACGTGTCCAGTTTGCAGCGATGATGATCCGACGACTAACAAACTTTTATTTGTACTTTTTTACTATAAGGAAACATCCGTTTTGGTACTTTTAAAAGGTAGCTGTAATAAAAAATAAACGTAATTATTTAGGGGTGTCCCTGAGCTATTAACAGTTATTGACATTGGAAGAAAGTTTTAAAAAAATAAAAAACAATTGTCGACGTCATTTTTGAATATCCACAAAGGTAGCAAGCGCAAATCTCTGATATTGCCTGTAGGTATGAACGAACTACATCGGGGATATGCCCTCGAATTGAATGCAGCAATTATAATTATTGTCCTCCTTCTTTACGTCGGAGAAGTACGGACAATATTTAATCGACAGGCCAAAACTTGAACAACTTTTATTAGTATTTTCTTACCATGCAACTATAAATCAAATGCATGATAATCCTAGTTCTACTGACGATCCAGATCTTAAGTTTTACCCGTTTCCACATAGCAGGTTTGGCCAGATCCACTTTGCCATTTTGAAGATAACCATGTTTGGTTTAAATTTAATTGGTAGAAATTTCGATTAACTAATACTTTTCCCTTTTTTAAAACTTTATTTCCAATCCAAAACTGGGACACGTCCTTCCTTTTAAATTCAACCGTCATTGCTTTCTATTTCCTGGTGAGTTCATTCGTTTCCCGCTCAATATCGTCTCTTGATTTTTATCGTTGCCTCCCCCGCGAGAAATCCTGGCAACCGCTTGCACTAACGAGGAAAGAATCAATAGATTGTGAACAACGTTTTACCAATGCCTTGACGTTAACTCTAATGACGTCAGGACTGATGGAAGTTATGCATTGCCAATCTGAAAAGTTTAAAAAGCCCTTAACATCACTAGTTTGGCCTTTTTTCAATTGTGTAAACACACAAAATGTCCTTTTACAGTAGAAATCTAGGGATCGCGTTGACTAATTAAGACTTATGTTGACGTTAAGAAAAAGAAAGGGGTTTGGACATGTCTCATTGTCAATAAT
Organism: Meghimatium bilineatum; assembly: GCA_034231615.1. Classification (NCBI taxonomy): domain Eukaryota; kingdom Metazoa; phylum Mollusca; class Gastropoda; order Stylommatophora; family Philomycidae; genus Meghimatium; species Meghimatium bilineatum. Next base: position 37,932,096 of record CM067304.1, read on the forward strand.
TGACACAGACTGTCGTGATTCTTTCGGAAATTTATAGAAGTCACGATTTTCCAGGATGTGTGAAGGTAGAGGTCTTTACAGTGCGTGTGGAAGAAAATATATGGTGTGGGGAACGAAAGGTTTTACGGAGTGTGTGGTAGACGATGTTTTTACAGGGCGTGAAGAAGATGGTTTTACGGAGTTTGTTGTCGGAGGGGTTATTACAGGGTGCACGGAAGGAGATGTTTTTTTACAAGGTGTGTGGAAAGAGATGTATATTATTAGATGGTGTGTGGAAGAAGATGTATTTTACAGGGTGTGTGGAAGAAGATGTATTTTATAGGGTGTGTGAAAGGAGAGATTATTACAAGATATATAGACGAAGAAGTATTTACGGGGTGTGTGGAAGGAAAGGTGTTTACAGGATGTGTGGAAGAAGAGGTTTGTTACAGGGTGTGAAGGAGAGGTTCTTATAGGATTTGTGGAAGGAAAGGTTTTCGCAGGATGTGAGGTAAAAGGTTTTACAGGGTATTGAAGAAGAAATTTTTGCAGGGTGTTGAAGAAGATATTTTTGCAAGGTGTGAAGAATGGCAGGATTTTACAGATTGAGAAGATTTCTATAGGGCGTGTGGAATGAAAGACTTCAAATATGAGAATAATAATAATATATATACCTTATATCTCACAGGTTACTTCTTGAATCTATCGTATGTACACTTTCCTGATGTATGATGTCTTACTTCATTGTTCTATCGTATGTACACTTTCCTGATGTATGATGTCTTACTTCATCGTTCTATCGTATGTACACTTTCCTGATGTATGATGTCTTACTTCATTGTTCTATCGTATGTACACTTTCCTGATGTATGATGTCTTACTTCATTGTTCTATCGTATGTACACTTTCCTGATGTATGATGTCTTACTTCATTGTTCTATCGTATGTACACTTTCCTGATGTATGATGTCTTACTTCATTGTTCTATCGTATGTACACTTTCCTGATGTATGATGTCTTACTTCATCGTTCTATCGTATGTACACTTTCCTGATGTATGATGTCTTACTTCATCGTTCTATCGTATGTACACTTTCCTGATGTATGATGTCTTACTTCATTGTTCTATCGTATGTACACTTTCCTGATGTATGATGTCTTACTTCATCGTTCTATCGTATGTACACTTTCCTGATGTATGATGTCTTACTTCATCGTTCTATCGTATGTACACTTTCCTGATGTATGATGTCTTACTTCATCGTTCTATCGTATGTACACTTTCCTGATGTATGATGTCTTACTTCATTGTTCTATCGTATGTACACTTTCCTGATGTATGATGTCTTACTTCATTGTTCTATCGTATGTACACTTTCCTGATGTATGATGTCTTACTTCATTGTTCTATCGTATGTACACTTTCCTGATGTATGATGTCTTACTTCATTGTTCTATCGTATGTACACTTTCCTGATGTATGATGTCTTACTTCATTGTTCTATCGTATGTACACTTTCCTGATGTATGATGTCTTACTTCATTGTTCTATCGTATGTACACTTTCCTGATGTATGATGTCTTACTTCATCGTTCTATAGTATGTACACTTTCCTGATGTATGATTTCTTACTTCATCGTTCTATCGTATGTACACTTTCCTGATGTATGGTTTCTTACTTCATCGTTCTATCGTATGTACACTTTCCTGATGTATGATGTCTTACTTCATTGTTCTATCGTATGTACACTTTCCTGATGTATGATGTCTTACTTCATTGTTCTATCGTATGTACACTTTCCTGATGTATGATGTCTTACTTCATTGTTCTATCGTATGTACACTTTCCTGATGTATGATGTCTTACTTCATTGTTCTATCGTATGTACACTTTCCTGATGTATGATGTCTTACTTCATTGTTCTATCGTATGTACACTTTCCTGATGTATGATGTCTTACTTCATCGTTCTATAGTATGTACACTTTCCTGATGTATGGTTTCTTACTTCATCGTTCTATCGTATGTACACTTTCCTGATGTATGGTTTCTTACTTCATCGTTCTATCGTATGTACACTTTCCTGATGTATGGTTTCTTACTTCATCGTTCTATCGTATGTACACTTTCCTGATGTATGATTTCTTACTTCATCGTTCTATCGTATGTACACTTTCCTGATGTATGATTTCTTACTTCATCGTTCTATCGTATGTACACTTTCCTGATGTATGATGTCTTACTTCATCGTTCTATCGTATGTACACTTTCCTGATGTATGATGTCTTACTTCATCGTTCTATCGTATGTACACTTTCCTGATGTATGATGTCTTACTTCATCGTTCTATCGTATGTACACTTTCCTGATGTATGATTTCTTACTTCATCGTTCTATCGTATGTACACATTCACGAATTATCATATCTTACTTGTAGATATTTCCCATGTATCATAACTTAATTGATACATATTCCCGATGTATCATATCTTACTTATTTTTGATATCCCTACTTCTGACATCTCTACACTATCGAGATATTCTCGTCCTGTATGTTTGATACCCCTTCCACCCTAACCCCGATATAATATTTTGATAGTCTTCGTTATATACGTCTACGATATCTACCGCCTTGTGTACTCCCTACCCATGGCACTCTCCTATACATACACGCCCACGACGTTTCGTAATTAACATTTTTCCCCTCTCCCTAGGGACAGTACCCCTTTTTAAAGTCTTCGAATTATCGCCTTCTGCAAGCCTTTGAGCAATTCCGTTTCTGACATGATTTATATTGAAAATTATAGACAAATCAAATTATTTCATAAGTTCCATGTTCATTTCTGTTTCCATATTTCATGTGATTCGCTTCTGTCAAACACTTCCTCTGCTTTACGTAATCCCTCTATATGATTCTGTTTTGTATTCTATTTGCTGACGTCATTTGCTATTTTAGATTTATCTATATTTTCTTCAGAATTGAAAGCGGATGTTAATTATCAACACTACCGCTGACATATTCCCGTTTATTAACGTAATTGTTGGTTTGGTGGTAGAGTTGGTAGTCATTTGTTTTACCATCACTAATTATATTTCCAAGACACGACCCTTTGAATTTAAGAGCGACTACGTATAACAACGTCTTTCGTTGTTATTTCATTCTTCGTTGTTATTTCATGCTTCGTTGTTATTTCATTCTTCGTTGTTATTTCATTCTTCGTTGTTATTTCATTCTTCGTTGTTATTTCATTCTTCGTTGTTATTTCATTCTTCGTTGTTATTTCATTCTTCGTTGTTATTTCATTCTTCGTTGTTATTTCATTCTTCGTTGTTATTTCATTCTTCGTTGTTATTTCATTCTTCGTTGTTATTTCATTCTTCGTTGTTATTTCATTCTTCGTTGTTATTTCATTCTTCGTTGTTATTTCATTCTTCGTTGTTATTTCATTCTTCGTTGTTATTTCATTCTTCGTTGTTATTTCATTCTTCGTTGTTATTTCATTCTTCGTTGTTATTTCATTCTTCGTTGTTATTTCATTCTTCGTTGTTATTTCATTCTTCGTTGTTATTTCATTCTTCGTTGTTATTTCATTCTTCGTTGTTATTTCATTCTTCGTTGTTATTTCATTCTTCGTTGTTATTTCATTCTTCGTTGTTATTTCATTCTTCGTTGTTATTTCATTCTTCGTTGTTATTTCATACTTTGTTGCTACTTCATTGTATATGTCGTTCTTGTCCATAACTAATTCGCTAGTAGCCTCGAAGCACCAATACTAGAAGAATTTGTTATGGACAAAAACTATATGTTAAGATCTTTACATGAACATTTTCTAAATTAGTACACTCGACTGGAAGGAGATATAATAATGTGACTTAACCATTTTGGAATAATAATAATAATAATTATAAGACTCATAACCCGCCAGGGCCTTATGGGTGCTAGACAGTAGACATCAGCACCACATGCACTGCAAACACTTCTGTCTTCAACCATTTGGACGAGAGTAGATATATTATGCACAGACCATTCCCTAATGTTGTCAGTCCAGGTAGGATCTTCTTTACTGACCTCTTCTCCTTCCACTCCCTACTGTTCCTTGCAAAATGTTTTAGAAAGTGAGTCTTAATTTGAAATTATCCCCAGTACATAACTCTGAATATCGAATTAACCCCACCTAATAGTTGCTGCGGCTGAGTACATGAAGAGTTATCTTGATCCCCGATCACAGGTTTCTGCGATGTTACCTATCTCTAATTACCCCCAGGACCAGCTGAACAGGGATACTGAGGTGTGTATGTAACCAGCTATATTCGAAACGATCAGTTTTAATACTCTTCCTCATGCGCTGGAAGAGACATGGCACCTATGGTTTTCCCATATTTCGCTAATGCCAATTCAGTAAACTGAACTAATATACTAAACTAAAATAAAATGAACTAAACTAAACTAAAATAAACTAAACTGAACTAAACTGAATTGAACTGAACTAAACTGAATTGAACTAAACTAAACTGAAATGAACTAAACTAATCTGAACTGATCTAAACTAATCTAAATTGAACAGCAACGACATAAATTAAATTAAGATGAACTAAATAAATGAACTAAACTAAACTGAAATGAAAAAGAAATTAATTTAATTTAACTAAAATAGACTACACTAAACTGAATTAAACTGAGCTAAAATAATCTAAATTGAACTGTAATGGGCTAAACTAAACTAGACTGAAATGAACTAAACTGAATTGAACTAAAATAGACTTAACTAATCTGAATTTAACTGAACTAAAATAATCTCAAATGAACTGAAATGAACTAAATTAAGCTAAACTAGACTTAACTGAACTAAATTAAACTGAACTAACTAAACCGAATTGAACGGAAATATAAATTTATTTGAAATGAACAGAATGAAACTATATGACAGTATTTTGTTGAGGATGATAGCAAATATGTAGCGGCAACCAATGTTCTCGTATATATAACCTGTTTATTGCTTCACCACAACATCCAAGTTGTAATATCCAATCTGGAACACCCATGGTTACGACACCATTATTTCAATGTACATCATCTTACGCAATATTAAACATCTCTTAGTTCACATTTTTACCTAGAGACTTAATCCGTCTCTCAACTGGAAGCTTTTCAACCTCTGATAAAACTTTCGGAGTACAATTTTCAAACTAAACTTCCCTAACTATTACTTCTAACTATATTTCAAAAATCCGGTCTCAACCTGGCATCCGAACCTAGTCACAACCTCTTTGTCTCCGGACCTAGTCTGCTCTAGTCCTCACTGACCTACTATTTCTGAAAATGCAGAGCTTCCCGATATTTGAGGGGAAAAAACTTCTGACCAATCAAAATGTTTTCCTCGGACATTATCACATCCGCTTTAAAGTCCCGTCATCTTCGTCATTTTAATGAAGACTGCAAGTTGCGTACATGAAAACAGTTCTCCTCGGTCAATGTGCCGTTGAGGTTCCCACATCCCACACATTCCGTCTGCAACTCTTTTGCTCAAGCTACTGGCAATTATTGTTTCCAACCAGATGTGACAGGTACCCCTTTATACCTTACCACTTTTTTCTCTCCTTAAATGTCCAAGGCCAACGATACTTATTATCTGGTATGTCAAAACCTGACCGAATGAGTCTCTCTCCACTGGCGGCGACGAACAGTTTGCTAGCTTCGTGGAAACTGTTGTTCTTGAATATAGTTTAATGTGTCCTGAAGGCGGTTTTATGACAATATTGTTAAAACACTTTACTCGTTCATTTGGTTCTGTCAGACATTCTGTCTGGATCTTGACTAAGCAACCGACCTATTGTTCTATTCTTTTGGCCTACCACACCTCACTATATTACAACGTAACTGATTTGAACTAAACTACAAAACTGAATTGAACTAAACTAAACTAAAATGAATGTAAATAAACTAGACTAAACTAAAATCAACTGAACTAAACTAAATTAGAGTGAATTGAACTAAACTAAACTAGAGTGAATTGAACTAAAATAAACTGTATTGAACTAAACTAAACAGAGTTGAACTGAACTAAACTAATCTAAGTTGAACTGAAATGAACTAAACGAAACTAGGCTAATCTCAATTAACCTTAACTGAACTGAGCAAAACTAAACTAATCTAACCTGAAATGAAGTAATCTAAACTAAATTTTACTCAACTGAGCTGAGCCGAGCTTGACTGAACTGAACTGAAATAAACTGACAACAAGTAGAGGAATGAAATTTGCTGAAACTTATACAACTTCATTGTCTTTAGGGACATCAATTTCGCATAGGAAGGTTTTACAAGTCACGTATGATTGACTTCATTGCAACTGGGGTATACAATTGCGTTGTTACCCTTCAAAACAGAAAACTTCTTCTCCCAGTATTGAACAGGAGGCTGCTTCTCAACGTATGTCACATAGCTGAGAATTAGAGTCTTCTGAGATAAGGTAATTTAAAATGAAATTCCCCTCCCCTATGCAATATGTAATATTATGCAAAAGGCTATTTTACATGTAAATTCGGGGGGGGGGGGATAAACTCCCCCAAGATAATGTATCGCTACTTGTCGACGTTTACATAACATCTCGCTACTTGTCGACATTTACAGAACATCACACTACTTGTCGACATTTACAGAACATCACACTACTTGCCAATATTCACAGAACATCACACTACTTGTCGACATTTACAGAACATCACACTACTTGCCAATATTCACAGAACATCACACTACTTGCCAATATTCACAGAACATCACACTACTTGCCAATATTCACAGAACATCACACTACTTGTCGACATTTACAGAACATCACACTACTTGCCAATATTCACAGAACATCACACTACTTGCCAATATTCACAGAACATCACACTACTTGCCAATATTCACAGAACATCACACTACTTGCCAATATTCACAGAACATCACCCTACTTGTCGACATTTACAGAACATCACGCTACTTGTCGACATTTACAGAACATCACACTACTTGCCAATATTCACAGAACATCACACTACTTGCCAATATTCACAGAACATCACACTACTTGTCGACATTTACAGAACATCACGCTACCTGCCAACATTTGTAAAACAGCACGCTACTTGTCGACATTTACAGAACATCACACTACTTGCCAATATTCACAGAACATCACACTACTTGCCAATATTCACAGAACATCACACTACTTGCCAATATTCACAGAACATCACACTACTTGTCGACATTTACAGAACATCACACTACTTGCCAATATTCACAGAACATCACACTACTTGCCAATATTCACAGAACATCACACTACTTGCCAATATTCACAGAACATCACACTACTTGCCAATATTCACAGAACATCACACTACTTGTCGACATTTACAGAACATCACGCTACTTGTCGATATTTACAGAACATCACACTACTTGCCAATATTCACAGAACATCACACTACTTGCCAATATTCACAGAACATCACACTACTTGTCGACATTTACAGAACATCACGCTACCTGCCAACATTTGTAAAACAGCACGCTACTTGTCGACATTAACATAACATCACGATATTTGTCAACATTTACATAATAAAACGCTACTCGCTAACATTTACATACATGTACGCTACTTGTCGACATTTACAGAACATCACACTACTTGCCAATATTCACAGAACATCACACTACTTGCCAATATTCACAGAACAGCACGCTACTTGTCGACATGAACATAACATCACGATACTTGTCGACATGAACATAACATCACGTTTCTTGTCGACATGAACATAACATCACACTACTTGTCGACATTTACAGAACATCACGATACTTGTCGACATGAACATAACATCACGTTTCTTGTCGACATGAACATAACATCACACTACTTGCCAATATTCACAGAACATCACACTACTTGTCGACATTTACAGAACATCACACTACTTGCCAATATTCACAGAACATCACACTACTTGCCAATATTCACAGAACATCACACTACTTGTCGACATTTACAGAACATCACACTACTTGCCAATATTCACAGAACATCACACTACTTGCCAATATTCACAGAACAGCACGCTACTTGTCGACATGAACATAACATCACGTTTCTTGTCGACATGAACATAACATCACACTACTTGTCGACATTTACAGAACATCACGATACTTGTCGACATGAACATAACATCACGTTTCTTGTCGACATGAACATAACATCACACTACTTGCCAATATTCACAGAACATCACACTACTTGTCGACATTTACAGAACATCACACTACTTGCCAATATTCACAGAACATCACACTACTTGCCAATATTCACAGAACATCACACTACTTGTCGACATTTACAGAACATCACGCTACCTGCCAACATTTGTAAAACAGCACGCTACTTGTCGACATTAACATAACATCACGATATTTGTCAACATTTACATAATAAAACGCTACTCGCTAACATTTACATACATGTACGCTACTTGTCGACAAGAACATAACATCACGCTACGTGTCGACAAGAACATAACATCACGCTACGTGTCGACATTAACATAACATCACGCTACTTGTCGACAAGAACATAACATCACGATATTTGTCAACATTTACATAATAAAACGCTACTCGCTAACATTTACATACATGTACGCTACTTGTCGACATGAACATAACATCACGTTTCTTGTCGACATGAACATAACATGACGCTACTTGCGTGAATTACCAGATATGAAGAGCGTGAAATTTTGAGGTTCTCATGTGCTTTCTTTCGTACCCATAAAATCTCAACTCTTAGTGGCATACAATGTTACTTGACGAAGCCTTCTCCTCACAGGATCTCTATGCGTATATTCAGAAATCAAGAAGTTCCACCATTGTGTATGCAGACATCCGATCTCGTTAAAGCCTGCTACTGCGAGTATCAACTTTTGATCACATAATCTATATAGAGTTTGTATTCTTATGTTTTCGGTTTCCAACTCATGCAGACCAACAGGATGTAGTCTGAAAACGGTTTGCGTTGTGTCATGGTTTACCGCTTGACTGCGATATCTTCTATTTTTGTATCCAAACATATCCGACCATCATGGATACTGGATCAATGTAAGCCTAAAAGGCAGGGTTTCTCAAAGTGGACTAAGAGGATGAGAGACTTATGGAGATGATGCTGTGTCACGGCGACGATGTTCAGTGAGGGCAAAAGAGATTTGGGGAATATCGAACATATTAAATTGCACAAAAATATATTGACAGTACTTAAACATCGTGTGATTCTTTAGTTTATAAAGCATATACGAAGAGAGGAGAAGCAGAAAGAAGGGCCAAGGGTAGACCTAGAGTACGCTGGAACAACATCAAAGAGACATTACACGAACACCAAATAACATTATCTGAAGCTGCCAGAAAAGCGAGAACAAAAACATTGTATATCCCTCGACATACGTAAAGGGTAAAAGAGGAAGGAAAGAAGAAGAAGAACTTAAATACTTTTATTAACAAAAAAAGCCGGTAGTTAATATTAATGAAACCCTATCTGAAACCTGACCCAACTAGAATTATTGAAACCAATAACAAGCTTCTGTTGAAATCGAAATGCTTTTTTAGCTGTATTTAAATGAAAATAGTAATCATTTCATTAATATTTGTTACTAATTGTATCGGAAATAATTATATTTTAGTACATGTATTAAGCGAGATGGACAATCTGGCAGTGAGTTTTCGTAAATCATGTTATTGTTTGCACAGTTTATATCTTCTACCATAACAGAAGAAACTCTTCAGAAAGAGGTGTCATCTGTACATCATTGAATACTTTAAATACTGTTTCACTTCTTTTCTTCATGCAAATAATTGTCATTGTGTTTGATGTGTTGTGAAACGTTTCTTTAATGAGGTTATGAAGTCACCTAGAAAAGTGATCATGTTTCAATGAGATTATGAAACCACCTAGATTAAGTGGCCATATTTCAATGAGATTATGAAACCACCTAGATTAAGTGGCCATATTTCAATGAGATTATGAAACCACCTAGATTAAGTGGCCATATTTCAATGAGATTATGAAACCACCTAGATAAAGTGGCCATATTTCAATGAGATAATGAAACCACCTAGATAAAGTGGCCATATTTCAATGAGATTATGAAGCCACCTAGATTAAGTGGCCATATTTCAATGAGATTATGAAACCACCTAGATAAAGTGGCCATATTTCAATGAGATAATGAAACCACCTAGATAAAGTAACCATATTTCAATGAGGTAATGAAGCCACCTATATTAAGTGGCCATATTTCAATGAGGTAATGAAGCCACCTATATTAAGTGGCCATATTTCAATGAGATTATGAAACCACCTAGATAAAGTGACGATGTATGAATAATAGGTCACTAAAAATCTCATCTGGGCGAAGAGTCACCACATACACGCATGCCTGGAGACAGATATGGAGGCTGTCACAGGCTAGGGTAGCCCACCAGAATTGTCAAGTCATGCCAAAATCGGATGTGCTAGGCCTACAGGGCGCATAACGTTGGCACAACGTAATCACTCTCCCGGCGAAAATCGCACGGATATCCGTGCTGGTTACTATGGAGCGAACGCTAAACAAACTAAAAATCTCACAGGAACAAAGAAATGAACCGTTTTTAAGTAAATTCCTCCGCCTACCGAAGACATATCTACGACCCTGATAGGGGTGGGGTTGTTTGCCTATTAAACCTATACGAAAGAGAGCGGACAAAAGGAAAGAGTTTGAGAAACACTGCTCTATGGAATGGAGTAGACAATCCAAACCAAATTCCTCCTTAGTCGCCCCTTATGACGTACATTGCAGGTAGCAGTGTTGATTTTCTTTGCTCCTCTTTCGAGCCCTGTCAACACGCAGGTGAAATTCATTTTCATCCATACCATTTAAACTATGTACAATGCTGAAGTTGGATGTGTCATGACCTAAGGAACAAATATCGCAATTGAGCAAATCTGCTTGAGTTTGAGATTGTATGCAGAAGGAACTAAGTGCAATGTAAGGGAGGTGGGTAGGGGGTCCGTAGAATTATATTTTGTACTCTAAAGCCTGAACTATCTGTGACATGTAATGTTTTGTGAACTGTCTGTGACATGTAATACTTTGTGAACAATCTGTGACATGTAATGTTTTGTGAACTGTCTGTGACATGTAATACTTTGTGAACAATCTGTGACATGTAATGTTTTGTGAACTGTCTGTGACATGTAATACTTTGTGAACTATCTGTGACATGTAATACTTTGTGAACTATCTGTGACATGTAATACTTTGTGAACAATCTGTGACATGTAATACTTTGTGAACTATCTGTTTGTTTGTTTGTTTTTCGTTCGCTCCATTGTAACCATCACGGATATCCGTGCGATTTCCGCCGGGAGCGTGATTACGTTGTGCCACCGTTATGCGCCTTGTAGGCCTAGCACATCCGATTTCGGCATGCCTTGACAATTCGGGTGGGCTACCCTTAGCCTGTGACAGCCTCTATATCTGTCTCCAGGCACGCGTAGTGGAGACTCTTCGCCCAGACGATTTTCTTGCTCTTAGTCTGACTCAAACGAGGTGTTCCACTGTCTATGAACTTGCCTCGTGTAATTGGACGTGCTGTGCCTGTTCCCATTGGGTACTGAACCGTTTCTCATCCGTGAGCCTGGTTCCTTAAGGGGAAGAACTCAACAGAGGAGTTGGACCCTGGCTCTTTCGCCCTCTTAGCCGAGGTGTCATTCACCGACGTGTACCCCTTGTTCAAGTTCGAGTCTCACACCACGCGTTTGAGAGCAAGGCGTTCTCGAGCTGAGCGTCCTTGTCCCAATAGCGCCTGAGCCCATCAGGTACTGAACCCTTTCTCTCTTCAAGTGTATTTCCGGTGTAGGAAAACTTCACAGTAGAGTTGGGCCAGGGCTAAATCGTTGTCCCTTTTGTGCCTGAGCGAATCGAGTACGGAACCCTTTCTCTCTGCAAGTGTACTTCCGGTATAGGAAACATTGACAGTAGAGGTGGGCCAGGACTACTCTCGTTGTCACTTTCTTGCCTAAGCCCATTGGGTACAGAACCCTTTCTCTCGCGAGCATATTTCCGGTTTAGGAAGGCTCGACATTAGAGTTGGGTTAGGTCTTCTTGCTTTACCAAACGCCAGTGTATGGGTCTGGGTCTCTGCCTGTAAGGAACTCAGGTAACTAGAAGCCCGTCTCGAGCTGACGGAGCTTGTAGCTCCCCCTTTCCTAGGGACTTTTCACTTTCTATTTGCAGTTCGCGCTGCCCTCTAGCGCTGTTCTGTCCTTTCATTGTTTCATTGTACTCGGTATGAAATCTATGTCTCTCGCCATGTATCTACCTTTACGTGCATTTTACATTGGCCGCCCCTCCAATGTTTGGACTGGACTGACTAGCTTCACTGTATGTCGACAGTGTCGCTATATGTGGTGATGCTGGTGGTGTCGGAGATATGTCTGTCCGTGTGCAGGCAAATCTCTTTCCATCTGCTACCTCCACATTTTCGGACACGATCCCCAAATGATTTGGCCAGAATCAGCTCGATCTGCTGTATTTCTGTTTCCAGGGTGCACCGCGTGGAGTTACATTTGGGATCTTGGTTATCTGCTAACCCTGGGTCCGCCTAGAGCAATGCGTTCCCTTTGCACCCCTGAACTATCTGTGACATGTAATACTTTGTGAACTATCTGTGACATGTAATACTTTGTGAACTATCTGTGACATGTAATACTTTGTGAACTATCTGTGACATGTAATACTTTGTGAACTATCTGTGACATGTAATACTTTGTGAACTATCTGTGACATGTAATACTTTGTGAACTATTTGTGACATGTAATGATTTGTGAACAATCTGTGACATGTAATACATTGTGAACTATTTGTGACATGTAATGATTTGTGAACAATCTGTGACATGTGATGCTTTGTGAACTATTTGTAACATGTAATATTTCGTGAACTGTTTGTGACATGGTATAATGTGTGAACTATCTGTACATGTAATGATTTGTGAATTACCTGTACATATACCGTTTTGTGAACTATCTGTACATATACCGTTTTGTGAACTATCTGTACATGTAATGATTTGTGAATTACCTGTACATATACCGTTTTGTGAACTATCTGTACATATACCGTTTTGTGAACTATCTGTGACATATAATGACGTGTGAAGTAGCCTGCTACTGGAAGTGTGTGAGCATGAAAAAGAGAAGGAGTACAGCATGGATAGAAGGTGACAGAGACTATAATAGCTTGGATAGAAGGTGGCAGGGAATTATAACAGCATGGATAGAGGGTTATAACAAAGAGATAAGTATAACATCATAGATAGAAGGTGATAACAAAGAGAGAAAAGATTACAGCATGGATAGAAAGTGGTAACACACAGAGAAAATAGTACAGCATGAATGGAGAAAAAGCTTAAACCAAAGAGAGAGAAAATATATTAAAGATAAAATGGTTAAACAAAGAGAATGAAAACTGCAATAACGAGTTATTGGTTATAGCAAAGAGAGGGAAACTGCAACAAAGTGTTATAGAAAAGTGAAAAATTGTGTACTAAAGAGAGAAAGATTGCAGGAACGAAAAGCGATGACACGACAGGAAGAAAATTTTCTGCAAACAACATAATAGCTATAACATCATAGCAAACAAGAACACGATAGCAGTAACAACATAGCAAACAACAACGTGATAGTCATAACAAAATAACAAACAAGAACGTGATAGCAATAACACCATAGTTAACAAGAACGTGATAGCAATAACAACATAGCAAACTCGAAAATGAAGCATAGATATCGCACCCGACAAATGACGTTTATGGAACTAGAACTTTCTAAGCATCAACGAGAAAAATCTGGAACACACTGTTAACTGTTTTTCCAATGTGTAGTGTAAATACGGTAGCAATAACAACTATTGTGTGTAAACAAGGTAGCAATAGCAACTATTGTGTATAAATAAGGTAGCAATAGCAACTATTGTGTGTAAACAAGGTAGCAATAGCAACTATTGTGTGTAAACAAGGTAGCAATAGCAACTATTGTGTGTAAACAAGGTAGCAATAGCAACTATTGTGTATAAATAAGGTAGCAATAGCAACTATTGTGTATAAATAAGGTAGCAATAGCAACTATTGTGTGTAAACAAGGAGCAATAAGAAATATTGTTTGTAAACAAGGAAGCAATAACAAATGGTGTTTATAATCAAGCTAATAACAACAAATAGTGTTTGTAAACAATGTATTCTTGAAACTGTGTACATGAACAGAAAACTCGAACATATTGCCAAATAATTTAATACTCGCATGCATTAGTTGAAAATAAATTGAAGTTTATACCTCGGAGCTTGTGATTAACATCCGAATTAAAACTTCATTATTTTGTTATTGCAAAAATATCTGATATTAAAATTGTACTGACGCCCGCGGTTGAAAGCTGTGAGCCACACCAAAAGAGGTGCTTTTTTTATTTTAAAAAAATATATTTACATGCGTATTTAAACACATACGTGTGCTGCACTTTGAAGTTGTTCACATTAAACACTTTACAATTGTTGTAATTTGAAATTATAAAACTTAATTAACATTTTTGTATATTGAAGGTTTTCTTATCCGGTTAATAGAACATTTGACACATTTTATCGCATTGTTGACATTTCGCTAAGCGAATGTATTTAACTGTCTATACCCGAAGTGCAGGAGGCTAATTCTCAAAGCAGGTTTTATAAGCAGTAAAGTTTTGGTATCGTTATGTGCGATGGGTCTAGTTTTGGTATCCTTATGTGCGATAAGTCTTATATCTGATATAAGATGTCCCACTCAGATATGAAGTCTTCTGAGTGTGATATAAAGCACTGGCAAAAACAAGACAATCGCAGATAAGGATATCAAAACTAGACCCATCGCACATAAGGATACCAAACTTTACTTCTTATAAGCCCTAAGGACCAAACAAACATATTTAACAATACGATCTGGACATTTCGTTATTCTGATATATTTTTACTGCAATATCAGGATAATTTTGTTAATTGCATATAGTTTTATTGCAGGATCTGGAAATTTCGCTAAGCGGATATATTTTTACTGCAACATCTGAACGTTAATCGGATATATTTCACTTCTTCTTCTGCGTTCGTTCTAAAACTCCTGCAGATTAGCAGAATGTAGTCCGGAGAACGGAATGCGTCGTGTCATGGTTTACAGCATAGCTGTGATATCTGCGCCTTCGGCCTGACACATTCGACTTCAGTATGGCTTTTGTCACTGACCTTATATGGGATGGGACAGCCAACTCCATCCCATAACCTCCTTAGTCGCCTTTTACGACATGCATGGAAGGTAAACAGTGTTGCTATTCTTTTCTCCCCTTTCGGGCCCAGACAACACACGGGTCATATTTCACTTCAAGATCATGACATTTTGTTAATCGGATATATTTCACTTCAAGATCATGACATTTTGGTAATCGGATATATTTCACTTCAAGATCATGACATTTTGTTAATCGGATATATTTTACAGCAATATCAGAAAATTTCGTTAATGAGATATATTTTTACTACAAGATCTGGACGTTTCGTTAAACATAAATATTTACTGCAAGATCTGGACGTTTCGTTACACTGATATATTTTTACAACAAGATCTGGACATTTCGTTACACTGATATATTTTTACTACAAGATCTGGACGTTTCGTTACACTGATATATTTTTACTACAAGATCTGGACGTTTCGTTAAACATAAATATTTACTGCAAGATCTGGACGTTTCGTTACACTGATATATTTTTACAACAAGATCTGGACATTTCGTTACACTGATATATTTTTACTACAAGATCTGGACGTTTCATTAAACGCATGTATTTCAGTGTAGGTCTACTATCTGGATATATTTTTGTACATGTTTGTTTTGTAGTGCGCCATTCTCTAGACATTTCGTTCAAGGAAATATTTTAGTTCTCAATTCTCGAATTTGATCATTGAATTTTATTTTGTTTACAATTAAGTGATTTCAATTAACAAACATATTTAATTACTACATTAATGACGAGGTCTGAGTGTGTGGGCCATTTGACTCACATGAAGCGTCCACAAAACACATCTCCACATTAGACCACATACTCCTAGATATCTAGTAGAACAAATGTCTGTTACAATATAGACCCAGCCGGAATTTAAGAAGGAAGATAAACACACAAACAAACAATACCATATCTACAGATTTCAGTTAATGTCTTTTTGTGTTAGAAAAGGGTGTTTTGATCAAGAGAGCTACTTTTGTTTTTTATCCCAAAATTTCGATAGGCACATTTGTTTGTGTATTGTATTCGGACATTCGATGAGAACATATAAGAGTGTATTGCATTCGGACATTGTGGTAAAGCGGTCTTTATTCCACAGCCCATAGAAAGCATCCCTGCATTCGTTCACAGAAAAATATTCAGAATAAACGAAATATCAGCATATTTATTTGTATATTGTTTATTCGTATATTCAATTAGCACATTTACTTGTGTATTTGTTCAGACATTCGATCAGCACATGTATATGTGTATTGTGTTCGGACAATCAATCAGCACATTTATTTGTGTAGTTTATTCGGACATTCGATCAACGAATTTACTTCTGTTTTATTGCAACTTTTCAATCAATGCATTTATTTGTGTTTTATTTCAACATTTCAATCAGAGAAATTATTTCTGTTATTTTAGTATTTTAATGAACGGGTTTAATATTTGGTTGATTCGTATAATTCGATAGCAGATTATTTGTGTCTTAATTCAAACATATCGTCCACTCAGATACACTTTCCGTGATATATTGACCGTGAGTTGTAGGGGTTGGAAAGTGGAGACAAAAATATCACTACTATGACCTGTATTGTATGTCACAAGAGTGGAAACAATGTATTGAGGGTTGTGGCATCCCTATAAAAAGGTAAAGTGACCCATAAATCATGCTAAATTCCGAAATATTTGACAGCTATAAGCTATGATACAACACATTTCTTTCTCCGGACTATGACCGGCCAATTTCCAGAAGTATGAGCAAACTTAGAAAACAAATATTAACGCAACAAATTTCTTGAATATTTCTAGAAGATTTACTGAAGAGGAGATCTGAACTCTTGTGGATATGTCCGGTGTGCTAAGAGAATAATCAACATACCTAACCTAACTTTCTTGAAAATTATAAACAATTACAATAAGCAATTCTCCAACAATAATAGAACCTAACAACCGCCAACGTCGGATGTACATTGGAGTAAAGGAAACGATGAACCAACGCATCTGGGCTTCATCCTGCTAGTAATCTAGTTTGAGAACGAAAGATGACACGCCAGCTTGATAGAACAACCAAACAAAATTGAAGTTGAACAGTCAAGTTCCTATTACTTAAAACACATTTTAAAACATGCATAATTTTTTTTTAAATTAAAATTGGTAGCATATCCTATCCAGAACGTAGCTATCAACCCAGCATTTGTTGGCTGTGGTGATTTTCTAGGCAATATAAATACGTTCAGTAGGTTGCCATTGCTTTCTGAATGGTCCGGATGCACAATTGCCTGTGGTGAGGATCGAACTCGGTACCTTTGCCGTCACAGACGCGCCCTGTACCACTTCCCCACAGAGCCGGACATGCATAAATACAAAAGTTAAATCCTTAATATCTAAATGCAAAATATATAATACATAAATACAAAATATCCCTATAATACAACGAGAAACATTACTAAATATGTTTTAATTCAAACTTCAAATTAAACACACAAGTTAGTACGTCTTACCTTTAAATCAATTTTACTTGACTGACAAGTTAATATTCATATAAAACCTTGGGTTCTGTAGACAATGTGTTGATAAGATAACGGAACTATTACAGATAAACTGTAGAATATCTCTTAAACTGTCATTTTCATACAGTTAAAAATTTGGACTAACAAAGCCATGAAAGTCGCTAGGGGGTACACCCTGGCTCTGGATGTGACACTTTTGAACAGTAAACTAATGATATGTCTCAGTTCTAGAACCGATAACAAAAATAGAACAGACCAGGAACTTTACCAATATTCGACTCTGTCGCACGCGAGGGCGCGGCTATTTGTTGAAGGAGGCTTGGTGGCAGGCCGTTGTTGGTGTTTTAATACCTGGTATGTTGTGGGAGGCTTTCAGCTTCTACTATAAGGAGATCCCACTTTTTACGTGAGCAATTTCAACTTCTACTGTAAGAAGATACCACGTTTTATAGGAGCAATTTCAATTTCTACTGACGGAGATAACACGTTTTCTAGGAGAAATTTCAACTTCTAGTGTAAGGAGATTTCACGTTTTATACAAAATAGTTTCAGCTTCTACTGTAAGGAGATCCCACGTTGTATATGAAGTTTCAGCTTCTACTGTAACATATGTAGTTTCAGTCAACGGTGAAGACACCAGAATGATGCAGATATTTTCATTTTCTAGATAACACCCTAGAACATAGGTTCCCAAACATTTTTGGCCACCGCCCATCCACGTTGCAAGACATAAATGTTGTAAACCCAGCAATTTGATATTTCTGACGTAAATAGTAGCTACTGATATATTACTGCTTATACCGTTAATGATGCCGTGTATGATGATGTCTTGGTGGTGTGGTGTGTAGAAGAACATCTAACGATCGCCAACAGGAAAATGCAAAAGACAGCAGACAACATAGCAGCATAACAGAGAAATGGATGATAAAGATCAATGCTGAAAAGTCGCCAACAACATTCTTCACGCTCTCAAATAAGAACAAAGCAGATGAGGTCAAACGTATAAATTTACGTATCCAAATAGAAGAGGAACCGATGTACTTGGGCACCAACTACACAAGAGACTGCCATGGAGGACTCACATTTAGAAAATAGAGACAAGGGAAAGAAAAAAAACTTACCATCATTAGGAAATTAACAGAAACGAGCTGGGGGGGAAGGGGCGATGCGAAAACTTTAAAGAAGGTACATACAGGTGCAATAAGGTCAGTACTAGAATACGTATCAACAACATAAACTACAGCAGCCAATTCCCAGCTCCTGACAAAGCATAAAACCAAGCACGTCGCCATATCACAGGTCTGTTAAGATCTCTTTCATAAATTAAATTTTAAAAATACAGCCATCGCATCTCCCCCCCCCCCCCCGCATCATTACCATACATTCATTTACGATGATGCTTCATGCAGAAA
Source organism: Meghimatium bilineatum (assembly GCA_034231615.1). NCBI lineage: Eukaryota > Metazoa > Mollusca > Gastropoda > Stylommatophora > Philomycidae > Meghimatium > Meghimatium bilineatum. Next base: position 37,951,378 of record CM067304.1, read on the forward strand.
AGTACAGGAACATGCCAACACACCCAATAAAGGCAATATTCGGGGGCGTAGCCAGTGGAAATCTGAAGAGAAGCCTTCATGCAGAAAAGTACAGGAACATGCCAGCACACCCAATAAAGGCAATATTCGGGGGCGTAGCCAGTGGAAATCTGAAGAGAAGCAGTTTTATTCACAGTAAACAAAACACTAAAGAGAGAATATAAGGATATAGTGTTTCTCACTGTCTGTCCTACACGCCCTTGCCAGCAATAAAATGCCAGACCTGAAGGAAACCATACGAGAAGTGAGCATCCAAAGAAAGGTAGTACTGCCGTGGATATCATCACACTGTGGCATACCAGGAAGTGAAAAGGCATATGTGCTAGCAAATAATGGAGAAACACGGGAACAAAAAGACCAGGAAATCACCTACCAGGAAGAGAAGACCCGCATTAAAGCTATTCGGACAGTCGACCACCCAAACGACAACTATCGCTATCTTGACAGAGCTGAGCAAGTTATCATTTTCCGTTATCAGGACAGGACACAATAGATTAAACAGTCGACGTAAATATACTAAGACTAGTTCCATCACCCTGTGTCAATGTCGGCAGGCAGCACAGACCGCAGAATATATCCTACATTACACTAAACCAGTTAAGGGAGGAACACTGGCCAACAGATCACGGATATTCAAAGAAAATTGTATGGGAGCACTGAGGAGCTTTCAATTACAGCAGCATGTATTAAGAAAACCAGACTTGCTATGTAGATATGCTAAATGTCAAGGGGAAGAAGAAGACGATACCAGTAAATTATTGAAAACAAGTAGTGTCTAAAATGTGATTCATCTTGAACATAGTTATTGCTATACCGATTATGATGAAACATAGCCCATATGTAAAGACTGTAAAGTGTATGCTCGAATAACATTATATACAGTTTCATAGAATGGTATAAATATGAAAATACGGAATACATAATAAGAGATTGGATTACATCAGTAAGGATCTATTTTAATAATTAAGATACCATAAAATATTTTTTTAAATTGTTTATAAATTAATTATAAAAATAATAAAATAATGTGAGGGAAGGGCCTGTTGTATTTTTGAAAGTTTGTTAATATCGGGTTCAACTTTCGTTAAAAACAGTCACAAATCGACACGCTCAGTTATATGTAATCGGTTATTTTTTTCTAGATAGTAAAGTCGCTACAACACTAAACCCATTTTCAGCCACATGAGAAGATGGAAATGCAATTCATAATTTCTGCACTATTTCCCATAATCCAGAGTACTTTGTTGATATTGATTTCTGAAGTCAGAACTTTTGGTATCCATTTTTGAATTTTATTTTTAGTTCTTCATTTGTTGTGAGTTCTATGAGTTATTCTTCTAAATTTGATGATCCTGCTGTGTTTAAACGTGAGAGAGGATCTAGAATCCAATGTGGTATATTCATGTTTAGAATATCATTGAATCTCTCAATTGAAATCATCATGGAGAACGTCCAATTGTTGGCAGTATATAAGTACATTGCCATTTTTTAGAGAACACTACTGATAAATTTAATACGTGGATGTATTCCCTTCGGCAAATTCTGTTTGAACAGATGAAGTTTCCCCACTAATATATACACACAGATATTCCCTTCGGCAAATTCTGCTTGAACAGATGAAGTTTCCCCACTAAGATATACACACAGATATATATTCATGCTCTATTTTCTCATTGACGTAGAAAATTGACATCTATTTCTGCCAGATATAGTCAATTTTCAAATTATTAAATAATTGAAAAGAAAATTTTGATGAACAAATTGATCGTGGAAGATGGGCATATTATCAAATTAAAATGTGCAATTTAATTTTTAAATGATTTACCACTCTTAAAATCACGAAAATTATAACTTTTTAAATACAGCATTAATTTCTTCTATAAGTAGCCAGCCATCTAGACATCCTGAGCGTCAACCCCCCAAGTTGCTTCTGAACTCTGCATGGCTCCTAGAATGTTTCAGCGCCCATTAAGGGCAGTACCGCCCACTTTGGGAATCTATTGCCCTAGAGCATATAAACAATTTCTGCATCCAGTACAAGGGTGTTCCATGACAAATATGGATAGTTTCTGCGTACACTACAACAGTGTCAGTGAAATGTGAAAATGAATAGAAATAGGTAAACGTTTTACCAATATTAGTCAATAAAACAAACTGGCAACGAGACAAACAACGTTTCCACTAAAATCCTTCATCAGGACGAAAGACAACAAACGGAAAAAACAATGTATTAAACGTGAACAAGCACATATGATAAGAGGAAGAGATTAAAGCGTGGTAAATAAAATGTCATAGGAAAGAGAGAGATCTAAGTTGAAAGAATCCATCAAAGTATGAGAAGACAGACGTAGCATGACGAAAATAAATGGTGGACGAGATAGTGGTGATATAGGCGATAAAATAGGATACAAATTTAATAATAAATCTCTAACATTTCAGTATGAACAAAGAAAAAAAAGGTGGTAAAAGGATAGTTTAAGAATCCATTACAAAAGTTATTTCGTGGAAAAATATCGGCAGATCAGCCAGTATCCACTACATGGGTCTCTCGTGGAAAAATATCGGCTGCTCAACATCCGCTACAAGGGTGTATAGTGGAAAAATATAGGTAGGTTAGCATCCACTACAAGAGTGTCTAGTGGAAAAAATATCGGCGGTTCAGCATCCACTACAAGGGTGTCTCGTGTAAAAATATCAGAATTCAGCATTCATTTCATGTGTGTTTTATGGAAAAATAATGATTGTTTTAAAATCCACTACAAGGGTGTCTCGTGGAAAAATAAGTCATGATTCAGTATCCATTGCACGGTTGTCTAATGGAAAAATATCGGTATTTCAGCATCCACTGCAAGGGTGTTTCGTAGAAAAAATATGTGTATTTCAGTGTCCACTACAAGGGTGTCTAATGGAAAAAAATAATTCGTTTCAGCTACTATAAGGGAGTCTCCAGTAATGCAGGAGCAGTGTGGTTGTTTGGATTTTGGATTAGCTCTTTATATCCAATAAACCTCTGAAACCGACTCATACACCCGCCGTACCGGCAAACTAATCAATCTTTTAATCTCATATCGACATCAAATACATTACGACAGGGCAGGAAAACCCTTTCAGAGATAAAGTAGCAAAAACCTTTATTCATTCTCTTTTTATGAAATACACACTTTAGAACCATGGACAACAGTTCACCTTGGCTATATTATGACAAAGAATCATTATAAAATAAGGCTAATCGATATTAAAATTAAAATGAAAAAAATGGGAAACGATTTACCTCATTGTACACGGTTTTTCCCTTAGTATTCCATCCCTCGCAGCTGGCATCTCAATCTCGTAGCGGTTAAGCCGTTAGCTTCCCGTTCTATATGTCGCAGGTTCAAATAGCAACGTCTTGTTTACAAAGCGTGGGTTTGTTTCTTAGATATCTGAAGACTATTGTTTAAAGATGCGGAGGTATGTGCTATGATTGGTAATTCGACAGGCGGCTTGCCGCTTCGTAAAACATGTCGGAATACATATTGGGTACCCCTAGTAAAATAAGTTAAATCCTTTACGCCTGTTCAATAATTCTACTTTCAACACTCAACGAAGTTGCACTGTTTGATTTTGTATTTATGTAACAAATCTTTGTTCATATTTAGTGTTGTCAGAACATCTTTGCTCGTTTTCTCCTTTCCATGAAATGCTCCCTATTCTATTGAATATCTAAATCTTAAAGGCATCAATTCTATCTTTTTTTCATGATCCAAGGTTCTGAGCCATACTGTAGAGTATATGTATCATTGTATAATTATAATGTTTAGTTTGTTTGTAATTTGTTTAGATGTTAATAATTTGCTCATGTCATTGAAAGTACTTTTAGCCATACCTATTCTCCTTATAACTTTTGTCCCACGTCTAACATCTTTTGTGATTATGTATCCAAAATATAATAAACTGTCTACTTTTTGCAGTATCTCTGGATGTATTTCTATATTTTTGCATTGGTTTCTCCACAAAATTGATGAGTATCGAGTCTGAATTACATAAAATAATGAATTATAAGAAAATAAACGAAGTTTGTTAAGGTCACGTTGAGAAACCCCAGAAGACAAAGCTTTGTTCAGGGAATCGACGCTGTGAAGTTCCCACCTTCAAGCGAGAGAGACTCCAGTTTCCTGTGGATGTTTTAAATTAGCCCAAACTGCAGAGAAATATGTGGTGGAATGACCTGGGGCCTGTTTAATATATAATCCCTTCTAGGATACGGTCTTTGATACGTGTATGTATTTGGATCGATATGTACCTTATTATGTTTCTAGCTTCATCATTAACCTGATTAGCTCCCGGATGCCTTGGTTAGAAAATAAACACCGAATGAAATCGTTAGATTTTTTACGTGGAAGTGTTTGCCGTAACACGGACATTAAACTGGTTGGAATCGCCATGCGTTCATACTAAGTGACTCCGTGACTATGATTCAGAAAGTCAAAACAGGAGAAATGAGTAGGCGATGGGTAAAGTCATTAGATGAAACTAAAATGTGGGTCTCCTTTCGATAAATCACTTTTACCTTTGTCCTCGAACACGCGGGTATGGATGGAAATTAATGGGCCGACAAATTAGCCTCGCCACTATTGAAGATGGTCAGCCTACAAACCGAGCTGACATACTCGGTGCTCTTCGTGAGTGCGCACGATAAGATTTTGACATAAATAAGCATGAGAATATCAATAATGCGCGATTTGAAAGTGAGAATAGGCGTTGCCAATAGAGATTTCAAACACAGCACTGAACCAAAATGAAACCGGAACCATCAGCCGATATACGCTGATATATTTACCTAAACGGAGAACTGAGCACCTATAGATTTGTCTGATGGGCGAAAATTATAATTAACATACCCAATAAAGAATTAAATGCTACAGAAGTGTTATAAATATATTGGATTGAAAAAATAATTATAGTGAAGTAGTTACATCACCAGTTTATTTGCGAGATGTTATGGTTTATGTTGTTAGTGAGGGTGATATTCTGGCACAGCTGGTTTTTTTGTTCCCTGAAGAGAGTCCAATTTGTTTTTTTTTGAAGTTCCAGCTTGGGGACATGCTATGTTGTCCTGTACTTCCTGAATTGGAGATTTGCAGGATGACTGGTATTTGTTCACTTCCTCCCAGTTGACTTTCTACTGTTCTTGTAATGTGTCTATCTATGTCATCTGTTGTCATGGCAGATCTGGTGAGCTAGTTTTTTTCCAGGCTCTGAAGTAGAATGTTGGTGTATCATCTGGCTGGTTTATTATAATTAGTTTCACCAGTTTCGTGACGTTTAAGATCTTTTGAACACCAATGTTACTAGGCAAAGTCGACTTTCATTTCAGCAACACATCAATAGTTGTGCGAGAGAATCAATCAAATGTTATGACAAGGTGAGCGAGAGAATCAATCAAATGTTATGACAAGTTGTGCGAGAGAATCAATCACATGTTATGACAAGTTGTGCGAGAGAATCAATCAAATGTTATGACAAGGTGAGCGAGAGAATCAATCAAATATTATGACAAGGTGTGCGAGAGAATCAATCAAATGTTATGACAAGTTGTGCGAGAGAATCAATCAAATGTTATGACAAGGTGAGCGAGAGAATCAATCAAATGTTATGACAAGGTGTGCGAGAGAATCAATCAAATGTTATGACAAGTTGTGTGAGAGAATCAATCAAATGTTATGACAAGGTGAGCGAGAGAATCAATCAAATGTTATGACAAGGTGAGCGAGAGAATCAATCAAATGTTATGACAAGGTGAGCGAGAGAATCAATCAAATGTTATGACAAGGTGTGCGAGAGAATCAATCAAATGTTATGACAAGTTGTGTGAGAGAATCAATCAAATGTTATGACAAGGTGAGCGAGAGAATCAATCAAATGTTATGACAAGGTGAGCGAGAGAATCAATCAAATGTTATGACAAGGTGAGCGAGAGAATCAATCAAATGTTATGACAAGGTGTGCGAGAGAATCAATCAAATGTTATGACAAGGTGTGCGAGAGAATCAATCAAATGTTATGACAAGGTGTGCGAGAGAATCAATCAAATGTTATGACAAGTTGTGTTGGCGATCATTTTTTCCTCACAACTCTCTGTCTCTTGTGTTACTCATAAGTTCAAATGGTGACATTCTGTCCTGACATAGTAACAACCCATCCAGTAACTTCTATGTATTACCATCTCTTTTCTTCTTGATCAGCTGGATGGTTACTAAATGTTCAAGTTTTGCACTTTTCATCACATTCTTAAGAAATCTTGACTATATATTTCTAATGCTATAAATTTTCTCTTTACTCCGGAATCTCTCATGCATGACTTTTACATTAGTTTTCATGGCTGTCCATGAAATGTTCATCATTCTTCTCAAAAATCACATCTCATTTACCTCCATCTCACCTTGTTCTATATTGTTAACCGCTCATTCTTCACATCCATAAAAATAATTGGCTCGATATCAAATTCTAAAACTCGAATTCCCATATGCTTTTGATAGTACTCCATTGCTAAGGATGGTTCTCATTTTTTGAAATGATGATTTGATCTTGTACTATCCTGCTCTTTATCTCATTGGAGCACCGGCCATTTAATCTTGTGCGAGAGAAAGCGCTTTCTAACCACTAGTATTGTTTTTTTTTAAAGCGCCGAAGATGTGACTTCACTAAGATGTGGAAAGGGAGAGAGGTTGTTCCCTTAATAATAAAAATGGTTCACTTTAAATTACATAATTCCGCCGAAGACGGATGTGTTGGGCCATTTGCGCATATAAACAGCAACACCATTCTCATTTCCATTCTCTGGACTATATTAAACTGGAAATTTTGTAGGAGCATTGTCCTGTTACAAGAGAAATCCAGCGGGAGTTTGAGAATGAACGCTGAAGAAGAAGAAGAAGAATTACAGAATAGTTAACTCTGTATCCCTTTCCTGGTTTTCGTACCAAGTCGTAATCTATTTTGAACTAGCAATGCAATTTTAAATTTTAATGTGATACTGTCAGAATGGATATACATAACTTGTCTGTTTTAGAGGCTCCGCGAATATAAGAAATTAAAGAACAAAACAATCATTTCATTTTTTGTGTGTAAGACCGTCTTGTTAATTTCTTTTTTTGTGTGGATAGGAACAAACAAATAAATAATATAACACCAATATAAACAGGGACTACATAGAATTGTGTAGTCTCTTATAAACTAGCAAAAATGAAAATAAAAGTATGATAAAGAATAAAAATATGTGAAGTTAAATTACATGAAGGTACATCGTGTAATGAAAATGTGAAATTAACTAGCATAATATCGTTATTTATATTAAGTAAGTCCTCATACACTTCTTTTATATCGGTGTTCTGTGTTTGTTCCTATCTTTCTAAAGACCTTTTGGTTGAAACGCCGAATTGTCTGTACTGGCGAAGAGATTGGATGTCTCAGTGGTGCCTAGAGAAAATCGGTGTCCAATACAATACGGAAGAGAAACATGTTGGAAATAAACATCACGAGATAGACAAGTCACGTCTACTATAGAGCACCACCAAGGAAAGGGAAAATGGGATAATGGAGGTTCGTTGCAGTCTGCTTTTGTTGCGGAGACGGCACTTGCTGATGCTGAATATGATATTTGTTTCAATTAACCTTGAACCCTGCAACCCCCACCCCAATAATGTATCTAAGGGAGGAGTTGAAACCTTCTACCTCAATCACTTTATCTAAAGGAGGATTTGAACCCTGCAACCCCCACACCAATCACTTTATCTATAGGGGGAGTTGAACATTTCAACCGCACCCAAATCAATTTATCTAGGGGAGGAGTTAAACCATAAAACTCCCACCCCAATCAATTTATCTAAAGGAGAGTTGAATCCTGCAACCCCCACCCCAATTTATCTAAGGCAGGAGTTAAATCCTGCAACCTCCACCACGATCAATTTACCTAAGGAAGGCAGAATTGAATCCTGCAAGCCCCCTACCACCCCAGTAAATCTATATAATGGAGGAGGAGTTGAACTCTGTCGTTCGAATCTATTTACTTACGGAGAAAGGAGTTAAACCCTTCAAACCCCCTCCCCCACCCTTCATTCTAATCAATTTATCTAAAGATGGAGACGTTAAACCCCTCAACCCCCACCCCAATCATTGTACCTAAGAGAGAAGGAATTAAACCCTGCAACCCCATCCAAATTAACGGTTCACTTCCAATGTTTTCTCCAAACTTTGGGGCAATGGATTGAGCTGACATTTAGAACTCCTTAAGAGATATAGCACGCTAGAGTGAGACTAGTGTGGATGATGATTCCTTTTCAATGACCAGGATTAAAGATCAGGGTTTGAAATGCGGTGTTGCTAGAAGTGAACATTTTGGAGAGTGAAGAAGAATGATGGTCAACCAGCATAGGAATGGTACACTCAGGGAGAGATCGGAGCAACTATGGACGTGTCCAGTTTGCAGTGATGATGCTCCGACGACTAACTAACTCCAAACATTGGTTTTTTTTTCATGTATAACACCTTACCTGAAAAGGTATCCTTTGATAGATTGGTTGGAAAAGGTTTAAACGGTCTGAAAAGGTGTATAGGATTAATGTCATTGATTTCGGGGTACATCATAAGGACGTCTCAACAACGAGGCACATCGACTGCCGTAATTACCACTCATAGCACGTAGCTCCGTAGCTTCAAGCGACCTAGAAATACTCGTTCGTGTGTTACCGGACCTAGAAATGGAATAAAGGATAGCAGAACTATTTCCTGCCATGCATGTCAATAGACACTACTAATTAATGTTCCTCGTAGGTTTCCCTACCACATTCTAAGTAATGGAGACTTCGGAGAACATATGCATAGACGCCTGCGAGGAAATCAACCCTTTACCTCGCAACATCTAAAGTACAAATCTGAAAAGGAAAAGGTTTAGAAAGGCTTAGAGGATTGACATTATTTTAGTCGGGTTATATGTACTCCGATGTTCGAAAATATACTTTGTGTAAACAAGACATTAGGAGCGGGAATAGATCCCACGCTATATAAAACATAAACCGAATGGCTAACTGCTACGCCAGAAAAACATAATTGGATCTGTGCTACTTGTTATCGTTTGTACATGATGTCGCTTTGACCCATTTTCCTCTGTTTCTCTTTCTTCTGCAATAAAATGACAGTACAATAAAAGTACAACAAAACATCATAATGAAATATAATTTGATGCGGTGCAAAGACGCAGTTATCACAGCATATTGATAAGTCATAACATAACACATTCTCCGAACTACGTTCTTCTTACCGTCAGGAGTATGAGAACGTAAGAAAAAGTAACCTGTATGTGATATCGTCCGTTGTTGTTGTGAGCTTTGACAGGCGGCCCATTGTACAATCATTTACCTACTTGTCCTCTTCCTGTGCTTTTACACACCTAATCCTGTTTCATTAGTTCTACCGTTCTCCGGACTACATCCTGCTAATCTGCAGGAGTTTGAGAACTAGCGCAGAAGAAGAAGAATTAGTTCTATCCACGGTGTCCAAGCGTTCTGGGTTCATGTTAAGTATTAGTTTGTTCTTAATTTCTTGAATAATATTTAGATTCCTTTTTTTTATCAATAACGTTAATGCTTTTTCTTTCATTCCCTCTTACTTTCTTTCCTAAACATTCCTTTGTCTTCTCTCATCTTCTTCTATCCTTTGTTATTTTTTTACGCTACTCTATTCTTTTTTTTACCATCCCTCTTCTTCTTTTATGCTCGTCTCCCATGTCAGCCTTCTTCTATCATGATTCTTTGTTTAGTCTTTTCTAGTGTTGTCGTCCCGAAGAAGACTTTTTGGTCAAAACGTCGTTTGTTTCTGTTGTGTGTTTCTGTTCAGTAAGATCTTGCTACTGGTGTTAGTGTATTTGTGGTAATTCCTGCAACACCCTTCATATTCCGATTTTTTTCCTTATCACAATTTGTTGCACCAACCCATATATCAGGGGTCGGGAACCTTTTTTTGTCTGAGAGCCATGGACACCACAAATTTTGAAAAGTAATTCTGTGAGAGCCATACATTATGTTTAAAACTATAAATTCAAGTAAATGTGTGAATTTTGTGTAATTTCAACACTAAAAGTACAATAATTATGTCTCTGAATTCTTTTTAATAACATTGTTATGCTGTTGCTAATCAATAATGAGTATTTCTTACCATTAATGCGACTTCTGATGCTGAGCTGCAGTAGACTTTAGCTCATTTGTAGAATGAAATATTGATATGCAATTAATATGTAGATCAAAGGAGTCTAAATTTAAAAAAAATTTTATAATCGAACATTTGTCTGCGAGCCAGATGCACCCATCAATAGAGCCACATCTGGATCGCGAGCCATGGGTTCCCGACCCCTACCTTATATATTTAGTACGTTAGGATGTTTTGACACTTTAGATTTATCTCCGTATCCCTTACCCTGATCATGTTGAAGGCAACAAAAAATATGCGATGTGTGATCAATAGTCTCTAACATTGATGCCACCAGATTGTTGCACACTTTTGTGTGGTTCTGCATAAAGACAGTTGTGTCACACGACTTCTATATACGAAACTAGGAGAAAGAGTGGTTGTGTCACACGACTTCTATATACGAAACTAGGAGGAAAGAGTGGTTGTGTCACACGACTTCTATATACGAAACTAGGAGGAAAGAGTGGTTGTGTCACACGACTTCTATATACGAAACTAGGAGGAAAGAGTGGTTGTGTCACACGACTTCTATATACGAAACTAGGAGGAAAGAGTGGTTGTGTCACACGACTTCTATATACGAAACTAGGAGGAAAGAGTGGTTGTGTCACACGACTTCTATATACGAAACTAGGAGGAAAGAGTGGTTGTGTCACACGACTTCTATATACGAAACTAGGAGGAAAGAGTGGTTGTGTCACACGACTTCTATATACGAAACTAGGAGGAAGAGTGGTTGTGTCACACGACTTCTATATACGAAACTAGGAGAAAGAGTGGTTGTGTCACACGACTTCTATATACGAAACTAGGAGGAAAGAGTGGTTGTGTCACACGACTTCTATATACGAAACTAGGAGGAAAGAGTGGTTGTGTCACACGACTTCTATATACGAAACTAGGAGGAAAGAGTGGTTGTGTCACACGACTTCTATATACGAAACTAGGAGGAAAGAGTGGTTGTGTCACACGACTTCTATATACGAAACTAGGAGGAAAGAGTGGTTGTGTCACACGACTTCTATATACGAAACTCGGAGGAAAGAGTGGTTGTGTCACACGACTTCTATATACGAAACTAGGAGGAAAGAGTGGTTGTGTCACACGACTTCTATATACGAAACTAGGAGGAAGAGTGGTTGTGTCACACGACTTCTATATACGAAACTAGGAGGAAAGAGTGGTTGTGTCACACGACTTCTATATACGAAACTAGGAGGAAGAGTGGTTGTGTCACACGACTTCTATATACGAAACTAGGAGAAAGAGTGGTTGTGTCACACGACTTCTATATACGAAACTAGGAGGAAAGAGTGGTTGTGTCACACGACTTCTATATACGAAACTAGGAGGAAAGAGTGGTTGTGTCACACGACTTCTATATACGAAACTAGGAGGAAAGAGTGGTTGTGTCACACGACTTCTATATACGAAACTAGGAGGAAAGAGTGGTTGTGTCACACGACTTCTATATACGAAACTAGGAGGAAGAGTGGTTGTGTCACACGACTTCTATATACGAAACTAGGAGGAAAGAGTGGTTGTGTCACACGACTTCTATATACGAAACTAGGAGGAAGAGTGGTTGTGTCACACGACTTCTATATACGAAACTAGGAGAAAGAGTGGTTGTGTCACACGACTTCTATATACGAAACTAGGAGGAAAGAGTGGTTGTGTCACACGACTTCTATATACGAAACTAGGAGGAAGAGTGGTTGTGTCACACGACTTCTATATACGAAACTAGGAGGAAAGAGTGGTTGTGTCACACGACTTCTATATACGAAACTAGGAGGAAGAGTGGTTGTGTCACACGACTTCTATATACGAAACTAGGAGAAAGAGTGGTTGTGTCACACGACTTCTATATACGAAACTAGGAGGAAAGAGTGGTTGTGTCACACGACTTCTATATACGAAACTAGGAGGAAGAGTGGTTGTGTCACACGACTTCTATATACGAAACTAGGAGGAAAGAGTGGTGAAGTTTTACTCATCATCATCATAAAGTGCCGTCTACGCAACGAAGGTTGGCTACAACGGATCTCCAACAACCCCTGTCTGTTGTCTTGGTGGTACACACTGCTAGACTGTGACCTGTCCATCGTGTGATGTTACTCTCCCACTTGTATCTCTGCCTACCTCTTGTTTGTTTCCCTTTGACTTTACCCTCAAGTAAGGTCTTCAATAAAGTGTCATGTCTTTTAATGTGTCCAAAGTATTTTATTTGCCTGATCTTTATTTCTCTTAGTATATCTTTCTTCATATTAAGTGTTTTTAAGCACCCTTTACTTGTTTTCCTCTTTTCCATGATGTTATCCCTATTCTCCTATTTGCCCACATCTCAAAAGCATCAATTCTGTCTTCTAATTATTTATTTAGTGTCCATGTTTCTGAGCCATACATTAATATAGGATATAAGTAGCATTTTATAATTCTTATTTTAACTTGTTTTAAAAAGTTTTACTAATCGTTAGAAAAACAAATGCTATAAAGCGAAAATAAACGTTTATACCAAATGGTCTTTACCAAGAGCACATTCACAACATAAAAAGACGAGTAAGAACGGCATTGTTCATGTTCACATGGCAGACTTCAAAATGGGTACACGTTTATATAAGAGTAATAACTATGTCAGAGGTAAAACCACACATTCATACACACAGACAACCTTTGGGGACTCCTTTTCATAACACCCGCTGAAAGTTGCAGCCTTTTAGATATGAAACCTAGTTCTTTGGAGACCACCAGTTGATCATATGAAGCAACAGATTCATCGTTCGTAATAATCTTGTTATTCTTTTCTCGCCTCTCGGGAGTCGGCAACGCAACGGGAATCCAATTCTTCGGAATATCTATGTCTCAACGGCTCAGTCGTGTCGACGTACAGGTTTATTGTCAATATTCCGAACAACAAATTAATATTAACAATATTGTGCACTTTATCATTTTTTTTCCTATGTTCTATCTTTTCTGTATGAGCTATCCTTTATTTCTGTGACATTCCTCCTAATCATAGACGCATTGAAATCACACAAGAACTCTCAGAATTTTTTCGTTCTCCTTATTCATTAGCCATTACGCCAAACAAAAATTCGCACATTGATAACTAATGAAAATGCAACAAAACATAACATTCAAACATGAACACAAAAATACCAGTAACATAGAATAGGGTAGAATGGGACAAAAGCCCTAAAAGCATAAAACATTATAAACAATATTGGTGAAATATGATAACGAGCTAACAGCAAAAATATGTTAATTAAAATCTTGTTGAACGTTTCCATTTTCAGACCATATTTTTTCAGCAATCACCATTTTTAGCTCCATGAGACAATTATATTTTCTGAGTATGGTTAACTGATAGAAGATGGTGATACAACAAGAGAAATGTATACCCTATTTTTGCATCCGGTATATTCAACCAGGACTTCTCCAGTATAATTCTGCTCGCTGATCACAAACAACGTCACTTCTCTATGATGGAATTATTTTTTGCCGTGTTTTTTCGTTGGCTGGAAATAGAAAGTATGTTCAATCTCACCAGCCAATATAGATGACGGTGTTTGGTTACATCCACGAACACTTACAAATATTAGCAAGATTATCGCCGAAATAGGATGTGTCGGCTAAATTACTAAAATAAAACAGCTACTCATGGCAACATATGTGCTCTGTACTGCATCTTGCTGCATCAAATTGTATTTATTTTAATAGTTCTTATTTCACACGTAACATTGTCAGAATATCTTTTTGGCGTTTTTACACTTTTCAAGAAGCTCTCTCTATTTCTCTATTCGCCCACATTTCAAAAGGCATCAATTTTGTCTAGGTGCTGCCTGTTCAATATGCACGTTTTCAGCTCTATACAATAGGTCTATTTTCAATCTGAACAAGAATAACGGATAAGAGACAGAGATGCAGCAATAGCGTCATTTATCTTGGCTAATCCCCATTATATCCGTATTTTTTAATTGGCTGACAACACAAAGTATATACGTACAGTCATCAATTATCAGTGGCATCAGCCAAATTATATTTTGAAATCATCCAAGAACATTCAACAGAGATGCAGTAAGATATATATATATATATATATATATACACACTCTGATGTAGCCTTCGGTAGCCTATACTCGCGCATGTGGTTACGTCTGTCAGTCTCACCAATGGCTTACTAAACAAACCAACCATGCAACAGAAAACCTTAGTAGATGATATGCCTTTATATTGAGGTTATCTTCTTATAGAAGCTTCATGGCACGTCATCTATACAATACAGTAGTCGTAACCTTCAATAACAGTTACCATGTTAATCTGACAAGCCGACCTTGTGCTTGAACTAATTACGGGCATAGCGTTGGTGGGCGAAACAAACAATAAACCTGTTGCAAAGGCCAGAGTTGTTCCCTGATGTCGACATCTGTTTCTACAGCATTAGACTCGAAACACCAGCGAATCGAATGGCTGCTGGAACAGAGGGCGGAGCACTTATGGGAATACCCCACGTGCTGTGGGGCCAGTTTCTAAACAAGAATCAAGCCTTCGGTGCATTTAATCACCTACCAGACATCTTGAAATAAAACACTTTTAAAGCACGTTTCATTAGCATTGCCCTCAAACAAATGTAATTATCTAAGTGACTGTCTAACGTATTACTGCCATTTTTTTTAATTCCAAGTTATTTTTGGTTAGATCCAACAAATTTATACTTTGTATTTGTGCATCATGTCCAGCTTTTATACACGAATGAAATCCTTTTATCGTTGTCGGCATACTAGTTATTGTGTCTGGGGGAAAAAAAAGAAGTTTTACCATTTCAGACACAGATTATGTGAGTTGATTAGGCATAGATAGGCGTGTCTACTATTACAATAATGTGTCCACCTTTGCCGAAAAGGAAGTAAAATTTCTATGTTTCAGTTTTTTCTAGATGGATTATGTGATTTATTTCCTGAATATGATGAATAGAACACGGTCTAACCATTTGGAGTCACTGAAACGACACTGTGACTGTCTTAGCGAACCGACAGTGTAGAAACTAATACTAGTAATACCGCTCATAGAAAACAATGGAGAGTTCTCAGAAGACATCAGTACATATCAAACGTAAACAAATCACCAAATTTGGCACAATAAACATCTGTTGCCTGCAAAATAAAGAAGAAGATTTTATAAAAGAAATGAGGAAGCGATATATCAACAATTTAGGACTGTCAGACACAAGAATTAAGGATCAATGGAACAAAAAATTTACACAAAGACTACACATTAATCTACTGTAGTGTAAACCCGAATACGGAAGCAAAGTATGGTGTAACTTTCATCCTTGAACCCACTGTGCCTAAAAATAGCATAAATACGCTGTAAAACAAAAAGAAGAAGGAAGAAAGACAACAACAAAGATTTAAAAAATTCATAACAAATTAAAATACACAAAATTACGTACAAAAACATCACAGAAAAATTGGGAAAACTACCAGTAGATAATACAACAAACGAAGAACAATTGAAATTATTCAAAGACACTATCACACATGCAGTAGTAGAATCATGTGGTTACAAGAACAACAGAATAAATAAACCAAAAATAACAGCATGGTGCAATGAAAAAGCCACACGAGAAAAGAAACAGATATATAAGAGATGGATCAAAAGTAAAAGCCAAGTAAATTATATAGAATACAAGACAGCAAAAACAAATGCCAAGAAAATCATTAAAATCTGCCAAAATCAACTCATGGAAAAAATATGGAGACATGCTCAACGCAGATTATAAAAATGCACAAAAGAGGCTTTGATTGAGGTTAGCATACTTTGTATTTCAGGAGTCGTCTGTCTCTAGCATTTTTCGAAAGTCTTAGAAAGTTTGCCAAACAATATTTGCCGTGGAACACGATTGCTGTTCATTATTATGACCCAACCATCTTAGTCGTCTACTGCTGAGTGTCCCCATAATTTGTGATAATTTTTAATTACACTTGGATAGAGGGAGGAAGTAGGGGTCATAAAATATCATGTTGAGACATGACAATATTTTTGGCATTCGTAGTCCCAATTTGGTATTTTATTCCACCCCCCTCCCTCCCCCCCCCCCCCCCCCCACTGTAGTATATTATTTACATTTCTATTTTGTACATTTCAGATCCCAATTTGGCAAACTTCATTTCCCATTTGCAATCCCAATTTGGTATGTGAGTCTCCAATTTGATATTTGGTGTTCCGTGATTAACGCAAATGGAAGAAGAAAAACACAAATGAATAAGGGCAAACACACATAGAAGAGGACAAACATAAATAGAAGATAACATACATAATTGGATTTAAAAAAATACAATAAATAGAAAAGGAAATAATACACCTAGAAGAGGACATACATAAATAGATGATCATACCCACAAATAGAGGTGAACAAACTCAATCAGAAGAGACAAAGTAAAATTAGGAGAGAACAAACACACATAATAGAAGACAAACATAACAAAAAGAGGACAAACATAACAAAAAGAGGACAAGCACATATAGAGGAGAACAAACATAAATAGAAGAGAATAAACATAACTTGAAGAGGACAAGCATAACTAGAAAATGACAAACATAAATATAAGAGAACAGCACAACTAGAAGAGGGCAAACATAACTAGAAGAGGGCAAACATAACTAGAAGAGGGCAAACATAACTAGAAGAGGGCAAACATAACTAGAAGAGGGCAAACATAACTAGAAGAGGGCAAACATAACTAGAAGAGGGCAAACATAACTAGAAGAGGGCAAACATAACTAGAAGAGGGCAAACATAACTAGAAGAGGGCAACCATAACTAGAAGAGGGCAAACATAACTAGAAGAGGGCAAACATAACTAGAAGAGGGCAAACATAACTAGAAGAGAGCAAACATAACTAGAAGAAGGCAAACATAACTAGAAGAGGGCAAACATAACTAGAAGAAGGCGAACATAACTAGAAGAGGGCAAACATAACTAGAAGAGGGCAAACATAAATGCAAACATTTAATCGTAAATGTTAACCTGGATCTACCATGAGTATACAAATTATGCTTGACGGATCAATTTTAATTTATCGTTGAAGCTACTACCAGGAAAAATCTTCCCTTAAGACATAAGTTTTAGTCTGTCCGCCTACAACAATAAACTTTTGGGATTTCATTTTGTCTTAATAGGGGGCACTCTTGTCTTTCATTACCAGTAACTGTGTAACAGTAACAGTAAACCCTCGCGCGCGTTTGTGTGTGTGTGTGTGTGTGTGTGTGTGTGTTTGTGTGTTCGTGCGTGCGTCTGCGTTATTTTTTGTGAAAGAGAGAGAGAAAGAGAGAGAGAGAGATTGAATAAGGCACAGACGAAAAGACAGTGACACAAAATTAGCAAAGTTGGTAATCTGGTGTGTTAACTGGTTGGAAGGTAAGTACATAAATCTGCAAGTACGTGCATAAGTAGGTATGTACGTTCTGACGTTAGTAGTAAATTAGATAGGTGTGCATGTATGTATGAATATATATATAGGCAGGTAGGAGGTAGGTAAACAATGCCGCATAATGATAGTCGATGCACAGGTAAGAGATAGGTGGGTAAGTAGGAATGTAGTAGGTAGATGGATATATAGATAGAAATGTATGTATGTAACACGCCAGACAGATTGCTTGGTAGTTGGGTAGGTTATAGGTAGGTAGGTGGGTAGGTACTTATATAGGTAGAAGCTAGGTAGTAGATTTCTAGGTATGTAGGTAGAGTGGCATGTAGGTATGGAATACGTAAGCGAGATACATAAGTAGGTAGGAAGATTGGTGTAGTATATATGTAGTTAAGTGGTTATGTAGAAATGTTTATAAATTTGTCTGTAGATTTTTCGGATATGTAGATGTTGAAAAAATGAGCCGTGGCAATCGACGGTACTACAGGCCTGTTATCGACATTACTTCTAACTGAATTTATTTGGGCCCCGTTCGTTACGTTTATTTTTATTATTTCTCTGCATCTGGTTGGTAGCTATTTACATACTTGGGGTCGCTTGGGAAAATTATATCGCATGCTGTCTCCTATACCTACGTTCGGTCACGGCTGAACCACGTGAAGCTACTCAGTAAAGGGGACGTACAGTGCACAACAGCTGATGGGGAAGGCGGAAGATCGTATTATCAACAACGGCTTCTAAGGCGGGGTTGGAAAATCACCGTATTGGGCTAAGGTGCATCGAGGATGGTTACTGAAAAGCGACCTGAGCCGAATCAATGGTAAACTACTGAGATGTATACAATGCCAAGAAACTCATAATGACCACAAATAAGCTTCTATGGTATGTCCACCAGACCGGACAGACCCAAAATAACTGGGAAAGAGAGTGAAATCAGTGGTCAACGTGATTACATCCAAAATCCCGACTGTGTTATCAAAGACAACGCTCTGAGGAAGAGAAACAAATTGCGAATAGGCACATGGAACGTGCGAAGCACGAATCACGGTAAATTTCAAATGGTACATGGAGAGATGGAAAGAACAGAATAGACATTATGGGAATATCAGAACACAGATGGGAAGCACAAGGGGACTTCACAACACCGACAGTAACAACTGTAATTATTTTCAGAAAGAGAAAAGAAGGGACAATGCAGGGTATGCTTCATTTTGACCAAAGAGATAGCAAGGTCTATGCTAGGATACAGCCCAATAAATGACCAATTCATAAGTATCAGACTGAAACGAAAAACTTGCAACATCACAATAATTCACGTCTATTCTCCAACATTCGTGGCCGACGAGCAAGAGCTAGACCATTTTTATGAAAATCTACAGGAAACGGGGAGCCGCGTTAGCGCACTGGCTTCGCATATGAGTGGTCCTGGGTTCATTCCCCAGCTGAGGCGGAAATGTTTTCAGATCGCAACGGCTCCCAGGTCGACCCAGCCTTAAATGGGTACCGGATTAATCCGGGAAGTAAAGACTGCGAGGGAGAGGAGATGGCTACCGCCCTCATTTGCAGAGCATGTGAAATGTGAGATCGCTAACATCTCACACCCCTACGGCATTAATAAATGCTATGGGTTACTTTACTTTTTTACTTACAGGAAACAATAGACAAGGGACATAAACATGACGTCAAACTAATACTAGGTGAGGTGACCTGGATGCTAAAGTTGATAGGGAAAAAAAGACCTGCAGAGTCAACGGACCATTTGGACTAATGCAGCTGTATGAAGGAGGTGAACGACTGTTAAAATTCTGCCTAGAAAATGATTTAGTAATTTCGAACACCCTGTTAAGCCAAAACATCAAATAGACTTCATCATTGTATACTAAAGGTAGAGATCCGGTATATTGTCCTGTAAGACAAATTCCGTAGCAGATTGTGATTCTGACCACATGCTCCTAGTAGCAGACTTAAAGATCAGACTCAAGAGTTTTACGCAAAGCATCTGACCCATCGGATATAGACACTAAAACAAAAATCCAGCAGAATACAACGTGGAGGTGCAGAATAAATTTAATACATTGATGGCCGTTCTAGAGGGGAAACCAGACGTACTTGGAACAACGTTAGATACTCAATGCTATCATGTGCACAGGCTTACATACCCCGAAGAGTGACAAGAAAAAGATAGTACATTCACAGACGTCAACAATAATCTGGTCAACAATAGAAAGAAACTAAAATCACTAAAATGAGCAAGAAAAGTACATCGACAACAAGTGTAAAGAAATTGAACAACTGCACGAACAGGGGGAAACCAGAATAATGTTTAAAGAAATAAAAACACTGACAATAAAATTTCAACCAGCCACTCGAGCAATTGAAGACAAGTCAGGAAACACAATAACATAAAATAAAGACATTCTGAACAAGTGGGTGGAATACTGCAGGGAAATATACGAAAATCCAAACATTAACATAGACTCAAATACAATTAGAAACACAAAACGTGAACCAGAATGCATCATATAAGCAGTAATTTGGTCAATTAAAAATGTAAACACTGGCAAATCACCAGGGTAGCCGAATTGATTTCTGAATTGATACAAGCAGGAGGAGAACCCAGTGGCCAGCTCTATCACGCCCCTATATGTTAAGATCTAGAAAAGTGAAATATGGTTAAAAGTTTGAAAAAGATCTATATATATTAAAGAGTTAACAAAATTAATTACGAAATACTAAGAATGAAACACAGGGATTAGTGCCGTTTGAACTAAAACACCTACATCATTGCAAAATCACAGGACAAATACCGATGAACATACACAGGACAAACAGCGATGAACATACACAGGACAAACAGCGATGAACATACACAGGACAAACAACGATGACCATACACAGGACAAACAGCGATGACCATACACAGGACAAACAACGATGAACATACACAGGACAAACAACGATGAACATACACATGAACACTGAAGGAAGAGAATAAACAAGAGGTGATTGATACCTACGCTATGGGGTTTTATCTATGTGACGTGTCCTTTTCAGAACATTGTCCTCACTGCCACTCTGTACGCCTCTCGGTTTTGTGAAAGCCGCTCAGATTTTTCTAGTGTCATGTTCATATAGTGTTCGATCTCATATTTCCGTGGTAGTCTTGGTTTGCCTCTTATTCTCTTCACTGGAACGTTTCTCTCCAAGATTAATATTTCTAAAACATTGTGTCTATTTATATGACCGAAATAAGTTAACTTGCGTTTTTTTTTAATAGTTTTGAGAGCCTTTATTCTTCTATGTTCGGGTCTTTGCGGACGTCTGCGTTGGTTCATCTTTCTGTGCGTGAAATTCTTACGACTGTTCTATAACATTTCATTTCAAATACCAATATTGTCTTTTCCAATGCAGATGTCATTGTAAACGTCTCACAACCATATGTTGCCACTTCAAAGATATAACTTCTCAATAGCTGTAACTTTGTTTTTCTGTTTGTCCCTTGCCATATCTTTTTCATATGTTATGTTATGTTATGTCATGTTATTTGTACAGCCATTGCTAATTTACATACAGAAATAAGATGCAGAATAGGACAGGCAAACACAACATTCAGGAAAATGAAAAAATATACTGTGTAATATGACCTTGTCATTAGAGGTGAGAAAGAGAGTTCTGCAGTGCTATATAACCCCTATACTGACATATGGGTGCGAGTCTTGGACAATAAACAAACTGGAAAGTGGGAGATTGGAGGCAACAGAGATGTGGTTCTACAGAAGAATGCTGAGAATACCATGGACTGCCAGAAAAACTAATGTAGAGGTGTTGAAAGAGTCAAATGCGAAACTGGCCTTAATCAACAATATAAGAAAAAGGCAATTTTTTTTGGGCCACTTCATGAGACAGGCAGGTTTAGAGAACATAATCACAACAGGCAATATTGAAGGCAACAGAGACAGAGGGCGACAACGTGAGAAAATATTAGACAGTTTGACAACCTGATACGGCAAGGAAACAACAACGACTTCGATACATAATACTATGGACAGAGAGCTGTGGAGAGCCATGACCACCTACGCCAGCCGGCATGGCACCTGATGATGATGAACTCTTTAATGTACTTAGTTCATACTCTTATTTTCACGTGTTACTCCAGCCTCTATACTTTCAATCTGTTAGGTTATCCCAAACACTCATGTGATTTATCTCTGGTATATAGACATCATCATCAGGTGGCATATCCTGAACCGGATCTAGCAGTCACCACAGCCTTTTCAAACTTCTGTCGATATTGAGCAAATCTTCCTGCTTCTGTTACTGTCATGCTCAGGTGCTAGCTAGACAGACGACACACGTGTCAATACAAACATAGACAAACGCATAATATATCTTCGCTGCTCTTTCAGTATCTCGGCCGTCTTACTTATTTACTCATCAATCCATTCCTTCATCAATTATTTGTCCATGTGTCATTCACTAACCTGAATCCTGAAACGTTGAAACATCCCTGATGTATTCCCTCAGCAACATGAATCATAAGAATGTCTCTAGAGGTATACGATGTACTAATGTCTGCTGATGTCGTTCTAAATATCCACCAATAAAAACGAGTTATTAGAAGGAAGTGATTAGTATTCAAGTGACAAACTTTCGTTTGAATTTTTGATTTTAAATAGTAAGCTAGGTCATTTGGGATCTCCGGTTATTATCGCATGAAATCTATCTTCTTCTTCTTCTGCGTTCGTTCTCAAACTCCTGCAGATTAGCAGGATGTAGTCCGGAAAATGGAATGCGTTTTGTCATGGTTTACAGAATTGCTGCAATATCTGTGCCTTTTGGTCTGACACATCCGACTTCAGCATGGCTTTAGGTCACTGGCCCTATATGGGATGGGGCCGCCAACTCTATCCCATAACCTCCTTAGTCACCTTTTACGACATGCGTGGAAGGTAAATAGATTGCAAAATTTGAAAAGGTAACGTTCAAAGATTAGAATGTGCCACGTGCAAGTAAAGAACTGCACTGTCTGCCATCATGTAACAGCAACAATGTCGTTCTTTAGTATATTTTAGTATATTACAATTGCTTTCTGAACGGAACGGATGAGCAAATGTCTGGCACCAAATTTGATCCTGGTACCTTTGCTGTTTTATGAGTACTCTGTACTTCACTGCCACAGAACCGGACACTATAAGTTGGTAGTGTAGACTTGAAAACAAACTTTTTTTTCATAACAATATCGATCTTACCAGCAGACACAATACCATCATGATAATTTATTCCAAAACTAAAAGAGTTATAGTTAATTTTTTTAATTATTTTTGCAATTTGAAACAGGATGTCAATATACCTTAGTGGCAATGGAAAAAAATCCCTGAATGACGTCTTGATTACCTGTTAGTCGTGGGCGTTAGAAAACTACCGCCTTTGTTAGTTGCTTACTTTTTGCTAGAAAAGTCAGATTGACAACCGGCCAGTGAGAGTATTTTCATGTCAGAAGCCCATGCTGACGTCAGTTCCGGTTACTTGGTTCACGTTTGGTGAAAATACTTCCGGCTTCTGTCATTACTACAAAAACCACTGTTGCAGCTATAAAATGAAGAAAACCGCAAAGTTTTTTTTTCAAAGTATTGTATTAGACAATGTGTATTTCTACTAACTTTCTTTTAAATCACGTACAAGAAAAGTTTATTAAAAATTAGCGGATCAAATTTTGCCATCATACAAGTACAAATCTCACCACAGATAAAACTATTGACTGTGACAAATGTTCAGGGTTTGTGTGTTTTATTTTAAAAAAGAAACATAAAAATGGACTGTTTCCTTCAATATAGTTTCTCTTGAAAACTATAGACATTTTTAACGTCCGCTCGACTCTTTCTGAAACATTTTAAGAGGCGATACAAATATCAGTTACATGATTGAAGCACTTGATAAAATGTAATCAGTGGTGTTTTGTCAATGATATTATTGACATTTTTAATAGCGTATGTAGGCAAGGTGTGTTGTATATGTATCCTAGTATGTATATTGTATAAATGTATATTATTTGTATGTATATTGTGTGTATGTATATTGTGTGTATGTATATTGTGTGTATGTATATTATGTGTATGTATATTATGTGTATGTATATTGTGTGTATGTATATTGTGTGTATGTATATTGTGTGTATGTATATTATGTGTATGTATATTATGTGTATGTATATTGTGTGTATGTATATTATGTGTATGTATATTATGTGTATGTATATTATGTGTATGTATATTATGTGTATGTATATTATGTGTATGTATATTGTGTGTATGTATATTATGTGTATGTATATTATGTGTATGTATATTATGTGTATGTATATTGTGTGTATGTATATTGTGTGTATGTATATTATGTGTATGTATATTATGTGTATGTATATTGTGTGTATGTATATTATGTGTATGTATATTATGTGTATGTATATTGTGTGTATGTATATTGTGTGTATGTATATTGTATAAATGTGTATTATGTGTATGTATATTATGTGTATGTATATTGTGTGTATGTATATTGTGTGTATGTATATTGTGTGTATGTATATTATGTGTATGTATATTGTGTGTATGTATATTATGTGTATGTATATTGTGTGTATGTATATTGTGTGTATGTATATTGTGTGTATGTATATTATGTGTATGTATATTGTGTGTATGTATATTGTGTGTATGTATATTGTGTGTATGTATATTGTGTGTATGTATATTATGTGTATGTATATTGTATAAATGTATATTATGTGTATGTATATTGTGTGTATGTATATTGTATAAATGTATATTATGTGTATGTATATTATGTGTATGTATATTATGTGTATGTATATTGTATAAATGTATATTATTTGTATGTATATTATGTGTATGTATATTATGTGTATGTATATTATGTGTATGTATATTGTGTGTATGTATATTGTGTGTATGTATATTGTATAAATGTATATTATGTGTATGTATATTATGTGTATGTATATTATGTGTATGTATATTATGTGTATGTATATTATGTGTATGTATATTGTGTGTATGTATATTGTGTGTATGTATATTGTGTGTATGTATATTATGTGTATGTATATTATGTGTATGTATATTATGTGTATGTATATTGTGTGTATGTATATTGTGTGTATGTATATTGTGTGTATGTATATTGTGTGTATGTATATTATGTGTATGTATATTATGTGTATGTATATTATGTGTATGTATATTATGTGTATGTATATTATGTGTATGTATATTGTGTGTATGTATATTGTGTGTATGTATATTGTGTGTATGTATATTGTGTGTATGTATATTGTGTGTATGTATATTGTATAAATGTATATTATGTGTATGTATATTGTGTGTATGTATATTATGTGTATGTATATTGTGTGTATGTATATTGTATGTATGTATATTGTATAAATGTATATTATGTGTATGTATATTATGTGTATGTATATTATGTGTATGTATATTGTGTATATGTATATTGTGTGTATGTATATTGTGTGTATGTATATTGTGTGTATGTATATTGTGTGTATGTATATTGTGTGTATGTATATTGTGTGTATGTATATTGTGTGTATGTATATTGTGTGTATGTATATTGTGTGTATGTATATTGTGTGTATGTATATTGTGTGTATGTATATTGTGTGTATGTATATTGTGTGTATGTATATTGTGTGTATGTATATTGTGTGTATGTATATTGTGTGTATGTATATTGTGTGTATGTATATTGTGTGTATGTATATTGTGTGTATGTATATTATGTGTATGTATATTGTGTGTATGTATATTGTGTGTATGTATATTATGTGTATGTATATTGTGTGTATGTATATTGTGTGTATGTATATTGTGTGTATGTATATTATGTGTATGTATATTATGTGTATGTATATTATGTGTATGTATATTGTGTGTATGTATATTATGTGTATGTATATTGTGTGTATGTATATTGTGTGTATGTATATTATGTGTATGTATATTATGTGTATGTATATTGTGTGTATGTATATTGTGTGTATGTATATTATGTGTATGTATATTATGTGTATGTATATTATGTGTATGTATATTATGTGTATGTATATTATGTGTATGTATATTATGTGTATGTATATTATGTGTATGTATATTGTGTGTATGTATATTGTGTGTATGTATATTGTGTGTATGTATATTATGTGTATGTATATTATGTGTATGTATATTGTGTGTATGTATATTGTGTGTATGTATATTATGTGTATGTATATTATGTGTATGTATATTATGTGTATGTATATTGTGTGTATGTATATTGTGTGTATGTATATTGTGTGTATGTATATTGTATAAATGTATATTATGTGTATGTATATTATGTGTATGTATATTGTGTGTATGTATATTGTGTGTATGTATATTGTGTGTATGTATATTGTGTGTATGTATATTGTGTGTATGTATATTGTGTGTATGTATATTGTGTGTATGTATATTGTGTGTATGTATATTGTGTGTATGTATATTGTGTGTATGTATATTGTGTGTATGTATATTGTGTGTATGTATGTTGTATAAATGTATATTATGTGTATGTATATTATGTGTATGTATATTATGTGTATGTATATTATGTGTATGTATATTGTGTGTATGTATATTGTGTGTATGTATATTGTGTGTATGTATATTGTGTGTATGTATATTATGTGTATGTATATTGTGTGTATGTATATTGTGTGTATGTATATTGTGTGTATGTATATTGTGTGTATGTATATTGTGTGTATGTATATTGTGTGTATGTATATTGTGTGTATGTATATTGTGTGTATGTATATTGTGTGTATGTATATTGTATAAATGTATATTATGTGTATGTATATTATGTGTATGTATATTATGTGTATGTATATTGTGTGTATGTATATTATGTGTATGTATATTATGTGTATGTATATTGTATGTATGTATATTGTATAAATGTATATTATGTGTATGTATATTATGTGTATGTATATTGTGTGTATGTATATTGTGTGTATGTATATTATGTGTATGTATATTGTGTGTATGTATATTGTGTGTATGTATATTATGTGTATGTATATTATGTGTATGTATATTATGTGTATGTATATTGTGTGTATGTATATTATGTGTATGTATATTATGTGTATGTATATTATGTGTATGTATATTGTGTGTATGTATATTGTGTGTATGTATATTATGTGTATGTATATTGTGTGTATGTATATTGTGTGTATGTATATTGTGTGTATGTATATTGTATATATGTATATTGTGTATATATATATGTATATTATGTGTATGTATAATATGTGTATGTATAGTTTGTGTATGTATATTGTATATATTTATATTATGTGTATGTATATTGTATATATGTATATTGTATTCTAAATTTATCATTATTTATTTGGAACACATTATGCCTGACACACTGAAACATTACCAAACAATATCTACCCGGGGTAGAAATGAACTATATATGCACTTTACTTTTTTTAATGCACTGTATCTGATGTAGTCATCGTTTTCCCAGTAACATTGATCTGTGACTGCTGTCGGGGCCGTAGATGTTATCTCCTAGAGGGGGGTTGGTTACCTTAACAAGAGGTCACACGACACATGAAATATGGCAAAGCCCCAGGTCCAGGCAATATAATATTAGAAGAATTAGCAGCTTTGGGTGACTTTGGAGTTAAAATAATCACAAAATTGCTGAATGACATATGTAATAGCGGACACATACCCTATGACTTAATGAGGTCCATATTTATAGCCTTACCTAAGAAACCAGGGAAAACCGAATGTGAAGAACACCGTACAATCAGCCTCATGAGCCAAATAACCAAAATACTTCTCAGAATCATCATCAAGAGAGTGAGAAACAAAATAAAATCAGAAATAAGTCCAGAACAATCTGGCTTTGTAGAAGGCAAAGGTACCATCAATGCTATATATATATATTATTGAGAACACTAATAGAGAGGTCTATAGAGGTAAAAACAGATCTGTACCTCTGTTTGATAGACTACACGAAAGCATTTGATAAAGTTAAACATAGTGAAGTTATACACATGCTTGAGAATTTGAACATTGACAGTAAGGATTTAAACATCATCAAGAACATGTACTGGCAACAAACAGCAGCAACAAGAGTAGGAAATCAATTTGACCCTTTCCAACAAATAAAACAAGGAGTCAGACAGTGATGAGTACTTTCACCAGACCTGTTCTCTTTATGAAGTGAATACATATTGCGTGCAATAGTTGATATCCCAGGAATATCAGTGCGAGGACACAACATAAATAATGTGAGATATGCGGATGACACTGTTCTGATTGCAAATAGTGAGGATGACCGTCAAGATTTAATTAATGTAGTAGTCACAGAAAGTAAAGAGAATGGCCTCTTCCTAAAATATCTAAAATACAGAAGTAATGGTTATTTCAAAGAAACAAAATACCACACCTTGCAAGATCAAAGTGAATGATATAGTAATAAAACAGGTCCACTAATTCAAATATTTAAGTACAATGATTTCAGCAGATGGAAGAAGTTCAACAGAAATAAGAAGCAGAATAGGACAGGCAAAAACAATATTCAGAAAAATGAAAAATATACTGTGTAATATAACCTTGTCATTAGAGGTGAGAAAGAGAGCAGTGCTATATAACCCCTATACTAACATATGGATGTGAGTCTTGGACAATAAACAAACTGGAAAGTGGGAGATTGGAGGCAACAGAGATGTGGTTCTATAAATGAATGCTGAGAATAACATGGACTGCCAGAAAAACTAATGTAGAGGTGTTGAAAGAGTCAAATGCGAAACGGACCTTAATCAATAGTATAAGAAAAAGACAATCTTCATTTTTTGACCACTTCATGAGACAGGCAGGTTTGGAGAATATAGTCACAACAGGCAACATTGAAGGTACCAGAGACAGAGGGTGACAACGTGAGAAAACATTAGACAGTTTGACAACCTGGCACGGCAAGGAAACAACGATCTTGATACAAAATACTGTGGACAGAGAGCTGTGTAGAACCATGACCGCATACGCCAGCCGACATGGCACCTGATGATGATGAGATACGGGAAGGCTTTTTGAGCTTTTCATCCGTATATTTGCCTCGTTCAATCTATCTATATATACGCTGTGGCCCTTTTTACCTTGCGGCGTCAGAAATGAAATAGGTCTTTGGAAATGACCTCCTTGGGCGCTGTTTGTAAGCTTGATCCTGTGGCTTCTTTGATTTCTGTGATCCATCTTTTACATGGTCTGCCTCTTTCTTTATAGACGTTATGTCTATTTGTCATGGCCATTTGTGGCATGTTATCTGTTGGTAGTCTGGAAGCGTGTGAAAACCGCTTAATCTGTTGTCTTTTGATGTGTTCCAATACATGTATTGTTTTGGTTATCTGTCTGATGTTATCGTTTCTAATTATATCTCTTAATGACACTCCGAGTGTTTTTAATATAAATAATGTAAATATAAATAACATAGAGACAGTATAATGTTGTTTAAAATAATTCTTCTTCATTGTTCATTCTTACGATACCACTGGATCTCTCTTGTAGCAGGACAATGGTCCTACTAGATTTCCAGCAGGATGTAGCCCAAATGGAAATGCGTTGTATTTGCGCCAATAGACCGCCACATTAGTCTTCCTCGGTGGAATTGGTTCAATTTCCGTTAGTCTAAAAAAATAGCAGCATCTTTTGAAAAGAGGAGAGATGCAGCAGCCTAACAGCGTAGAGTAGCTAGTAAGCTACGGGTAGAACACATACCATCTACAGGGTAGAAAACATACCATCTACAGGGTAGAACACATACCATCTACAGGGTAGAAAACATACCATCTACAGTGGTCATTCTATTCTGTAAATGTCCAAGGACATTTGCGGCCAGAATATGTCTAATTAGCCATCTGCGAACTAAACACTGGTTATGTCCTAGTCAAGAATATTACTCGAACTGAATTTCAAAGGTATCACTTGCGATGGACGAACAACACTAACCACAATAAATTCTCTGCCAAAAATGTGTTGTATTCTGAAACAGTAGATCCAAATCAATTTTTCTCCGTGGTCCCCCAAATTTCAACATTTTCTCTCCCCTCCCTTGAAAGTTTATGTGGTCTCCAATTGGCTCATATGACAGAATCATTATACTGGATGACTGCATACCATAGAAATATGGTTCTAAATAAGAATGCCGAGTGTACTGCTAGGACATCTAATGATGATGTACTGAAATAGTCGGATACGAAACTGGAACTAGACAAGTCCTAATCTGTTGGTCACCTGATGAGAAATAATAGTTTGGAGAACAATGACAATGTGCTAGATTTAAGAAATCTACAGATGGTCATAGCATGGTCAAATATTATATACGTTACCATCTCTACATGAAAAAAGTATCATTATTCGTGATACTGAAGGTAAACAGTTATGGAGATTAGTGGTCGTCTACGATAAACGTTAATCACGTGATGTTGGTGATGTCTCATAGACTGATCTCATAGAGAAAAATAGACTGATCCCTATTCGTAATTTATAATAGTTGACAACTAGAGAGTAGTGGGCGGTAATTCTCAACTGACAACTCTCAATAATATGTTAGAATACGTCGATTGAAAAGCCGGGGAATAACTCTGTCAAAATTATAGCACTTAGGACACCGTGTGGTTCATTCAATCCTCGGTCGTAGCATTTTTTACTTAGTTTTTATTTATCAATCATCTTCTTGTGTCATTTCACTTTTTTATGATATCTTCGATGTATCATCCAACTTCTACATTCATGTTCTTTATCTTAATACCCGCTACGATCCATCATCTATTTTATTCTGTCGTTTCATTATTTGACTGTCAACTTCGATCTATCATCCAATCTCTGAAGATGAAGCAATATTTGTTTACGATATTTAGTTCCTATCACTTCAGAGAACAGAATAATATTATAGTAACAAACCATGCATGCCCTAAAAGGAGATCAAGGGGGACAAGAATGTTGTGAAGTACTATCTCATTTTACGATCTCCTTCCTCTGTGATGAAATCTGCTTAAGACATGCCTAGATATTTCAAGAAAATCAACACATTTTGTCTGCAGGTTTCCTAGATATTTCAAGAAAATCAACATATTTTGTCTACAGGTTTCCTAGATATTTCAAGAAAATCAACACAATTTGTCTACAGGTTTCCTAGATATTTCAAGAAAATCAACACATTTTGTCTACAGGTTTCCTAGATATTTCAAGAAAATCAACACATTTTGTCTACAGGTTTCCTAGATATTTCAAGAAAATCAACACATTTTGTGTGCAGGTTTCCTAGATATTTCAGGAAAATCAACACATTTTGTCTACAGGTTTCCTAGATATTTCAAGAAAATCAACACATTTTGTGTGCAGGCTTTTTTAGATATTGCATCAAATTCAACACATTCTGTCTGCATGTTTCCTAGATATTTCAAGAAAGTTATTGCACAGCCCTTCAGGAACGTCTCGAAACGTCTTCTGTCTTTATCTCCTTTGCAAGTATATCTTGTTTATATACATACATTAGGACTCCCATGTGGCAACCGAAGCTTGAACTTCTAGTTCAGGGTGCATAAAGTAAGATCATTTTCTTCTTTTCAGACATGTAGTCGTCTTCTTCTGCGTTCGTTCTCAAACTCCTGCAGATTAGCAGGATGTAGTCCGGAGAACGGAATGCGTTGTGTCATGGTTTAAGCATTGCTGCGATATCTGCGCATTTTGGTCTGACACATCCGACTTCATCATGGCTTTGGGTCACTGACCGGCTATATGGGAAGGGACAGCCAACTCTATCCCATAACCTCCTTAGTCGCCGTTTACGACATGCGTGGAAGGTAAACAGTGTTGCTATTCTTTGCTCCCCTTTCGGGCCCTATAACACACGGGCGAGACATGTAGTAGGAGGCAACTAAGGAATGTTGACGGATAGGCTTACAACCTGCCGCTGATGCAAAAATTATTTTTGTCAATCCATCTCTTGCCTCAATTATTTACTTGTGTCTTCTATCAAATAATCTACATGGATGGCGAAGAGATTTAGAGTAGCGGACATTGAAACGTTGTTCTTTAGTGGCAGATAAACATTCTTAGGAGACGAGGAATGTGTGATGTGCCATTACAGTCAATGGTTCAACAAATCTGACGAAAGAATCGTGATTTTGGTGGCCCAGGAGTGTGATCTGAACCTAGGGCGTGATGATCATATTTATTGTACAGCTTCACTGGATTGTCTCTCTTCATTGATTAAACATGCATCCTTACGCAGCCCCCTTCCCACCCATTGCATTTGAGACACCAAACATTATCAACGTGTGGGTGTCGCCTCGTTTACTCAACAGAGAAGAACTTGTGTTTTTATCAGACACATTATGGGTTTTTATCAGAAACATTATGGGCTTTTATCAGAAACATTATGGGTTTTTATCAGAAACATTATGGGTTTTTATCAGAAACATTATGGGCTTTTATCAGAAACATTATGGGTTTTTATCAGAAACATTATGGGTTTTTATCAGAAACATTATGGGCTTTTATCAGAAACATTATGGGTTTTTATCAGAAACATTATGGGTTTTTGCCAGAAATGTTATGGGCTTTCATGAGCTATATATTTATCCGACTTATTATTTTTCATTGCATGGTTGTAAAAGGTGACGCATCAAGAATAAAATAAACGAAACCGATCCACTCAAATCAGACAAGATTTGTGAAGCAACCCTGGTGATTACTGACTAATCATGCAATCATGAATTACAGGGGATCAACTCCGTAAATATGTTTACTTAAGGAGGGAATTGTACCTTAATTCTTTTTTTTTAAAAAGGGCTTCGTCCGTTTTAGTGTGTAACTTTCACTGAACATTTGAAGACCATTTTGTGAAAAAATCGTTAAGGGGGGGAGGGGGCGAGGATTAACGAAATGTTGGTGAAGTTCTCAGTGCTAAAATGAAAGTCATGTTAGACTTGTTAAGGAGGGCGGGGGAGGGGGGACGAAGGTTGAACATCAAAACTCCCCAGCCCCATTATCTACGAACCTGCATGAGATAGAAAAGAGATTAATGTCACACTGTCGCCTACGATGTGCGTCATCAAATACAACTAATTATTCTTCTTCTTCTGCGTTCGTTGTTAAACTCCTGCAGATTAGTAGGATGTAGTCCGGAAAACGGAACACGTTGTGTCATGTTTTACGGCATTGCTGTTATATCTGCACCTTTCGGCCTGACACATCCGACATCAGCATGGCTTTTTGGTCACTTATCCTATATGGGATGAGAAATCCAACTCCATCCATAATCGCCTCATACGACATGCATGGAAGGTAAACAGTGTTGCTACTCTTTGCTCCTCTCTTGGGCCCCAATAACACACAGGTGAAATACCATTAATGAGATCCGTATTTGGTTTTTGGCTACTTTAATCTATATCTGTGTTTCCCAACGTGGGACGATTTTATTGTTAAGGGGTGAGGGGGCAATTCAGGAGGCAAATATTCCTTTAATTTTAGCGAACAATTCAACTTTTAATATAAAAAATATGTATATTTTACATAGAGGGGCACCAGAATTTTAGAAAGACAGGTTAGGGCATTTTTTTTTAATGTTTGGAAGCACTGCTGTATAGTATACGCTGAGTGAACATTGACAATATAAGGCTTGTGTGCTAAATTAGACAAATCATTCTTCTAATATCAGGCATTTGATTTTTTCCTTGATTTTTGTTGATTGTTGACACAAAGTATACACACAGTGACCAATGGAAATCCCGAGGAATATCAAATGCGTTGCATTAAAAGAATGATCTCCTTTGAGCTAGTAGGACTTTACACTCCTAGGGTAAACGACAGACACGGATAAAGTCAACTGAACATCAATGCCTAGACTGCTGTGATGGAACTAAATATGTTTATCTACAGCCCCGATATATTGCAAGAATGCCTTAGCACACTCCCCTCCACGGTATAAAACTGCTTAGCCCGTGGCACTGCACCTAATGTCACATTGAGTGAAACAATCACCTGAACTTACGAAACTTTCCCATACAAAGAAATCCTGAAAAATGTCCAATCTGGAGCTAACTGTGAAACGTAACCGCGTGATATAGAAACAAGATAACATCATCATCATCATCTTGAGCACAACTCTTCCAGTAATATACGAAATTAACCTGCCAAACATTATAAGAAATTAACCTGCCAAACATTATAAGAAATTAACCTGCCAAACATTATAAGAATTTAACCTGCCAGACATTTTATTATATAATATACATTTTGCAGTGTTTTACATGAAAGTCCAAATAGTGGGAGGAAAAACTGCACGAATTTTAAAAAAAAATATCAACATTTTTTTACTGTAACATTCTCAATAGTGCTGTTGCAAATACAATTTATATAGAGTATGTGTATGGCTTCAAGACGTTAACAATGTAACAATGAGGGAGGTTTACATTCTATCAACTTCTTAAACAGAGCTGTTCGGATGTTGATTAGAGAGGATGAGAGTACTTGACCGTTTTATAGCCATTGATGGATTGAGTGAGAAATGTTTTCTAAAAGAGAAGAATCTTACATAAACCTTTTAAAGATTGGAAGACAAGCGATGAGGAGGAATTGGAAGAGACATTCTTTTTAAAATATTGACAATCAACATTCCTTGTAATTTTTTTTTTATATGATAAAATCTTAAGGTGTTTGAATAGTGTAATTTTTCTGATGTTATCACATCTTAAGGTATTTGAGCAATGTAATTTTTTAAGATGTTTGAGCAATGTAATTTTTCTCACGGGAACAAATCTTAAGGTGTTTGAGCAATGTAATTTTTCTAACGAGATCAAATCTTAAGGTGTTTGAGCAATGTAATTTTTCTAACAAGATCAAATCTTAAGATGTTTGAGCAATGTAATTTTTGTCAGGGATCAAATCTTAAGGTGTTTTAGCAATGTAATTTTTCTCACGGAATCAAATCTTAAGGTGTTTTAGCAATGTAATTTTTCTCACGGAATCAAATCTTAAGGTGTCTGAGCAATATAATTGTTCATGTAAGCCAAACATTTTAAGAAACCATTGCAATTGTACCAATAGTAAAAGCGCACGCTGCACATTACGTGACAACAGTAACGGCTTCATTACACAAGCAAGCTTCCTGAAATTCGTTAACTGAAAGAATGGAGTATAAACAGTGTGTTGACAGTTTATATATAAGCCAAAGGGCCGTAAATATGTTTTCAGTAAGGAATGAGGTGTTACTTAAAAGAAAGCCTTCGCCACATTTTCGTGCGGAATTCCCTCTATTTGATGAGATATTTCATTAATCTTGAAAAATCGTTAAGGGAGGTGTCTTGCTCAACCTTTGATTGAATTACTAGTACTTAAAATTATGTTTTGATTTTTTGGTGTTGAAACTACAAAGTAACGTTGTATGATTGATATTCTCTGCGTGCAGATTTCTTAAACGCCATTTTCGAACTTTTTTAAAGATTGTGAAGTTTGAAAGATAAAGTCTAACTGATAGATTGTTTGTGAAGTTTGAAAGATAAAGTTTAACTGATAGATTGTTTGTGAAGTTTGAAAGATAAAGTTTAACTGATAAATTGTTTGTGAAGTTTGAAAGATAAAGTTTAACTGATAAATTGTTTGTGAAGTTTGAAAGATAAAGTTTAACTGATAAATTGTTTGTGAAGTTTGAAAGATAAAGTTTAACTGATAGATTGTTTGTGAAGTTTGAAAGATAAAGTCTAACTGATAAATTGTTTGTGAAGTTTGAAAGATAAAGTTTAACTGATAAATTGTTTGTGAAGTTTGAAAGATAAAGTCTAACTGATATATTGTTTGTGAAGTTTGAAAGATAAAGTTTAACTGATAGATTGTTTGTGAAGTTTGAAAGATAGATAAAGTCTAACTGATATATTGTTTGTGAAGTTTGAAAGATAAAGTCTAACTGATAAATTGTTTGTGAAGTTTGAAAGATAAATTCTAACTGATATATTGTTTGTGAAGTTTGAAAGATAAAGTCTAACTGATATATTGTTTGTGAAGTTTGAAAGATAAAGTCTAACTGATATATTGTTTGTGAAGTTTGAAAGATAAAGTTTAACTGATAGATTGTTTGTGAAGTTTGAAAGATAGATAAAGTCTAACTGATAGATTGTTTGTGAAGTTTGAAAGATAAAGTTTAACTGATAAATTGTTTGTGAAGTTTGAAAGATAAAGTTTAACTGATAAATTGTTTGTGAAGTTTGAAAGATAAAGTCTAACTGATAAATTGTTTGTGAAGTTTGAAAGATAGATAAAGTCTAACTGATATATTGTTTGTGAAGTTTGAAAGATAGATAAAGTCTAACTGATATATTGTTTGTGAAGTTTGAAAGATAAAGTCTAACTGATAAATTGTTTGTGAAGTTTGAAAGATAAAGTTTAACTGATAAATTGTTTGTGAAGTTTGAAAGATAAAGTATAACTGATAAATTGTTTGTGAAGTTTGAAAGATAAAGTTTAACTGATAAATTGTTTGTGAAGTTTGAAAGATAAAGTCTAACTGATAAATTGTTTGTGAAGTTTGAAAGATA
This sequence comes from Meghimatium bilineatum, assembly GCA_034231615.1. Lineage (NCBI taxonomy): Eukaryota > Metazoa > Mollusca > Gastropoda > Stylommatophora > Philomycidae > Meghimatium > Meghimatium bilineatum. The sequence goes on from CM067304.1 coordinate 37,987,760, forward strand.
AAGTTTAACTGATAAATTGTTTGTGAAGTTTGAAAGATAAAGTTTAACTGATAAATTGTTTGTGAAGTTTGAAAGATAAAGTCCAACTGATAAATTGTTTGTGAAGTTTGAAAGATAAAGTTTAACTGATAAATTGTTTGTGAAGTTTGAAAGATAAAGTCTAACTGATAAATTGTTTGTGAAGTTTGAAAGATAAAGTCTAACTGATAAATTGTTTGTGAAGTTTGAAAGATAAAGTCTAACTGATAAATTGTTTGTGAAGTTTGAAAGATAAAGTTTAACTGATAAATTGTTTGTGAAGTTTGAAAGATAAAGTTTAACTGATAGATTGTTTGTGAAGTTTGAAAGATAAAGTCTAACTGATAAATTGTTTGTGAAGTTTGAAAGATAAAGTTTAACTGATAAATTGTTTGTGAAGTTTGAAAGATAAAGTCTAACTGATATATTGTTTGTGAAGTTTGAAAGATAAAGTTTAACTGATAGATTGTTTGTGAAGTTTGAAAGATAGATAAAGTCTAACTGATATATTGTTTGTGAAGTTTGAAAGATAAAGTCTAACTGATATATTGTTTGTGAAGTTTGAAAGATAAAGTTTAACTGATAGATTGTTTGTGAAGTTTGAAAGATAGATAAAGTCTAACTGATAGATTGTTTGTGAAGTTTGAAAGATAAAGTCTAACTGATAAATTGTTTGTGAAGTTTGAAAGATAAAGTTTAACTGATAAATTGTTTGTGAAGTGTGAAAGATAAAGTCTAACTGATAAATTGTTTGTGAAGTTTGAAAGATAGATAAAGTCTAACTGATATATTGTTTGTGAAGTTTGAAAGATAGATAAAGTCTAACTGATATATTGTTTGTGAAGTTTGAAAGATAAAGTCTAACTGATAAATTGTTTGTGAAGTTTGAAAGATAAAGTTTAACTGATAAATTGTTTGTGAAGTTTGAAAGATAAAGTCTAACTGATAAATTGTTTGTGAAGTTTTAAAGATAAAGTTTAACTGATAAATTGTTTGTGAAGTTTGAAAGATAAAGTCCAACTGATAAATTGTTTGTGAAGTTTGAAAGATAAAGTTTAACTGATAGATTGTTTGTGAAGTTTGAAAGATAAAGTCTAACTGATAAATTGTTTGTGAAGTTTGAAAGATAAAGTCTAACTGATAAATTGTTTGTGAAGTTTGAAAGATAAAGTTTAACTGATAAATTGTTTGTGAAGTTTGAAAGATAAAGTCTAACTGATAAATTGTTTATGAAGTTTGAAAGATAGATAAAGTCTAACTGATATATTGTTTGTGAAGTTTGAAAGATAAAGTTTAACTGATAGATTGCTATACTAAATGTACGTGCGTCTCTTTCACACCTTGAGCTTTTTGTGGATATTTTAACCCCACGTAAAAATCAAGTGCTGTCACCGCAATGAAAGTTGACTGCAAAGAACCTCCAACATTCCCTGTCTCTTGATCTGGTGGTGCACTCTGCTAGAATTTAACGTGTCCATCTCGTGATGTTTCCCCTTCACTTGTACCTCTGTCTACCTTTTGCTAGCAGAGCAAACTCTACATAAACTCTACTCTCAAGTAAGGTCTTCAACAGTGTGTCATGTCATATGTCTAAAATACTTTATTTGTTTGATCGTTATTTCCTTTAATAGTTCTTTTTTTCATACGAAGTGTTAGAACCTTTTTGTTCTTTTTATTCTTTCACTTTCCATAAACTTCTCCCTATTCTTCTATATATATACACATTTCAAAAGATTCAATTTTTTTCCACACGATTATAAATTGACATATACCCATGTTTCTTGTTCAACAGACATATTTCCCTCAACACATATGTTCCCTCAGACTTAAGTTCCCTCAGCTCGTTATTCTTGATTAGCAACGAGCATCACGGCACAGACAACACTGTTTAGCTCGCCAGCTGATGGTCTGTTGCCAGTATGGGCAATGATTGGTTTGTTTATTTGGTTGTCTGGATAGTTTGCCCGTTTGCTGTTGTAGCTTATTTTCTGGCTCGTTGATTGGCTGGTTGGTTGACTAGTTTGTTAGTTGGTTTATTGGTTTGTTATTTGGTTACTTGGTTTGTTAGCTGCTTGGTTGACTTCTTATTGGCTAGTTCGTAGTCTGCTTAGCTAGTTAGTTGGTTTATTGTTTGATTAATTGGCGGTTAGTCCGTTGTCTGATTTATTGTTGGTTGGATGATTTTATGTTTAGGTGAATATTTGGAGTGGTTTTGGTAACTGGCTGGTTGAATGGTTGATTAGATGGTTGGTTGATTAGTTAGTTGGTTTTGGTTTGTTAGAGGTTGAGTGGTTGATTTGTGTGTTAGTAACTTGATTGGTTAGTTGGCTTGTTAGCTTATCTCGTATTTATTAGTTGTTGTTTCTGCTTAGGTGAATAATTTATCCATACGTATGTTGATTAACTAGTTGATTTTCTATTTAGGTAAACAGTTGGTTGCTTGTTTGGTTGCGGGCTGTTTAGCTGATTCGTTCTTTGATTATATAGCTGGTTGATTTGTTGGTTTGTTGGCATGCTATTTGAATGTTTGGCTGGTGTGCTTGTTGATTTCCCTGTTGGTTGGTTGGCTGCCTAAGTTTGGCTGTTTAGTCCGTTGCTTCGTTGGTTTTCTGTTTAGATAAATAATTGGTTGATTATTTTGTTGTGAGCTGTTTGGCTGTTTCGTTTTTTGATTGGCTGATTGGTTGGTTGACTGGTTGGTTGGTTTGTTGGATGCTTGGCTGGTTTTCTGGTTGGCTGCCCGCGTTTGATTGTTCGTTTCCTATTTAGGTAAATTGATTGATTATTTGGTTAGCTGTCATTCGAGAAAGAGTATATTTAAATGGCAAACGGTTTCCAAGCCTACCAAGACGAACGAAATTGGTATCAGAACAAATCTGAAGTAGTAGAGGAGGCCGGCGTGATTAAGACCATGTTCCACCTAGTAATTGGTTGCAGAAAAATTAAAGGTTGGTATCATACGCATAAATTTTACTTTCACTTTTTCGTATAATAGCGCTGAGAGATTCGGCCCTGGCTTCTTGTTTCGAAGGTCATCGTTCTTCAGTTACTCAGATGATTCAGTTTTTCAGGTTATTCGGTTCTTCATATGATTCAGTTCTTCATATGATTCAGTTATTCGGGTGATTCAGTTCTTCATATTATTCAGTTATTCGGGTGATTCAGTTCTTCACATGATTCAGTTATTCGGGTGATTCAGTTCTTCATATGATTCAGTTCTTCATATGATTCAGTTCTTCACATGATTCAGTTCTTCATATGATTCAGTTCTTCACATGATTCAGTTCTTCACATGATTCAGTTCTTCACATGATTCAGTTCTTCATATGATTCAGTTATTCGGGTGATTCAGTTCTTCACATGATTCAGTTATTCGGGTGATTCAGTTATTCGGGTGATTCAGTTCTTCATATGATTCAGTTCTTCATATGATTCAGTTCTTCATATGATTCAGTTCTTCACATGATTCAGTTATTCGGGTGACTCAGAAGAAACAATCTTGAAAGTATACATGAAACTAGTTCACCATCCGCCCGTGTGTTTCCGGACCCGAAAGGGGAGCAAAGAATAACAACACTTTTTACCGTCCACTCATGTCGTAAAAGACGACTAAGGATGTTATGGGATGGAGTTGACTGTCCCATCCCATATAGGGTCAGAGACCCAAAGCCATGCTGAAGTCGGATGTGTCAGACCGAAACGCGCAGATATCGCATTAATGCTGTAAACCAATACACAGCGCATTCCGTTCTCCAGACTACATCCTGCTAATCTGCAGGAGTTTGAGAACGAACACAGAAGAAGAAGAAGAAGTTCACCATCATCATGTGTCATGCCGAGTAGATCATACAGTCATTGTTCCCCACAAACATATATCTATTGTACGGTGTATCAGTTCCACTGCTGACTATCTTACATAACACAACTATCCAGTATCTTCTCTCTTTGCGACCATTTATCTGTTTTTTTCCACACATTTGCAGTTACTTACAGTGTGTTTCAAGCCTCCTCTACTCATATCAATAAATCTAAACTATTATTGTTTATGTTGATAAGTAACGTCCATATGGTTTCAGTTTTCATTAGTACCTTCTCGTTAGTTTTCCTAGTTGTCTTTTGGATTCTCAGCATTCTTCTAGAGAACAACAGGAAATTGCGCATCGCAGGAAATTGTGCATCCAGACCATTATAAAATAATGGCAAACTAATGAACTTATTTATATTGCTCTGAAAATTGCTGCAGCCAAAAAATGATTAATGGTTTGCACACATCAGCAGATTACCACCAGACAGCATACCACAGCAATCTATACTATACAGATACAGTGAAGACAGACCTAGAGGCCGACCTCGAAAACGATGGATCACCGAAATAAAAAAGGCGACAAAATTCTACAATATACTCAGTACACACGGGGGCCATCTCCAGAGAACTCTTCTACCCCTGACGCTGATAGACAACAAAAGGTTTAGTGAATAGATCAGGGGTTGTGAACCTTTTTGTCTGAGAGAGCCATAGACACCACATATTTTGAAAAGTAATTCTGTGAGAGCCATACATTAAGTTTAAAACTAAACATTCAAGTAAATTTGTGAATTGTGTGTAATTTCAACACTAAAAGTACAATAATTATGTCTCTGAACTCTTTTTTAATAACATTGTTATGCTGTTGCTAATCAGTTATGAGTATTTCTTACCATTAATGCGACTTCTGATGCTGAGCTGCAGTTGACTTTAGCTCATTTGTAGAAGAAATATTGATATGCAATTAATATGTAGATCAAGGAGTCTAAAGAAACATTTTTTTATAATCGAACATTTGTCTACGAGCCATGGGTTCCCGACCCCTGGAATAAACAGATAGATTTATTGTTTGTAATTCATATAAGAGCAATTGTTCTATACATCTTTGAATGTATTTTTTCTTCACTTCTATTTATAAGAACCTGTTTTAAAGCATCTTCATTTTTGTGCAAAGGCACAAGTTGAGGAGGGGGGTTGTTAGGGAAATAGAAGATCAGAGACACTTGCCATCGTGACCACGGTAACCAGTGATAGTTCAATGGACCGTGTTGATATTTTTTATTCAATCAAGGAGTTGAACCAATTGGAAGGTGTGGGTTGTATTTCTTGGTCCGTGTCCACAGCTAGAATACAGGACTTGGGAGTGTAGTGAAGTGTTGCAAGAAACTCGCAGCATATGGGAATCAAGAGAAGAGTTATTAACCAACACATAATAGGAACACATGCTGAAGAATTGGAGATTTGAACACCTATAAACATTCCCGGGTGCCATGATAAAGATTTGAAGACAAAGTACATGTTGCACATTTTCATTTTATGAGTTTTGTTCTTTTTCTTGTCATATGAAACAGATCTGGACTATATGTGGAAATCTGAAATAGATCTGGACCATATGTGGAAATCTGAAACAGATCTGGACCATATGTGGAAATCTGAAATAGATCTGGACCATATGTGGAAATCTGAAATAGATCTGGACCATATGTGGAAATATATACAGATCTGGACCATATGTGGAAATAAAAACAGACTGATTATTAACCTAACTTCAAACTGTTTAGTAACATAACCACAGACAGTTTAGTAACATAACCACAGACACTTTAGTAATATAAGCACACACTGTTTAGTAACATAGCCATAGACCCAGACACACACACACACACACACACACACACGACAGCAAAAACCTAATGTGCCTTTAGAACCAAGTAATCTGAACGGTTGTTTTTTGCAACTATGCAATATGAACAGAACAGAAACAAAAGCACATGATCATGTGATATAATATTGTCTCCAATGAAGGAATGAGCTCCGGCAGTAAAGACATGGGAGACATGTATGTGTTACTAAGGTCAGAGAGGGGAGCACAGAAGGAAGAAAGAAGGAACACAGAAGGAAGAAAGAAAACAGAAGGAAGGAAGAAGACATAGAAGGAACATAAAAGGAAAAAAATAAAACATAGAAGAAACTCAGTAGGAAGAAATAAGACATAGAAAGAACAGAGAAGGAAGGAAGAAGACCTGAGTATAAATCTTCCTGCCTTCCGAAATTATAATAGAGTAAATTAGAAAGAGTATATTAAAATGAGATGGACAGAAAAGAAAACATGTCATATCATAAATAAGTGAACAGACGTCAGTTTAAATGATGTCCATGAAGACGTTATAACAAACAGAGGTGTCTGGAGCTGACAAAAAAAGGTCCCGTCACACATTCGCATAAGAGACCTGTTCCGAAGCTGGTAATATTTCATGTCGACTGCAACCTAACAGCCTACTACCAGATGACAGTGCCTGCGGACTGCATCCCTCATCTTAGCTGAGACGATATACCCAGGAATAGCATTGGTCAATATGTATTTACTTCTCGTCGTCAGCCATTCAAACACTCTAAAAAACAAACTAATAAGGATGAGTGACGAAGTCCGCAGACCATATATTCTGATGCAGGCTTTTGCTGTAACATTCACAAAAACTTTGACTTTAACAAGAACTTATCCAGGATGTCTGAATAAACATAGATTGTGAAATATCAGAGGCCTTCACATTATATTAATAATAACGTCAGACATTATTTTATCGCAGTCCTGTGGCGTAAATAATGATAGACAATTTCTCAATCGATTATTTTTCCCTGTTTACATTCTCATGTAGCATCTTTAACAATCTGAAAGAAATTGTAGATTAGCCAAAGAATGTGTTTCCAAATAGATTGTTCCACAGCTGTATACGTGATGCTTGTTATATTGTTTGTGTGTATGTTTGTTTGTCCGGCTTTGTGGCGGTGTGGTGGGCCCTGCATTGCGCGTCTCGGACAGCCAATCTACCAGGTTCTCTTTCTTCATTCTCAAACTACCGCTGGATCTCTCTTGTAGCAGGACAATGTTCCTACTAGATTTCCAGCAGGTTATAATCCAGAGAATTGAAATGGGTTGTGTCGCTGTTTATTTGCGCCAATGGTTCGACACATCTGTCTTCGGTGGGATACTGGGTTTTTGCCCTGCTGCAACCTAATAGCTCAGAAAGCAGAGAAAACCTACTGAGTGTATTAGTATTTTCTGGACAAAAATATGAGTTCATCTCAACGTCCAGAAAAGTGTATGCTACTAACATTTTTTAAATATCTGTATATGTGTTTGTTTATTTCTTTGATATTTTGTTTGTTTGTTTTTTTATTTGTTGTTTATTTGTCTGTTTAGTTTTTTGTTTATTTGTTTGATATTGTGTGTATTTGTTTGTTCATTTTTGGATATTGTGTTTATTTGTTTGTTTGTTTATTTGTTTGATATATTTGTTAATATGTTTGTTTATTTATTTGATATTTTGTTTATTTGCTTGTTTATTTGTTTGATATTTTGTTTAAATTCATTTAATTTATTTCATATTTTGTGTGTTTGTTTATATTGTTGTGTATTTGTTTCTTTATTTGATTGATATTTTGTTTATTTGTTTGATATTCTGTTTATGTGTTTAATATTTTGTTTATGTGTTTGATTATTTGTGTGATAGTGTGTGTATTTGTTTGTTTATTTGTCTGATATTATTTTTTTATCCCCATCAGTTCTGAGCAAAAAGTGATTATATCCTTGTGATGCTTATCCATCCTTATTTCATATACAAATTGTTCTGTTTTTTTAGTGATGAAAACATAAGAATGAAGGTTGTCAGAATTAGATCATTTTGTGATCAAATTGAATCATGTGACAACATTCAAATGTCCCCAAACTTTGAATTTATGTTTCAGCGATTTTTGTATTAGGCGCTGACTATAAATTACATCCATACTATTTCCTCAGTTTTTACTCCCTCCACTCCCCTTGTGAACAACTGTCACGATTTCAGAACCCCCACCCCCCACTATTTTGTTCTCATAAAACTTACCCCCGCCACTGTAAATAATTTGTTTTGGAAAAGAAAAAATAAATACGTGTTGTTTTTTTTTACATTTTTTAAAAACAAAAATTTTTAAAATCACACAATTTAATTGGTGCATATAAACATTAATACTAACGTCAACTTTTCTCAACCCTCCCGTCTGCAACCGACCGCAAAAGATTTTCCTAACACCTAACCTTCTCTCCCTCCCCCCCACCGTCCCCTTCCCTTACTAATTGTTGAGTTAATTTAAAGGCATCCCCATTTACTACTAAATTCGAAAATGTATGTCAAATTTGATATTTGGCCATATTTGACTTGAAATTTGACTACATTAAATTTAAACTATCTGGCATCTCTGTGTAGAATCGAAATTACTTCAACAAGCTACTTCCGACATAATATCATTAATGGTAACGTTTACCGCCGAGATTTGAATGCCTCCGGCAAAAATTGTCTCCATTGGCATACATGAAATCGGGACATAACGCATCTCCGTACTCTAGACAAGTGGTTCTCAAACTATTTGTCTTGTGGCCCCTATTTAAAACGGAAAGGAAAACATTTTCCGCCGCCCACTTGGTGACCAAATAAGAATCACTGATTTTTTATCTGTAAGTCACCAAAGGTGTATAAGCTTTATCTCTAAAAATGTTCTTATTTATCCCTCAAGTGTTTATCTGTATGTATCTTACTTGGGCTGGTCTGTATCCTCCAGTTTCAAAAGCTTTCTACGTCACTTCAGTGATCTAAGTTGAAAACCACTGATCTAGGTTACATCATAATGAAAATCAAGAGGGACCATTGTTCTTCTAAGCAAATGATGCTTCGGGAGTTTGAGAACATACACTTTTATTTTAATGGTTGTATGAAAATATATAACGAGAGAAAATTTAAGTTATTTTTCTTGATGTATCTCCTATTAATTCTGGGTTTTTGTTGTTGTTGTTTTGTTTTTTTTAATTTTCTCTTCTCTTTTCTTCCTCTTTGCCAAATTTAATTCTATAATTTTTTTTTAAAGAATAGAGTTATATTCCATCAATATGTACCATCTCACTGTGACCTGTTATATTAGACAAGAGCTAATGTGTGCCTTCAATGAGATGAACCTGAGAACTGTAATCAAAGAAACAAAAAGGAGACACGTAGACACTCCAATTCAGTTTACACGTTGAGCTAAAAACTTTTCCTAATCTTTTTTGATATTTGAAAGAAACACATGTGCTCTCTGTTTCTTCTTGTTCGCATCCATGTACATTCGATTTTTTTTAAATTCACTTGTGTGGGTTTGTTCTCAAATATTCACCGGATATCTCTCTTATAGCAGTTCACTGATCCAGTGGCATACCGAGGGTGGTGCGGGGGGTGCGGCCGCACCAGGCATCAAGACTTGAGGGGCATCCAAATGCCCCTCAAAATAATGAAAACTTTGAAATGGGGTTTAAGTGCCTTTGCCGTGCCAAAGTTGATGCCCCACACCGTTAAAAAATAACATGTCTCCTTGTTAAGCCCATTTATTAGGCAATTAGGTAATAACACAGTTTGGGCACATTATTATAAAACATTAAAATTAAAATTAATTAATAAGTAGAACTAGTTCCTCTCGAAAGAAGACACTCCCACAATTTACTTCAAGATTCTAGTTTAGCTTGTAAGAAAAACGAAAAATAAGTTTCAGTTTCGATCGTCAATCCATTCAGTCGTTCACTTAGCACCGTAAAAGTCCGTCATAAGCAGACTTTGAGTTCGATGACAAATCAAGTTTATTTCATAAAGTCCTATAACCTAACTATAACCAGTGAAGAAATCAGATAGTGAAAAAGTGTAAATAGTGTTGCGTACAAGTGCATTCTAGATATTAGAAAAAACTCCTTAACTGTGAGCTAAGTTTAAAGAATTTTAAGAATTTTAACGTGAACTAGAATTTAAAGAAAATGACCAAAGGTCTTTGGAATTATTTGCCTTCATTCAGAAACATTGGAAAATTTTCAATACGAAAAGTGAATTTATAATTTTAAATTACAATTTTAAAATGTATTTCTGTCTTTGCTAAAAGTGGATAAGATCGATGATAATAATTAACTTGTAAAGTTTTACTCGGATTTTTTTTTAAATCAATTGGGGGGGAGGGGGCATCAAAATCTTCATCGCGCCGGGCAGCACTTACCCTAGGTACGCCACTGCACTATCCTACTAGATTTCCAGCAGGATGTAGTCAAGAGAACGGATATACTCGGTGTCTGTTCTCCTATTTTTTTGCCAATGGCCCTACACATCCTACTTCGGCGTTGTTAACTAATGAGTTCAGAGTTTTTACAGCTTCGACTGAGGGTGTACATCTGTAGCCATATCGCTAGTTTAGTAAGCCAGCCGTACGAGAGAAGTAGTTGATGCACGTACACACTGGTCACTAAACTCTTGTCACTGATAAAGATAACTACTGTCACGCATGTTTTATCTTTATGCGGCTATCTTGCGTTGCTATGGACATAGCTCAGATGTTAATTGTGTTTTCTTTACATGTTCTTGAATGTATCCCTTTATAATATGCCCTTTCTTGTATTTCTGTCTTTATGTATCTACAGAGCGTAGTCGTTACGCTATGTGTGTTGTTTCGCGAGTATGACTCCGGTTGTAACCTTTTGTTTACATGTGCATTTTGTATATCTGTATGAATTATGGCATAGAGTTACCGAGTTACGTGCTATTATTGGTACTCTCGGAAGGTAGATGTGGGGGGTCAGCTTCGAAACTAATAAAGGGCGACTGGAACCACCGGAAAAAACTCCCAGCGGCACCGTAACCGAAATGAACTTAGTTTGAGTAACCGAATCAACGCTTAGACATGAAGCTAAAACATAATAGTATCGAACATCATACTGGACGTAGTACAAATAGGGAAACCTTAGTACGATATCGGCAATATTCTACGCCTTTTCAGATATTTTGTATTTCTATCTCTAATATTTTTTAAATTTCTGCCAAGCAGAAAAGGGCAGCAAAGAATAGCAACACTATTTACCGTCATGCATGTCGTAGGGAACCGCGTTAGCGCAGTGGTTAGTGCACTGGCTTCGCATATAAGTGGTCCTGGAAATTTATTCCCAAGAAAGTTCATTCCCAGGAAATTTTTTTCAGGTCGCAACGGCTTCCTGGTCGACCTAGCCTTAAATGGGTACCGGGTTAATCCGGGAAATAAAGACTGCGAGGGAGAGGATATGGCTACCGCCCTCATTTGCAGAGCCTCTGAAATGTGAGATCGCTAACATCTTGCACCCCTACGGCATTACTAAATACTATGGGTTACCTTACTTTACTTATGTCGTAAGAGGCGAATATGGAGGTTATGTAATGGAGGTTGTGGTCCTATATCTTATGGGATCAAAGTTCCCAGGAGCCACTCTGATGTCGGATGTGTCAAGCTGAAAGACGCAGATGTCCAACGCACTCCAAGCTACATTCTGATAATTTTTAAAACTAAGACAGAAGTAGGGGGTATCCATTTAGTGACATGGGACTGATTTGAATTGAAGTAAAACGCAATGTCAATTTTACGTCGCGGTTCGAACTGTGTTTCAGAATATCAATGCTATGTGCTTTATGGCTGTGATTAGGGCATTTTAATGGATATGCACACGGATGTTAACACAGGTCTGCATCTTGAGTGACACAATGAGTATGATTAGGAAGATTCAAGTGTGTCTCGTTCGCGAACAGTGGATTTAGGTCTTGAGAAAGGCGAATTTGAAAGAAGCTACATTTATATTCGTGCTGGGACATGTGGGTGTTCTAGGCAATGAAAGAGCAGATCAACTGGTGTCGTGAGCAATTGTGGCAGATGGCGATGGGGCAATAGATTGAGCGACATATTGAACTCCATAGGAGATATAGTACGCGAGAGTGAGACTAGTGTGGGTGATGATTTCTTTTCAATGGCAAGGATTAAAGATCAGGGTTTGAAATGCGGTGTTGCTAGAAGTGAACATTTTGGAGGATGCAGAAGAATGATGGCCAACCAGCAGAGGACCGGTACTGTCACGAGAAGTGTAATGGAGGATACACTCCATGAGAGATCGGAGCCACTATGGACGTGTTCAGTTTGCAGTGATAATGGACCGACGGCTGACTAACTAACTGCTATATATGCAGATCTTTCGGTATTTGATCTTCTTCTAACTAAACCACGGTGGATATTTCCAACATATTTTGTGAATAGAGCTGTAATGTAAACTACACAAAATTTGACACAATAGCAGTATATGTTGCAGGCGAGGAATAAAGAAGTTTAAACATAAATATCTTCACAACAACGTAGTTATTAATTTGACACCCTGTACTTCGATCGCCCATAAATTGTGAGAATTACATCCCGTATTCCCATTTGTGAAACGTTTAGAGGAAGTGAAATTAAAATACAGAAACATTGAGTGTATTGTTGTGTATATTCAATTGCTATCCAGTCCTCCTGTTTTAACACATCGGTAGATTACACACCGATACATGCCCATAGTTTTACACCACCTCTCATCCTCTTGTCTGTCGCGATTCCCTGCCATTCTCTAAACTTCTTGTCTATAGCGACTATTTAATGGGGAAAATACTTTATCGAGAAAACCCAAGAGATGATAGACTTCTTCAGCTTTCGCTTATATACCAACAGGGACCTCAGATCTACCCAGCTTCGAGAGTGCATTCTCTCCCACAAAGGCACTCTCAGGAACACGCATAGGACTACCTCCACCAATCCATGTCAAACTTATTCTCACATTCCACCCCCGTGGCTCTGCTGTCCGTAATGTTCTATTCCCGTCGTAACTTCCTCTTCTTCAGTCGGATCCTTGGACAATGCCCGTGTTCTGTGCTTCTCCCCCCCCCCCGCCGCTTCGGTAGTTTAAAAACGTGAAGAATCTTAGCGATACCTTGCTCCATAGTCATCACAGGCCTGACGTTCCTAGTCATTTTGGCACCACCAGCTGCAGACATAATAGATGCTTGGCACCACCAGCTGCAGACATAATAGATGCTTGGCACCACCAGCTGCAGACACAATAGATGCTTGGCAACACCAGCTGCAGACATAATAGATGATTGGCACCACCAGCTGCAGACATAATAGATGCTTGGCACCACCAGCTGCAGACATAATAGATGCTTGGCACCACCACCTGCAGGCATAATAGATGCTTGGCACCACCAGCTGCAGACATAATAGATGCTTGGCACCACCAGCTGCAGACATAATAGATGCTTGGCACCACCACCTGCAGACATAATAGATGCTAAACCTGTGCCAATGTCAAAAAAATCGGTTCTGTCACATCCTCCAAACCACTTTCACCATTGAAGAGAATTTCACGTGCGTATCCAGCAACGTCATCAATGCTGTCATCTGCAAACGTTGCACCATGACATGACATACATAGAGGAGACGGGTAAGAGGCTCAGAGAACAATGATGTCAACATCTGTACAGTATCAAGCACCAGACTAGTGCCAATGTTGTTAACCACTTCAATAGCACAGATCAACTGGTTGCTCGAAATGTTCAGGTGGCTTCTGTTGGGTCGTGCTTCTTGTATGACCGGACTCGACACGCGCCTGAGAAACGGTACGTCCACCAATGTGATAGTATATAGCCCTTTAATATGAATATCCATCGCTCCAATTGATGGTGTTCTGGTATGTACTTATGTTCTGTCATTTTTCTGTCTGTATTTAATAGATATTTAGTTGTGTTCTGTACAAAATTGTAATTCACCTCTAAGTTTCTAGTTTTCATTCTTCCGGTATATATTCATATTTAACTCTGCCATTTGAACGTAAAGCAGTGCAGTTCTTACTCGTCGTTTGTTATGTTCTTGATAAAGGACTTTTTATCGAAACATATACTTTCGTGCGTTATCATGTGTGTATCCAGTGACTAGCAAAATTTCATCACACTATTTTACCAGTCACATATACATGACGACCATTTCTCTTGTCAAGTTAACGAACGCGGCTCAGAAGCCCGAAGTAACGGGTTCGATTTCATCTTCAGGCAGTTGTATAGTTGGGCCGCTTAGAATGCAACATACTGAAAGTAAATATTGCCTAGACAACAATTATATTAAAAATGATTGGTTTATTTTAACTTCCTTCGTATGTTACACCAATTGTCTTTAACCTATTTGTTACTGTGGACCCACTATACTGTCTGCTTCGGACTCCTTTAACTATATCTTTTTGTCTCGATTTCCTCAAATATTTTTTATCAGTGTTCATAAAGATCATAACATCGCAAGCGACATCAGCATTTCAACAAATAAGAAACATTCTGTGCATAGTAGTAATTTTAATGAATTTGTGAATTCTAATGTTAAGTTGTTATATCGAGTCAATTCTTCTTTATAGATGTGAAACATGGACAGTAAACACACATGCGCAATGTGAGTTGGAAGCTACTGAGATGTGATATTTTAGAAGAATGATTAAAAAATATCATGGACAACAAAGAAAACTAATGCAGAATTCCTCAGAGTTGCTGGAGTAACAAGACAATTATTGCAAAAATTAGAAGCAGACAGTCAATATCTTTATAGAATATAATTAGAAGAGCAAAGCTCAAACATTTAGTAAACACCGGAAAGATGAAGGGAGAATAAGACAAAGAGAAGTTGCTGGATGGGTTGTCACTGTTGTACGTGATAATGTCAGCAGTTGAACTTATTAACACAATAGACAGAGAGTTGTGGAGAAACATAATCGCCTAAGCCACTGTTATAATAATTCATAAAATAATTATACGCCTGTTCACAAGCTTTGAAGATATCATTATGACAGCATTTTCAATAAAATCTTATAGCATGAAAATGTTAAGGATGAATGGATGACTGCAGAAATGCACTTTAACGTCGTCAGATTATTGTGGAATTCATTCTGTGGCGACTGTCCATGAATTACGTCAACAATTACGGGTTATGGAAGGTCTCAAAACGTTTTACAGTTTTTGACAGGTGAATTGGAAAATGTTGACGTCAACAATACTTTTGTACAAACTAATTATTAACACGGAGAAATGGAGTTTGACAAATGGACAAAAGTCGACGTCAAAAATACTACTTTCATAAACAAATTAAATTGTTTGAATTTGAAACATTTTTTATAAAAATATCAAAGAAATTATCTAGTATTTTCGTTTTTTTGTATGTTATTTTTTTTTATTTATTTATTATTATCATTTGCAGGGCCGGTCTTAGGCCATTGAAACCTATGCGGCCGCAGTGGGCCCCGCATTTCATAGGCCCATAAATTCATATTAGAATTTATTTTATTATCCTCTTCCCTACCCAGACTAGGCCCCGCGCAATCACTTTCGCATTGGGCCCCTCAATTGTTTGGGCCGGCCCTGATCATTTGGTATGGGGTTAAATTTTGACCTAACTAAACAGGAGGGGGGGTCCTGAATTATTGACAGTTGTTGACAAAGGGAAAAGAGGAGTCAAAAATTGGTAAAACAATTGTTGTAATTTATGGACAGCCTCTGTCTAGTTTCGACCCCTCTTTTGGTATTCGAAACAGTGACGATTACTGAGTAGGTGTGATTGATTGAAATGTGGCAATGATTGAACGGTGGCGATGATTGAATAGTTGCGATGATTCAACGGTGGTGGTTATTCAGAGGTGGCGTTGAGTGAACAGTGATGATTAGCGGTGATTGAGCAGCGGTGATGATTTCACGGTGACGATTATTGAACAGTGATGAAGATTGAACAGTGGCGATAATTGAATAGTGGCGATGATTGAGCAGTGGTAATGAATGAATGGTTGCAATAATTGAACAGTGGCGATAATTGAACGGTGATGCTGATTGAGCAGTGGCAATGATTGGACAGAGGCCATGTTTTCATAATCTATACGTATTGGGGATTGGCATTCCAATTAATCGGCATTTGTATAATTGTGTGAACGTTGTTAAAATCTAATTCAGTTGTCTTTGCGTGTGTCGTATGATTCCCCCCGGGGAGGGGGCTACAGTGATGGTTAAGAGGATCCCGAGAAGAAAATGTCATATAGGGGAGGTCCACAGAGATGTCTACAGGTCTGGGAAATTTGACTGAACGATATCTAATATGATAAATCGTAATAGGTGTTGAAGAAATTCAATTTCTATAGACTACGAGGAGAGAGTGGAGCACGGAAAAAAGGTTGCCTAAAAGGGAGGGGTGGGGGTTACTGTCCAAAAATATTGAGAACCACTGATCTAAATAATTGTTTTGAGTAATTTTTATCTATTACCTACTTTCAAGTGATATATGTCTCCGTAGCTCCTCAAAGAACCAACAACACGCCATGTATCTCTTTTCGATGATTATTTTTATCGTTTATCCTAATACCTGCTACTTTCGTTTACTTAAAATATGTCTATAAAGGTAATTTTATCTTTTCAAAACATTATATTGTTTTCTTATATAGATGTCTGTACATCTTTGATTCTATTGTTGTGTTTATGGGCTAGTCTGTATGACTCAGCATCCAATACTCGGAATACTTTTTTAAAATATACCAGCAATCAATAAAAACGCACCAAAAGTATGGCTTGTTTTCACCCTTGAATTGTTGATTTCAGTGAGTGATTTTCAGAACATGTGATTGTGTACAGGTTAACTTTAATGTTTTCACATTTTATTGTCGTTGTCATGTTTTATTCTAATTTTCCGTGCTTCTTATGAAAAACATAAAATTGCTGAATTCTGTTCATATTACTAGTTTAAATAAAGGGTTTTTTTTATTTAACCTTAGTGTAGACAACACTGTGATTCCATCATTGACATATGGATGTGAAAGTTGGAAATCTACCGCAATAATGGATAAGAAGTTCGATGCCTTCGAGAATAGATGCCTCAGAAAAATCACAAATACTAATTGGAAAGATTTCAAATCAAATGACATACTAAGAGAGGAGACAAAACAAGAATATGTGACGAACATCATCAGAAAACGCCGCTGGACATACATCGGCCACATACTTAGAATGAAGGAAGACATAATTTCACGACAAGTCTTCATGTGGACACCGGACGGGTAAAGAAAACAGGGAAGACAAAAACAATGCTCAGAAGAACATTTATGAATGAATTAAAATCAGGCATAAATGCACAAGACCTTCAATCCCTAGCAACTGACCGACGGGCATGGAGAACTATGACATCCGCCCTATGTGCCAAACTTGGCAAAAGAGGAACTGACTGGCTGTAGACAACTGTTTAGGTGAAGGTCCTGAATTTGTTATAAAAATACACATTAGGATCAGTAAATGGATCAGATGTGTAAATTTACTTATTATGGATATTCTAAATTCAGCTCAAAAAATTGCTACGTTCAAAATAAGGTGGTACGTTTTTAATGATTGATGGTATATTTTGGATATGTTCTTCTTCTTCTTCAGCGTTCATTCGCAAACTCCCACTGGATATCTCTTGTAGCTGGACCATGATTGTAAACGGACCATGATTGTAAACATGATCCGCTGATTGATCATCATTCAACATATCGAATGTCTCCACCTGGTCATTGACTTCTCGTGGTTATCTTAATCGTACTCAACTCATGATTCGTGAGGTCACGAAAGAGGTCACGGTCAAAACCACATTTTTGCAACAACTCGTGACAGATTCATGAGAATCCGGTGAAATTTAATGAACACAAAACTCTCTGATCATACTAATGGATACCTATAAAAGATTGACGGTTCTCGAATAAATTCAGTTGAAAATTCAATGTGCAAGTATGGCTCATCTCACTACAGATCAACGATACATCACCATTAGACGCTTACAGACTGGACAATCACAAAGTGTAGTTGACCAGACAATTTAATGTGGTTAGAAGCACCATTAGTCGAATTTGGGTGTGATTTCAACAAACTGACTCAGTGGCAGACCGGCCGCGCAGTGGAAGACCCAGAAGCACAACTCCTGACAAAGACCGCTTCATACGGCCACGTCACCTCAGGAATATATTTGCATCTGCGTCGTCCACAATTCACTCAATGTCAGCAGCTCGGCGAATTTGAAATCAAACGGCCAGGAAGCGGCTGCAGGACGCTGGACTGTGGGCTAGAATACTCTACAAATGTCCTGTTCTTACGTACCTGCATCGCCAGAACCGATTGCAGTGTGCGAACCTGCTTCGTCAATGGACCGTGGTAAATAACTGGAGACTGGTTTGGTTTAGTGATGAATTATTTTTTCTTCTCCAGCGACACGATAGACTGAGAAGAGTTTGCCGCAGAGTCTGTGATCGCTTCGCACAGTAAAGCGTTGATAAGTCTTCTCGACAAGGTGGTGGAGTTGTACTGATATGGGGAGGGGGGGTGATAAACTTCATGGGAGGAAGTGGCCTGATGCAAATTGTAGGACGACTGAATGCCGAAAGATACATCGCTGAGATTTTTCGTCCTCACGTCCTTCCAATTTTGGCTGCACGAGGGTCGATTTATCAGCACGATAACGCTCGACCTCATGTGACACAACTCACCACCCAGTTCCTTGCTGACAAAAAGTCCAGACTATTCCACGGCCAGCCATGTCATCAGACATAAACTCCATAGAACACTTATAAGATTAACTCTACAGACGACTTCGCCTACGAGATGTGGCTCCAGCAAATTTCAGACAGTTGTCTCTTGCACTTCGGGAAAAATGGGCAGCTATCCCACAACTACGGAGATGTTCTCTGATAAAGGCCAGAGGAGGCCATACGCCTTACTGAAACGGAGGCCTCAGTCACAAAGAATAACAGTCCAAACCAACTTTAATGAACATCATTTCATTGTTAAAGTCTTAAAGATTCTTTGTGCCAAGGTTGAAACATTAATTCCGTAAAATAAATTTTTGGTAAACGTTTAATATATATATTATATATATATATATAGAGAGAGAGAGAGAGATAGAGAGAGAGAGTGTGTGTGTATATATATATATATATATATATATATATATATATATATATATATCTGTCTATCTGTCTCTCTCTCTCTGTGTCTAAAATCTGTAGCTATTTGTACATATTCCCTAATCCTTGCATACTCTCATAAATCTCCAATGTCACAATCTAATCCTCACATAACCTCATACATCTCCAATGTCACAATCTAATCCTCACATACCCTCATACATCTCCAATGTCACAATCTAATCCTCACATACCCTTATACATCTCCAATGTCACAATCTAATCCTCACATACCCTCATACATCTCCAATGTCACAAAGGTGGATATTTCACATACGGACTTTCTAACACACGCAGATGCTAATTCGTGAGCAAGGTTTATCAAGGTCAGATTACACACACACACACACAATCTGACTTTCGAGTAAAGACAGATTCAGCACCGATTGATTGAAAATTTGGAGAGAAATTGATCGATAATCGATAACCTTGTTAAGTTCCAACCGTCTCCTGTGAGTTCGTCAAAGTTAAAAAATCCCGATCGAGAAGTACAATGTATTGTAAAATAAAACTGTGGTAACTCAATCATGTTCGTTGTGCGTCGTGACTTCTTGTGTAGAAGTTATGTACGACATTTTGTTTTGTTATGTGTCGCATTCATTGCAGTGTTGTTATTGATTGTCATAAATACAGTTTTAAGTTTGTCTTATTACATGACTTCATGGGTTGCTATTTTCTCCCTCCCTAACTCTTTTGGTGATCGAGAGAGAGAGAGAGTCAAGGCTTGTGTGAGAGTCAAGCCTTGTATGAGAGTCAAGGTTTGTGTGAGAGTCAAGGCTTGTGTTGTGTGAGTCAAGGCTTCTATGAGAGTCAAAGCTTGTGTAAGAGTCAAGGCTTGTGTGAGAGTCAAAGCTTGCGTGAGAGTCAAGGCTTGCGTGAGTGTCAAGGCTTGTGTGAGAGTCAAAGCTTGCGTGAGAGTCAAGGCTTGTGTGAGAGTCAAAGCTTGCGTGAGAGTCAAGGCTTGTGTGAGAGTCAAGGCTTGTGTGAGAGTCAAGGCTTGTGTGAGAGTCAAGGCTTGTGTGAGAGTCAAGTTGTGTAAGAGTCAAGTTGTATAAGAATCAAGTTGTGTGAGAGTCAAGTTGTGTAAGAGATCGCTCATTATGCATCTTTTCAATCGAATAATTGGTTGGTTGGTTATTTGTTTACTTGGTTCATTATTTAGTGCTTTGGTTGGTATGTTAGTTGTTTACTTGGTTCATTAGTTAGTGCTTTGGTTGGTATGTTAGTTGTTTACTTGGTTCATTAGTGCTTTGGTTGGTTGGTATGTTAGTTGTTTACTTGGTTCATTAGTTAGTGCTTTGGTTGGTATGTTAGTTGTTTACTTGGTTCATTAGTTAGTGCTTTGGTTGGTATGTTAGTTGTTTACTTGGTTCATTAGTGCTTTGGTTGGTTGGTATGTTAGTTGTTTACTTGGTTCATTAGTTAGTCCTTTGGTTGGTATGTTAGTTGTTTACTTGGTTCATTAGTTAGTGCTTTGGTTGGTATGTTAGTTGTTTACTTGGTTCATTAGTTAGTGCTTTGGTTGGTTGGTTAGTTGTTTATTTGGTTCATTAGTTAGTGCTTTGGTTGGTATGTTAGTTGTTTACTTGGTTCATTAGTTAGTGCTTTGGTTGGTTGGTTAGTTGTTTACTTGGTTCATTAGTTAGTGCTTTGATTGGTTGGTTAGTTGATCGATAGGTTGATTTGTAAACTTGTTTGTTAGATAGCTACTTGATTGTTTATTTGATAAGTTATTTTAGTGGGTGATTCGACGGTTGGTTGGTTAATTGCTTCGTTTGTCGGTTAATTTGGTGGGTAGCTTGTTAACTGACTTTGGAGGTATTTGTGATAAAATTCCTTATCCGCGACATTCCATACTTTTTTTAAATGTCTGTACGCGTTGATGTAACCGTAGTGGGCTTAATATCATTGTTGAAAGGGAGTGAATTGAATGTTTGACTGGTTTGTTCATTGGTTGTTCTTTTTTTTTTTTTTTTTTTGGTTAGTTATTTGAATGGTTGGTTGATTTTTTAGTTTGTTGGTCTGTTGGTTGGTTGGTCGCTCGCTCGCTCGATCGGTCAGCCGCTCGGTTCGTGTTCGCTTGGTTGGTCGGGCGACTGGTTGGTTGGTTGGTCAGTCAGTCAGTCTGTTGGTTGGTCAATTAGTCCGTCGGTTTGTTGGTTTGTAGTGTAAAGTAATAAAAAAAAGAACCAGCGTCACATCACGTTGTATTTATTTTCACAAATACTGAGTTTTCTAGTCCGTTGTTTATCTTATATCACTTGATTCGGTACTTAGTAGTGATAGCCTTATCTTCACGATCTTCTCTTAGCATGAACCTGCTACCCATCTCCTGGTAACTGAGGGAAAATAACGGTTGATGTCGAAACCATGTTGATCTGGTCGGTGGGGGAATCAGCTAGAACTGCACCACAGCAGTTGCCTGGTTGTTTGATGTGTGCTTAATTCATCTCTATTCACTCCCTTTCAACAATGATATTAAGCCCACTACGGTTACATCAACGCGTACAGACATTTTAAAAAAAGTATGGAATGTCGCGGATAAGGAATTTTATCACAAATACCTCCAAAGTATAAAATAATGTACTAGGTGGTTTTTGTTCCTAGTTCAATCTCAAACTATCACTGCTGCTAGATCTAAAAATGTTGCCTCTAACATTATATGATCAACATGAAATTTACTTGCCGCTAAAATTTTATGTGATAACATGAAATTTTCTTATCCCTAAAATTTTATGTGATAACATGAAATTTTCTTATCCCTAAAATTTTATGTGATAACATGAAATTTTCTTATCCCTAAAATTGTATGTGATAACATGAAATTTTCTTATCCCTAAAATTGTATGTGATAACATGAAATTTACTGGTCACTAAGAAGGTTGTAATCGACATGACATTTGCTTGATGTTTGCTTATAGTAACACTGTTACCTGCCAGACATTTTCTAATAGAAACTGTTACCTGCCAGACATGTTATAATACTGACACTGTTACCTGCCAGACATGTTATAATACTGACACTGTTACCTGCCAGACATGTTATAATACTGACACTGTTACCTGCCAGACATGTTATAATACTGACACTGTTACCTGCCAGACATGTTATAATACTGACACTGTTACCTGCCAGACATGTTATAATACTGACACTGTTACCTGCCAGACATGTTATAATACTGACACTGTTACCTGCCAGACATGTTATAATACTGACACTGTTACCTGCCAGACATGTTATAATACTGACACTGTTACCTGCCAGACATGTTATAATACTGACACTGTTACCTGCCAGACATGTTATAATACTGACACTGTTACCTGCCAGACATGTTATAATACTGACACTGTTACCTGCCAGACATGTTATAATACTGACACTGTTACCTGCCAGACATGTTATAATACTGACACTGTTACCTGCCAGACATGTTATAATACTGACACTGTTACCTGCCAGACATGTTATAATACTGACACTGTTACCTGCCAGACATGTTATAATACTGACACTGTTACCTGCCAGACATGTTATAATATTGACAATATTACCTGTCAGACATATTATAATACTGACAATATTACCTGCCAGGCATTTTATAAAAGACACCTAAAGAGATTTGGGAGGTGGAGTTGGCAATGCCATCCCATCGTTGGTCAAAGTTCCCATAATAGACCATGCTGAAATCAGATGTATCCAACTGAAATGACCAGATATCGCAGTTAAGCTGTAAACCACGATAAAACGCATTCCGTTCACTGGACTACAATCTGCTAATTTGCAGGATTTTTGAGAATGAACGCAAAATGAAAATAATACTAATCAATTTACTGATTCTTTCAAGAGCGACAATAATATATATATATATATATATATATGGGGGGGGGGGTGTTCAAACCACCGTTTTCTTCCATTACAAGTTGAGAAGATTACTTTCAGTTCTAAGGATTTAGCTAACTAATGATTAACGCACTCCCTCTCTCCCTCTACCCCCAACGATTTTCCACAAATAAAATATCTTTAAATTTCCCATTCAAAATAAATAATTACATGCGAAATGGGCGATGGACATTTTGTTCCCATTTTAACTAGGTAAACCCTCTTTCTCCCCCCCCCCCCTCCGCCTCCTTACTGAAGACTTATCTACACACTGGATGGCGTGGAAGTAGTTACCACCTGGTTACTAAGGGGAAACCACGTTATACACATTGTATATTGATTCATTAATGCACCTAGGGCCACAGTACTTGCGTATGCAGTATACTCACGTTTGTTAGACACGTAGAGCACTCTAGTCTCCTACAGTGTCCTGGTACATCTCCAGTATTTTTTATTCATCTTGCCACTGGAACACCGTTGGATCAGGAAGAAAAAGTGTGGGCAACTAATTACGCAACTCCTCCACACTTTAAACCAAATTCAGCGCTAGTCATACCTCAATTATCATCATCCACCATCATCAACCTGCAAATTACGCTGGTTCCCGCAAGGCCGGAGGACACAATAAGCGTTTTAAAGACAATCGCAGGATATCGTTGACTCACTTTAAGATAGACACAAATGCATGCGAGAATCTTGCACAAGCCAAATCTGACTGGTGTCGCAGAATCAAAAGTGGTACAGCAGCTGCAGATAACCTCGGACATCATGCTGCACAACAAAAACGCGCTAGAAATAAAGGGAGAGCTGCTCAATGTTCCACAAACTCCTCCCACACATGGTCAGAGTGTGGCAGGCAATTCTAGGCACGTATTGGACTCATTAGTCACAGTCGGACACACCGCAGACACCATCATCTTCATCATCATCCCAGTTAAGCTGAATGATCGTGGTTATTATATAATTAATTTTATCAAAATATTCTTCATTTTTCGTTTCGTTATTGTGTGCAGTACCAGGGTGCGTAGGTTTGAATGACTGGTATATTTTCGTTTTTTTATTGTAACGGTTATCTCGATCAACCTTTCGCACACAAAGCTCATGTTTGTGATATTTTTAGACAAGGATGAAACCCATACGATGTTTTTCTTGCATATTCGAGTTTACACCACAGACAATTAATGTGTTCTTTGTGTAATTTTTTTGTTGTGGTGGCCATTAATTTGTGTGTCTGCTAGTACTAATAGTTTCATGTTTCGGTTTTCCATTTTCTCTATTAGATCTTCCGCTTTGTTCTTTAATACACAGATGCTAATGGATCCACATTTGATCGTTTTTCGTTTAGTCGTCTCCAGAGAACTCTTTCTAAAAGCAATTTTCTAAGAGCAGTGTGTTTCGTAGCTGTCGATTTGCTAGATCTGTCACAGCGTCGTTTCAGAGTTTCTAAATGGTTACACTGTGTTCTAATCTATCACATTCAGATGTATAAATTCGCCGAAGATAGATGTGTCGAGCCATTGGCGCAAATAAAACAGCGACACCACGCATTCCCATTTTTTGGACTACATCCTGCTGGAAATCTAGTTGGACCATTGTCCTGCTACAAGAGAGATCCAGTGGGAGCTTTAGAATGAACCGGTCTAGAGACTCAGAAATAGATGCCCTCGATGTTCTACTAAAATAAAATCATATAGGGAAATCCCGATTACAATCGAAAAGCAATCGTGTGTAACTTTCTGCCTTTTTATTAAAACACTTTTATTAATAGAATCTAAACGTATGTATGGCATTGTAGCTGAAATAGTTAAAGTCTACACACATTTAGTATGGTCGTCTGTCCCTGTGTCTCGTTGCTAGTTTATTTTGTTGACTGATATTGTTAACAATTATGGGGCCTATCTATATCTTTTCATTTTGAGATATTTATTGGATTCTACCTATCGTCTCTGCTTTTATCTACAACCCGGACCCATTGGTTGAATCCGTGCCAATTTCGTCGTATAAATGTTGAATGTTGTTCGTCCGTCGGAGTCGACGATGACCATTCAGCTCAACTGTGATGATGATGAAGATGATGATGTCTGCGGTGTGCCCGACTGTGACTAATGAGTCCTATGCGTGCTTGGAATTGCCTACCCCACTCTGAGTATGTGTGAAAGGAGTCTGTGGGACTCATTTTTGTTCAATAGTACTAGCCAGGGCCGGATTTAGACTTGAGAGGGCCCTAAGTTATTTGAGATATGGGGCCCTTTAATGATTAAGAATATATAGATAGTGTAATAAAAAAACTTGGAGGCCCTCGAAAAAGTGGGGGCCCTAAGCTATAGCTTGTTTAGCTTATAGATAAATCCGGCACTGGTACTAGCAACACCTACAATCCTTGCAAAAATCCCAAACATTCTTTGAAGCTCTGATGCACATGACTAAAGACTGGACATGATTAAGATTCTCCACACTCAAACAAAGAACTGATAACAAAGAGGTATAGGGAAATATTTGTGTTGATGTTTCCAGAGTGACACCCTCTACGACCTGAACGGTTCTGGGTTTGATGATGGCGTTGATGTACATGATTCCAATCGAAGCGCTAATGTTCATTCTGTCAGTACATATGCTATCCAGTTGATAAGCCCAGGATTGACTGGTGTATTCATTATATAGTACATGGAGAAATCTACAATGTTACATTCATTATATAGTACATGGAGAAATCTACAATGTTGCATTCATTATATAGTACATGGAGAAATCTACAATGTTGCAGTCATTACATAGTACATGGAGAAATCTACAATGTTGCATTCATTACATAGTACATGGAGAAATCTACAATGTTGTATTTATCCTCCAGATCATTATTAATCAAGATTGTCTCTTTATTGTATTGGAAGCACTCATACACGCTGTAAGCAAATATAGTAATACCGTCTTAACATCCGGCGTACAAGTATCCAGTATTCTATTATTTTAAAACATGCTCAGGAGGAAAGGCGTAGATATTGCCTCAAGCTGTAAACCATGACATAATGCCATCCCAGGGGCGTGCGGTAGGTTTTCTCAGTATAATACAAGTCATTGAATTCCCCCCCCCCCACCTTACATGGTTATTCTTCGATACCGCCCCCAACAATGTATTTTGAATGATGCGGCCACCTCTCTGCATCATATCGCGGCATGGCCCTGTCCCCTCCAGACTAAACCCTACAATATATGCAGTTTTGCGAACTAATGCAGAAATACTATTTTAAAATGTGACGTAATATTTATATTTTTGTACAATTTTTCTTCCGGATTAATCTTCATCATCATCATCATGTGACATACTCTTTCCAGAACATGGTCTTTCTGATGGATTTCTCGAACATTCCGCGATTCTGGGCGAGTTGACATGCAGCTAATACATGGGGTTTTTTTTAATTGTAGCATATCCTATTCAGGATGTAGGGCCTACCTATCAGTCCGTCATTTGTTGGCTGTGGTGAATTTCTAGGCAATATAAATACATTCAGTAGTTTGACATTGCTTTCTGAACAGTCTGGATGCACAATTGCCTGTGGATCGAACTCGATACCTTGACCGTCACAGATGCGCTCTTAACCACCTCGTCACAGACCCGGATATGCTTAAGCATACATAATATCGGGAATTTCCTCAATGACAGCTTTGATCATAACTTGTTCTAATTATACCAACATTTGGCATCTAGATACATAACATCTCCGTGAAGTATCCCTTTAGTATATTCATTACTACTGGTGTAAGTAACTAAATATTTTATCATATCTCAACTTAACTATTTAAGCAACAATAAACTAAAATGCAATAAACTAAAACAATAAACAATAAACTAAACAAAGTTCTTGTCGCAAAGTTACAAAATAATTGTGGTATGTGTTCGGTTGTGTCTTGGGCGAGAAAAAAAATGATATGGATTTTTTAAAATGAGGCAGGAAAATAAATAATGGAATTTGTTTTTGTTTTTTTCCCTAAATACATATCAAGCACAAAACGAAGGGACTGACACACTGACTGGTGGACAGTAATATGTATGTGTGGCTTTTTGTATATTGTTGAAGGTCAAAAAGAAGAAGCATTGAGCATTTTCTCAGGAATATGGACTTTCTAAGGAATTATGTCACCGCAACAGAAGAATTTAGTTTTTTGTCTTTTTCTTCTTTATTCCATATCTTTAAACATATTGTTTTTAACAACGTTGCCCCCGAAAGTAGGTAGATACATGCAGACAGCCCGAGTTTCGGCCGTGTTTTTCCAGAATTTGGAGTATATGAAGAAAGCTTTCATTGAGGATTTACAGATTTATTTATGCCGTGCTGGACAAAATGGCGAATTCGTGCTACGTTCGAGCAGATAAGACTTTTATATAACAAATTACTAAGCGAGCAAGCAGAGTTATTTTTTTTATAAAAGGAAATACCACTCGAGCAGGGTGTGTAAGCTTTCTTAGAAGGAAATACTACTCGAGCAGGTCGTTGTAGACTTTTATAGAAGGAAATACTCTTTGAAATGGCCTTGTAAACTTTTATAGAAGGAAATACTACTCGAGCAGGGCGTGTAGACTTTTATAGAAGGAAATACTACTCGAGCAGGGCGTGTAGACTTTTATAGAAGGAAATACTACTCGAGCAGGGCGTTGTAGACTTTTATAGAAGGAAATACTACTCGAGCAGGGCGTTGTAGACTTTTATAGAAGGAAATACTCTTTGAAATGGCCTTGTAAACTTTTATAGAAGGAAATACTACTCGAGCAGGGCGTGTAGACTTTTATAGAAGGAAATACTACTCGAGCAGGGCGTGTAGACTTTTATAGAAGGAAATACTACTCGAGCAGGGCGTTGTAGACTTTTATAGAAGGAAATACTACTCGAGCAGGGCGTTGTAGACTTTTATAGAAGGAAATACTCTTTGAAATGGCCTTGTAAACTTTTATAGAAGGAAATACTACTCGAGCAGGGCGTGTAGACTTTTATAGAAGGAAATACTACTCGAGCAGGGCGTGTAGACTTTTATAGAAGGAAATACTACTCGAGCAGGGCGTTGTAGACTTTTATAGAAGGAAATACTACTCGAGCAGGGCGTGTAGACTTTTATAGAAGGAAATACTACTCAGCAGGGCGTGTAGACTTTTATAGAAGGAAATACTACTCGAGCAGGGCGTGTAGACTTTTATAGAAGGAAATACTACTCAGCAGGGCGTGTAGACTTTTATAGAAGGAAATACTACTCAAGCAGGCTGTGAAGAATTTTATAAAAGGAAATACTAATTGCGCAGGCCCTATAGACTTATATAGTATTAAAGTATAAAACTTGATTTGGAAATTTAGTATTGCTCTCTCATTGGTGTCTGAAAGGGGAACTTTTAGACTATCAACATGTTTTTGTTATTCATTTGGTCTTGTAAGTAAGAATATGCATAAGTGTATCGTCATCACGTGACATATTCTTTCCAGAACATAGTCTGCCTTATCTATTGAGCTCTCCTCGATCTACTCGAGTCATTAAGTAATTATTTAAGGAATAATTTTTCCTCGATCTTGAGCAAGTTGTCTCAACTCCTTTAGGGACATGTGCAAGCGTTCCTGTATGTCTTATGTCCACCGGCGTCTTGGTCGGCCTTTACTCCTGTTACATTTTATCATCCCCTCCAACATCACTCTCTCCATACCGTCATGTCTATTAAATTGACCGAAAAAGACCTAACTTTTTCTTTAATATGGTGTTCAGAAACCAGCCCTTTTGGAAGCTGATTGTGCTTACCACCTCCTGGTTTCTTTACCTTGCTGTTAATGGTATTCGCAGAACTCTTCTGTAGCACATTAATGCAAATAATGTTATTCTTTTGTGCAGTATTTTATTTATTGTATTTATATATAAGTTTATAGATTATTTCATTGATGTACATTGATATATGAGAAAAGGCTCGTTATTTGCTTTATTGTTATATTATTTTCATCTCGTGATTGGTCTTGGAGTGTGGATTGAGATTAAATAGACTATTGGTTTGGTTTCTATACATTAATGTAGAACATACAATAACACACACAAATCAACGTTTCAACCGAAATGCCTTTATCAAGAATAAATTCATAACAAAAAACGACGAGCAAGATCTGCACTATTGACGTTCGCATAGCAGAACCATGTGTTCGTTTATTTGTTTGTTTGTTCGTGTGCTTACTTGTTTGTTGTTTTCTTTTTGTGTGTGTGTTTGTTCCTATATTTGCGTGTTTGTTTCTTTGTTCACTTGCTTGTTTGTTTGTTTTTGTTTGTGCCTATGTTTGTTTGTTCCTGTATTTGCTTATTATGTTGATATGTCCGACTTCTTTGTGCTTTTTTTTGGCTGGCAACACCAAACTGTGAACGAAGTGACCAATGATCTATAACATCAGTCAAGTGGAGTAAGCTGTGTGAGAGCAGCACTTGTGGATATTGTGGAGAACAATTTGTCAAATACTGTATTTGAAATCCTGGCTATAATTGATGGAAACAGACTTTTTTGTGACGTTTTGCAAGCCCGTTTCATATAATTTTGTATATCTAGATGGTCATGGTACAACTCACATTTTCTGTTTTCTATGAGGTTGTTGTTGTTGTTGTTTTTTTTTGGGGGGGGGTGTTTTTTTGTTTTGTTTTGGGGAGGTTTTCCCAAGTTTATATGATACTCGACTCACTTCATCTTCTCATTAGTGAATAATTGTTTTTTTCCAAGACGACTCCTACTTAGTGGGGTTGAAAACAAATTGCATAGATAAAGTATTGTGAGCGTTCCACAAGAGAAAATGATTAATATAGACATGGCATGTATTAGGATTGTTGTGATGCATAGTGGTTGGTCTGACAGCCCACTGGTGAGCCTTTCTAAGCTTCCTTAGGTGGGATTAAATGTGTTTAATGATGTGCACATTTTATCTAGGTTCTCAAGAAAATGGTGTCGCTGACTCTCACGATATGCCCTTGTGATATCACGACCCTGCAGGTAAGTGATACAGAACACAGAATCTGTTAATAAGCTCGTGGTTTAAGGGAAGAGGATGGGGTGTTCAAACCCACCATCCACCACCCCTCCTTTTCGGAAATTATAACATTACTTTTAAAATTAGCGCCCGTGTGTTGCCGGGGCCCGAAAGGGGAGCAAAGTATAGCAACACTGTTTACTTTCTACGCATGTCGTAAAAGGCGATTAAGGAGGTTATTCTTCTTCTTCTTCTTTCGTTCACTTGAAACATGTCTATATCTGTAATTCTGTCTCCTTAATAAAACTCACTGTCTTTTGTAGTTCATACAGTGTCCCATAGAGTTTTGATTCCAGTGTTGTTTCCTCTGGCCAATATGTCTGCCTCAGCGTTTCATGCTCAGAACACTCTTGAAGTATATGTTTGGCACTCTGTGCTGCCTGTCCACATGTACACATGGCCGTGTTGCCAATCTTGAACTTTGTATACATGTGACTGCGGAGTCGGTTGTGTCCTGTTCTGAGACGTAGAATTATAACTTGTTCTGGTCTGTTCATAATATGATAGTCATCTTGTGTTGGTGTTTGTGGCTTTCTTATTGACTTGATCATCTGTTTTTTCTGATGGTAGGTGATTGGTATATCTGGTTGGTCTTCGGCAGCACCTTCCTTAGCCAGTTGGTCTGCTTTTTCATTTCCTGGTATTCCACAGTGAGAGGGTATCCACTGCATGGTTACCCTATACTGGTAAGACAATTCGCTAAGTAGTTTTTTCAAGTCTGTTAGTTTTTCAGAATGGAGAGCTTGAAGCACTGACCTTGCATCTGTCAGGAATACCACAGGCTGTATGTCAGAGTTGGAGTTCAGCAGTTTTTTAGCTGCCACACTAATTGCCTGGATTTCTGCATCGTAATTATTGCAGAATTTTCCTGTCGGTGTTCTGATTGTATCTCTAGGCTTGTGTGGATATTCTATATATACACCTGCACCTCCATTCCTCACGGCATTCTGTGCTGATCCATCTGTGTATACTCTGACCCATATATCTTGTGGATATTCCTCATCCAGGAAACTGAGGGTGACTGTCCTTCGCTGCACACTGTTCTGTTCGTCCACGCTTAGTATTCCTTTCACATGGGTCTGAATGTATATTGGCATTCCATGTCTTTCTCTCCACGGGGTTTGTTCTGGTACAGGCCTTAAGGGGCTGTCAACTTCAGGTAGGTCTGTAAGTTGTCTGCGGAGTCGTTTAGCTTGATGGATAAAGCTGCTTCTTTTCAGTCGTCCCATTGCTAGATTTTGGAATCTTTCCTTCATTGGATGACTTGGCATACACTGAAACTTTTCTGCCTGAATTAGTACTTTTGTGTCTCTGCGTTCGCCAAGTGTTTGCATTCTTCCCATTTTCTGCATCTCTGCTATGGGCGTTGATTTCATTGCTCCCAACATTATTCTAAGTGCCTGGTTTTGCACTTTATCTAGATCTTGTAATGTGGTGTTTGATGCAGGACACCAAGCAGCTGAACCATATTCCAGGTGTGGTCTTATGCCTTGCTGGTATACTTTACTGAGTATATTCCCACTGGCTCCCCATGTGGTTCCACTTAGTTTTCTCAGGATAGCTAACTTCCTCCTGGCTTTTGTTGTTGCTTTGTTTATGTGCTGCTTCCATGTCAGTTTATCATCAAAAGTAACTCCGAGGTATGTGGGTTGTTTGTCTTCTTTCAAGAGCTCTCCATCTATTTTGATATGACCGGCTTTTTGTTTTGGTGAGAGGGTAAAAAGTGTAGTGCTGCACTTATCTGTGTTAATGCTGACGCACCATCTATTAGCCCATAAGGTTAGGGCATCGATAGCTCTTTGTATTTGTTTAGTGGCCACTGTTGCATGTTCTTCCGTGCACCAGATCACCAGGTCGTCAGCATACATTGCCACTTTGATCCCGTGTGGTAGTTCAGCAACTAGGTCATTGATGTAAACCAAGAAAAGTGTGGGTGACAGGACTCCTCCCTTGGGGACTCCATGACGCAGTAGAACTTTCTTGCTCTTGCGACCATCTAATGGTACCCTGGCTCTTCTATTATGCAGGTATGCTTTTACCCATTTGTACATTCTTGAGCTAACCCTGCAATTTCACAATTTCTTTAGGAGCCCTTCTTTCCAGACCTTATCAAATGCTTTTCTGAGGTCTATCCATGCTGCTAGTACCAGTTTCTTATCTTGGAAGGCATCCACAATCTCTTGGGAAAGGTAGGTTGCCTGATCTTCAGTAGAGTAGCACTGTCTGAAACCTGCTTGCTGTGATACCAGAAGGTTTTCACTTTCAAGGTACCACTGCATCCTAAGATTGATAATGCGTTCCATTGTTTTGCATAGACAGCTTGTGAGGCTGATGGGCATGTAGTTGGAGACTGTGTTGCCATCTTTTCCTGATTTGAGGATTGGTATCATTATTGCTTCTCTCCACGCCTGTGGTACATTACCCGTGGACCAGCTTGTGTTAAAGATCTGCAGTAGCTTTGCTCTTGCTGCAATTCCCAGGTTTCTAATCATTTCATTGGACACTCCATCAGCTCCAGGGGACTTTTTCATTTTCAATTTGGATATTGCATGCTCCAGTTCTCTCATTGTGATTGGTGCCTCCATGACTTCAGGTATAGGTTCGCCTTGTCCAATGTTTTGCTGGTTCTCTCGAACCTCCTGTTGTTTGTCTGGGCTGACTTTGATGTTATTGTCTTCTGCAAAGGAATCTGCAAAGTAATCAGCTGCATGTTTACCTGTTAAAATGTTTCTGCATGTTTACCTGTTAAAATGTTTCTATCTTTATAAAGTGTGATCCTGGTATTTCTCCCTGTACCTTCATCATTTAGTTGTTTTACAAGTTTCCATAATTTCCTAGTATCTCTTTCTAGGTTCAGCGACTCTGTTTTTTCTTTCCAGCTACTCCGTCTGGCTTGTAACTTGGCTCTTTGAAATTTAGCCTTTGTTTGCTGATATTTGTTGTGATGTTCTTGGCTAGGTCTGTTCTCAGCCTGCTGTCTAGATGTTTCCATCTCATTTTGCAGCTTTTCCAGTTCATCATTCCAGTAGGGTTTGTAGTTTTTGCGTGCCCCCCTGGGTATGGTTTTACTAGCAGCATGTAGTATACATCTATTAAATTCACTCACTGCTCTATTGATGTCTTTGTCCAAGTTCATGTCCTTAGCTAGAACACTGGTTAAATGCTGGTACATTTTCCAGTCTGCCCTCTTATAGTTCCACCTAGTGAGCGTGCTGCTGTCCTTGGTAAATTCATTGTGAATTTCCAGAAATACTGGTCTGTGGTCACTACCCCCAAGCTGCTTTCCAACGACACGTGTGATGTTCCATTCCAGGCCTGGTGAGTGGAATGCCAGATCTGGTGTAGAGGTGGTGTGCCATGCTCTCGAGTAGAAGGTTGGTGAGTCAGCTGGCTGGTTAATAAGAATGAGATTATTTTCATCCTGCCAGCTCTCAAGTTCCTCACCTCTCTTGTCGATATGATCGTAGCCCCAGCTCTGAGAGTGACTGTTGAAGTCACCACACACCAAAAGTCTCTCTTTATCTGGAATTGTGTCTAGTGCCAATGGTTTATCATTTGGGCAGTAGTAGTTCAGGAGATGGAATTCTGCACTGTCTGTTTTTAGGTGGAGCATCTGGTATTCTGCCCCTTCCATATATACTTCCAGCTGACATGCGCTGATATTGTTTTTAACAAGTGTCAGAATTCCACCCTTTCGCCTGTCCTTTCGGTCAGATCGGTAGCACTGGTAGCCTCTGATTTTGAAGGCTATGTCGCTGCTGAGGTGTGTTTCTTGGATACAGCATATACTAACTTGTTCTTCACTGAGGACATTTTCAAGTTCCAATTTTTTGCTGTATCCATCTCTTTTACTGTTGACACCCTCAGCATTCCAGTGCATTATTTTTATTGGTCGTTTGTTTGTTTGGCCAGTAGCTCTATTCCCTTGCCTCCTGGCTCCTCGAGGCAATTGAGAAGGACTTTCAGTAACTGAGGTTGGGCCCTTTCGAGGTATAGGGCCCGGCACCGTCCCTGCCTGAACGTCCGCCACAGGGCAGGCACCATAACTTTTTATAGATACAGACATGTTTCCATTGTGTTTTGTGCGTGGCATCCTGATTATCTGTGCGCCTTTTGGCTGGATGCCTCCGTCTTCAGCACTCTGCTTACTTGGGCAGGACTATGGTCCTGCTCGAATGGGACTGCCCGACCAGTCTTAGTTTCCAGCCCCTGATGGCTGAACTAAGCCCCATCACCACTGCAAGGTGCTGGCCTTGATGGGGAAGGAGGTTATGATATGGAGCTGGCTGTCCCATCCCACATAAGGTTAGTGACCCAAAGCCATGCTGACGTCGGATGTGTCAGGCCGAAAGGTGCAGATAAACCAATAAACCATGAGAACGAACGCAGAAGAAGAATATTAGAAATCTTGCCGAAAAACTGTTTACCCAGCTCCACCCTCCCCCCGTTTTTTTAATTTTCTTAACGATTTTTCTTTTTAAAAATGCCCTGAAAACCGAATACAAACCAAGGAATAACACACGGAAAATAATGAATGCCTTATTTTAATTTAACAATTAACCTCCACCACTTCCCTTTTACTGAAAACGTTTCTACGGTTCTGATTGCTAACCAATACGAACCAAGATATTATCGTCCAATGTTAACTACTAGTCAGCCTAGATGATGTATCAACAGACTCATAAGGTCGCACATATAATATAATCAGTTCTATAACCAGTTAGGGCCGAATGCGTGCTATATTTTGATAGAAACATCAACACTAAACTACACGATTATCCCGGGAACTACCAGTAAGAAGACAAAAATGCCAGCTTTACCGTGAAAGTACTTCAGGCGGAATTGCATATTCTTGGATTGTGTAGAGTGACCAGACATCAGTAGACTCTTAGGATACAGACTTGAGGCAAAAGCTATGGGGCAGCCGCTCTGACCTGGAGAAGACAGTGGACTTCGTCTTGACGACAGGCCTGACAATATAGCATGACCACAGATGCTGAACGCACAGATGCTGATGCTGAAAGAAGAAGAAGAAGTGAACTCTTCTATACCCCAACGGACTGCAGTAGTCCAGATTATAAAATTATATCAAGCCTGTGTGTTGCAGCTGTAGGTAGGAGAGCAAAGAAATAGAACTTCTGTAACCTGCAATAGATGTCGTAGAAGGCGATTATAGAGGTTTGAGAGTGGAGTTGTCTATCTCATGGGTCAGAGAAATAAAATCCATGATGAAACCGAATGTGTCGGACCAAAAAATGCATATATCGCAGCCAAACTGTAAACCGTGAGACGTCGCATTCATGGAGGCTACGTGTCACCGGGTAATGAAGAGCGATAAATAGCACCTCGCATGCAAGTGTGTTGTGGGGACCCGAAAAGGGGGGGGGGGAATAGCAACACTTTACCTTCCTGTGTAGCGCGGTGGCCTAGTTGATAGTGAGCTTGTTTACTATCATACAGTTACAATGTTTCAGGTTCGAAACCACATACAAATAAAAGATCCAGGTCGTGATTTATCACCTGCCACGACTATTCCTCCAGTCGACCCAACTGTAAATGGGTACCTGACGCATGAGTTAGCGGAGGTAAAGACAGCAAGGCAGGGAACTGGCCACCCACCTAATAGTTGATGTGGCTTAGTACATGAAGAGTTATCTTCATCCCCGACTGCATGGTTTTGCCGTGGTAACTACCTTTACCTTACCTTCCATGCATGTCATTAGAGTGGACTAACGAGGTTATGGGATGGAGTTGGCTGTCCCATTCCATATAGCGTCAAAACGACCCAGAATCCATGCTGAAGTCTGATTTGGCTTGCCGAAAGGCGCAGATATCACAGTAAAGTTATAAACCATGACACATCGCATTTCGTTTTCTGACTGCATCCTGAAAATTTGCAGAAGAATGAATGCAGAAGAAGAAGTGTGTGACAGGTACGTGCAATGTGTTAGTCTGAGGTTTTGCTACTGTTGACACGTTAGATTCTAGTCTCCGAGTCTCACAGTTACGTGCAATGTGTTATTCTGAGGTTTTGCTACTGTTGTCATGTTAGATTCCAGGTTTCGAGAAAGGGGATTCCCCTCCAGCTACCAGGTCAGTTAGATTACTGTGCGTCACGATTAAACCAAGTCTTTCCCTGGAGTATTCCTACAATATTACAAATTGATCTCAAACTGCGTCAAGTATCTTGGCTGATGCGACTAAACTGTGTGTATGCATTGTGATGCCAACCAATAAATGTACGGGAAATGTCCGATCAATAAATAGAAGTTACTCTCTTTGTAATCAGCGAACAGAAATATTCATGTGAAGTGTTTTCTTAAGCAGTTATAAGTAGCTGCTAGTTATGCTGATGATCCAATGCTTGGTTTATTATTACACTTACGGAAATACCCGAACATGAGCGTTGAAGTGGAAGACGGTCAGAGTAGCATCTGAACCCTATACCATAGTTGTTAAGCAAATCCTTTTCCAGAAATAGGTACTGCCGACAAGTCACACTCATCGTCATTCATCTTGACTGATCCATCTAATCTAAGCACTGCATTGGCTAGTAACACAGGATAAACAAGGTGATCAATGACAAGCTCGAATCAGCCAAAAGGAGTGACAAGGTGCGTGCCCAAGTCAAATGACTTATATTCGACGAAGGATCTGTGTAAGATTTCCTACTTCCTTTCCATGTACAGAGTTGTTTTGATAAAAATATCTCCGTGCGTCAAATATTTAAGTTTGTGTTTATCCGTGTGTATTCGTTTTTTACTGGAGATAGAGTGCTGTGGAGAGCTATGATCGCCTACACCACCCGGCATGGCACGATGATGATGATTCGTTTCTTGAGAAAGGTCCCGTTTGGACCGCAATGTAGTCCTCACTAAAAATTCCTTGCTATTTTGTTTATTGTAATTTACTTTTTAGATTTTATTTGATTTGATAGTAATGCAGTAGCATTTATTTATCGCTTATTTGTTTTGTCTTCTTCTTCTTCTCGTTCGGAGTTTGACATGTCTACACAAGTCCTGTTTTCTTAATAAATGCTGCTGTATTTGAAAGCTCCTCAGTGCTCTCATACATATTTCTGTGGATATCCATCTCTGTGTTCTTCCCTTAACTGGTTTAGTGTATTGCAGTCTTGCAGGATATGTTCAGCTGTCTGTGCTGCCTGTCCACAAAGGCACATGGTGATGGTACCAATTTTAGTCTATTTAAGTGACTGTTTAATCTGTTGTGTCCTGTTCTGATCGAGGCCAACTCTTTGACGTGGAGATGGGGCTTAGTTCAGCCAACAGAGGCTTGAAACTAAAATTGGTCGGGCCAACCCAATATCGAGCAGGGTCACAATCCTGCCCAAGCAAGCACAGGTGCTGAAGTCAGAGATGCCAGGCCGAGAGGCACACCAGCAACCATGGTATCATGCAAACCGAATAGTTGAAATGTCTGCACGACAAAATTATTTGTTATGTTACTGCGGCACTCCCCGTTTTGTTAGACATCCTCCTACATTTTGGTTAATTAGATTATGAAATAAGTAAGAATCACTTTAGATAGAAGTATATTTTTTATGAAAGTTGTCGACAATGTCATTCAGAAATCTAACAAGATTATCAGTGTAGTTAACGTCGGAATACACAGAGATTAATATGCCCGTTTTTCTACCCATGCCGAAATTAGTATGTTATGTCTGAGGACTATGGTATAGAATTACTCACACCGTTACAAACACGGTCGATAGACTGGGAAAAGTCCAGAATGGGGCCATGAGAGCAGTGCTACGATACACTTATAGCTGCCACTAGGGTTGTTCTTCTTCTGTGTTCGTTCATAAACGTCTGCAGATTAGTATTAACAATCTATTTCATGGCCTAATTTCACATTTTTAGCGATTCTGTGAATAGCAATGACGTTTTTGATTAGGGATTTTTTTTTGTGGGTCAGTTTGAAAATGTATTGAAAGTTATATGTTTGGCTATTTTTGACTACTTTTTACTTTTAATTTGACCACACATATTTTCAACTATCTGGCATCCCCAGGCTGATGCTTGTGTGAGCACAGTGCACAGGTCAGGTGATATGAGCAAGGGAAGATTAGCTTCATGCGTGAAAAGACGCGGTGGTCAGAGAGTACAAGATGACATTTTTCAGGTAATCTGTTCATTATTTTCATTACATAATATTCTGAAGACTAACGGGAATTGAACCAGGTCCGACCTAGCAGCACTAAATCGCCTTGCAACTCAAGTAAACGGGGTTTTTCTCCGTACTTAACTAACCACATCCCCAAAAAAATGCAATTTTGTCAAGACTTTCAAACTATGTACTCAAATCACTGAGAACGGACCAATCGAGACATGGACTAGTACAACAACAACGAACATCCCGTACAAGCATTAAAGTATCCTCGGGACCACAAACATAAATCCGTATTCGTGTAAACATAAATAACTTAGTGACCATTGACAAACAATTCCCGTTAGTGTCAAAAAAAATTTTTTATCCTCATGCTTCCTGCTTAAATTAACTTGTATAAGCTATGACTTGAAGCAACATTGTTATGTCTCTATGTTATTTATGTTTACAAGAAGACCTACTGGGCCTTGTAGTACGAATACAGATGCTTTATATTTGTAGTCCATTACATAAAATAGACATGTAAACTGACATGAGTCCCTGTCAAAAACTATACTTCAGGTACAGTTGAAGGTGGAAGTAGTAGAGGAGGTTCAGAAGAATGAGTAGATAATATCCAGGATTTGATAGGCCAATATTTTATCTCACTCAATTGCTGCATCGCTGAGTATAGAAATCGTTGAATGAATGTGTGTTGACACATTCGATGTAGTAACTCCACCACACTAAAAGCTTATGGATGAATGGATTACATAAAGTTGCTGGAATCCGTAGAAGTTATAGAAAAGCTGCAGCCTGTCCTATATGTCGCAAGAAGAAGATATAGAGGTTGGGTGTGGGTTGACTACCCCGTCTCATGATCCCCGCTGTGATGTTGTCTGATGAAGATACACGCCCTGGGATTGCTGGGATAGAATCAACTTTTGTATCTACGGCATGACTTGAGACTACACGTATGTCATAGTTCCCTTTGGGGGGGGGGGGGAGAAGAATACTTCCAGCATATTAATTTTGCACCCTACAGCCACTGAGTAAAATAGTCATTTGGGACAATCCAGCACAGAGGTAAATAGTCATCTGCGACCCTACAGCCACAGAGTGAAATAGTAATCTTGGACCCTACAGCCACAGAGTGAAATAGTAATCTTGGACCCTACAGCCACAGAGTGAAATAGTAATTTGGACCCTACAGCCACAGAGTGAAATAGTAATCTTGGACCCTACAGCCACAGAGTGAAGTGAAATAGTCATCTTGTACCCTACATCTACAGAGTGAAATAGTCATATGGGACTTTACAGTCAAAGAGTGAAATAGGCAATCCGGGACCCTACAGCCACAACGTGAAAATCTGGAATTTGTAAAAGTTCTGGAAAAAACTTTCAAATTAAAAAATGAGGTAATACTGCGTAATTAAAACTTCCAAATAGAAAAATGCGAGAGAAAAACCGACCTGAGCCTGAAGAACACTTTCACAACCTGACAAGAAAACAAGAGTTACTGACTTATCAAATATTTTGGACATATTAAAATATCTGACACCTTGTTGAAGACTTTACTTGAGGGTAAAGTCGAAGGGATGCGAGCAAGCGGTTGGCAGAGATACAGGTGGGAGAGTAACATCACGAGACAAGTTACAGTCTAGGAGAGTGCACCACCAAGACACATTCACAGACACGATCCCCAAAAAGTTTACCCAGAATCTGCACTAGCAGCTGGATTTTTCTTTTCCCAGGATGCACCACGTGGAGGTACTTTTGGTATATCTGCAACCCTGGGTCCGCCGAGAGAAGTGCGGTACCATTTTTTGATATCACTATATTGACTATCTTAATCAAGTCTGCTTTATCTCTTCTCAGCATTGTCTGCCATATATTGCAGCATTGTCTGCCATCTATTGCAGCATTGTCTGCCAATAAGTCGGCTCTAATTTCCTTTGATCCCAACATGACCTGGGCAGTATATCCATGTAATGCTCTGGACAACTGAGTTATTAAATAAATCAAACCATTTCTTTCTCAGCATGCATTTTTTTTAATCTTACGCAGCATGATTTGAGAGTCTGTGAGTATTACGGAGCGTAAAAATTAAAAGAACTAAAATTAAGTTGGCAATAACATATGTGTCATTGTGAAATGAAATGTTGATAATTGGTTAGAGGTAATAGAAAGCTTGCTTTATTGAAAATAAAGCATGCTTTTAGTAGTGTGTACACATTTTTGAAATTTCATCATTTTAGGCCATCTTTTATCAACAATATGGCTAGTTTTAACCATCTGGCAACCCTGATGAGAACAGGATACATGTATGAATATATCGTGCTCTGGGATATGGATATTGATTGGACATTCTGTGAACGGCAGAAAATGTCTATCAAGATATGTATTAATATGGAATCGCAGTGAAAGAGAAAACCTAGAACAAGATTGGAGAAGAGACAAAGTTCTCAGAACAACATTTAGAGTAGAGAGAAAGTTCTCAGAATCACTGATACCACATGAAAAGACCAGGAAAATGAATCTAAGGACAGGATTAAGTGGAAATGAATCGTCCTTGGCCAATACTTTTATGAAGATCAGGGGATTCATTGATTATTTGATCGATCTATCGATTTATTGACTGATTGATTGATTAGTTGCTTGGTCGGTCGGTTGGTTGGATGATTTATTGGTTGATTGATTGATCCGTTTCATTGATTGATTGATCGATCGATCTATTGATTGATTGACCGATTAATTGATTAATTGATTAATTGATTAATTGATTGATTGATTGATTGATTGATTGATTGATTGATTGATTGATTGATTGATTGATTGATTGATTGATTGATTGATTGATTGTCACTAGGTCGATGTCCGCACTATGATCAGCACATTTACTTTCATAGATATGATTTCGTAAATGACTAGAGCCTGAATTGTTCTGAGTTGAAAATGTTCTACCTAGAATAGAAATAGAACATCAACTTCATAAATAGAAAGACAGGATATTAATAATAAGTTACTGCAGGGGATCTTAACTTTTTTGTACATTGCCCCGCTTTGGGTCAATTATTTTTCCGTGCCCCGCCCCCTTGTCGATTTTTTCAAAAAATACTAAATGACCGCTTCGATGTGAATGGATAACATTTATAGCAGTGATGGACAACGTTTTTGGGTCGGTGGGCCGAATTGATCAATTTTAACATGGGAAGGGGCCAATAAGGTTCATTGAGTACTTCCAAGACCACGCTGTACTATCCGATCTCAGAGACCGGTACATATAATAGTTTTTAATTGGCCTGACGAGTCAGTAACAATTTATTGGTGGGTCTGATCTAGACAGCTGGACATATTTTACCCACCACTTATAGCAAGAGCAGTGCCCAGTCTTATCTCAGCATGCCAAATCTGTGTGACCCTGCAATGGATCTCTGGATATAGCGATCTAGCAGGAAATAAAACAGTTGACATGCGCAAACATATGTGCCTCAAAACAACAAAAGCAAAGACCATGTAGTATTAGAAGTATCAGATTCTCAGAAACAGCACCAAGAAAATCTTCTGGAACAGTTGGGCAAATGGACTAACTGTTCAAAATGTATTTACTCAAATGACACAGCCAACAGACAACATAACCCAATTCTGCAGGAGAAACTAAACCCTTATCCTTCCGTTTCAAACAGGACATTCATGGATACTATAGCCATTTAAACAGTTTCAAACAGGACATTCATGGATACTATAGCCATTTAAACCGTTTCAAACAGGACATTCATGGATAATATAGCCATTTAAACCGTTTCAAACAGGACATTCATGGATAATATAGCCATTTAAACCGTTTCAAACAGGACATTCATGGATAATATAGCCATTTAAACCGTTTCAAATCCCATCAATTACCAATTTGTAGATGCTGCTCTCATTCCGTCGAAACAGTGCAATACTTCCTTATTACTGCCCTTACCTTTCAACTACCAGAAAATCACTTTACAGACACCTTAACAGTCACTAATCCACTGTATGGATCACTAAATCAACTTCAGAAGAACTTCATTTTTTCAAGAATGGCACTGTGCTACCAAGAGTAGAATTACTTGGCAGAATTTGGATATCTACAACAACAACACAACGCCACCCCCGATCCCTAGCTACTTTCAATCTTGCATGTATCGCATGAACTGACTGTCTCAGTTACCCAGATGTATGCGGTAACGAGGACACTGACAGGTCTGCGACGAATGCATCTATAAATTGGAAGCTAACAATAGATAATAGAAATGTTCTGGTGGTGCTTACTAATCGATCGACATTGCTATTTAGGCGACACGTCTAGGCTATGATTCAAAGAATTTAGTACTCAATTTAGTACTAATAGAACTGAGCGCCACTACTAGGCAGTGTGAGGAATGTGTTAATTCGAGTCACCGAATTTAATTTCAATCCATCATTTTTTTAAATACACATTCTTCCAAATAATGAGCTCCGTTTTGATAAATATCAGGTTCGTGGCTCTAGAGACTTTGCTCATGGAAAAGTAGTGCCAATAGAACCATCCAATTTGTATAAAAAATTTAGGATGCTGATGTTTGTCTGTTTGTACAGTTGGATAGAAGGAAACGAGGCGGTAAGACTTCTTGTATTTTTATGCAGCATATTTATACTCATAGAAAACAAATCATGTTTAGTATCCTATTATGTAAACTATTCTTCTGCGCTCGTTCTAAAAATCCTGCAGATTAGCAGGATGTAGTCCGGAGACTAGAATGTGTTGTGCTATGGTTTACTGATTTACATCTTTGTTGCCTTTTGGCTTGGCACATCCTACTTTGACATGCTTTCTGGGTAACTTTTGGCTTGGCACATCCTACTTTGACATGCTTTCTGGGTAACTTTTGGCTTGGCACATCCTACTTTGACATGCTTTCTGGGTAACTTTTGGCTTGGCACATCCTACTTTGACATGCTTTCTGGGTAACTTTTGGCTTGGCACATCCTACTTTGACATGCTTTCTGGGTAACTTTTGGCTTGGCACATCCTACTTTGACATGCTTTCTGGGTAACTTTTGGCTTGGCACATCCTACTTTGACATGCTTTCTGGGTAACTTTTGGCTTGGCACATCCTACTTTGACATGCTTTCTGGGTAACTTTTGGCTTGGCACATCCTACTTTGACATGCTTTCTGGGTAACTTCTGGCTTGGCACATCCTACTTTGACATGCTTTCTGGGTAACTTTTGGCTTGGCACATCCTACTTTGACATGCTTTCTGGGTAACTTTTGGCTTGGCACATCCTACTTTGACATGCTTTCTGGGTAATTTTTGGCTTGGCACATCCTACTTTGACATGCTTTCTGGGTAACTTTTGGCTTGGCACATCCTATTTTGACATGCTTTCTGGGTAACTTTTGGCTTGGCACATCCTACTTTGACATGCTTTCTGGGTAACTTTTGGCTTGGCACATCCTACTTTGACATGCTTTCTGGGTAACTTTTGGCTTGGCACATCCTACTTTGACATGCTTTCTGGGTAACTTTTGGCTTGGCACATCCTACTTTGACATGCTTTCTGGGTAACTTTGATCTTGTAGTCCATTTGACTATACATTACATCAAGTTATTTTCCAGTCCCACCCCCCCCCCCCCGATGTAAAAACACATTGTCATTACTTCAGGGGCTTCCCCTGATTAAGTATGTCAAAAATAATTATGTGGGCGAAGGCCCATACATGTATATACGTATCGGTATAGGTTTATATACCTAGTAATGTTTTCCTATGTATTCATACAATTATATTTCGACATGTACATATCTATATTTGAATACGTAATTTACATTAATACATGTATGTATTTTCATGTAATTCAATGTTTATACTAATCTGTATGTGGGTATTGTTTATACTAATGTATGTATCTGTGTATTACAAATCTCTATGCTGGCAGATTTTTGTGTGATAATGTGCATGTATTCTTATGTAGAAATGTTCTTGTGTGCATTTATTTACGTGCGTGTAGATATCTGTGTGGATACTTTTCATACATCCAGGTATTGCCTTTTAAGTATGGATATATAGATATGTATGTGTGTGTATGCATGTATGTGTGTGTATGTATGTATGTATGTATGTATGTATGTATATGTATATATATATATATATGTATATATATATATATATATATATATATATATATATATATATATATATATATATATATATATATTTGTGTATACATGTAAATATGTTTAATTGTGTACATAGGGTTATGTGTTAATTTTTGTTTTCTTCAATTTATATTAAGCTCAACCTCAATTCCCATTGCCAACCGCTAACTCCCTCCCACCACCACTTACCACAGTAAGTTCTTCACAAGGTTTATGAGTTTAGTTATTTTCATATCTCACAATTGCAATCTACCCAGCATCTTCTAGCTGTGCCTTCCTCTGTGTTTTAATCTTATCCTTTCTCTCCTTGATCTTTCCATTAGTTACTAAATGT
The DNA here is from genome assembly GCA_034231615.1 of Meghimatium bilineatum. Taxonomy (NCBI): domain Eukaryota; kingdom Metazoa; phylum Mollusca; class Gastropoda; order Stylommatophora; family Philomycidae; genus Meghimatium; species Meghimatium bilineatum. The sequence goes on from CM067304.1 coordinate 38,032,200, forward strand.
TCATGTTTTGCTCTTCTTATCACTTATGTTAAAAAATCTTGATTGGTTCTAATTTTTGCTAAAATTTGTCTTTTTATTCCAGCATCTCTGTAGACGTTTACATTAGTTTTCTTGACTCATTAGTTTTCTTGACTCTATAAATGTTATCATTCTTCTAAACAACTAAATCTCAGAAGTCTCCAGTTCACTTTTAGCTTTTTTGTTTATAGTCTATGTTTCACATCCATTTTTTTTAAAAATAACTAGTTCCATATAACAACCCAATACTTGAATTTGCAAACATTGATAGTGCTTTATTTCATAGACATTGATAGTGCTCTATGTCATAGACATTGATAGTGCTTTATGTCATAGACATTGATAGTGCTTTATGTCATAGACATTGATAGTGCTTTATGTCATAGACATTGATAGTGCTTTATGTCATAGACATTGATAGTGCTTTATGTCATAGACATTGATAGTGCTTTATGTCATAGACATTGATAGTGCTTTATGTCATAGACATTGATAGTGCTTTATGTCATAGACATTGATAATACTCAATTGATTTCATATAATGTTTTTAATTTATTTAATGCTGTTTTCCTTTGTGTTATTCTGATCTTTATCTCAATGGAGAATTGGCCATCTGAAGTTAAAATGAAGCCTAAAATATACGGTAGGTAAAATCATTCTACCTCTAGTGGGGAGGAACGCTCCTTTCAGCCGTGGACGTTGGTCCAATTTGGTTATATCACAGCTATATTAAACATAATGGTTGATTACGACCTCCGAATGAATAACTAATTAGTTTTACTGTAATTGTTCGTTAGTTGAGGGATTTGTCTTTTTACTCTGAGATACGCCCCTTGCAATCTGGGATGTTGTTCTGTTGGCCTATATATTCAGGGCGTATTGTGGAAAGCTAATGGTCTTGGTTATGTCCTTCTGTGAATTTGTTGATTTGACCTGGGGTTTGTTTTTGGTCCTGAGGAGGACTATTTCGTTATGGTATTTATGAGTCCTGAAAAGGAATATTTCGATATTTATCGGTCATACGAAGGACTTTTCTTTACACTGTATTTTTATTTAGTCATAAGGACTCTTCTTTACACTGTGTTTTATTTAATCATGAGAAGGACGCATGACTAATATCTCATTGTGTTTTTAAAATTAAATATACTACAACGGAACTCCCAGCAATGTCTATGTAAAACCAATTGTTGCCGTGACGCAGTAAGTCTTGTAGTATATCCTTGCATTTAAAGATCCATGCTTCAATATGACCCAAAAACGTGAATACTTAATATATTTATAAATATCTTTAACTTCTTCCCCAGACCCTGCTAGAAACTGTCTTGAATTGTTTGGAAATAGCTGACAAGAATAAGTTCCAGAGCATTGCATTCCCAGCTATGGGAATGGGTGGACAAAGCTATCCACCATTTGTTGTTGCAAACAGCATTACTACTGGGATCATTCAATACATCTGTCATCATCCCAATACCACACTGAAGACAGTGTATATAGCATTGCATGATCAGGACATCAATTCTACTAGGGTCTGTATTTGTGTGTTTATGTACTTTATACTCTAGTGTATAATCAGAAACGATAACATCAGACAGATAACCAAAACAATACCAGTATTGGAATACATCAAAAGACAACAGATCAAGTGGTTTTCACACGCTTCCAGACTACCAACATACAGCATGCCACAAATGGCCATGACACATAGATATAACGGTTATAAAGCCAGATGCAGACCATGTAAAAGATGGATCACAGAAACCAAAGAAGCCACAGGAACAAGCTTACCAACAGCGCTTAAGAAGGCCATCTAGAGAACTCTTCCACTCCTGACGCCGCAAGGCAAACAAGGGACACATCGTATAGATCGATACTCTAATGGTTCCCAACCTTCCTCGTGTCACAACCACATAGTATAGTGGAAAAAATTGATCAAATAACCAATTTTTATTGAGGCAGTGCGATCCACGGCTCGGACACTTTAACAAAGGCCTATTAAATGATATGATAAAAATCACACATAGAGAATACTGTATATGTTTAAGTATATGCAATATGGGTTGTCACTGTGGCACAAAAAGAAGTCACCAACTGAACTTATTAACAACACAACAGACAAGGAGCTGTGGAAAAGCTTGAGCTCGTACCCAACTCGGGATGACACTTGTTGATTTATATGCAATCTAGTTTTAACTTATGGTTTACTAAATACAGTCTTCCCTTGCGACTTCGCGGTTCATTTATCGCGGCCTCAGTACATCGCGGACGTTGCAGTGCAACGCGTAAGGTCGTCCTCTTCGTGGACTGTGCAGGAGGACACGCAACCAGTGTCCATCATGACGGGGTCCAAGTGGAGTCCCCGACCCCTCCCCCTCCCCAACACCACTTCCCTTATAAAAGAAAAGTTGTTATAATAATAAAAGAGTTCTAAAAACATATTTACAGTGTGTACACTTTAGTTACATCTACGTATGTTACACACACACACACACACACGCGCGTATCATATTTATATTATTTATACATTATTTTATGTATGTTATTTATACTATTAATATTGTATTTACATATTTGAAACTATTCTTTAATGTTCTAGTGATAACATATGCACTTATATGGTTTCATATACACTTATTGATATTATACATACACAAAAATTGTATGTGTGTTAAAAATGAGAGGATGACACTACTTCGCGGTTTTTCACTTATCGCGGTCGGTTCTGGTCTTATTAACCGCGATAACTGAGGGATGACGACTGTACAATGATTGAAATTGTAACTCGCTACCAAAGCTTCACAATTCACGGTTGAGTTTTCGTTTTCCGTTTCAAGGGGCGGGAACACCGAATAAGGAACTGCAACCCACGATTTGAGAACCTGTGTTATAATGAAGAAAAATAATTGGTCACATATTCTATTTAGGACGTAACCATTAACCTAGCATATTTTGGTTGGAAGATATAACAACACAACAACCAAAAATCAGAATAGACAATACCGAGATAGAATGTGTGGATAAATTTGATTACTTAGGAGCAAACATAAACGGTGCAGGAGACTGCATGGCAGAAATAAGGAAGAGATTGGCAATGACATATTGCAAAATAACACGGCTGAAAAACATATGGAAAAACAACAAAATAGAAACGAAAGTGCTAATGTTACGAACTTTTATTTTTCCGGTTGCAACATACGGCTGTGAAACATGGACTCTAAGTAAAACAGCGGCAAAGAAGATCAACGCCTTCGAGCTGACATGCTACAGGAAGATACTTAGAATATCATGGAAGGATAAAATGAGAAACTCAGATATTATAAACACACTGAATATTCCAGAGTGTTGGTTACTAAACACAATAACAAAAAGAAAACTACGCCTGTTTGGTCATATAAAGAGACATAACTGTTTAGAAAGACAAATATTGGAGGGAAGAGTACCTGGGTGGAGGAGAAGGGGCAGACCAAGAAGACGATGGACTGACGACATTAAAGATAACATGAATACATCGCTAGAAAATTCAAGCCACATCGCCCAAGACAGAGAGAGGTTCAGAGAGTTCATTGGGAAGACATCGTTCTGGAAGGAATACGTCACATGACACATTTTGGTTGTATTAATTTCTAGGCAATATAAATACTCTAGTAGTTTGTCATTGATTTCTGCGCGGTCCAGGTGCGCAATTGTCTGAGGCAGGATTCGAACCCGGTAGATTGAGTATATAAGTGATGTTGTAAAATATAACAATAATTAAATAACAGTGTCATATAAAGAATGTATGACAATAAAGTGGTGAAGATATACACGACTTATCTCACGACATCGAGTATAAAGATGTATATAGCGTCAGTTATAGTGGTTTTCACTTGATTGATGATGCAACCACCAAGACCCGCAGTGATTATGTCAGACTCTCAGAGTGAAAAAAAGATAAGAAACTCTTTGCAACAACGACAAATGATTACATGGATCCACTGTACGTGTAATGTGGAAGTCAGAACCAATGAAAGAGCTGATACACTGGCGGGTAAAGTTAAAGTGGATGGTAAAGTGATAAGAATAGACAAAGCTGAGTTAACTAGGGCTGCTATGATGTATTAAAAAATGACAAAGCTAATAATAAAATAGATGATGTACATGATCAGAAAATTATAGAAATGAAGGTGACCTGAGGAGAGAGGAAAAAATGTGTCTTCTCTTGAAGGATTACAAGAGCCCACAACCAACAATTGACTGAACATTGAACTCATATACCCTTAAATGGCTAACATAATAATAAGCAGAACATTTATAGGAATGCCATAATGACATTATGCTGGTTTCCACATGACACATTATATATATTTGATCCCCGCCGAAGACGGATGTGTCGGGCCATTGGCACAAATAAAACGGCGACACAACGCATTTCCATTTTCTGGACTACATCCTGCTGGAAATCTAGCAGGACCATGATCCAGCTAGATCCAGTTGGAGTTTGAGAATGAACGCAGAAGAAGAAGAAGAAGATATATTTGATGAAAAGAGATTAAAGAACCGGTACCACTCCAATCTTGGAATATACTAAGGACAACAGATCAAATGGTTTGCACACATCAACAGACTACCATCAGACAGAATACCACAGCAAGCTATGCTACACATATACAGTGAAGGCAGACCTAGAGGCTGACCACGAAAAATATTGCCCACCGAAATAAAAGAGATGACAGATTCCACAAAGCACACAAGAGGGACATCTCCAGAAATCTCTTCTATCACTGACACTGAAAGGCAACAAAGTGTTTAGCGAATAATTGGATGGATGGATGAATGGATCGATGGATGGATGGATATAGTACTATTATCGCAATCCAACCTCCGTTGCCCTAATTAGTGCCTACATGTGTGATTATTTCCCTTTGCCTATGTTTCTCAGTTTATGTTTATTATTTATTAAATTACATATAATTATACTATTTAGTGTTAGGGTTTGAATTAGTTATGTAAAACATAACTAACACTTAACAAATTATTATTTCAATTAATTATTGATTGTTTATTGATACAATATTTGATCAATTAGCCACAAAATATGTAGGTATATACTAATGAACGAAAACGAGGGTTGGACTGTGATCATAGTAATATATATATATATATATAGCCAGTGTAATCTAGACAAACAACACTAGATTATCAAAATGCTAGAAGGTATATTTATGTGGACAGTAAAGATCTTAAAATTGTGCGAAATATATACTGACAACAAGAAGCAGCCATGAAAGTGGATAATATATAACTGGGAAGTATACACAAAATAAAACAAGGTGTACGACAGGGATGTGTATTGTCACCAGATTTGTTTTCTCTTTACATATATCTTGAAGTTTATTAAGAATATGTCAGGCATTAAAATAGGAGGACACAATATCAATAATCTATGATATGCAGATGATACTATATTGATAGCAGAAAGTCAAGAACATCTAAAAAAACATCTATTAAACAGGACGGTGATAGAAAGTGAACAAAAAAAAGTCTTAAACATAAAACTGACAGAGACAATGATCAGAAAATAGTAACCCACCAAATAGGAAAAAATTAGGAAAAAATAAACATGTGAATAGTTTCAAATATTTAGGAACATTAATAACTTCAGATGGTAAATGCAAGACCGAAATTATAAGTAGCAAAAGCAGCATTCCATAAAATGAAAAATATATTATGCAACAAGTCCATATCGATGGATACTAGAAAACGTGTCCTCAAATGCTACATTGAACCAGTGCTACTCCATGGAAGTGAAACATGGATAATAAATAAAACAGCACAAAACGCATTGGAGGCAGCGGAGATGTGGTTTAATCGAAGAACGTTACACATTCCATGGACAGCAAAGATTACAAATGAAGAATGTCTTAGAAGGATGGATGTGAAAAGATGCAATATTGATAATATAAGAAAAAGTCAGTCAACATTTATTGGGCACATGAGAAGAGGAGGCATTGAGAATGTAGTGACAACAGGAAAAATAGAAGGGAAAAGATCAAGGGGAAGGAAGACCCAGAGAAAAGATATTGGACAGTCTTACTAAATGGCTTCGATAGACGACGCCAACAGAGATGATGACATATGGGGGATCGATGTACGTGGAAAAATATGATCGCCAACGCCATTCGGCGCGGCACGTGATAATGAATCTAGATAATAATGCTTCTCTGCGCTTGAAACCTCGAGCTAGTTTGCAAGAGGTGGAATTGTGAGTGTTTCACTTTCAGCCGCCGAATCTGGTGACTTTTTGACAAGTGAAAATAAATTAATAGCTTTAATAACTTACTATCAGAGATTAAAGATAACTTTGGAGGACCAATCAGGTTTTGTTATCATTGTATAATGTAGAATTGACAACGTTTATAGTAAAATTGATGATAAACAAATACCCCGTACACTTAATGTTCTCTCGCAGACATTCCTACAAACCGTTGTAGCTGTCCTTACTGGAGTTGAACTAGGAAAAGAGATGAAAAGAAGTGACCAGATTAAATGTCAAGGTGTGTCCGATTTTAAAGGATTAGAATTTACAAAATCAAAGCAGTACGGTAAGCACTGCACTTTATTATTATTTTTTTAATAGACTTAACAATAATGCAGTCAGGTCAAGTTTATTTAGTATACTAGCCTTGTGTATTCAGTCAGATTTTACAAAATATATTTAGCATCCCTTTAAATGCGAAGATCACGTGTGGAAATTGAGATAAAGTTCCCATTTGCTACCTTATCGGAAACTCGCAGTACATCAGTGCACTGGACGGGTAGTCCCATTATTAAGAATCAAGGATGAGACATCTTATAACACTAACGGCACCTGAATCGTCATGTGATGTATTCTTACCATGGCGTAGTTTTCCAAATGAATCTTCTGAAATCCTCGTGGTTTCTGGCAAGTTTTTCAACCTCCTCTAGCGAAATGCTATAAATACATGTCGTGGTGACAATATGAGCACTAGGTAGTCTATGTACCACTCATCCACTCTGTAACTTCTCAACCCTCTATTACACATTTAAGGTTTTCCAAGATCAAAATATGTTTCCTGAATCTTTTAAATATTATAGGTTCAGGTAGGCGTATACATAATAGCGCCTATGTTTTTAAAAATTTGGGAAAGTTGTATATTAATGTTTCTATGGTCCCGTTGCTATATAATATTTTCTTTTCTATGAAAATGAGTTTATTTTTACAAAAACTACAGTATATACCTGTACAAACATATAGGGAACCATCAGTCCTGTAATAACCATCGAGGTATCTCTCTACTGTCCATCGCTGGGAAGATTTCTATAATCCTTTTGAACCATCTTACATTTTATCTTAATGACGGATTATTAGGCCTACCTGAAAGCGAATGTGGTTTCCGAAAAGAACAGAGAACAACTGATATAGTCTTTGCTGAAAGACAACTTCAAGAAGGGTGTCAAGAACAACATTGTGACTTGTACACGGCATTCACAGACTTAACAAAAGCATATGACACAGTAAGTAGAGAGGGGACTGTGCAAGATTATGGCAAAATATTAATGCCCACAGATATTTATCACAATGGTGCACCAATTTCACAATGGAATGCGAGCTATTCAGGATGATGTAGAGTTATCTGAAATGTTTCCTGTCTCAAGTGGAGTAAAGCAATGATGTGTATTAGCACCTACATTATTTAGCATCATGTTCTCTGATATATATATCAGAGATCTGGACTTCGGAGTAAACATCATGTATCGCATAGATGGAAAATTGTTCAACCTTCGGCAGCTCCGAGCAAAAACCGAAGTGAAATCATGCACAATCTGGGATCTCTTATTTGCTGATGACTGTGCCCTAAATGTCAACACTGAGGCTAATCTACAAAGTATTACACACAAATTCTCCAAGGCCTGTACCAACTTTGGACTTATATTAACATGAAGAAATAGAAGTCATGTTACAACCAGCACCTGCCAAAAACTATCTCGAGACCTGCATAAATGTTTTAGCGCGGTACTGAAGTTGTGAATAGATTCACATACCCAGGTAGTACTTTATCACAAACTGCCAACGTTGATGATGAAATGTATACAAGGATCGCCAAAGCACGCAGCACTTTTGGCAGATTGTACGCAAATGTGTGGCGTAGAAATGGCATTAACCTACAGACTAAGCTGAACGTCTATAGTGCAGTGGTACTTCCAGTGCTGTTATACGCTAGTGAAACATGGACTGTGTATAGACGTCATGTGAAAAACTCAATCACGTTCACACAACTTGTCTCAGAAAAGTTATGAACATGAGATGACAAGACAAGATTCCAGATACCACTGTCCTTGATAGAGCTGGTATCCCCAGTATTGACACTATCCTGATGCAGACACGCATTCGTTGGTCAGGTCATTTGGTACGTATTATAGACCATCGCCTGCCAAAGATACTTCTCTATGGTGAGCTGGAGAAGGGTACACGATCTCAAGGTGACCAAAGGAAGCGCCACAAGGACTCATTAGAGATCTCACTGAAAGTCTTTGAAATAGACCAAGATACATAGGAAGTATTTGCACAAAATAGATCTACATGGCGCTCTACGATCAAAAACGGGGCATAATTTTGTGAAACTCGAGAAATGCAGCAGCTCAACAGCGGAGAGTAGCTAGAAAGTCAAGGATAGAAAAAATATCCTTCTATGTTGGTCATTCCATGTCCGAACTGCCTAAAGACATTTGCAGCTCGAATAGGACTTATTAGCCATCTGCGAACTATTACGCATGGACATAATTTTAACTGCATTTTCAGAAATGGATGTAACAAATGGTCAGCATCGCTTGTGATAGACGATCACTCATCTAAAAATAAAAATTAAGCACTTACCGTAATTTGATCATGAGTCACAATTGTAAAACAGTTCTTTCCATTCCGTCTGTGGACAGGGTGGTTCATTTTTGTGTCTAATTGGCCGCTGCTGCTTTCTTCCCGACTCTGTTCTCCGTAAGGCCCTTTCGTTAAGACATTAATTGTTTGTGTTTTACAATTACCCCGTGGTTTCACTTAGTCTTACACAATTTCAACGCATGTGGGTAAGTCTGTGGGTCTCACCAATGGCCCACTAGACATACCACCCATGCAACAGAAAACAGAAAATAAGCCGTTATATTGAGGTTATCTACTTAGAGAAGCTTCATGGCACGTCATCTATACAATGATGCTTTTATTTTGTTGTTGAAATGTATTTCATGTTTACCTGAATATATATGTATGTGGTTGAGAGGGAGCCAGAGATGTACTGATCAGCACTGGTGATGAGGAAACTGATAGCACTGTATTTTCCTATGGCTTAAACCCATCATAGAGGCACAGTGACTCAGGACGTGACAATATTTTTGACTTGAACATTTGGTTGCATGCCTGGAGCAATTGAGAAATTCGGCATAACCAGTAGTCAATTGGTGGCGGGGAATGAGCACAGTGAGCCCTATCTTGGCTACAGTGGCTAGGAGCAGGGCATAGGTTGAAACCTACCTTCCTGGAGGTGTGATACTTATTCTCTGGCTCTGTCCCGGGGTGGGCCGAAAATCCACAGACTTCCCAGCAATATAATGCCATGTAATGGCTTTAGGTCAGAGGGCATGAGCCCATGGACCGCTGGATCAGCAACCAACCAACCAACCTACACAATTTCAAAAATTACATTCTTCGCATGCATTCATTTAAGAATATGATTTCTCTTATTTATTTATCCATTTTGTTACTCTTTATGTTTTTGAACACTTAATTCTTGCTTGTTTCAATAAATATTCAAATTTTTCTCAATGCAGATAAAGAATCTAGTTCCCAGATTAGCCAAGGAACAGTGCTCCTTTGTCCGAACAGTGACCAAATGCCTCTGTTGTCTTGTTCCACAAAGGATAACGCTTTCAGTGTAAATGCTGGAGGATACTGCTCGACTAATTATAGTGTTGGTGTAAATGCAGCAGTCATTTTAGATTTGAGTAATATTGCGAAAACTGTCACACAATAATTTACTTAAAAACCTATCTGGTATTTTGTAAGAAATATTTACAGCAGATACAGGAAAATAAGAAGCCAAACAAGGTATAAAAATATGGCTGCTAAATAACATTTGTCATTGTTAGCTAAAATGACTGAAAATGGCTAAAATAAAAAGGAATTTTCTTATTTATATTCATCTCTAAAATTTAATTATTGTTATCATAGGCTAAAAGTGATTCTTAGTGTGTGTCATATAGCCCCCTTCAGGAAGACATAGCATCTCGTATGATAACAATATGGAAATAATTGGAAATTAGAAGGGAGGGCGGTGTTTCAATACGAAAAATTAGGAAATCGAGAGGAATATTATAGAATCTCGGGGTAATTTCAATGAATTTTTATTCATCATCATCAGGTGCCGTGCCGGGTGGCGTAGGCGGTCATGGCTCTCCACAGCTCTCTGTCCACAGTATTATGTATCAAAGTCGTTGTTGTTTCTTTGCCGTGCCAGGTTGTCAAACTGTCTAATATTTTCTCACGTTGTCGCCCTCTGTCTCTGGTGCCTTCAATCTTGCCTGTTGTGATTATGTTCTCTAAACCTGCCTGTCTCATGAAGTGGCCAAAAAAAGAAGATTGTCTTTTTCTTATATTGTTGATTAAGGTCCGTTTCGCATTTAACTCTTTTAACACCTCTACATTAGTTTTTCTGGCAGTCCATGGTATTCTCAGCATTCATCTGTAGAACCACATCTCTGTTGCCTCCAATCTCCCACTTTCCAGTTTGTTTATTGTCCAAGACTCGCACCCATATGTTAGTATAGGGGTTATATAGCACTGCAGAACTCTCTTTCTCACCTCTAATGACAAGGTCATATTACACAGTATATTTTTCATTTTTCTGAATGTTGTTTTTGCCTGTCCTATTCTGCATCTTATTTCTGTTGAGAAATTTTTATTCACACTCTAAAAATGATGAAGAAAATTAAACCTGTGAAATATTGGATTCTTTCATATGAGACAGTTCTACATCTCTTACTTTTTAAGAACTCGGCGCCAATCCGAAATTTTAAATATTTTGTTACGTCACTCTGTCGCTGCGTTACCAGCAAAATGGCTGCCGTAATCTATAATATAGGCCTAATAGTCTTGTTCTGTTAGATCTTCGGAACGCTCTATAAATAGCGCATTTACGTCACGTAATTCGTCTATTATCTATTGTCTTTCCCCAGTTTGTGATCCACTCTTGCCATTAAGCGTAGGGGTGATTGGAGTTCGAGCTTGCGTTCTAAAGCCAGATGTTTGGCCTCAGCTGTGCTATGACCGTGTCTTTTCATAATGTCCCTGACGTTGTCTATCCATCTTTTCCGTGGTCTTCCTCTGGCTTTGTACCCTGATCTCATTTGGTTATATGCCTGTACGGGCAACTTTTCGTGATGCATTCTCATAATGTGGCCAAACCACTTGATCTGTTTTCTCTATATATAATCTGTACAAGATATTTTATACCTATTCTTTCCCTGATATCTTCATTTTGTAATCTATCGAGCCTGGTGACCCCAGCGGCTTTCCTCGAGCATTTCATTTCACATGTCACTATCTTTCTGTAATGTGAAGATGAGAGAGACCCGGTTTGGCACTTGTAACACAGTTTTGGTAGGAATATACTGTAGATCATTTGTCTCATAACTTCCATCTTGATCTTGGGGTGAATTCGTCGACATCCAATCAAAACGATTGGTGTCGTGACATTATTCAAAGCAGACTACATTTTTGTATAAAAATGTCATTGGTGCGCTTACTGTATCGCCTTATGGTTAAAGTTATCTAAAATATATAATATTTAATATATATATATATATATATATATATATATATATATATATATATATAATATATATATATATATATATATATATATATATATATATATATATATATATATATATATATATATATATATATATATATATATATATATATATATATATATATATATATATAACAATAAACCCATAACCCTTCATGGTCGTAGGGGTACCACATTGGATGCTTCAGCACACAGAGTCCTCCAGCGAATTCTATCGTCAGCGATGCGGATGAGTGTGGAAATATCTAGCCCTGTCCATTCCTTGATGTTGTCTGTCCATGTCTTTATTTGTCCTCCTCTGCTTCTTCCACCCTCGACAGTTCCCTGCAGTATTGTTTTTGACAAGGAATCGTGCCTGCATACATGTCCGAACCATGCTAGTTTTCGTCGTTTCACTATTGAAAGCAATGGCTCCTGGACACTTGCACACATCTCTACTTTATTTCTTACGTACACATTGGTCTTATGTTCCCTATAGGAAATTCGTAGAATTCTTCTGTAGCATTTATATATATATATATATATATATATAATTTGCTTTAAATGATGAATGAAGATGATCTAATCACAAGAAATCGTCAAATAACAGAAGAGCAAAAAAGCCAGATCGTTGAGTCAAGTCACTCGCTCGGATTGGTGCCGCAAATGCTGCAGAATGTAGACATTGAATTGAAAGAGAGATGCAAAGAATTGATAAAGAAACTCTTAACAAAGACAAACACGACTTGCTAAGGATGCTGATTTTTATCGGCGTAGAGTTAAGCTAGAATCACCAGCGCAAAGAGAAAAAGCTATGAATAGACAATGCCAACGGCGTCACAGACAGTATGAAACTGTTGAGCAAACGCAGAGACGTCGAGCTGCAGATGCCGAGGCTCATTCATTGTCTCAAATGTGTCGAAGTCAAGTAATTTCAAATGAAGCAGAGAATTTTGCTGAAGATTGTCTTGTTGCACATAACTGGGAAATTTTCGATATTATGTCAATTTTATGGTGCTAAACTTTTTTTTTTTTGGACGAAGGCAAGTTTACAAGTTGTTGCCGAAAGGGAAAGATCATGCTCCCAAAGCTACAAGACATCCATGGTAATAAGCTGTAGTATCCCGATTCCCTGCTGTTGGTGCTCTCTGATAATACACACCCTAAATACACAGATTTTCCAGAGAATATTCGCTTTTAAAATAGCGCTCTTTCTTTAGCGTAATCCAATGTCATACTTGTTTTTGTTCCCATTCGGTTTGCCGGGTTGGCAAGCACATTGTTCCCATTCGGTGAGCCGGGTTGGCAAGCACATTGTTACCATTCGGTGAGCCGGGTTGGCAAGCACATTGTCAATGTGAGGCATATCAGGGTAAGCAACCCAATAAATTTTGTCCAAACGGGATACGAACGATTCTAGTTGTACATAATTTAGTGTCAGGGAAATAAGCACGAAAAGCACAATATTATTCTGCCATTTTTTCATAAATTCGTCTCACTTCTCAGAAAATATGTAGACCCGTCTCCTAGGAAAGAACCAAATATTGTCATGTTTGAGAAAGTCTGTGGTATAGGAATCTGGAGATAGCCTATATCTTTGCATATAAATGTATCCAAATAAAATCGACATTAGTGTTGGGCTCACTATTATTGCTTACAGAATGAGACGATAGGTTTCGCCACATAAATATTTCATAATTTAAATTTATATTGAATTATATTTAAATTGTTTTGAATGTATCCTTTTATACTTTATTTACATCATTATGTACATAAACATGTAGAATTTATATATATAAGAAACTTACAGACGTTTTATGGTTGAGAATTGTGGACTTGTGGTGATATTTGCCCGCTAAATGAAATGTGATATGAAGGGATTTATATTCTTGTGAAGTGAATGAAAGATGATATATGATATTGGAAATGTATTACTGGTAACAACATGCATACTTATGAGAAAGATATGTCCAGTCCACACACTGGTACTCACACACCCCTACATACACAACACATGTATATATACATACTGAGTAGATACATTGAGACAATGAATATTACTTGTACAAGAAAAATAGGAACTCATTAATATGTATAATATAGTCCCTCTTAAGACGGCTGTTCTGGCCATGCAAAAATGTTTCAATGGAATACAGATACAATTAGTTGTATACAAATAACATGAACATTGAATTTTGTTGTTGGAAAATTTTCCCAAATATACTAATATTGAAAGTTTTGAATTGAAATGTTGATGCATTTCTGCAGGTCCATATCAAATTTCTGTATTCTGATAGTAACATACGAGTTTAATGTGTGTCTGGGGCTGTTTTTGATAAATTTGTTAGCATTATTCCTTTGTAAATGTCTGTTTTGTGTTTGGTTTGTGTTTCAATGATACGAGGCGTGTTCAAATGAAAACGGGACTTGTGGATTTATTTAAAAAGTATCATACGCAATTTAATATTTTCAACGGAATTGAACAAAGCAACCACTTGTGAATAAGAATGCACCTGGGTTCATCAGAAAAAATCTCCGTATGCATTTAGGCAAGCATCCCACTGTTTAGGTAGACGTCGAATGCCGTCCGAGAAAAAGTTGCGTGGCTGTTCCGATAGTTCAATTTCTTCCGAACAACCATGTGGGCTGTCCCAATTGACATATGGAATTCTTCTGCAAGCGAACGAATGCTCCGACGACGGTCAGTCAGTACTGCTTTATCAAGCACGGCTATGGCTTCTTCTGTTGCAACAATATGCGCCTGACCTGGCCGTGCAAGATCTGCCGTTAACTCACGTCCGTCTTTAAACATACGCACCCACTCCATCACTCTGGTCCTCGACAAACATTTGTCACCATATGCTGCCTTCATTCTCCGATGAATGTCTACTGCTTGACATCCTTCAAATGAAAGAAACTGGATCACAGCACGCTGATTCACTTTGGACGGGTTCGGAATCACACCCGCCATATTGTTAACAGTCTTCTGCAGCACATATGCATGCTGGGAAGATGAACACGTGACCGTATGTAAATTATTGGATACTCATTACTAGTGCAAAATGTCATCAATATCAGTGCGCTCTATCACGCGTGGTGTAACAAGTCCCGTTTTCATTTGAACACGCCTCGTATATTGGAGTACCTTCTCTGTCTGTGTGACTGTCCTACTTGTAAAGAGTAAATTCTCTTCTCTTTCTTGTATGTTTGTTCTGCATAGCTGACACTGCGATTATTCTTTGTATCTGTATGCTGATCGTTCTTGTGTCGGCATCATGTTATTGATGAGTCTGAATGTCACTTCTCTAGCCTTTGGTGTGATTTTGGGGTTGTGCAAGTTTGTGAATATGCTGGTGTAGTTTATTATAAAATATTAATATCCTCCTTTGATCCTGGGGTGCAGTAACGGAGCTTGTATTTTAATTAGATATTTGTATATTATGTTTATTAGTTTGCTGAGAAGCTGTTCCTGTTTTTTGATGACATCAATAGATGTTTTGTAGAAAGAAGAAAGTGAGTCTAAATATTGTGGGACAGAGTTTTTTTAGTGTTGTTAGTCTGGGGGTAGTATGAGTGCAATCTAATAATATGCTAGTGTATGTCACTCTGGGTGTTGTATGATATGACTTACATGGTTAACCTTAAGTTCTTGTATCTTTGTTTTTTATATCTTGGAGGTCTTCCTCCTTGTTTCTTGTCTTCTATTCGTATTTTCTTCTGTATATTGTGCTTCAAAAGATAAATCTTCTAATTTGTGTGTTGATGTTTGTGATTGTCTGTTTTGGAGGGTCAAGACTGTAGCTAAATAAATTATCATTGGGGGTGATATAAATGTTGACTATTGTGCTTCTACCAAACATTGGGCTGGTTTTGAACTTGTACTGTATCTATATAGCATGTCTGTATCTATATAGCATGTCTGTATCTATATAGCATGTCTGTATCTATATAGCATGTCTGTATCTATATAGCATGTCTGTATCTATATAGCATGTCTGTATCTATATAGCATGTCTGTATCTATATAGCATGTCTGTATCTATATAGCATGTCTGTATCTATATAGCATGTCTGTATCTATATAGCATGTCTGTATCTATATAGCACGTCTGTATCTATATAGCACGTCTGTATCTATATAGCATGTCTGTATCTATATAGCATGTCTGTATCCATATAGCATGTCTGTATCCATATAGAATGTCTGTATCCATATAGCATGTCTGTATCCATATAGCATGTCTGTATCTATATAGCATGTCTGTATCTATATAGCATGTCTGTATCTATATAGCATGTCTGTATCTATATAGCATGTCTGTATCTATATAGCATGTCTGTATCTATATAGCATGTCTGTATCTATATAGCACGTCTGTATCTATATAGCACGTCTGTATCTATATAGCACGTCTGTATCTATATAGCACGTCTGTATCTATATAGCACGTCTGTATCTATATAGCACGTCTGTATCTATATAGCACGTCTGTATCTATATAGCACGTCTGTATCTATATAGCACGTCTGTATCTATATAGCACGTCTGTATCTATATAGCACGTCTGTATCCATATAGCACGTCTGTATCCATATAGCACGTCTGTATCCATATAGCACGTCTGTATCCATATAGCATGTCTGTATCCATATAGCATGTCTGTATCCATATAGCATGTCTGTATCCATATAGCATGTCTGTATCCATATAGCATGTCTGTATCTATATAGCATGTCTGTATCTATATAGCATGTCTGTATCTATATAGCATGTCTGTATCTATATAGCATGTCTGTAGCTATATAGCATGTCTGTAGCTATATAGCATGTCTGTAGCTATATAGCATGTCTGTATCTATATAGCATGTCTGTATCTATATAGCATGTCTGTATCTATATAGCACGTCTGTATCTATATAGCACGTCTGTATCTATATAGCACGTCTGTATCTATATAGCACGTCTGTATCTATATAGCACGTCTGTATCTATATAGCACGTCTGTATCCATATAGCATGTCTGTATCCATATAGCATGTCTGTATCCATATAGCATGTCTGTATCCATATAGCATGTCTGTATCCATATAGCATGTCTGTATCTATATAGCATGTCTGTATCTATATAGCATGTCTGTATCTATATAGCATGTCTGTATCTATATAGCATGTCTGTATCTATATAGCATGTCTGTATCTATATAGCATGTCTGTATCTATATAGCATGTCTGTATCTATATAGCATGTCTGTATCTATATAGCATGTCTGTATCTATATAGCATGTCTGTATCCATATAGCTTGTCTGTATCCATATAGCTTGTCTGTATCCATATAGCATGTCTGTATCCATATAGCATGTCTGTATCCATATAGCATGTCTGTATCCATATAGCATGTCTGTATCCATATAGCATGTCTGTATCTATATAGCATGTATGTATCTATATAGCATGTCTGTATCTATAATAGCATGTCTGTATCTATATAGCATGTCTGTATCTATATAGCATGTCTGTATCCATATAGCATGTCTGTATCCATATAGCATGTCTGTTATCTTTAAGACAATTTTCTACCAGGTTTGTGTATTCTGTTTGGATTAATGGAAATATTATGCCATGGGATTTTGTTTGTTGGTGTTAAATTGAATGGGACTATGTCTTGCTTGCAAATTTACCCATTATGATTGATTTTTGTAGATTTATTTTTCTCTCCTGTCATGCTGCTACACCATTGCTTCCTCCATTATCTATCTGCTATTGTCCTCCTCTCCTCCTCGTTATAAACATATTTGTCTCTATTTAAGATTTATTTTATTGTGGTCGTTTGTTTGTCCTGATGAAGGCTTTTTAGTGGAAACGTCCTCAGTCCCTGTATCTCATTGTTAGGTTGTTTTATGTTTTATTTTGGTAACATATCTACCTATTTTTTTATATTGTGACATTTGCCCTGTGTTACTCCAGCCACATACTTCCTGTTTAGGGCTGTAACCCTGCACTGGAACATTTATCCCTTGATGTTCAAACACAAATAGCTAGTGAAAATTTGTGCAAATCAAAAGTTCAGAGTTTATACTTTTGTCTAAAACATTTATTAATAGTTTATTAATTATTTATCATTATTATTTTATCATTATATTTATTGTATTTATCATTAATAAAATATTTACCATTGTATATTAAGTATTTAAAGACACATTATAATAACTAATTAATTTTTTAATTGCGGAGACGAAGAGTTAACATAACTGGGAATTTTGAAATGTGTTTACTTCCCAACAATATAATGCCATTTTAATGGCATTGGGTCAAAGTACATGAGCTCCATGGACCGCTGTATCCGCAACCAACCAAATGTATTGTTAAACAGGGAAATTCGTTAACAATGAATTCATTGTATCGGAAATCCACTGTATGTGTTCATGTTATATATACATCTCTAATATATATGTATACTCGTATATATGTATATTTATATCAACCTGGTATGTATAGCTCTTCTGTATATTTATATATATATAATAATAATAAGACCCATAATCCATCAGCAACGTATGAGTGCCACACTGGAAATATCAGCACACAACACTCTCCAAACAACTCAGCCATTCGGAGGAGTGTAGAAATATCCACACCAAGACTATTTCATGATGTTATCAACTCATGATTTTCTCCACCCCTCTTCTCCTCCCACTCTCAACTGTTCTTTTCCTGGCAATGGAAAGCTAAAGGCAGTGAATAAGGAAGTGTTCCACTGTTTAATTGGGATGTGAGCAGTGTCTACAAGTGGGTAGTTGTTGGTGTTTGATATGGTTTAAATGGCTATTGATCCTTGCATGTCGTGTTCGAAACTGAAAAATAAGGGATTGGTTTCTCCTGCAGAGTCTGTTTATGTTGTCATTGTCCTTTAGCCATGTCATTTCACTAAATACATTTCGACCAGTCTGCCCATTTGCCAATCTGTTCAGCCAGATTTCCATGGTGTTGCTTCTGAGAATCTGTTCCCATGCTACAAGGTCTGTGCTTTTGTTGTTTTAAGGCATCTATTTTTCCTGTTATGCTCCACTGATTGGATATGTAGATACGACTGCTCTGCTCTTGCTATGTGGAGAATATCTTGATTTTCGTATGAGGTATGTATTATGTGCTTCCAAAACTGACATAGAGTTTGTAAAAATTACTGTCTGGGGGTTTTTGTTTCATGAGATCAAACTGTTGATCAAACTCAATGGCTGTCTTGATGGCCTCCGCCTCTGTTTCGTAATTTGAGCAATTTTCACCACAAGAGTCACATAACTCGCAGGCAGATCCATCAGAGTATAACTATTAAGATGCCATATCCTGCAAAACATGTGGCCTTGAAAACCGATCCATCAGTGTAGGCCATGATTGCTGATGATGGGTAGTTGTTTATAGTTTCTAGGGCTCATGTTCTTAAGATTGTTGGTAATGTTCCCTTATTGGCTGTTTTATCTAGTAATTTTGTTTGAGTAGTTGGTATTTTGCAAGTTCTCCCAAGGGGTGGTCTGAGGTATTTGTTTTCTAGTTCCCTCTCTTGTAGTAGCTGTTGTTTTTCATCTTCTTCCGATATATCCAGGAGATAGTTGTTTTAGTCTTTTTGTTTGTTTCTAAGTGTTAGTAAGTATTTTATTTTTTAGGTCATTTTTTTCTCTCTTTTACCTTTCTTCAGTGCTCTTTTCTGTCTGATATTTGGCGGCTCTACATTTGCCTTTTTCTCACATATTGCTTTGGGTGTTGATATCATTCCTCAACAAATTAATTGCAGAACTTGTTTCTGTACTCTATTCAGGGATGAGATAAGTGTATTTCTTGCAATGGTCTGGAGAGGAAAGATATATAATCCATAACCGATCTCACATAGCCAAGATGGTACAAGCTGTTCTCTTAATGAGGTTTAGGCGTTTACTTGCTTTTCCTCAAAGCTTTTCTATGTGGTCTTTTAGTGTTAGTTGTCTACCTAGTTTTACTCCCAGGTATACAAGGGGTTTCTTCCTTTGTTAATATTTCCCCACTTATTTTGATGTTGAAATATCTTTTGGCTGTTTTGTGACTTTGTGAGATAATAATGTAAGCAGTTTTCTGTGTATTGATTTTTAGTTTCCACAATTCACAGTATCCTATACTGAGATTGTGAAGAGAGCTCTTTTGATCTTTGTTTTTGCTTGGATGGGATATTTATCAGTGGTCCAGATGGCAAGGTCATCAGCAAACATTGAGATGTTTCGCTAGATCATCAATGAAAATAAGAAATAGTGTGCAGCTTAGAGGGGAGCCTTGAGGAGCACCTCCACCAGTGTTTGTTTTCCGGGATAGTGTACTGGCATACCTGGCGGCTATGGTTCTGTTTGTCAAGTGAGTTACATGGAGTCAGTCATCTTTGAATAGCAACCTGCAGCCAAATTGAGTCAGTCATCTTTACATTGCAAAAGGTCTTGAAAATCCTACCCATCAGAAAAAAACAAATTGAGTCACCAATCTGAAGTTGAAAGTTCTACCGCCTGGCACAGGGAACAAGAGTGACACACTCATACTACCTCAAGTTTCTCTCACTGCAACAACACTTTTACTCCACTTTTATACAAATAAATTGATACATTCCATAATTTGAACATTATTTTATTTATTATGTAAAGTAGTATATATACACAAAAAAGCCCAACAAATCAAAGTTTCCCTTGAAATTTTACATGTCAAAAGAAAAACAAATGTATTGTACATTGGAAAAATACCTATAAAAACAATCACAGAATAAAACACAATCGATAATATGTAATAACTGTAGCAAAACTCATCCAACAGCTGAATTTTGGAAAAGGATGATCATGTGGAAGGTGATGTTTCTTACTTGTGTTTTATGTTGTGATATTTATAAAAGCCTTTGGGTTGAAATGCTGATTTATGTCTGTTCTCATGTGTGTTACCAGTGATCATCACAACTCTGTTAACCCTTTTTCAAGTTTTGCTCGCAGAATAACACAAGCATTTTCCTAAAAACTCACAGCAGCTGATGTATTACCGCTGTCCTTACACTACGCAGGTCAGACAATATAATGACTTAATTGTAGCAGACATCCCAGAGCATATGACATAATTCTGGTGCAGAGATTTGCTCTATATATCAGTGTGCTGATTTTTCTGTTAGTCATCACAGGGTTAAATGGCTATCAAGCATAGTTGGCAGCTTGATATGCAGTAATATTGTGACTTCTTATAACATCTGTAACTTCTTCAATCCATCATCTTCTCTGTCTTCCTTTGCCTCTTGCTGTTTTTATTTTCGTTCTTGCTGCTGGCCAATATGGGTTCATTCTCATTAAGTCTCCAATCTCAGTGCAGATTCAATTTCAATCTCCTTTTTTCAATATATTTGACTACAGAAATAGTTCCAACAGTTCTTGTAATCTCTTAATTCCTGACATGATCTATTCTTGTTATGTTTGCTGCTTTTCTCAGACACCTCATCATAGCTGTTAACTTATTTGTTTCATAAATTCCTATTTTTACAATTTATATGAGTATTGTCATATAATCCTCTATATTTAGCACCAAAATACCTTTTTTTTTGGCCCATAAATATGTGCATGTGAGATAAAAATGTCAACATTAGTAATAATTATTGAAATTTAACACCAAACCACCTTTTTCTTCATATATATGTACTAGTTCACATCTAATCTTCATTGAGAGATTTATTAAAATGTTAAATTTTCATTAATGAAGATGTTAGCACTGAATCTTCTTGTGTCATAAATATTCTCATTTTCCAATCAAGTGATTACAGCTCTTGAAACAAATATACTTTAAATTACAAATTGTTGAGAGTTTAAAATTTACTACATATATATATATTATATATCAGTCAGTCAGTTCCTCTTTTGGCAAGTTTGGCACATATGGCGGATGTCATAGTTCTCCATGCCTGTCGGTCAGTTGCTAGGAATTGCAGGTTTTGTGCATTTATGCCTGTTGATTTTAATTCATTCATAAATGTTCTTCTGAGCGTTGATTTTGGTCTTCCCTGTTTTCTTTCCTGTCTGGTGTCCACTGACGGCTTGTTGTGGGATTCTGTCTTCCTTCATTATAAGTACATGGCAGATGTATGTCCAGCAGCATTTTCTGATGATATTCGTCACATATTCTTGTCTCCTCTCTTAGTATGTCATTTGATTTTAAGTCTTTCCTATTAGTATTTGTGATTTTTCTGAGGCATCTATTCTCGAAGGCTATATATATATTCATAGCGAATTTTGTTATTACATACACATTTGTCAGACCAGACCAATTTGTTCTTACATACACATTTTGTCAGACCAGACCAATTTTTTTATTACATACACATTTTGTCAGACCAGACCAATTTGCTATTTTGGTATTTGACTGTACCTGCAGAGTATTAACTCATTCCATATATAAACAAGATATATCATGACAGAGAGCCCTCCCTTTCCAGATATAACAACAATATATCGGTCCTGTAGATGTCATTTAAATTTGATTCGTTTGGTTTGTAAATGACAAGTATTAACTTATTTAGCCATTTAACATTTAGAAATCTGGCTAACGAAAGGAAACCATCGTGTTACTCTTTGATTAGATGTGTGACATATTTATTTTAAATTCAAATTTGAACAAGATAGGTTCAGCATTTCAGAAATTAGCAAAATGGCTTCTTCTTCCACTAGTATGAGATTTAGCAAACATCAGGCTTTATTATTGAGTTTTATAATTGGATTTTATTATTTCAAGTGATGTGTCGAAAAACAACAGTGTTTTCGTTTTGACTGGAGATTACCGACTTGTTGAAAATCTGAAAATAAATATGCCTAGATTATGTATCTGGTAACGGATAAATAGCTAAAAATTTCTAAAGTTGTTCCCACTGCTATTGTTTCTGAAGAATCAGATAGGCCTAGTGACAGCAATGATAATATTGCACTATGTTATATAGAAAATAGAGTTAGACTTAATGATAATATTGAGTTAAATAAAGTTCAACTTTGGAAATCCAATACTTGGGAATATTTTGTTCAATTCTGAAATTTGACATGAAAACACAAAAATGGCATAAAACACTAGGCAGTTCAAATAAACAGATTTATTATAAGATTATGATCAGTAAATGGGCATTCAATGAATCTACTTTAGTAAGATTGGATATCAACATTTCAAGACAAGTAAAATTGAGGGCGAGTAGAAGAAAATATCTGTTTAAAAAAATGTCTGTTCAACTAACATTCCTGTTTGAGGTGCCCTTTTTGTATTTTGTTCTTACAATTCTTATATTTTTATATTGTATATGAATTCCACATTAAATTATCTTTCTTTTGATACCTTATATGATCTTCCATTACTTTGTCTTCAGGAAGCTTGCGCCTGAATCATGTTGCGGTCAACAAAATTTAGCTTCAAATTAATTACGTCCAAACCCTGGGAATAATTGCGTCCTGAAAGAGTTTTAAGAACGAGAACATGTTGTCTCCCTTGCAGTAAATTATGTATATCAACCAGTATTCAAAAATAAAAGCATGGTATTGTCTCCCTTCACAGTTTTTTACACTTATCACACACAAAATGTGCAAGCAGTAATACTATATGCTAATATAATATTACTTTCTTATTTGTGTTACTACAGATATGCTGAAATCGGATGCACTAAAAGCCTACATGGTGCAAATTGAATGATACCACAGCTTTATTCGCGGTTTAAATCACAAACAAACAACTACAGTCCATATCTGATTTTTGGATCTTCTCTGACTTTTTAAAATTATATACAATAATATTGCAGAGGACCACCATAACCTTCATTATTTTTATGGTCACAGCTCTCATATAACCAGATTGCACTTCTGTCTACAGTTGAAAGAAATGTTCCTCACCACAAGATGTCCATTTCTATTTTTACTCTTCAATTTCCAAAAATCCCATAAAGAAATTCATTATGTGAGCTATATTCAAAACAAGTAATTTTTATGTTTTGTGAGCAATGATCAAAACAAGTCATTTTATGTATTGTGAATTATTACAATGAATAGAATTATGTGTTTTCATCTGTCTCCAAAACCAGCTATTTCATGCTATATTTTTCTCATTAAAATTAGCAATTTGTGTCATCTGTTATCCTCAAAACAAGGAATTTGTATGCAATGATTTATAACATGAGAACAAAAATAAAGAGATATATAAATTTCTTCTTTTTCTTTTGTTCGCTAGAAATCTACACCATCAGAGAATTCTTTTGTCGAGCTCGACCATTTTCTGGAGTTCTTTAGTTTCATAAAATTTGTGTTGCTAAATTGGGACAATATGTCTCTCTTAAGTATTCATACTTTTATATAGTTACAATTATATTCATTTGTTCCACAAGTTCACAATGCCAAAGCAAACAGTCACATCCTATGCATGTTTTTATTCAGTCTGTTGTGTCCTGTCCTCAGTAATAGGAGTACAGTAACTAGTCCATGCCAGACTAGATAATAGTAGGAATATTTTATCCAAATATGATCAAATCTCATAGTTCTCTTCTTTTCATGATTTGGGACTTCATTATCTTGTCTTTTCTCATCTATATATTATATTATCTCTCTTTCTCTCTCTCTCTTTCTAAATACAATCACACTGTCTATCTTACCATTTTAAACATTAAACACAGACTTCAATTTATGAGTCTTCTTTTTCTCTGGTTATTTCTTTTGCTTTGTTATTCTGACAGGTAAAACTTAGAAATGAAACTTTGCTAAAAACTGGAAGCACACAGAAAAACACACAAATCAATATTTTGACCAAAAGGCCTTTGTCAAGAACCCAACATAGCACATGATGGCACTGTCAATGGTCATATCATAGCGTTAAATTAGAACACAAATGCCAGAAATCTGGAAGGGTGAGGAATGATAGATAAAAAATAAATCTTAAAAAAAATTGTCAATGCTGCAAGTTTTCCATTAGGGGGTTGCGGGCATGCCCTTACTGTCACCACGTCATGTGCAGGGTGAATATTTTAGTTTACCCTCCAACCGGATAAATCCTAGACTTCACAGTTGTGAGGCCAACAACTATACCCATCGGCCATGCGCCACACAGAAACATATAACGTGGAATGATAAATGATATCAAAACTGAAGGGACAGACATAATTTAATATCTTTTTTTTTTTTTGCCTGTTGGATCATAGTTTTGCTGCAGTTCTAACCTATTATCATTTTTGTTGTCCATGTTTCTCAGCCATATAGAAGCATGGATTTAATGTTACCGGTACAAATTCTTAATTTTGTTATTTTATTTCTGACAGTATAAATGGTAAAAAGTAAAAAGGTAATCTAAGTTATGAACCAGCATCATACCACAAGGTTTTCTCATAGGTTTTTAGCTACCTAGTCAGTGGATGACCAGAAAATCAGTTGCCTAGTCAGTGGATGACCAGAAACTCAGTTGCCTAGCTAGTCAGTGGATGACCAGAAACTCAGTTGCCTAGCTAGTCAGTGGATGACCAGAAACTTAGTTGCCTAGTGACTGGATGACAAGAAACTCAGTTGCCTAGTGACTGGATGACAAGAAACTCAGTTGCCTAGTGACTGGATGACAAGAAACTCAGTTGCCTAGTGACTGGATGACAAGAAACTCAGTTGCCTAGTGACTGGATGACCAGAAACTCAGTTGCCTAGCTAGTCAGTGGATGACAAGAAACTCAGTTGCCTAGCTAGTCAGTGGATGACAAGAAACTCAGTTGCCTAGTGACTGGATGACAAGAAACTCAGTTGCCTAGTGACTGGATGACCAGAAACTCAGTTGCCTAGTGACTGGATGACAAGAAACTCAGTTGCCTAGTGACTGGATGATCAGAAACTCAGTTGCCTAGTGACTGGATGATCAGAAACTCAGTTGCCTAGTGACTGGATGACAAGAAACTCAGTTGCCTAGCTAGTCAGTGGATGACCAGAAACTCAGTTGCCTAGTGACTGGATGACAAGAAACTCAGTTGCCTAGTGAATGGATGACAAGAAACTCAGTTGCCTAGTGACTGGATGATCAGAAACTCAGTTGCCTAGTGACTGGATGACCAGAAACTCAGTTGCCTAGCTAGTCAGTGGATGACCAGAAACTTAGTTGCCTAGTGACTGGATTACAAGAAACTCAGTTGCCTAGCTAGTCAGTGGATGACCAGAAACTCAGTTGCCTAGTGACTGGATGATCAGAAACTCAGTTGCCTAGTGACTGGATGACAAGAAACTCAGTTGCCTAGCTAGTCAGTGGATGACAAGAAACTTAGTTGCCTAGTGACTGGATGATCAGAAACTCAGTTGCCTAGCTAGTCAGTGGATGACCAGAAACTCAGTTGCCTAGCTAGTCAGTGGATGACCAGAAACTCAGTTGCCTAGTCAGTGAATGACCAGAAACTTAGTTGCCTAGTCAGTGAATGACCAGAAACTTAGTTGCCTAGTCAGTGGATGACCAGAAACTCAGTTTCCTAGCTAGTCAGTGGATGACCAGAAACTCAGTTGACTAGTCAGTGGATGACCAGAAACTTAGTTGCCTAGTCAGTGAATGACCAAAAACCATCTGACTAGTGCTGTCTTCTACATTTATCAATAGCGATTGCACCAACTTGTACAGTGTCTAATCAGGGAATCTGTCTAATCTGCTAACCTATCCAATCTGGTAATCTGTCTAATCAGGTAATCTGTATCTCACAATCTTGTCCTCCATATATATATTTCCTGCCTGTGTTTATACCACACAGTAATAAAGAATTCATTAAGTGTAAGGTCCTTGTTATACCTGGGAGCTTGTGTCATTCTAACCTGACTGGATATAACATACCAACCATCACCAGTCAAGCATGACATCAATTCCCTCATCCTGGGACATATTTAGAGGTGATACTAGATGGGAAAATCTATGTAGTATGAATATAAATACAATGTGAGTACTATGCTACATCTGACAATTGAGGAAGGATGTTAAGATGCAGAGGAACAGGGTTGCTATAATTTGACAATTTCACATTCAAATTCAATCAATTTGAAATTTTTAAACGTCAACTGGACGTGAAATTTATGCCGGTCAATTTGTATTTTTGATCAATTTGAAAAAGTATTAAAAGATAAGAATTTGACCATTTTTGGGGTTATTTAAAACTAAAATTTGACTATAATCCAAACTATCTGGCAACCCAGCAGGGGAATAAAATATGGCACTTAGTGTTTATGAATATAACTCTCACTACTGACACTTTTTAGCCCTCTGTACACAACTCCTGTTACTTTTTAGGCCTCTGAAAACATCTCCTGATACTTTTTAAGCCCTCTGAATACAAATACTATTTATAAAGCATTAAAATGCTGATTAGTTGGCTTTAAGACTATATGAGTCTAGGTGGCAGAATGAGTTTCATGAAATTGCCACATCTACTGATCTGCATCTAACATGGAATCTATAAAATCAAATGTGTCTACCTACCAACAATCCTGACATGTATGTTTATTTTACATTTTCAACCTGCTAACGGATTTGTAATCAAAATATTGTGTTTGTTTTTTTTAATTATTATGTTGCGTGTACTATTGTTACCGCTACCTATTTTCGTTCATACTCACACCTGCATGTGTTACCTTAGAGCAAATATTTGTAGCTTGTTAAGTTATTCCTGAAACTTGTGTTGTGCAGACTAATAATAAAATACAATAATTAAGTATATCCTATATAAGTAATTTATTTCAACTTTTGCTGAATTATTTGGAACATCTTATATATCACAAGATGGGGAAATATCATGAGATGGACAGGACAGTCTATCAGAGTGCATGACTAAGGTTGAGAATGTGAAAGATCCATTGCAGCCAACCTTCAATGTGGAGATGGGACTTGATGATACATCCAATCACACTTTCTCTTCTCTGGAAAGATCCAAAGAACATATGGCCAACAACTAACTGCTACACTGAGCTTATAAACCCTTAGATGGCTGATGGATCTGTGAGCTGAGCTGAGATTAACAGATCATGAACATTTATGTGAATTATGTCGTACGAGGTGACTATGGGCATTTATGGGAATTATGTCGTACGAGGTGACTATGGGCATTTATGTGAATTATGTCGTACGAGGTGACTATGGGCATTTATGTGAATTATGTCGTACGAGGTGACTATGGGCATTTATGGGAATTCTCCTAGTGCCGTGATGCTGGTTCCTAATCAAGAATCAACCAATAGCATTGCTAGTAAAATTTAGACAGTTCATTTTTAGGTCAAACCACATCTAAGTTCATGCAAATTGAGTTTCATAGATGTACCCCCACTGATGTCTCTGATATCACAGCTGGACATAATCAGAGAAACATGAGTACACAAAAGAGAAGTTAATCACACACACATATATAACAAACATGAGGAATGTCCACATTATAGTATAGTTACTGATATTTGTACAAAGATATGTGATGCTACAATGGGTACTGAGATGTGTCTAAATTCACTTGCAGATATGTTTTACAATGATACATGGTGCAAAAAAATATGGATTGAGGATTAACCACACAAAACTGAAGGAAGTGTTTTTGTGTGGAAACAAATAAATATTTCACACAATGGAAGGAATGATGCAAATAAATACAAAACTTTAAAAAGCCATTTGTTTGCAAAGAAAAACAGAAAATAAAATCAAACTGAGTGTGCAAATAAAACAACAATCTGTGTTCAAACATATGGTTGAAAAAAATTTATAAAAACAATTTCATATGTTGCTGCCCTTTGGTAGGGTTGCGTAAAAAAATGATGATAAAAAGGGATCTCCCTAGCATAGTAGTTAAGCCGTTTGTTTTGTGCTCAAGAGGTCATGGATTTGAATGAATCCGACTCGTCTTGTTTATTAAATGAAATTTTTCCTGAGATCCCTGGGGCTTATCGCTTGAACTGATGGAGTACGTGCTATGAATATATTCTCAGCAAACACTGTGCCGCTTCGTTGAGAGGGGCGGACTACATATGGTGGTTTTGATTTGGAACATGTCTCCTTTCTTATTTTAGGATTAATTAATCAAAATATTATATCAATAATTATAAATAATTAATTTAAATACTCATTTCTTAGGGCTAGGGTTAGGGTTTAGTTATGTTTTACATAACTTAACCCTAACCCTAAATAAATTTAAATGAATAAATGATTAACATAAACTGATAAACATATAGCCAAGGGAAATAATCAAATAGGGAGACATGGGTTCCAAACCAAAACCCATATGGGGTAACCCGAGCACAATAAAGTCAATTCTTTAAACCTTTTGAGCCTTTGATAATGATAAATTGTATGGGAGGTTCTACAAGAAAACCTTTT
Organism: Meghimatium bilineatum; assembly: GCA_034231615.1. Taxonomy (NCBI): domain Eukaryota; kingdom Metazoa; phylum Mollusca; class Gastropoda; order Stylommatophora; family Philomycidae; genus Meghimatium; species Meghimatium bilineatum. Next base: position 38,061,413 of record CM067304.1, read on the forward strand.
GTGCACTAGAAATAATTATATCAAGAATTTGAAAAAGGCATACAAAAATAATGTCAAGTGCAGTAGTTATTTCTTACAGTGTAACACTGTTATATTGGACTTCTGACTGCACCAAGATGAGATGGTGACACACAATAATTATTTTGCAGCTAAAAGGTACCTTTTGTATTCTTCAAAATAAAGCAAATCTGCAGGAGGTCCACTGACCAATAGGGTTCAGGCAATGTTATAAGATTCTACACTACCAAAGCAACACTGGACTGAAATAGTAGCATCTATGTTCCTTTGTGGATTACAATTCTAATCAATCAATATTCTATTTTTGAGTGATACAATTCAAATCAATCAATATTCTATTTTTGATGGGCACAATTCAAAACAGAAAATATTCTATTTTGAGGTGTCAAATTTGAATCTAGCAACTCTATTTTTTGAGGCTTCAAATTCAAAATTACAAAACTTAACTTTTTAGGTGTAAAAGTGAAATCAGGTCAAATATTACCTATCAGCTGTTCAGCTCAAACTGAGGAAAATTAACCTCGGAGATTATTTGCAAATTAAATTAGGCAAAACTCTGGCTTGTGAGCTAAGCGGCTCAAATCAGGGAAAACTGTGACATATGATTATAGAAAACATAACACTGTGATGTAACTTTTTTTTTTTAACTTTCATTCTCAAACTTCCACTGGAACTCTCTTGAAGTATGACAATGGCCCTACTAAATCACCAGCAGAAAGCAGTCCAGAGAAAGGAGATGCGAGGTATCATCGTTTTATTTGTGCCAGTGGCTCAAACAACCAACTTAGCCGATCACTTTAAAATAAAATAAAGTTTGACATGCAATTAAAATAAGGATAAAATGTCAAGTACAATATCAGTCACAGAAAACAGAAGTACAATTAAAAATTAAGAAGAACTAAGACATAAAAATTCAAATCAGTGAAAAAATTTGACGTACAATTCACATCAAGCAAAAGATATGATGTACATTCAAATCAGGCACAACATTTGATGTACAATTCAAAACAGACACAACTGATGCACAATTAAAATTGGGCAAAACTGTGACCTACAATTCAAATCAGACAAAACTGTGGCATGCAATTCAAATCAGACAAAACTGTACCTTGCAAAATTCAAATTTTTTAAAAATCATAAATAATGGCAAATTTGCGGATTGCACAATTTAAAATAAAAGCTGTGAGAAAAGGACTCATTATTTGTTCTTTTAAATGACGACTTCCAGAAAAATGCACTTTGTAAGTTTCAGAAGATACAATATAATAATAACTAACAGAGTATGTAGAGATTGCACACAGTTGGAAGACACACAGTGTACATCAGAAATGATAACGGTGGGTATCTGTGGTCAATTCTGTAGCTACCCATACAGCAGCAGAAATGTCAAGTAACCATGACTGTGACACAGTTCAGATGGGTCACCAAAGAGAATGTATGAGAGCATGCTCATAAACAGACTGACACACAGGCTGGCTGGTCCACCATTCAGTGGAATTGGTAAAACTCTTAAAATATACACATAAATCACTGCCGATGTTGAATTTGTTTGGCCTATAGTACTAACAAAATGGCAACACAGCACAAACATGTTCTAAGGACTACATCCAGCTCAAAATCTAGTAGGATCATTGTCCTGCTATAAGGGTGATTCAATATGAGTTTAAGAATTGAATGCCAAAAAAGAAAAAAATAACAAGAAAAAAAAGATACTTTAAAGAAGAATTGTATATTGATAGCACATTATAATAAATATATATTTGACTGCCAAAGAAGTTGACAAAATATTTCATCTGGCAAAATCCGAAAGGCAAAGTCATTTTTTTCTTGCTCGCCAGGTTAATATAAAATTACTTCCAATGGTAAATAAAATTTTACCACGTCTGCTGAACAGTGAAGCATCTGTAACCATTTCACTAGTAGGCCAGTCATACAAGAGAACTAGTTCCCATACTTACGTGCTGGTCACCAACTTCAGAACTAGCCACGATCAAGTACGATAAACTTTTTTTACCACCGTCTTGCATCCTATTGACATAGCCACAGATGCCAACTCATTTACTTTAATATAGTCTGACTGCATCAACACATTCCAAAATTTTAACAAATGGAGACTGCAATAAAAGTGTGTACCTTAAGATAATAAAATTAACGTTAAAAAGTTGAAATATAAAGTTGAATTACGCTTGTACAGTTTAATATTGAACTAATACATGGAATTAATGTTTCAACCAAAACATCTTTATCAAGATTGGGACAAACAAATGCAGATGGGAACAGCAAAAAAGTCAGAAGATTATGTAGAATTATGTAATGGAAACAGGAGTAAGGCAGATAACACAGAAATAAAACTAAATTTGTTGTTTTGCAGTAAAATTGTCACATTGTGGGCAAGTGATAGACTGCAGTAAAACTGAACAATATGGTAAATTAATACAGTGGAGTCTTGTTATAACACATGCTTTTATAACATAATTCATGATTTAAGCATCTTTTTCAAACTTCCAATGATTTGTATTTTTTATTGTATGATGCGGTTCTGTAATGACATAAATATTTCGTTGGTCTGGAGCAATTCATTATGATGAGGCCCATTCAGTATTTTACTGCAAGACTTTTATTTTGTCATTTCACTGTTAGCATCATTCAATAATCTGAACTTTCATCTTGTCAATCTTTACAAATTTTATATCACACATTGCGGAAGTTTGCAAGTTTGAGCACAATAGAATTATGCCAGTGAGTTATTCTTAGCAGCTTCTAACACAGTTCTAAGGACATGTCTCAACAGGCTCTTGCAAGTTGGAAAAATCACAGCAGAATCTTGCAATATGGAAATATCACAGCAGGATCTTGCAAGCTGGAAAAATCACAGCAGGATCTTGCAAGATGAAAATATCACAGGTGGATCATGCAAGTTGGAAATATCACAAGGTTGAGCAATAATCACCTCTTACAACATGCACGGCATGCTGATGCTATTCCTTGCTCCCCTTTTGTGTCCTGACAACACATGGGTCTTCCCCAGTTTTTAACCTTCTCCACACAATTATACATTTTTGTGTTGATTTAATAGTGGTTATTGCAAGACTAGAATACCGAAGCTTTCAATACTATCACTAAATTTCTTGCTCTCATACATCAGTAGTCAAATCCCATTATAACAACTGGTCTGGACTCATGAAATATGTATGTAATAACAGAAATTCGCTATATACACAGTACAAATAACACAGAATAAATATACCTGGGAATTTTGAAAAGTGTTATTCCCAGCAGGATGGGATATAAAGTTATAGCATTGTTATAGCAGGATGGGATATAAAGTGATTTCACTGTAATATGTTTACACTTTATTCACAAATTTCGACGGTTGTCGAATTTCCGTTACAGAACCTTGGTGATGGCAACTGTTATATTACTGTTACTAAAAATAGCTCGCCCAGAAAAGTATGTTGTTCCAAAATGGCAACACCCATGAAATAGAGCTGTAGATATATCATTCACTGGTATTTATCATGAATAAATCAGAGTTTTTAAAGGCGAGATTGTATGATATATAGAAAGTAATGTAAATCTAGACCTAGCATTATAATAAGTTGGATTTTGTACTTGAAATAACTTTGGGTTTATCAAATTCATTCAGAAAGTGCTAGTCATTACTACATGTAGAAAGTTTCAAGACTCTCAAGCACTGTCTATTTCATACAGATTTTTAAATACAGCGATGCCGATATCTAAAAAATGTGCATACGCCCTCAGTTATGGCCAATACATACACTCTGGATTGTGATCAGCAAAGTGCTAATACATCTCAACTAACAGAGGACCCATCCTATGACGCTTAACAGCTTAAGTGGAAATGGCATTAGAATGAACAGAGAAATCTGCAAAAGTTTAGTGTTAGGTCACTCTCCTGACTACTCTGTTTTGATTCGTGGTTTGCAATAAAAATTTACTCATGCGGTCCACCCAGCCATTAGGAATGTGGGTACCAGGACTTATGCTTTAGTGAGGTCAACAAATGGCACTAATGCTACTAAAAAATGTGCAGTTGGTACACTAGACAGACGGTTTCTGGTCAGCCACTGACTAGGCAGCTCAGCTTTTATGGGAAAACTGTATGCATTGTATCATTTTTCACATATTTTTTTTTTTCTTAAATTCCCCATCAGATCTCTCTTGTAGCACGATTTCCTACTAGATTTACTGCAGGACATAGTCCCGAGAACAGAAATACATTGTCACCATTTTATTTGTGCTATTGGTCAGACACATCTGACTTTGACATTGTCTGCTTTAAGTGATTGATAATTCAGTTTATCATTACCTAACAATGTACAGAAGGTTGTGAAACAGCAGAAGCTTGGAATAGGGTAATGAAATTTTGCTAATCACTGAAAACACACATAATAACATACACAAATCAATGTTTCGACCAAAAACCAATAGGCCTTTATCAAGAATACATTTCTAACAGGAAACGACAAGTAAGAATGGCATTATTGATGTTCACATGACAGAGCTAAATATAGATATAACCCAGAAGAGTTTAGGTCAAAGGTGAAATAATGCAAATAGAAAATATACAAAATATAGCCTACCCAATATCAGTGAAACAAGACAAACAGAAAATAATAATTTAGCCTACACAAATATCTGTGAAACAAGACAGAAAATATACAAAATGTAGCCTACCCAAATATCTGTGAAACAAGACAAACAGAAAATATACAAAACAAAGCCTACTCAAATATCTGTGAAACAAGACAAACAGAAAATATACAAAACAAAGCCTACTCAAATATCTGTGAAACAAGACAAACAGAAAATATACAAAACAAAGCCTACTCAAATATCTATGAAACAAGACAAACAGAGAAATGACGGAACAACATGATATCATTCATACAACTGATGGGCATTGATTCTAAAGGGTTCAATTGTGCCAAATTGATATATATAGTGGTTCTCAAGCACATGGCGAGTCCAAGCCATATGAGAAGCACAGCTTACAGTCAGTCACCATGGGCACAACCCGATGGTCCATGCCAGTGAAGTGGCGAACAACAGGAGTATCAGTTTGCATTAGGTTTTTCTTGGACCCTTTGAACGTTTTTTCTGAGGGTCCAGAAACTTTTGTATGGACAAAAATGTAATGTAATATGAACTGAACATATAATTTCAATGCACAAGTAAAATATTAACACATATATTGCAGGAACCTAAAAATGGGAAGTAAAAATAGCAACACTGTTTACCTTCCATGCATGTCATAAGAAGTGACTAAGGAGGTTCTGGAGTAGAGTTGGCTGTCCCATCGCATATTGGATCAAAGTGGCCCAGAAGCCAAGCTAAAGTCTGATGTTTCATGCCGAAAGGCTCAGATACCACAGAAAAGTTGTTAACCATGATACAACAATTCACGCAATATTCTGCCTTGCACTGTGGTCTGAATGACTCAAGACTACAGAAACATTCAGAAAGAAAAGTAGTAAGGTGGAGACTTGGGTCTCTATGGTACAAAACTTGATGTCATATAATGACACTCTAATGTATTTCTTGAGATAGGTATTGGAGCACCCATGGGCTGTCCATATATTAAATGAAAAGTTGGTTCAATCCAAGAATCAGTGGACAAATTACGTGACAACATACCGGTACTAACTTTTAAATTGCATATGCTATTACACTATCTCGAAAACTTAAAAAGTCGTGCTTAAAATACCGATCTAGCGATTTGCAAGCAATGAACTGACCATCCACCTCCCATCCAGTGTGTAGTGTGCATGTTGATTGGTCAGGGACTCTCATTATGCAACGTATAGAATATTTGATGCGTCGGTATAAGCGCCTTTATCAGAATTTTATTCTGTTTAATTATGTTAGCTATTTGTTCCGTAGAAACCTGTCCACTGATTCTTGTATTGTACCAAAAAATTATTGAGGCTAACGGGAATTGCATTAGCATCAAATGCCTTTAATAGACTGTCTAATATCTGGAGGTCAAAGTCAATCAGCGCACGCACGAAAATACACTTATTTCATTACTGTGTTATTCCGGTGTTGTCATATGGATGTGAGAGCTCGAAAAGTTCTTTATCTTCAGAAAAGAAGCTATTGAGTTTCGAGAACAAATATCTTCGTACTAACACCCCCTTGAGTGAATTAAATCAAATAATAAAATCAGAGAAGAGACACATCAAAACTTCCTCACAGATGTTATTAGAAAACTTCCTCACAGATGTTATTAGAAAACGCTGTTGGGCTGGTATGTCCTATGCTCAGACATCAACAGAATACACCACCAATCTCTTAAATGGATACCTACAGGCAAAAAGAAACACTCAGAAAAACAATACTTAGAGAAAGTAAAACTAACAATATTCATACTATTAAAGAACTACACAGAATAGCTGTGAACAGACAGAATTGGAAAGAAATTACCTCTGCCGTATGTGCTAACTTCAGCACTAAAGGAAACTGATGATGATGAACGGGAATTGAACCACGTCCATTATACTGACACCATTAGCTTTGCAACTCAAACAGATTTTTTTGTACTTGGCTAACCATATCCCCAAAAGGGATGCGATTTTGTCAAGACATTCAAATTCTGTATTCAAGTCACTGAGAATGGACCAAATGATTGAGACAAGGACTATTACAAGAACAACAAACATCCCGTACAAGTATTTAAATATACTCAGGACCACACACATGGAACATCTGTATTCGCACTACAAGGACCAATAGGCCTACTTATAAACATAAATAACATAGAAAGGGACAATGTTGTTTCAAATAAAAGCTTATATAAGTAACTTCAAGTAGGAAGCATGAGGATAAATGAAAATTTCTTGAGGTTAACAGGAACTGAGCCATGTCCATTCTAGCGACATTGAATCATCTTGTCTCAATTGGTCCGTTCTCAGTGACTTGAGTAAACAATTTTGATAAAATTTCATCTTTTTTGGGGGATGTGGTTAGTCAAGTATGGAAAACCCTGTTTACTTGAGTTGCAAGTCGATTCAGTGCTGGCTAAATTCTTGACAGTTGTTGATAGGGGGGGGGGGGGGGGGGGCCTCAAATATTTGCAGCAAATTATTGATGTAATTTATGGACATTCTACTATGTACCAACTTGTCCATTGTGCACTAATAATATATATTTCATTCATAACCCAAGGCAACCTTTATTAGACACTTGTGGACAACATACAAAAGCATTATTCTATAATCTATCCTCACTTAGTAAACCAACTTTTGCTAGACACATCTTGCTAAATAGAGCTTACATATCATAGTCTATCTCGTAAATGTTAGATATCCACTCATATGAAATAAATATAAGACACCCACACTCATATGAAACAAACGTAATATAGTCATAGCACACATATGAAACATATGTAAGATACCCACACATAATATGTAAGATACCCACACACATATGAAACATATGTAAGATACCCACACACAATATGTAAGACGCCCACACTCATATGAAACACATGTAATATTCCCACAAATATGTATAATTTCAAATGTCTCACACTGATATGTAACATACCAGTACACATATAGGATTTTACATACTTTCACACTGGTATGAAACACACATGTAAGGCTAAATGCAGATTAAGGTCAAACACACTAAGATTATAAGAATAAATGCAGTTAACAGACATCAGAATAGACTAGGTGAAACCGCTCTACGAAAAGTCAATTCATACACACACCTTGACAGAAAAGGAGGAACACACACCCAATATCAAGAGGAAACATTATTTTAAGAAATATATGAACATCAAAAGAAGTTACATCAAATTCAACTTCCTGCCGAAGACGGATGTGTTGGGCCATTGGCGCAAATAAAACGGCAACACAACGCATTTCCATTCTCTGGACTACATCCAACTGGAAATCTTGTAGGACCATTGTCCTGTTACAAGAGAAATCCAGGGGGAATTTGAGAATGAACGCTGAAGAAGAAGAAAATTCAACTTAAATGTTACGTCGGTGCTGATGTATAGCTCAGAAATGTGGAGAAAAACAAAAGGGAAATTCTGAAAACTTGGAACTTTCATCAATGGATGCCTACATAGAATAGAATACTTGAAATGATAAATTAACCATTTGGCTGCTACATTGTTCTCACTAAGCAATCCTGGCTGTGCTCAATTCTTTCTCCAGTGAGTTTCTGCATGTGCTGAATCCTTTTCTTGTCGTACATTAATAAGAGAGCTTCCACGCTCTCTTTATCAGGACCAAAAAAAAATATACAGAATATATGGGAAGTTTGATACGAACTGATATTTCACGATTTTAGAATGAAATCATTTTTATCAATGTGGGAGCAATAAACGCAAAATTAGTGAACTCAGCAACAGCAGTAAGATAAAGGAACAAGCAAACTCATGTGTAGTAACTAAATAGTTGAGATCACTAATGAGGAACTAATCATCATCATCAGGTGCCATTCCGGCTGGCGTAAGCGGTCATGGCTCTCCACAGCTCTGTCCACAGAATTATGTATCAAGTTCATTGTGTCCTTGCCTTGCCAGGCTGTCAAACTGTCTAATGTTTTCTCACGTTGTCGCACTCTGTCTCTGTTGCCTTCAATTTTGCCTGTTGTGACTATGTCCTCTAAACCTGCCTGTCTTATGAAGTGGCCAAAAACAAAAAGAAGATTGCCTTTTTCTTATATTGTTGATTAAGGTCCGTTTCGCATTTGACTCTTTCAACACCTCTACATTAGTTTTTCTGGCAGTCAATGGTATTCTCAGCATTCTTCTGTAGAACTACATTTCTGTTGCCTCTAATTTCCCACTTTCCAACTTGTTTATTGTCCAAGACTCGCACCCATATGTTAGTATAGGGTTTATATAGCACTGCAGAACTCTCTCACCTCTAATGACAATGTCATATTACTAATAGAAAGAACTAAATAGATACAAGTAGAGATAGAACTGTGAAGATTATTCTATCTATCCTATGTTCCTTCAGCACCGAATTCATTACATATTGCAGAAACCAGAGCTCTCCAATTTGAGTGATGTGATGCTACTTGTGCGTAATTTGTGCATGTTGTTGTCAATACTCTTTTTGACAGTTGTTCTGTGAAGAGTCTCTCTTGGTCTTCTTCTTCTTTGCCATCTGGTACCCATTTTAATGCTTGAAGATAGATAGGACATACATTAAGTAGACCAACAGAAAGCATTATAAGATAGCCATTGGTCTGGAATCCTCAAGGAAAGAGGGAAAGAGGAAGACCACGAAATACCTCGGGGAAAGAATTAGATAAGATAAAAAAGAATTGGCAATGACATGGATAGAAATTGGATCAATAGCTAAAGTTAGGACAACTTTAAGAAGTTTATTAAGGACCTATGCTCCGCATGGAGTAAAAGGTGAAATGGATGATGATTGTAAGGAACTATGCTCTGCAGGGAGTAAAAAGTGACACAGAAGATGTTTGTTAAGGAACTACGCTCCACAGGAAGTAGTTGGTGAAATGGAAGATGTTTCTAAAGGAATGTTTTTTAAGGAACACTCTGTGGCGACAAAAGTTTAAATGGAAGATGTGTGTTAAAACTTATGCTCCACAAGAATTCAAGGTGCATAGATAATTATAAGATCACAAAAACATGTTGAGCTTTTAATATCTCACGCTTGTATAGAAGCACATAAAGTAGAATTTCCAATGTCCCTACTCATAACTCATATAGTAAGATGCACATATGAAATGTGTATGTAAGATTTAAAAATTCCCCATGCTAGTAATGAAAAACACATGTTAGATTTATGATACCCCACACGTATAGAAACACATATAATATGATCTCAAATGTTCCACACTAATATGAAATATAGTACAATTTATAACATCTCATAAGAATACAACACACATGTAAGGCTTAAAATGCCCCATGCAAATATAATGAAAAACACACATCAATTACAATACATCACACTTGTATAAAACACATCCCTTACAATACATCACACTTGTATAAAACACACAGAATATAGCAGAAATTTGAATGTCCTGTACTCGTGTGTGTATATATATATGATTTAAGATGTCTCACAATAATATGAAAGACACACTTGTAGATTGTCTGACAAATTAGCAATTCAGCATATCATAGTCTAATGAATTAAAATGGTTATACAGTGTTTCCCTGTTCTCTAGACTGTGCATCGTGCTGGAAATCTACTAGGACTACTGTCCTGCTACAAGAAAGTTCCAGAATGAACGTTTCAAACAACTCTGATGATTTCAATCACCAATGTCATGTACAAGTTTCAATTTGCCACAATATTTTCTATCCTACCCATCTTAAAATGGATAAACCATAATGATTTGGAGAATAATGTGAATTGAAATCAAAGCCCAATCAAGGCCAGCTCTTTGACATGGAGATGGGTTTAGTCAACCAACAGAGTATGGAAACTAAGACTTGTCAGGCCATCCTTTCATTGAGCAGGATCATAGTCCTTCCCAAGCAAGTACAGGTGTTGAAGTCAAAGAAATCAGGCCAAGGGGCGCACCAGCAACCATGATACCACACAATCTGCTTTGCAAATGAGAAGTCTTAGCTACTATTCAAGTGCTCTATCCCTGACACTTTAAATACATGCACATTTCTATGAAGTACAGTCATCCCTCGCTACTTCGCGGTTCCCTCGCGGCCTCAGTGCATCGCGGATTGTTCAAAAATATTCATCAAAATTGAGGAATTGTGGCACGAAAGTTGCCCGCACGCCAGCAGAAGGCTGGGTATGCCCACACAATTCAAAATCCACGTCTCTGATTGGCTGGCTAGCATCCCGCCATTTGATATTCCTCCCGACTCGGGAATCTCGCAAGCTGATTGGCCTAGACGTTTCCCCCACCTTCGCCCTCATACCCAGCGAAGACGACAGCGCTCATTCAAATCAATGTTTCAGTGATGCTTAGTCTCGAGGTGTGCTAATTTTTGCTGTTCTCTTGTGTCTTTTTGTGCAAAATGAACCCTTTTTGTGAACCTAAGAAGAAGAGAAAAATGATGACATTGAACAAGAAAGTTTATTTATTGGACATACTTAAAGCAGGCCATAGTTATGCGTCTGAAGCACGCCATTACGGATTGAACGAATCAACGGTTCACTACATAAAAAAAGATGGAAGTGAAAATTCGTAAAACTGCCTTGATATCATTCTCAAAGGACACTAAGCGAGTTGTGACTTTTCGTAGTAAGTGTATTGTGAAAATGGAGAATGCCTTATCAGTGTGGATATCGGACTGTCAGGAAAAGAAGGTTAGTCTCGATACCATTATGATTCGAACTAAAGCCAAAGCCCTGTATGATAGCCTCGTTCCTGAAGGAGAGTTGAATGAAGACGACAAAATGAACCTCAGTCTAGTGCCAGTGCCTAGAGTGATCTTACCCCACGAGATATCATTCACACACGTATCATATTTTTATTATTTATACATTGTTTTATGTATGTTATTTATACTATTAATATTTTATGTACATATTTGAAACTATTCTTGAATGTTCTAATGATAATATATGCACTTATATGGTTTCATATATACTTATTGATATTATACATACACAAAAAAATGTAAGTGTGTTACAAATGAGAGGATGTCACTACTTCGCGGTTTTTCACTTATTGCGGCTGATTCTGGTCCCTATTAACCGCGATAACTGAGCGATGACTGTGCATACATTTTAACTCTTTAGATGTTAGTCCACTTAAAGTGGCATTAATCACTCCTATTTTAATGAAAACACCAACTAAAGTGACTACAAATAGTTGTCTCTAAGATGCAGTACTTCAACATTTTAGTCTGCAGATTTTAATAGTTCAATGTGACATACTTTGAAAGCAGATTTTTTTAACATTGTATATGGATGTGAAAAATAAGAATTTTAGTTAGTTAACATAACTGAATTGGTGTCACTGCACTTCGGGCGAATGCATAGCTGCTTAATTTCTTTAAGCAGATAATGAAAATATACATGTTGATATATCTTATATTTAGATTTTATGAGGACATCTGGTCTCACAGGGACCTACCCCCATATCTCGATGGCAATAAAGGCATCTGGCCCCAAATGGGTCCCAATATCTACTGCAGATGGTTATGAAAGGCATATGGTTTTACAAGGTTTTACCAATTCTAGATATTTTAGCAGGCAACTGACCTCACAGGGTCACCCATATTTAGATTATTATAAGACATCTGGTCTCAGTTTTGTGCCTAATATATGTCTACCTTGTATTTCCCTTTTCTGGCTAACATCTGCATCGTTGCTGTAACCTTTTTAGCAATTTTATATCTGCACACCATTTCTACAAAGATTTTGTGCCAGATTTGATGGCAAAGCAATGACATATTGTAGCTGAAGGCCATGGAATGTTTTTTTACTGAGTGGATTAAAGCTCTTGCTGATATTGTAGATTTATAGATGTCTTCCAAGACAGAATCTATATACATATGCCTTTTACAAAATTTGCAATAAAGATTTTTTTAAATAACACCTGAAGTCAGATGTGTCATGCCATTGACACAAATAAAACAGTAATACAATGCATTTCTCTGGTCTACATCCTGCTCGAAATATAGTAGCAACATCCTGCTAAAGACCCAATGGGAGTTTGAGAAAGAATACCCCCCCCCCCCCCCTCCAAAACAAAAGAGAAAGAATACCCCAAAAATTTTTTTTTTAATTTTTCAGTATAAGGTATATAAACCTATTTACGGATCTAAGAAATACCCCGGTATTTCAAGACAAAAAATTATGACATTTAAAAAAAAATCTATTCAATTACTGTTCTGTGATTTGTGTGTTGAATCATTACAATGTATAAAAAGATGTAAGGATTGTTCTGTTTTTGCAAGGTTTTGTTGTAGTTTTCATTAGTTTTTTTGCATTGTTTTAATCTCACCAATTGCACAGATATGTCCTTACTGGTTGAAGTCATATGATAGAACACATCCTTCACTCTAGAAAAAAGGGGATCTCCATGATGCAGTGGTTAAATTATTTTGTCTTGTGTTCAAGAGGCTCTTGAATAACAGGTCTTAACATCGTGTTTACAAGTGAATTTTTCCAGAGATTCCAGCGGATTATAACTTGAAGCTACAAAGTTATGTGCTATGGTTGATATTTTCTACAAGCAACATGCAGCTTTTTGTTGAGCGAGGAAGAGTACATATGGAGAACACCTGAGTAAATTAAGTCACTCCTCTATGCCTTTTGAGCCTTTGCCAGCCTAACAATTGTATCCTCCTTTATTGTTGAGTCACCATCATGGAACAGTCTATCCTGGAGAGGCCTTCACCACTTATTGCATCAAATGTGTCAAATATTAGATGGCAAGCAATCTATCTTCCAATTGTTATTGTTATTAATTTTGTTTATTGTTATTATTTTTAATTTTATTATGATTATTTTTATTGTTACAGTATTTCCATTATTTCGATTGTTATTGTTATTTCTATCGTTATTTTTATTTGTACTTCTACAAGTACTTCTGCAATTTTTATTTCTACTGTTATTTGTTTAATTGTTATTTTAACTATTTTAATTATTGTTGTTTTATTGTTAGTTATTTTTTTTTTAATTTTAATTTTAATTGTTATTTTTATTGTTATTGTTAATGAACTGACATCTTTGCACACCAGACAAGCCCATGGTGCTCAGTCACCCCCAAGCGGATGTTAAATGGTAAGATCGTTATAATTTATGTTGCTCAAGGTAGAGTGATACTCGCTAATGGGAATTTTGGCTTCAAGCTAACAAGATCATTATGCTTAAAGACCCATATATACTGTTTGGAATGTCTCACCATTATCATGATAAGCCATCCAGGGTTTGAGTAGGCAATCACTGAAATCTACATAATTCTATCTGCAGTTCTGTGCATCAGCACTACTGCTCACTTTCTACCCTTTATGCCACAATGTCAAACTATCGTGCATCTTTCTTTTTTGCCATCCTGTTTCTCTTTCCCCTCAATTTTACCTGTTGCAACATTGTATTCCAAACCTTTTCTCATAATGTAGCCAAAAGTTGGTTGATTGTTTGGTTGCTGATCCAGCGGTCCATTAGCTTTGCAGCCAAAAAATTGGCCTTTTACTTTCTGACATTAATAAATAGCTTCCTTTTAGTGTTAATTTCCCTAAGTGCATCTTGGTTGGTTTTTCTATCTGGGATTCTCAAAGATGTCCATGGGATTCTCAGCATCTTCTGAAGAACCACACCTCTGTGACCTCTAGAATTCTACTGTTTTATTTATTGTCCATAATTCACTTTCATATGACAGAAGTGGCTCTATGAGGCATAGGACTCCTTTCTTTACTTCTATTTAATAGTGACTTATTTTGAAAAACATGAATATGTTACACATGATAATTTTCATTTATTGAAAATCTGATTTTTGTCTGTCTTGTTCTATTTTGTATTTATAATATGTTATTTACAATAAAAAACAATAGAAGATTTTCTTCTCAGAGCACCGAACATTCTCAGAGAATTAAAATTCATCTGGCTACAAAAAAATGCTCTAACAAACTACGCCCCATTCTCTCCCAATACACATAGAAGATATAAGAAAATAGAAACCTTAGTTCCTGAGAATCTAAACACACAGCTCTATGTCCAATATAGAAACTTTCAAAGCTGGCTACCTGACACATTTAAGAAAGCACATCTACACAGTTGTTAGCCAAAAGGTACATTTTGTTCTGATTACCGCAGATGTCCCACACGATTAACATATCTTGATTGCTCATGTGAATATTCTAAATATAAAATCAAAGATTACCAATGATAAGGCAGCACTATTATGAAATAAATATTTCTGCCATTCCAAGCACATATCTTAAACTAGCCCTAACTACTTCCCCCTAGCTCCTAAGCACAGTAGAAAAAAAATAATCCTCCAAACTCTCCGTAAAAATCTGCAAACTCATCCCTGAACCCTAAACACAACAATAAAACCAAACCATCACAACTGGTATTCATGTTTTACAATAAGAACCATACACACATTCTTTTGTAGCATATTAATTTTGTTAAACACATCAAATAACACGATGTTGAACACTAGTCTTCATAACATGAGAAAACTTTGGTTTATGTTAGCTGACCAGGGTTTTCCCAAAAGTGATGTCATATTGTTTACTTCTGCGGTAATCAGAGCACATTGAATCACCCAAAAAATTGCACATGAAAAAACCATGCCACATTTGGTAAGTAAGTGAGCATTAGAAATGTATATCATAATAATGAGGTACAGAGCACATAAAAACACAGCAAAAATTCATTGTACCATAATACTATCCTGAAAAAGTCACATATGACATAAAAGGCTAGTCATTACATAACAAGGCAAAAACAATCTAATCCTTTTCAAGCTTACGCATGAGCATTTCTATCATAAATCTACGAATACAAATTTGAAAATCTCCAGTAACACGAACTGATTCACTCCAGAGCCTTTATAACTTCTGGAAGCACTTACTGAAAAAGATGTGTATTTATAATCTATTTCAAATGCTGATCAGTCTACTCCATGATAGTTTCAACAAAATTGTAGTACCAACTTATTGACTTCACAGAGTGAATCAGTAAATTCCCCTCAGCATATTTTATATTCTATCTTGGGTGACTGGCCATGAGAAACCTCCCAGAATCTGCATACTTACATTAAGAAATATTCTTGACCTTCATGTTTGTTCTAGAAATATCACATTTATTTCTCATGGTGATTGCAAAAACATTTGAGCATATATATTTGGTACAAAATATCACAACAAAGCTGTCATATTTTGTGCCCTTTGATCCAACACATCCAGTCTTGTCAACAAAAACGCACATAATTCTCTTTCTTTCCTGTTGTCTATAAACCGGGAGTGGAAAAATACAATTTGTAGCCAAATCCAACCTGCCTCACCATTATTATTGTGAAAAGCTCATTTACTGGCCCCTGAGCTCAGAAAATATAAAATTACAAGCTATCTCAGCCAAACTGTAAAATATGATGCTTAGCTGTGATTAGTTGTGATAATATCAAATTTTTGATGCTGCTAACTGAAATAGTATACAGAATGAAGTAGACTTCTGAATACAATGCTCAATGCCAACATTTGATATTAGGCATTGAAGACAACAAAAAAAGCTTTACTTCAAGTTTAGCAAGAATTTTCTAGTCAGCAGAAAAAGAACTTCAAAGCACTCATGAACTTATCACTTGGCCACATCCCATACAAAATAATTATGAATTTGACTCAAGGACTCATAAAAGGACCCATTTTTCAAAACCCACAGATTTCTTATTAACATTGTAGTCATTTTAGCATAAATATTATGTACACTGGTTTACAGAAAGTTGTTTTTTATGCACATATCTACACCTAACTTTTATTTGATGCACCTCTCTTGCTTTTTTCTTTGTCTATGATATTGTTTGTCTCTATAGCAACTCCTTCTGCTAACTTCTATTTCCGTTTGTTTTTTAACAGAACTCCGCTAGTTGAAGTTTCTGATGTGATTATAGGCTGTGTAATTCTCATCTATCTATGATCCTTCCGCTCTGCATATGCTGCATATGGCAGAAACTAGAGCTCTCCAGTTCCCGCGATGCTACTGTGTCATTCTTGCATGCTATTCAGACCCATAGTCATACCCTCTTTGATGGTTGTCCTGCAAAGAGTTTCTTTTGGTCTTCCTAATTTTCTTTGCCATCTGGTACCCATTTTAATGCTTGTACTTTCAGTCTGTTTTCATTCATTCTACTAAAGTGATGTCCGATATAATTCCATCATTTTCTTCATATTATTGTAGAAACATATTGCTGTTTGATGTCTTCTCTTACTTGCTTGTTTGACTTGAATTCTTCCCAACCAATATTTAAGAGTATTCTAAGACATCTATTTTCACATTAATTTAATTTCTTCATCCTCTACTATCCATGTGTTTTATTGTGTTCTTTATAAAGGGATTTAGTAGAAACATCAATTTTGCCAGTGTTTTGCCAGACCCCAAAAGGGAGCAAAGAATAGTGAAATAGTTACCTGCCATGCACATCATAAGATAGTTTTGAGGGTGAATTTGGCTATCCCATCCCATAGTCAAAGTGACAAGTGACCCAGAAGCCATGCTGAAGTCAGGCCGAGTGTCCCAGATATTTCAACCAAGTTGTAAATCATGACACAAAATATTCTATGCTCCAGACTACAGCCTGTTAATTCGCAATGTTTGAAAGAAATTTCGAAGAAAAATAACTAATTTGGGATTTTGAAAAGTGTTGTTAATTATTGTTAATTATAACATTAAATATGTTATAAAGAAATGCTCTATTCATTATAATTGATGGATTCATTATAACAACAATTGATATGTGATCTATCTATACGCTGTGGCCCTTGTTTGCCTTGCGGCATCATGGGAGGAAGAGATCTCTGGAGATGGCCTTCTTGTGCGCTGTTTGTAAGCTTGTTCTTGTGACTTTATTGATTTCTGTGATCCATCTTTTACATGGTCTGTCTCTTGCTTTATAGCTGTGATGTCTATGTGTCATGGCCATTTGTGGCATGCTATCTGTTGGTAATCTGGAAGCATGTGAAAACCACTTGATCTTTTGTCTCTTGATGTAATGTAATACTGGTACTGTTTTAGTTATCTGTTTGATGTTATTGTTTCTAATTCTATCTCTTAATGACACTCCGAGTATTCTTTGTAGACATGTCATTTCTGCTGTCACTATTTTTCTTTTGTCTTGAACTGTCATTGTCCAGGTTTGGCACTGGTAGCACAGTGATGGAATAATAATGTTTCCTAAGTAGGTCAACTCATTTACTTGTTTAAGGTGTTTATCATCAATGGAGATAGTGATATTTTTTTCTTTCTTTGCTACTGCCATTATTTTGGTCTTTTCAATATTAATCTTCATGTTGAATTTTTACATGTTGTGTGATACTATGTTTAAACTGTATACAAATATGCAGGAGAACAACTTCCAAGTAATAAGTGTAACCTGTATAGGACTCTTACTGCATTTTTAGACAAGTTACATCCAATCACATTGCAAGTATAAAATAGTCCATCAGATTTCGAGACGCGAGCTGTTTCAATAGTTTGTGAGACAGGCTGCCTACTATCACAGAGCCCACTTAGAGTAATAAGATTTAATGTACATGTTGTACAGCTGTAAGACTTATTACTTGATGTTCTGACACACATAATCTGGAGAAGCAATAGCGCAGTGTCTAAGTCACTCACCCTCTGGCCAGGCGATCTGTTTCAAATTCATTTGGGGGATCTCCGTAGCAAAGTGGTTAAACTGTTTGCCTAGTGCTCAAGAGGTCGCAGATTAAAATCCGGCTTATGTCTTACTTACAAGGTGGATTTTGTTCTAAGATCCTTGTGGAACATCACGTGAAGCTACAAAGTCAAGTGCTAAACATGGTTCTAATGGCAGGTAGCTTGTTGCTTTGTTGTGAGGAACTGAGTACATATGCTGAAACTTGAGTACAATGAAGGCCTCACTTCCTCAATTATGGCTTGCAAAAGCAATAATTTGGCAGATCCACTCAGCGACTAAAAAATGTGTACCATAGCTCATGTTCTTCAAAGGTTGAGCAATTACACCACTGCCGCTGAGTAAGTGCTGAATGTGACACTAATCAGGTGGTTTCTAATCAACACTGGCTAGATGGTTTAGTACTTATGGAAAAACTGTGTGTTATTATGCTGGTTCATAGTTCATTTATCTTTCTTACCAATACTTCATGTTTTCTTTATTTCTGTGTTTATTCGGTTAAGCAGCATCCTATTCGTCCATGCCACAAAGGCTAACCGCTGTTTCAACTTCAGTGAACTTAGACCACTTTCAAATTGGGTGTACTACCAATAGATAGAATATTCTTGCTGGGCTAGACTTGAGAAACAAGTTTTTGTATTATTACACATCACTTCCGAGTAGGGGACTTGACTTATCTTTCAAAGTTACATTGCTGAGTTGTCTGTATATGAAATACAACAACAGAGAAACTATCCAAATGCATATAGGAAGTAAGAGCTAATAGCTTATAATTCCTGGAAATCAAAACAATAACCTAACTCACTAGTACTACCTATAACATGCTGTATTGTTGCGAGCGTTGGATACTAACTGCAGACATGGAGAAACGGATACAGATTTTCAAATACAAGTGTTATAGATGAATTTTGTGCATTTCCTATAAGACAAAAGTGTACATAAGAAATAAAATAGAGAATCTCGTAGGTTCACAAGAATCACTACCTTCAATACTAAAGACAAAAACATGCATGGTTTGGATATGTACGCTAACATAATTCCCTGTTAAAAATTATCTTGTACGGTACAATGAGGTTGGAAGAAGTAGAAGAGGTACAAGAATATCATTGGCAGACAATATCAAAGACTGGGCAGGTCAAGATTTTTTGCATGTGGAACAAAATAATACTGTAAAATGCATCAGAATCTGGCGTTCACTGGTTTCTATAGAAGGCATTGTACTTTCATGTCGGGAGAAAACTCTTAAAATTGTTACTCTTAAAATGATTGGGTCATAATTTTCTGTGACTTTTCTGCTACACATTATAAAACATCTACTAATTCTAATGTTACCCCTTCATAATGAACTTATGTCTAACTGCCAGCAACTGTTAAAACAAAAAATAAATGCATGATTGTATTCTTTTGTTTATTATTATTATTTAAAAAATTCGTAGAATGCATTTAATTTTATCATCAGAGAAAGAAATGTATACTTTTAACCTTTAGCTGTCCTATTTACACACAATTTCACTAAATATTTTGTGTGTGATAAAAATGGAGAGAGAGAGAGAGAGAGAGAGAGAGAGAGAGAGAGAGAGAGAGAGAGAGAGAGAGAGAGAGAGAGAGAGAGGAGGAGAATCAAACAAAAAAGTTCTATGGTTGTCCGATGTGTGGCAACCCTGATAAAAATAATCTAATTTATTTTACATGTTAATTTTATTTATGTTGTTTCATAACAAACTAACATAATATCACCTGCGCATACGAATAAAACACTTAGATGTCACTTACCTTGTCGGACCAATCTACACTTGGCCTAGGCCGACATAATGTACTTATATCCAATGCCACAAATTGTCTGGGTCTATTCTTCCCATCCATATCATTTGATAACGAAACCAAAATGTTATAATATCTTTGAAAACAAACATAATTCCCAAGAATTCATCATAATCAGAACGAGAATCCATAAAAAATGTCATAATACATGGTGTCCATTTCGACAGATTTATCTCAATTGGAACAGACGTTAAAGATCTAAAAGGACAGCTCTGAACCACAGCTTACTTGAACACTAAATAGACAAGAAGTATATGACATATTCCTAGCCTGGTGACGTGACATTAACAATCATGTAATTTCATGTCGCTAAATGAGTGCATAGCAACAGGCGAAATAGCCATCGGGATGTTTGCAAATAGAAAACTATTAACAATGATATTCAAGCGGGTCAAGTCAAAGGTTAATATATGATTGCGTCCTTATTTTCTGTGACTTCTCTACCACACATTATAAACACATCAGTTAATTATAATGGTGCTCTTCATGTGCATGCCAGATTCTGATGAATTTTACAGGCTAGTATTATTTAATTCCACACTTATATCTGCATCACTGAAGATAGAAACTGCTGGAGGATTGTGTGTTGATGCATCCAATATAGTGCCTCTTCAACCTGATGGCCTTGGGTTTATGGATGGACAATCACTTATGTACCAGATTTAACTTTAGCACCAGTACAGTGGTCAATGAGATATATATAAAATATTATGTATAATTATATAATAATTAAAGAATATTCTGTTTAGAACATTATTTTTCAACTATTGCTGAATTTGTTGCATGTGCGTAGCCAGAACCAAAATGGGAACAAAGAATAGCAACACTGTTTACCTTATATGCATGTCGCACGAGACAAGAAAGGAGATCTTGGTATGGATCTAGCTGCCCCATCCTTTATAGGGTCAAAGTGACCCAGAAGACATGCTGAAGTCTGATTTATCAAGTCGAAAGGTGAAAATATTGCCAAGCAAAAAGAATTAAACAGGTTACTAAAACACTTACCTTGCCTATTAATAAAAAAATATATTTAAAAAAGTATATATAAAAAAACATACAATAAAACTAAACAGGACAATTCTCCACGTATTGGCTCAAATTGAACCTTTTTCAAGAGACAAACAACAGAAAACAACAAAATAAAAAACAAAAAACAAAATAGATGAATAGATTTCATCAAGCCCCGTCTCCATAGCGCAGGGATGGCAACGCATCTAGTAAAAGAGAAAATTCGTGCATTCATTATAAACAAACCGAAAGTGGAAAATTAGAGGCACTATAGATGACTGCAAGAATAATAAAAGAAAAAGATAAGAAAAATACCCCTTTTATCACTTTATCAGACAGGCAGGTTTTAAGAACATAGTCACAACAGGCAAGACTGAAGGGAACAGAGATAGATGGGGATGTGAGAAAATATTCGTGTGACAACCTAGCAAGGCTTGGAAACAACGATCCTGATAACAATACTGTGAACAGAGAACCATGGTCACTTACGCCAACCAGAATGGCATATGATAATGATAGATGAGTAATGATGAGGTTGTGTGGTGGTGGTGGGTTGAGTGGGTTTGGGGAAGGAAGGATACAAGACGAATCATCATTTGAAAACGCATGGAATGAATGTGAAACTAAATATAGACATAAACATATATATAAAACCAAACCTAAACATACATAGAAATGTATACACACACTAGAGTTAAGAAATAAATATATAACAAAATGGACACAGATGTGTGAAGGATACCCACACAAAATGCACAGGCATGTAAATATATCCACACATAGGAAAGGGCTCACACCAGAATAGGCATACATATTGACACAGAATGGAGATATGTGCATTAACATAAACAAGCGCTCACATAAAGATATATATATATATATATATATATATATACATAAATATGAACATTCATCCACATAAACACTTTCTCACATAAATAAAAACAATAATATGAACATTCGTACACATAGAAACATATACATATATTAATGTAAATATAAACGTTCGTTCACATAAAGATAATGCTATAACAACTGCATATGTATACATTCAAATGTGTGGGCCAAAGTAATTGTGTGGATACATAGAACCATGTAAAACGAAATGCATATACAAATAACTATACATGTGTGGGCACCCATCGAAGAGACAACTGCAATAACAACGAGGAAATAAAAATCTAAATATGTAAATGATTTAACAATAACAAAATGGCAGAGTACAAAATAATCACATATTGAAATACACAAATGAAAGAAGACATAAAGGAATTATATAGAAGTACGGCAAACACAAAAATAATAATTACTCACGAAAGTGTACAAAGACAAATAATTACAAGAATCAGTGCAATACGGGAGTAGAGAGTATAAAGAAAAGGCGGGTAACTCAAACAAAACGGTGATTAATGTTCATTCCGTGTGGTTGCAAGACTCCCATATGACAAATGAGACGATATTCCAAGGACTGACGTTGCCGGTCACCGGTATAACAACGTAACAAACCGGTTACAGAGACATCAGAGCTACCATGATGTGACAGGCTGTTAAAATTATTAGCCACTGGGGAGTCACGATGATTCGTGATATCTCTCAAATGTTCGGCGAATCTATCTGCTAAACGTCTACCAGTCTCACCAATATACTTCATATTAATAGGCAAAGGTAAATGTTTTAGTAACCTGTTTAATTCATTTTGCTTGACTATTTGTTCATTAGGTTACTGCGGCACCATCCACTTTGTCGGACACCCTCTGACCATTTGGTTATTTATATTTGAAAATATTGCAGCTATGTTGTAAAAAAGGACACAATGCATTCCATCTCCAGACTGCACCCTGCTAATATGCAGAAATTTGAGAACAAACACTGAAGTAGAAGCTGAATTTGTAGACACCGCTAATACACTCAATCGTATCACCAGTAAAATGTGGATAATCAGCTTTCTAACCATGAACAAGTTCAAAAGAGTTGTGTTTGTGAGACGGCACAATAAGCACTCTACCCCTGAGATAACATAGTACATATAGTAAAATAAGTGAAGCATATTCTATTTCAGACAATAGTTCTTACATTATTTGTTGAAATTTATCTCTTGGCAATAGCCAAAATGTCACAAACTTGTGTGGTTTGGCCATGTGATAAGGCACGATTTCCTTTCTAAAACTGTCCCACAGGGAAAATTTGAAAATTCAGGGAGGAAGAAGGAGACAAAGGAAAGTATGGATTGATAATATTAAAGACTGGACAGGATTAAGATTCTTGGCACTTATATATCGAGCAGAGAGGCATGGTAGGATTTTTGTGTTGATGTTCCAGAGCGGTATCCCTACAACCCTGAAGTTTATGGGTTTGATGATGATGTTGACTATTGCATTCTTTGTCTGGTTGCATTTTTTTTACTCTACTTGTAAGCTTCTGTGGCTATGTTGACAGCAACACAGACATTAGCAAAAAGGTTGAACATGACCGGCGTTCCGTGCCAAATAGTTCTCTCATATGGCTGGACTATTAAAGTAGTAAAAACACTGAATGTATAAGTTACCACCGCAAAATTTTGATGTGTTGTGCCATCCTTCCACATAAAATGGCAACACAGCGGATTATCATTCTCCGGAAACCGGCAGGAAATCTAGCAGGACAAATATCCTACTACAAAAGAGATCCAGTGGAAGCATGAATCCAAACACTCAAAAAAAATACAATGTACAAATAAACTAAAAAGATTCTATTTATACATTCAGTAGCGCAGCCAATGAAACATAAATGTAAAAACTATGCTAAAATTTGCTGTGAGACTGACTCACTAGCCACTGAAGCTGACATAAAATGTAAGATCCTAGAACATCAATATGTACAATGGAAGTATGTAGTACTTGTCATTTCATTTGGTAACATCAACAAGATAACTACGTATTCTTCAATCATGAGTCAATTTATTAATTGAGTTATGTCCCATTTGTAAATGTTCTTAAAGGCTAACGCATAAACAATTACAAGAAGTTAAGAGTACAACCATCTTGCTATCATTAATGTTAAGAGTACAGCCATTTTATAATTGTTATATTAACAATACAACCAGCTTTCCATTAATGTTAACAGCACAACCATCCTGTTATTAATATTTTGAGTACACTCATCAAATGTACACTAACATAAGATAACAACTGTCTTATGTTATCATGCATGTTACAAAACAACCGTCTTATGTTATCAAGCATGTTACAGATCAATCATCTTATGTTATCATGCATGTTACAGAACAACCATCTTACGTCATCAGTCAAGTTACAATATAACAATCTTATATTATCCTAAATAAATCTATCTAGCACACCATCCTGAGTGTAGATCCTGGACTCAAGGCTGAAGGACCTACTTGAAGAACTGTCCTGGCATCCTATCAACAAAGACCTGATAAATATTACAAGTTGATTTTTTTAAACTAAAGGATGCAATGCACTTTATCAAAATCCACAGCTGGATAACTGCATTAAACACTGATTGGCCAGATTGTCCATGTGTATCAGGGACAGATGGCAACCAAGCTTCCTTGTCCAACTGTTTTCTTCTATCACAGAACCGCTTGCACATGCTTCAGTGATTCTCACAATTTTGTCTGAGGAGATTAAAATATTATAGAATTAGGACATACACCACTACCTTGAAATTCAATCAGCCACAAATAATTCCTAAATAGAATACATTAACCTAACTATATCTGACAACACATGAAACAGAAGGCTGTGAAAAAGGCATGATAACCAGCACCACACGAAATCAACTATAAGAATAATTATATTACAAATATACAATACTGATAGAACTAAAGGCAAATTAAAAAAATAATGTATAATCAACTAAATTAATGAATGAGGAGGTACTTAAAGAGTCAAATGTGAAGCAAGGGTTACTTAATAATATCATAAAGAAGTAATCTTTATATTTAAGTCACATTTTAAGAGCAGGGTGGTGTGAAGAAAATAGTTACACTGGCAAATATAGCAAAGAAGTAAACAAGTAAACATGTTACAAAAACCTACTGCTAGTAGGTTATATATATAATAGATGATAGAAACAATTAAAATAAAAAGACAAAAACAGTTGATGTTTTGATCAAAGATCTTCCTTAGAACAAAAATGTTATCCGTATAATAGAGAAAAATTATTTTAAAATATGTATTTTTATGTATTAGTTACTGCCAAAATCAGATGTTTCTGATCACTGGTCAAATATAACTGCGACACAGAGCGCATTACTGTTCTTCAGATTACATTCTGCATGAAATTTTATACATTTCTAGCAAATTATTTTTCTGTATTATTCAGAGTTTTCTTATATATAAAATAAATATGTGTGTGTGTGAGAGAGAGAGAGGGAGGGAGGGAGGGAGGGGAGGGAGACGGGAGGGGAGGGAGGGAGGGAGGGAGAGAGTGAGAGAGAGAGAGAATCTTTAATTGAAATGTCAACTGTTTTCGTCCTGACTCTTATTGTTTCTATCATCTTTTTATTACTTGCGGTAAGTTTTTGCAACACATATTTACTCATTTAAAATATATTTTTTTGGTATTTGTGTTACTACCGCCCACTATCTGACTACTGGATCTTCTCTGGCTTTTCTTTTCGATAACGGTATATTACAAGGGCAAGAGTTGATACACGACTTACAGAGGATGATAGTGTGCGAAAATATTAGATAGTTTAACATCGTGGCATATCAGTCAACAGCAATCATGATACAGGATACTAAAAGTATAGAGCTGAGGAGGTACATGATCACCTACACCAGCAGGTATAGCTTTCAATGATGATGATGATTAATTCACAAAATTAATGCAGGGCATAAATATAATGAACCAAATTAGTGGTGAAAAAACAATTCAATAAGTGTATAAATAATGGACCAAATTAATGATGAAAAAATAATTTCCAGAATAGTGTATAAATAACATGAAATTAATAATTTAAATTAAATGCCAAAATTGGACAGTAAACATATAAAATTATAGCACATTGTATTTTGTACTCTAGCTAGATCACACAAGAAATTGTGTTAGTTATTCGAGAGTAAGTAAAAAAAATATTATTATAAAATAGTGGACTACATTGCTGCAGAAGTAATGTGGATAAAACAACATTTGATAATTATCACTAACGCAAAACAGCTGGTGGCAGATATGAGTATAAAACATAAACAAAAATTTCTGGATACTTGTACAATACTGATGGATAATGGTTGCCCATTTAGTTCAATGTGTGTTCTACAGGTCATGCATGACATGATATTATCTAAAGCTCATCCTTGCTTTTGTCTCTCTTATTAGAAATGATGCAAATTTATCATTTTTCACTAACAATTATTAGCTTTCCTTGAAATTATTAATTTAATTTCACTGAAAAGAGTAAAATATTTTTTTTCTTTGAATGAGTAAAATTATTAACTTTAAAACTAAAATTATTAACTTTCCTTTTTATTAAACAACTTATTTATTATATAATTTTATTTGTATTATATAACTTTCATAATTATTGTACAGTCCAATTACTAACTCCTGAAAAGAGTCAAATTATTAAATTTCCTGAATTCTGTCCAATTACTAACTCAAGGAAATAGTTTAATTATTAACTTTCCTTGAAAGTCCAATTATTAAAATTCTTAGAAAGTGTAATTTATACATTACATTAACCTTTAACAAGCCAGATTAAAAATTACGAAACGTCTCCCTGCCACCGGATTCTTTTTTGAAAATTTGCGTTATTGATGGTGACTGTTTTGAAAATGTGATAATTATTTGGTTGTTAGAGATATTTAAATAATATTTGCACATATAAATAAAGAATTGAATTATGCATATATTGGTGTAATTTATGTACATGTGTGTGTGATACCAGACGTATGAGAAAGTGGTAAAGACGTTTTTCACAAAAAAAACATATATTTTATAACAAATAAAGAGGAAAAAAATAAGTAAAACAATAACTTACCTTATTTATCGAATTCCTTGGCAACACTGTAAACTAAATCACACAAATCTGTTGTATTTATGTTCTTTCACTGCAAAATTATCAAAATATAGCCGGGGGAACTGTATAAAACATGTAGATTAACAGTAAAATAGTTCTTTGAACTTAGGCCTAGAGTTATTTTTTGTGCCACTTCAACATATTCAATATCAAACGTACAAGTCCCCAAACCAACACGGCTTTCTGTATATTCACTGCTGTGAAACTAAATAACCTAATAATTCATGATTTAAGCCACGATTCAATGTTATTTTATTCGAAATACGATGAAATAAAGGTCTATAAAACAGATCCACCATCATTTTATCGTACCGGTGTGCAGATGTGGTCAGATTAATTGCTCTTAAACGTGTACGAATAGCTAGCCATTCTCAACAACGATCATTTCGGAAGTGGGGGATGTACCGGCTTCGATTGCGCATGTCCCCAGCTATGTGCACGGACTGTGGTACGTGTAAATCTCACGATATTCTCGTTGGATGGGGCGGTTCGCCAACGGAGCGCGCCGCCATTTTGTTTTTCGGCGGCCGGAGTTGATATAGGCTTGGTGAAGGTTAAACCCATAACACTTCAGGGTCGTAGTGATGCCTCTCTGGAAACATCAACACAAAAATACCACCATGCCTCTTTGTTCTGTAACAAAAATTCCCAATTCCCAAAAATAATCAAATTATTATCTTTCCTGAAAAGAATTCAATTATTAATTTTCCTGGAAAGAGTACAGTTATTAGCACCTGGAAAGAGTCAAATTATTTAACTTTCCGGAAAAGAGTCCAACTATTTACTTTCTTGCTAAAACTACAATTATGAACTTCTGAAAGGGTCAAATTATTAACTTTCTTGCTAATAGTACAGTTATTAATACCTGGAAAGAGTCAAGTTATTTAACTCTTTCCCTACATAGCATCTTTTAATCGACCCTCAGGCTATATTTGAGATTACCTGGTGTCTTTTAAAAGATCCTTACTTATTTTTGCTAATTTAATCATTTTCGGTATTTATACCAGCGATGGTTCCAATCGAAAGTGTAAAAAATATGTTCACATTACATCTGACATGATTTTGATATCTTATTAAATCAATTTTGTAAGTTATTGATAAGTTTTGAGCATGTGTGGTATGTGACACCATTTTTCCTTATATTTTCTATATATATTTTCAAGCGAAATTATGTTTAGTGAAAGTATAACTATTTTATCTACTTTTATCGCATTAATGATTGAAATCCAACCTGGCAATATCTGGCAACATACCTAAGCAGATTTATGTAAATTTGTATGACAAATCTGACACAGATATCCAATCAAAGTCCTAGGACCGGGTCCGATTATTTGGGATTAACAAACATAATTGAATCACTATGCCTATATACTATACATTTTTTTATTCAAATTGGATTATCTACAAAATTGATACAGTTTTAGTGAACTACTAACTACTAAATAAAATGCAATCGGAGATACATAAAAAATTGTGAGCTGTGTAGGCACATCATAAGAGATTGGACCTTATTAACTCCTGAGTCAAATTATTCACTTTCTTGCTGAGAGTACAATTATTAACTCCTGGAAAAAGTAATTATTAACTTTTCTGTAAAGAGTCCAATGTTGTTGACAAAAACACATATGTGGAGACCAAATATGATAATTAGATTAAAGTGAAAATACATTATTCACTGTGTATTTCTGTGAATGAGCGTGCACTTATCAGGAAGGTGTTGAATTAAACATAAATCAGGTGTAAATGTGCACATATCAAACAGAGATGCCCTGTGGTTATACATGTTACAGTGACTAATTAGTTTTCTTTGCCTGTTTGGCTACTGTGGAGTGCAATCTTTGCTTCAAGTGTTAAATTAAAAAATCATGTGGTTGAGAGATAATGATAAAGGGTATTAATTTGCTAGTTAGCCGAAACATCATCTTCACTGCACATCAAACCATCTGTTCACAGTATCCAGATCTCCTCAAGATATCCCTCAGCAAGTAGCGACTGACCATACCCACTCTGTGTTGGTCTATATAATCTATAAATCTCTGGTTATCTGTGTATCATTCTTGCTTAGCCACACCACTCTTGACATACTGTTCATATTTGCAGATTGTCAGTCACTCGTTCTCTCTAAAAGGATTCAGAACATCAGCTTGATCAATTGTTTATCCTGTACCCATGATCACCGCTTCAGCAATCCTGTCTGGGAGTTAATTTCCTTGCAAACTGGCATGCACAGGCACAAATATGAACTAAATTCTTATTAGATAAGGCGCTTAAGATTGTGTGTACATAAAAAGATCCAAATTTTCTTGAGATATTAGACGAATATTATTATGACTAATCTTAATCTAATCTAGACGGAATAATTCCCAGTGGAAATCTTGCACAGATCAGTTCTGTCAAATCTGGGTGCCATTTCAATCCAGTCAAATTAGTTCAATTAAAAGTGACATATACGAGTCAGTTCAGTCAAGTCTGTTTGAGACAGGCTGTATGGCAAATCTATTAATTTATATATATATATACATTCATTCATTTTCCTTTTGCGCTAAAGTTAGTGCATAGGCCAGAGGTCACATCTCTCCAATTCTGTCTGTTCAAAGCTATTCTGTGCAGTTCTTGAATAGTATGAATATTGGTTGTTTTACTTTCTCTAAGTATTGTTCTTCTGGATGTTTCTTTTGGTCTACCCCTTGCTCTTTTGCCTGCAGGTATCCATTCAAGAGATTGGTGGTGTATTCTGTTGGTGTCTGCGCGTACGACATGCCCGATGTAGGACCAACGGCGTTTTCTGATAACATCTGTGATGAAATTTTGATGTGTTTCTTCTCTGATTTTATCATTCGATGTGAATTCACTCTAATGGGTGTTAGTTATCCTACGAAGACATTTGTTCTCGAAACTCCGTAATTTCTTTTCAGAAGATAAAGAGCTTTTCCAGCTCTCACATCCATATGATAGCACCGGAATAACGCAGGAATTAAATAAGCGCATTTTCGTGCGTGAGCTGATTGACTTTGACTTCCAGATATTAGTCTGTTAAATGCACTTGATGCTAGGGCAATGCGAGTTGTAATTTCTTTCATGACATCACCATCGAGTGTTAATTTGCTTCCTAGATAGGAGAATTTCTGTACTTTTTCAAGTTGTTGTCCATTTAAAGTAATTTCGTTAGGTGAATTGGTGAAGTCCATAATTTTTGTTTTTGATGAATTGATTTGGAGACCTATTTGTCCTGCAATGAGTTGTAATCTATCAGTTTTTGTTTGTGCATCTTGATGGTTTTCACTCAATAGTGCAAGATCATCGGCAAAATCCAGGTCTTCTAATGTTTTATTTATCCATTATATATATATATATATATATATATATATATATATATATATATATATATATATATATATACTCTAATATATATATATATATATATATATATATATATATATATATATATATATATATATATATATATATATATATATATATATATATATATATTAGAGTAATTCACAGGCAAGTCATATAGCTATGTCATCAATTTTTCATAATAGTGGTAAAAATGTGTCATACATTGCTGTGTAATAGCAGTATAGATATGTCATTAATTGTTGTGTAGTAGAGTAGTAGCATTATAATTGTGTCATCAATTGTGTAGCAGTAGCAGTAAAGATGTGTCATTAATATTCTTTGAAGTACTAGCTATTTAGATGTGTCATGAGTTGTGCAGTAGTAGTATTAGCAGTATAGATGTATCATTCTTTGTTGTCTTCGTCCCTAAGGTGGTCACCAAGAAACCGAAGTATGTCCTCCTTCTGTTGTTCATCTTCAGGACACAGACTATCAATGGCTTTAGATGTGTCTGTCTGCTGTCTCATCACCTTGAATGCATGCATGTCCTTTAGGCAAATATCCTGATAATATAAACCACTAAAGGATGCCAAAAACAACAATTTATGCATGCACACAACACAGGCAAGGGCACTGACAACAAAGATGGTAGCTATACCTACAGGGCATATATGCATCAGTTAGGGCACTTGTAAATATTCCTGAAGGATGTACAAAGCAAATGGGGAATGGTAGGGTTGCAAAAGTGGTTGAAAACAAATAAAATTTAACACAATTTTTTTTTAATGAAGCAAAATAGCAGCTATGGTAACTAATGGCCATGAGAAAACTAAGTAACAAAAGTCTAGAAAATATATTGCAAACATTAACAGAACAAAACTGTTGAGTATGATTACAGGATTGAACTAACTAATTGTATCATGCAAATGATATCATCCAAACAGAAAAAGAATCAAATATGTACAGTTTTAACTTGGACAAAAACTAAACATGCTCAGTTATTTAACTAAGCACATACTAATATATGTTCTTCAAACCCCATTACTTGAATAAACATTAACCAATAAATTGCACAATAAATTACACTTCAATACATTTCACAATCAAACACAATTGCAACATCAATTGTCCACTTAATTACAAAGCTAATAAATTAATCACAATTCATTATTTTAAAAATAATCATATAATTAATCAATTTAAAAATTCCACTACACGGTCATGCATTAATTACAGGGTGACATCAAACTAATTGCCTATACCAACAAAGCCACCCTTCCCCCACACACATACACACAAATAAGACTATTTCCATCATCAAGCTCCGGTTACAAGCTGCAAGTTTTCCAACTAAAATCCAATCAATCTCTTGATACAGATTTCTATCAACACACACAAGCATAAGCAAATGATATTAAATGCGGTTAGAGCTCTACATTTACAACAGTGGCCACAAGCCATCTTTTCTGGCCCACAAGGCTAATCTAATAGTATTATATGTGATGGTCCCTAAAAATGTATGCTACCTGTAGTTCAAATGAATTTTGTTAAACTTGTTTGATTACATACAACATGAAAAACATTTCAGTCCATTCTACCAAGCCATAAATGTTACTACTTGCGATTTACAAATCAAAACAGAGAGGTGTTGGTTCTTTCTGTGTCCTTTTCATGACAGGATCCAAAAGGAAGGATAAGAACAGTCAGTAACACTGTGACCTATCATATATGTTGTAAAAGGTAACTAAGGAGGACTGGACAGTTTAGGCTACTATCTGTCTGTCCATACTGCATGTTCACCATTTGGGAGTTGCATGGAAGTGGTACTTGTTGCGGTGTGATAAAGATCACCTGCCCTTGCTGTCACCACATCATGTACAGTGAGCTATTAAATCTACCCTCCAACAGAAAAAAACTCCTTACCAAGAGTCAAAGGCGGAACCCTAGCTTCTCGGCCATGCAACAAACTTGGCTACTTGATTCTGAAACTGTCACATTGACTCGCCACACACAAAGAGATGATAAAGTCTAATGTGCCTGACTGAAAGGCCAAAAGTCACAGATATCACAGCTAAGCTGTAAACCATGACACACTGTATTCCATTATCCAGACTACATCCTGCTAATCTGCAGCAGTTTGATAACAAATGCAGAAAAAGTGGATGGAGAGTACTCAACTGTATGGAATGCAACTTTTAACAATGTTCACGATGCACACCCACACAATTTCAGGGTAACTTCAGGCACCAGTGATGGCAGCTGGTAGAACATGTATTCAAGCTGTGGACAATAGTGACATTTCTTCATAACAATACATAATGAACACTAAAGTTTGTAGCTGCTCAGTTAGCCCCACCTACAGATCATTCATTCTACTCATGCACTAAATGTATGGAGATATCTAAAGATGATGTCAGTACTTCCAAGCTAGCTGACTGCAACTAAAAGTGCACACACAGATAAGAGACAGGTGTCTGGTTTTTACAAATTCTAGTGGCAAAGTATGAAACACAACTCTAACTAGAAGTTTCATACAACAACTCTAACTAGAAGTTTCATACAGAAATGTACGTCTGTTACATATATGGTGCTAATAAACATCTGCTACTTTCGTTGTTATGCCCAATAAACATCTAGTACTTTTGATCTGAGACATATAATCCTCTAGTAATTTTATTTTGAGGCATATAATCATCTAGAACTTTTCTTGACCTGGATACAAAAATTGGAGTTTTTTGGTGAATATAAATATGTTACTTCTATGTTTGAACGTATAAATATGTTATTTTCGTGCATATAAACATTTCTGTATATCAATAATTTGTATACAAACATGTCGCTTTTGTTAACTATGCATGCAAATGTGTTATTTTAGTTACTTATGCATGTAAACGTATGTTACCAAATTTACATATGCATATAATTTAGTTATATTTGTTATAACTTGTTAATTTAGGTACCTATGAAAGTAAACTTGTTACTTTGGTTGCATATGCATGTAAACTTACCGTATTACTTTAGTTACCTATGACAATAAACTGTTGTTATTTTGCTTACCTGTGCATTTAAACTTCTATTACAGTACTTTAGTTACATATGATAATAAACTTGTTACTTTAGTTACCTATGATAATAAACTTGTTAGTTTAGTTACCTATGATAATAAAATTCTGTTACTTTAGTTACCCATGATCATAAACTTCTACTTTAGTTACCTATGCATATAAACTTGTTACTTTAGTTACCTATTATAATAAACTTTTATTACTTTAGTTATATATGCATATAAACTTTTTACTTTAGTTACTTATGATAATAAACTGTTGTTATTTTTGTTACATGCGCATGTAAGCTTCTGTTACTTTATCTACCTATGATAATATACTGGAAGACAATGAGAGATGAGAGACTCTAATGAGGATCAAGACATTGGAAGACAATGAGAGTGGAGAAACACAAAGATAATGAGGATCAGATATTGGAAGACAATGAGAGATGAGAGACTCTAATGAGGATCAAGACATTGGAAGACAATGAGAGTGGAGAAACACAAAGATAATGAGGATCAGATATTGGAAGACAATGAGAGTGGAGAAACACAATGATAATGTGAATCAGATATTGGAAGACAATGAGAGTGGAGAAACTCAATGATAATGAGGATCAGATATTGGAAGACAATGAGAGTGGAGAAACACAATGATAATGAGAATCAGATATTGGAAGACAATGAGAGTGGAGAAACACAAAGATAATGAGGATCAGATATTGGAAGACAATGAGAGTGGAGAAACTCAATGATAATGAGAATCAGATATTGGAAGACAATGAGTGGAGAAACTCAATGATAATGAGAATCAGATATTGGAAGACAATGAGAGTAGAGAAACTCAATGATAATGAGGATCAGATATTGGAAGACAATGAGAGTGGAGAAACACAATGATAATGAGAATCAGATATTGGAAGACAATGAGAGTGGAGAAACTCAATGATAATGAGAATCAGATATTGGAAGACAATGAGAGTGGAGAAACACAATGATAATGAGAATCAGATATTGGAAGACAATGAGAGTAGAGAAACTCAATGATAATGAGGATCAGATATTGGAAGACAATGAGAGTGGAGAAACACAATGATAATGAGAATCAGATATTGGAAGACAATGAGAGTGGAGAAACTCAATGATAATGAGAATCAGATATTGGAAGACAATGAGAGTGGAAAACTCAATGATAACGAGAATCAGATAATGGAAGACAATGAGAGTGGAGAAACTCAATGATAATGATGATCAAACTAGTTCAAACTGTGTGTGCACTTTGACACTGTGTCAGTAAATGGCAGCGAACAAGCATGCAAATGAGATACCTTGAAGGTGATAAAAATGTCTGGTTCCTAGTGCCTGCTGGACTAGGCATCAACCTTATGAGAAATGGGATTTTGGTTGTGTATTTATGGCCTGTTTTATCTTGCATACGGTCATAAAGCAAACAAGTAGCTAGTTAAGCAGTATGTCTTATGAATGAATCTTCCATAAGATCATTTCATTAATTAAGCAGTATCTTGTCTTGAATGAACTTTCAATGGGATCAAGTTACAACCACAGAACATTTATGTTTGTTTCTTTCTCTTTTGTCCTCCATCTTTGTTATCATATTTCTCCCAAACACCTCCATTCCTGTGCCCAGAGTTAGTTTCCAGGCAGTGTGATCATTGGCTAGAGCTTCCTAATTTTTAGGTTTGACAGAAAAATCTTTCATTGAAGATTTACAGATATCTTGGTACACCAGAAGTGGTCTATGAAAGACATATAAATTCTCTATGAAGGACCTATTAACCTTCAGAAAATTCACCACATAGCACAATAATTATAATTATAATAAAACCTATAACCTGTCAGAGTCATAGGATACCACACTGGAGAAACCCTCCAAACACCACCGTCCTCAGCCATTCGGATGAGTAAAAAAATCATGCCAAGGTCATTCCTCGTTATCGATTCAGGATTTTCTTTGTCTGACTTTTCTTCTTCTACCTTTGCCCACTCCTAGCTAAATAGTTTTAGTAAGTGAATAGTGTCTCGTTACATGTCCAAATCAAACAAGTTTACACCATTTCACCGCTGCTACAAGCGTTACTCAATAATTATAAGTACATGGAAAAAAACATGTAATCTAAAGCTTTTTATCAACCATACACGCATAAAATTCCCAAAATCAGTTTTAACAAGCATAAATCATTGAAAACTAGAAAAAAATTATACAGTTTTTAACAAGCATGCATGAAAATTGAATAATTTAATGGTTTTGATAAGAAAATATGAAACATCGGGGGAAAAATTATAAGGTGTTTATCATGCATGATAAGAAAAGTGAAACAATTCTAGGAAGGTTTTTATCAAATATTCATGAAAGATGGAAAACTTCTAATGTTTTTACCAAGCATACATCAAAAGAAATGTTTGATTCAATTAATGAAACCGAAATGAACAAATTAACAAATAATTAAATGAAGGTTTTTATTACGCATACACTAAAAAAAATGGTGGGAGGGGTGAATCATATAAACTTTATCCATTGCTTCAAGTTTTGAATTTGGCATATTTTTTTTGTTAATTTTGAAAGTTACCATTTCTATAATTCTCTGATGTTCTATTTTCTATCAAACTGAGTTATGAACCAACAGCAGTGAACTGGCAAGAACTGACCCATAGGTAATCTGTCTGCTCCTACAGTGTATGCAGGCTAATGTCTCCTGTGACTCACTGAATGAACATACCCCTCATTCTATCTCATAACATTAATACCAAATTATGGAACTCTCTTGTAGCAGGACAATAATCCTATTAGATTTCCAGCAAGATGTAGCCCAGGGAACGGAAATGTTTTGTCTCACCGTCTTATTTGCGAAATGGGCAGACACATCCAACTTCAGCATGAGAAACTGAATTATACTGAATCTTTAGTTTTCGGAACACTCAGTTTGTTCTGTGCACAGCTACATTCCCTTTAATAATGTCCTTCGTATGCAGATCAGATAATGGTTTGTGCACATGCAAAGCTGCACAAATTACTGAAGTGGTACTTGTAAACCTATTAAAGTTGCAGTTCTGTATTTTGTATGTGGGTGTTAAATTCCATGTACAACAAGCTGACAACAAGCAGCGCTGCATAAAGGAAACGTTGAAATCATATTCTCTTCATCTTCTTATTCTATATTCATTCTACCACTTAGCAGGATGTAGTTCAAAGAAGGAAATGCATTATCTCATGGTTTACAGCTTGGCTGTGATATATCCAACTTTCGGTCTGACACATCCAACTCCAAATGGCTTTCGATGACTTTGACCCTCTATAGGATGGGACAGCCGAATCCATACTAGAAAACCTCCACAGTCATTTCTTACAACATGCATGGCAGTTAACAGTTGCACTATTCTTTTTTTGCTCCCCTTTTGGAGCCCAAAAATATGTGGATGCCTCTTCAATTTGTAAGCTTGTATATGAATTAAGCTTCTGGTGATCTGACTGCTTTGTTTCCAAAATATTTAGGTATCGTCTGACAAATTTCATCTCGGTGGAATAGTAAAAACATTGAATGTATTAGTTAACGTTGCCAAAATCGGATGATGTGTCTGACCACTGGCACAATTAAAAAAACTGGGACACAACAGATTTCTGTTCTCTGGACTATGTACTGCTGGAAATATTTCAAGATAATTGTCCTGTTATACAAGAAATTAAATGGGAGTTTGAGAATGAATGCCTCAATATAAAGATTCTCCATATTGTTCCACAAAATATAAACAAATTAATAGAGAAAAAAAAATCTAACAATAAATAGAACCAGAATAATAAATTTTTTTTGCATTCTTGGTGAAATAATCTCCATGTGGTATTGCTCAAGCCCTTTGCCCGATGTTCATATGGTGGTGGATTTGATACCTGGCTGCAACATCTTGTTCACAGTGTTTTTTTAAAATTTAGATCCTGAGGATTACTACTTGAAGCTATGGCACAACTGGCTCTAAGTGGTATTATCAGCATGTGGCAATATGCTGGGAGTACACATGGAATATTTTAATGCAGTGAAGTTAATCCTCTATACCTTTTATTTTTTTTAAAACAATTATTTTAAAATCTAACTAATATTTTTTTAAACTAACATTTAAAAAAATGTTATCAGGTCAAAAAAATCATCCCAATAATAAAGAGGCTAGCTTACCATCTCTGACTCTGTCGCAGTTAATTCTGTCGGATGAACTACTTCAGATGATTCTGGTCGTTGTTGCTCAGACAAAAATGACTTGTCATTTAGCGGGGATCCTGGTGTAATCTAAGAAGGGAAAATTAACCAGAAAATTATCCTTTACCCAGATTTTAATCTGCTAATTTATAACTTTTTATGCTGGCGTAAAAAGATCAATCTTATCAAACATTAGGGACAGACAGTCAAGATTTCTAGGGCATGTGCTGAGAAGAACACAGCTTGAACCACTGGAAAGAACAAAGGCAGAAGAGATAGGGGTCGATAAAGAGAAAAGTTGCTAGATGGACTAGTATTGTGGCATGGTAGAAGTTCACCAACCAAGATTATTGACAACACAAGAGACAGAGAGTCGTGGAGAAACATGATTGCCTACGCCAGGGGTCTGCAACCTTTTACTAACTGTGTGCCAACTTAAGGTTTAAAATTATTCAGAGTGCCAACATCACATATCATTTTATACAAGTTTCTGAGATTTCACATATAGACTGTTCCCCTGACGTTAAGTCTGCATGCCATTTGAAATTGCTTGGTGTGCCACACATGGCACGCACACATTGGCACGCGTGCCATGGGTTGCCAACCCCTGGCCTATGCCATTCGGCATGGCACTTGATTGATTGATTAAAATGATAACTTTGCACGGTCAGAGGTTGACAGCATGCACACTCTACCAAGATTTCTATGAGGTAGCTTAAAAAAGTTCCCATAATTAGTAGATTATATAGAAATGAGTAACAATAGACTTGTCTACAATAAATTTCCTTCAATGTTCTTTCTGCAACTACACACTTTCAGCACAATGCATACAGGTGCTGGAAGCATTTGTGGAACCCATTCTTTGACACCTCTCTCATTTGTCTTGTTGCATTGGTGATAACATCATCTGTATCCGATTTGCTGTCTTCAGTGTCGATTTCATTTGAGAAAACAAGAAAAAACATCAGCCTGTGCATGGTCAGGAGAATATGGAGGCCGTTTTAATGGATCGATTTAGCTTTACATCTGGTGCCGTGCCACAGATTTTTCATTTGTGCAAGTTTTGAAGTTGCTATTGCAATTTTTATCTTGATTTCTGTAGCACAATCCCATAAACTTGAGTACAATGGCAAACTGCTGAATTCAAATATTACCTAGAACTCACTACAGTCAAAAAGTGATGGGTTGATTACATACTGATTCAATCAATCAATCAAGTGCCATGCCGAGTGATATAGACAATCATGTTTCTCTACAGCTGCTCTGTTTCTTCAGTTAATAAGTTCAGTTGATGACTTCTTTTTGTGCCGGTGACAACCACGAATTATAAAATGCTACATCTATTCTATATTAATGTATGGCTCAGAAACATGGACATTAAACAAACAATTAGAGGACAGAATTGATGTCTTTGAGATGTGGGTATATAAGAATAGGGAGAACATCATGGAAAGAGAAGAAAAAAAAGAGGTTCTAACAACACTCAATACGAAAAAATAATTATTAAAGGAAATACAGATCAAGCAAATAAAATACTTTGGACACATTAAAAGACATGATAACTTGCTGAAGACCTAACTTGAGGATAAAGTCGAAGGGAGACGAACAAAAGGTAGGCAGAGATACAAGTGGGAGAGTAACATCACAAGATGGACAGATTACAGTCTAGCAGAGTGCACCCCCAAAACAAAAGACGGGGGATTTTGAAGGTTGATGCAGCCAACCTTCATTGCAGTGACGGAACTTGATGACGATGATAACAACCCATCCAGAATATCTCTCTTTGTCTTCCTCTGTCTCTTCTCCCCTTGATCTTTCCAGTGAATACTAAATTTTCTTGGATCAGGGGGTACTGAAAGAACATGAGACAGTTGTTTTTTTCATGGCACACAATCTGGTCAGGATGTACTGAAACAACATGAGACAGTTGTTTCCTTTATGGCACTCAATCAGGTCAGGATGTACTGAAACAACATGAGATAATTGTTTTTTTCAAGGCACACAATCTGGTCAGGAAGTACTCACACAACATGAGATGATTTCTTCTTTCAATTTTTAGGAATTACAAGCAGCAGTATCATTTAGCACAATTGAGAAAAGTGATGGATTCTCAATAGCTTTGTTTCATATCAAAAAGACTATTTCTCAGCAGTGTAATAATTTGAGAAGAAATCTCCAACTCAGAAAGGGTAAAAGCATATTTATTTAGATGGCATGATGTAGGGACTTCTACAAGAATAAAGTCTCACTACACATGCATGCTATCTACTAGAGATGTGCATTTGTGTAGAGGTTGGTCTGATATGTCTCTTGAAAGTCTCGCCTTCCACATGTGATGATGATGATGATGAAATAAATTTTTCTGTGAGTTAGTAGCTCTTCTTGACAATCAATAGTATTTCTGACAATCTCACAGATCCTTCTCAGTTGTGTAACTGAGGAGAAACTTGAACTCATATACGGTCCCAAAGACATGGATATGTAACGTGATGTTTATGGATGCAAGTTTAATACCGAAAGGAGACATTCCAGTGTGTCAGTATTCCAGGATTATCACGTCCACAGCACACACTTCTGGGGCAACTAACTCATCATTCTTCTGTCAGATTTCTTGACCCCTTCGCAGTGGTGGAACATCTAGCATTCCCCGTCACCTTCACAGTGGTGGAACATCTAGCATTCCCCGTCACCTTCGCAGTGGTGGAACATCTAGCATTCCCCGTCACCTTCGCAGTGGTGGAACATCTAGCATTCCCCATCACCTTCGCTGTGGTGGAACATCTAGCATTCCCCGTCACCTTCGCAGTGGTGGAACATGTAGCATTCCCCATCACCTTCGCAGTGGTGGAACATGTAGCATTCCCCGTCACCTTCGCAGTGGTGGAACATCTAGCATTCCCCGTCACCTAGTAGTCTACCACAAAAGTATGTCCACTGATCGGCATGCATCTCTTCATCATACATGTGGACTATTTGATAAAAGACAAAAGTTAAGAAATTGAAACAGGAAGAAAGTCTCACTAAATATGTATATCATCTACTAGAGATTTTCTATTGTGTAGTGATTGGTCTACTTTCAGTGACACAAGGAAAATATTGACGTTTAAACAAATTATAAACACATTAAAAAATGAGAATGATAAAATGCTAATTCTATTCCTCTTCAGTGTTCATTCTCAAACTCTCAGTGGATCACTTTTAGAACAATGGTCCTAATGGGACCTAAGAGAAACGAATGTAAAAGAAAACTGGCTAAAGAGCATGGTTCTTTCCCGAAAACTACAATATTTTGGCCATATTAAACACCATGACAGCCTAGAGAAGACCATAATGGAGGGAATCATGCCTGGGAGACAAACAGTGAAGCGGCAGACCACGAAGAAAATGGACAAAAGTCATCAAAGACCACCTGAACATAACAGTAACAGAAGCAGGAAGACTAGCTCAAGATCAACAGAAGTTTCAACAGGCTGTAATAACTGCTACATCCTGTTCAGGATGCTACCTGACGATGATGATGGTCCTACTGTATTTCTAGCAGGATGTAGTCCAGATAATGGAAACGCGTTATGTCTCTGTTTTATTTGTGTCAATGGCCCGACACATCCATCTTTAGTAGACCATCTATTCTATATTAATATATGGTTCAGAAACAAGGACAATGAACAAGCAACTAGAAGACAGAATTGATGCCTTTCAGATGTGGATACATATAATAAGGAGAACTTCACAGAAATAAAACAAACAATGAGGTTCTAACATCGTATGAGAAAGTTGTTAAAGAAAATAAAAATTTTTTTAATAAGTATTTTGGACATCTTAAAAGACATGACACCTTGTTGAAGACCTTACTTGAATTTAGATTCGAGGAGAGGTGAGCAAGAGGTAGGCAGAGACACAAGTGGGAACGAGAAACATCATGAGATGGACAGGTTACAGTCTAGCAGAGTGCACGACCAAAGCAAGAGAAAAGGGATGTTGGAGGTCCATTACAGCCAAACTTCATTGTGACGACAGCACTTGAGGATGATGGTCACTGGTGAAGCCTTCACACCTTCCAAGAAACATAGAAATGGGATCATGAGATTAATCACAGGCAACATTCTATGTGGATATTGCATTTAATCTGATTCTATATTCAGAGAAGACTTTGTAGTGTACCTTGACTGTGAAATTCTGTATTGACTCTGACAACGCTGCATTGTCCCTGACTGTCTTCTCCAAATGTGAAGGTCTGATGAGAGGAGAAACTGCTCCTCCTCTACCTGACTTGTGATTGCGTAAGTCTGGGCTGACAGCTGGTGAGCGAGCAGGGGAATGTGAACCGGCTGCATCTAGGTGATATGTGCTTCCCATATCTGGCAACAGACAATGAAGACATTAGAAATTATTTCATATCTTTTCAAAACCTCACAAGTGCATAATCAAATGGTTCTAATAATAACAAGTAATGTCAAGTTTACAACACTTCATAACTCCTAGCATAGCACTTACATAGAACACAGGTTTTTGAGTTTCACTTGTTGAAAACTGGCAGACTATCACTATTTTTGTCTTTACACCCCACATCCCTTTACTGAGTCTGTCAGTTGTCATCAAGTGAAATTCAAATATGTGTTTTCTATGTTAAGTACTACTGTTATTCAGTTTCACAGCAGTATTACCTTTTATTGAACTCCTAGTATTTACATCTCATCCTTCAGTTCTGCTAGCAACACTAACACAATAAGTCAAACCTTCGCTTCTCCCTCATGCCATTAACAAAAGTCAAACCTTCGCTCCTCCATCATGCCATTGACAATAAGTCAAACCTTCACTTCTCCCTCATGCCATTAACAATAAGTAAAACCTTCACTTCTTCATCATGCCATTGACAATAAGTAAAACCTTCACTTCTTCATCATGCCATTGACAATAAGTCAAACCTTCGCTTCTCCCTCATGCCACTAACAAAAGTGAAACCTTCACTTCTCCATCATGTCATTGACAATAAGTAAAACCTTCACTGCTTCATCATGTCATTGACAATAAGTAAAAACTTCACTTCTTCATCATGCCATTGACAATAAGTCAAACCTTCACTTCTTCATCATGCCATTGACAATAAGTAAAACCTTCACTGCTTCATCATGTCATTGACAATGTCAAACCTTCTTCACTTCTCCATCATGTCATTGACAATAAGTAAAAACTTCACTGCTTCATCATGCCATTGACAATAAGTGAAACCTTCACTTCTCCATCATGCCATTGACAATAAGTAAAACCTTCTTCACTTCTCCATCATTCAATAAATCAAACTTTCACTGCCTTATTTTCTACAACTATCTATCTATCTATACACAATTTAGTTCCCTGTGGAGCACGCCCTCAACAAAACTCATCTTTAACTATCAAACCATCAAAGTTGTAGAGGTACTAAAATAGATGTACCAACACACAGAGTCCTCCAGCGATTTCTATCTTCAACGATGCGGATGAGTGTGGAAAAATTGTGTCATGTCCAGTCTGATATTTTCTTCCCATGATTTTCAATTCACTCTCTGCTTCTTCCACCCTCAGCTGTTCCCTGCAATACTGTTTTTGACATGGAATCATGTGTGAAAAGTGTGTTGTTGCAAGGAATATGTATACATATTCAAACCATTCAAGTTCTCATTATTTTATTATTGAAAGTATTGATTCTTATGAACATGCAAGATTCTCTACTTTATTTTTTACATACATATTTTTCTTATGTTCTCTTTAGGACAAGCACAAAATTCGCCTATACCACTTGATGTACATGTGGGAAAAACCCAAATACAATGAAGTACTTTTAAGTTTTTAAACCTGTCATAAGAACACATGCAAACACAAGTCCAGCAGCCACTCCATAAGACCACACTCACAAAAATGCAGGTTACAATGAGAACAAATACTGACTTTGGGTAAAGTTACTACAGCAATATGGTATGGTTAATGTAAGATGTTATTGTAATATATGGTAAAGTTATGGTTACTGTAACAACACACGGTTATTACAACAATATGGCTATTGTGTGATATGCCTATATGGTCCTCACATGGTTATTGTAACAGTATATGGTTAGTTTGGTTAGGGTAATATTATATGGTTATTTCGTGGTTAATATATGGCTATTGTATAGATCAGGAAAGAAATAGAAAAATATATCAGCGGGTACTGGACATATAATGACAGAATGATGTTGCTAAAGATCAAAGCAAAACCGTTTGATCTGGCCATTATACAAACTTATGCACCAACTACAGATTACACTGAAGAAGAAATAGAACAGTACTACGAAGATCTACAACAACTACTCAAACCAGTAAAATCAACAGACATTTTAATAGTCATGGGAGACATGAATGCAAAAATAGGGAAAGGAAGACATAAGAACATTGTAGGGCAATTCTGACTAGGGACAACAAATGACAGAGGAGAAAGACTTATACAGTTCTGTGAGGAGAACAATATGATCATATGTAATACATTCTTTGAACATGAAAATAGAAGATTATATACATGGAAAAGCCCTGGAGACAGAAAGAGGAACCAAATAGATTACATTATGATCAACAATAGATTTAGAAATAGTGTCAAAAACATCAAAACATACCCTGGTGCAGATAT
This sequence comes from Meghimatium bilineatum, assembly GCA_034231615.1. Taxonomy (NCBI): domain Eukaryota; kingdom Metazoa; phylum Mollusca; class Gastropoda; order Stylommatophora; family Philomycidae; genus Meghimatium; species Meghimatium bilineatum. Next base: position 38,105,845 of record CM067304.1, read on the forward strand.
CAACTCTGACCATAATCCAGTGTTGTGCAAAATAAATGTCAAACTTAAAAAGATAGTAAATAGAGGAGTCCAAGAACCAAAGATAGACGCATCAGCACTAAAACAACAAGACATACAACAAAAATACCTTGTAGATGTAAGGAATAGATATGAACAACTAATGATAGAATGCATGGAACAATACAGAAGGGAAAATCCAGAGGAGAAAATATACAATAAATGGGACAGCCTAAGGAAAAGTATTCAAACATCAAGTGAAAATTTACCAATAGGAAATACCAAGAAAAAACAAACATGGATGACAGATGAAATATTAGAGAAAATGACAGAAAGAAAGAAAGCTAAAAATACGCCTAAATACTCAATTATAGACAAGGAGATACGTAACATGTGCAGAACAGCGAAAATGCAATGGCTAGAAACAAAATGCAGAGAAATAGAGGAGATGTCCATACAACAGAATACAAAATTAATGCATAAGGAGATAAGACTGATCACAAATAAGAAAAATCCTATAAATGGGGGTGGCTGCATTAGATAAAAATGGTAAAATAATATTTGATAAAACAGAAGCACTCACAAGATGGGCAGATTATGTAACAGAACTGTTTGATTACCAACGGAACAAAAAAACCAACAATACACAACAATGATGGACCAGCAATACTGAAATCAGAAGTAGAATATGCAATAAGTTCAATAAAATGTGGAAAGGCTGCAGGCTCTGACAACATAACAGCAGACATAATAAAAACTCTAAATGAGTTTGGTGTAGATACTATCACAGAAATTTGCAATGACATATACGAAACAGGCCATATACCTAAAGACCTAACATCATCAATATTCATACCACTACCTAAGAAGCCCAGGGCTGTGGACTGTACAGAATATAGAACAATAAGTCTAATGAGCCATCTAACTAAAATACTTCTCAAGATAATACATGAAAGAATTAAGAACAAGATAGACATGGAGGTCGGTGAAGAACAATTCGGTTTTAGGAAAAACAAAGCAACCAGAGAAGCTATACTTAGTATCCGGCTAGTGATAGATATATAGAAGTCCAAAAAAGTATCTATATTTGCTTCATAGACTACAGCAAGGCCTTTGACAGAGTCCAACATGAAAAATTAATCAAATGTCTTCAAGAAATAGGCATAGATGGAAAAGACATCAGACTGATTAGAAATATATATTGGGAACAAACTGCATCAATAAGGTCTGAAAACAGCTACTCTCCATACATAGAAATAAGAAGAGGGGTAAGAAAAGGCTGCATTTTATCACCAAGCCTATTTAATATCTACACAGAGAATATCTTTAAAAATATAGAAGAAATACGAGGACTCAAGATCAATGGGAAAATAATAAACAACATTAGATATGCAGATGACACTGTTCTTTTAGCAGAAAGTGAACATGAACTACAAAGACTAATAGATCAAGTCAATAAATCAAGTAATGAATATGGACTGGATATAAATATTCAAAAAACAAAAACCATGATAATCAGCAAAGACACAGAAGAACAGGAGGTAAACATAAACATACATGGAGAGAAACTACAACAAGTAAAACAGTATCAATATCTTGGACACATAGTCACAAATGATGGCAGATGTGAAACAGAAGTTAAAAGGCGAATAGGAATGGCTAAAAGTACCTTCAATGGCATGAGGAAATTATTAATATCTAAACAAATTACAAACAAGTTAAAAATGAGAATTATAAAATGCTACATCTATTCCATATTAATGTATGGCTCAGAAACATGGACACTAAATAAACAATTAGAAGACAAAATTGATGCCTTTGAGATGTGGGTATATAGAAGAATAGGGAGAGCATCATGGAAAGAGAAGAAAACAAATAAAGAGGTGCTAAAGACACTTAATATGAAGAAAGAACTACTAAGAGAAATAAAGATCAAGCAAATAAAATACTTTGGACACATTAAAAGACATGACACTATATTGAAGACCTTACTTGAGGGTAAAGTCCAAAGGAAGCGAGCAAGAGGTAGGCAGAGATACAAGTGGGAGAGTAACATTACATGATGGACAGGTTACAGTCTAGCAGAGTGTACCACCAAGACAAGAGACAGGAGATGTTGGAGATACGTTGCAGCTAACCTTCGTTGCGGAGATGGCACTTAATGATGATGATTGTATGTTTAATATAATATATGTTTATTGCATGACCAATATGATACATGGTTACTAAATGGTTAAGATGGCTAATATTTGAGGATTAATATAATAAATGGGTAGTGCATGGTTAATATAATATATTTGGTCCCCTTGATGCCAAGAAAAAGTCATAGATTCTTTAAAGGTTATCAAGGTATTTTACATTTTATTGATATCTTCTTCTTCTTCAGCATACATTCTCAAACTCCTGCTGAATTCTCTTGTAGCAGGACATGTCCTACTAGATTTCCAGCAGAATGTAGTCCAGAGAATGGAAATGCGTTGTGTCGCCGTTTTATTTGCGCCAATGGCCTGACACATCCGTCTTCGGCGGTATTTTATTGATATAAATCTTGTTTATCCTCCAAAACTCATTCTTACATATATTCGTTTAGCAATATTCCATGACTGTAGAAAATTCATATTTTGTGGTCTTTCTGTTATTAACCTTTAGCACGCCATCATGGCAAATAAACACAGACTTCTGGTCGCAACCCACTGAATGCTGTGGTAGCTTAATTGTGACACATCGCTACGCAGTTTGGTAACTACAATACAAAACTTTTTCTTCAGATTTTTATTCCGGATAAAGTAGCAAAACTCCTAACATTAAATCTAGCTTCATTGTCCCTGCAATGCTGTGTGCAAACAAAAAATTGGCTAATCTGAGAAAATTTTAGATTTTAGTCCATTGCTTGAATCTTTGCAAATTGAGTTGAAATTGAAGCAATTTTTAGTGAAATTCTTATAGGTTGTGTTTTTAATGATGAGGGATTGTTGGGGATTACATTTATTTTCAAATAAGATATGAAATCGTTAGTTTCATTATGAAATTACATCAGAAACATTAGGTCTAGACATTCTGCATTGAATACATCTTGCTGTGTGTGTTGAAGAAATATCCCTAGGTCTAGTCAAGATTGGATCGATAAGTGACATATACATGTTTTATTTATTTTCACAGATGATATTATGAGTACTCTAGTTAGGTTATGAAATAACATTACAAATATCATGTATCAGCATACTGGAAGGGCATTTCTCGTGTCCAAACACGTCAGTCATTTTATATTAATTTTTTGTGTGTGCATTTTCATCGTCACATTTTTCTCACATATCACATATAATACATACACCAACAAAACTTACGTCATTAGATTCAGTATTCAAGTCTTATTTCTATTTCAAAAATATATATACAAAACTCTCCAAAATTAACAAATGTATTGCATTCTCCTAACATCCACCTAAATTATGGAACTGTCATAAAAGGATCCAGTGTGCAGAGGGAAAGTTACGTAATTTTTATTGGGCGTGGTAAAGGTTAAATGTCTTCAGTCCAGTCTATTGTCTAATTTTCACCAATAGTTAATTTTAGGTACTTTTTTCATGGCATAATCGCCATTTACTGATAATAACAGAAAGAAAATTTAGAAATCATTACGAAATAATAATTATGACGATGAATATGACAACCATGAAGATGACAATGTTTATGATGATATTAAGCAAGAACATTTTCAATGTCAACAATATTGACAGGTGCAAACAAAATTTGAATAACCATAGAACAACACTATCTGTCAGATGACAGCACTTTCTGTTTACAGGACAATAATGTTATAAATATTCAAGCCACATAATAAGCAGGTGAGTCGTACAACTTTTTTCTAGTCTGGGTGTTGCAATACAGAAAATTACAATACCAAGAGAAACAATAAATTTGTCACCCTTGTTGCTGTTAGCTGTCATTGAAATGGTGGTGGCTACGCCAGTGATGGAAGAACCGGAATGTGTGTCAGAAGGGAAAACATTAGGGATAGAAGTTGCATTGATGTCCAACAATGCAGTGGCTGCGATATTTTGTGCTGAAATCGTCACCCATGATAATGTGTACCTAGAGACAGATTTGCTAGGAGTGGTTGCAAAATCTGTGGCGATGACGGTTGCGGGAATGATAGTAGTGGACATTGTGATTGGACTGTAACTATGTCCACATCCTACGAGAAGAAGAGAAATAAGAGCAAAATAAAAATATAAGATATTCGTACCAATTGATTGACACATTTAAATTGACATAACAGGAAAAAAAAACATCAATGTTATTCAGTCTTTTGAATAATTTCTTCTCCCAACAAGACAACAGTTCTATTAGATTTCCAGTAGGATGTAGCCCATAGAACATAAATTCAGTGTATCACCATTTTATTTGTCAATGGCCCAACATGACTTTGGTTTAGGTAACTAATACGTTCAATGTTTTGATTGCTTTCACTGAACAGTGGACGCCTGTACCCATATAGCTAGTATAGTAAGCTAGCCATACTAAAGAACTAATTTTCATAATTATACGCTGGCCACCAAGCTCAAAGCTAACTACAGGCATCCATTCCTGCATATCGAGGTAGTCACAGACGTCCTAGGTGTCTATTCTTAAAAAGTGCAGGTCTTCCGAAGTTGACATAGTGATCCGTACAGTGAGTTAGTGACTGTTAACTTTTAGCACGCCATTGGCTACAAACATCACCATTTTGTTTTCCGTTGATTAGTACCATTGGCGACATTTGTTATCTGTTGCTATGCATTGATTTAGTGAAGGGAATAAGATGATGTTTAATGTTCACGTGACTGGAATCGTCAAATCCTAGCTAGTTATTTGATTATTCCTTTTCAGCCATTGTGTTAATAATGGGGAGATGTAATTTTTAATTCTGAACCATCTGTCCAGATCGACAAATCGGTGAGTCATGATCACAGTGAATCTGGTTTTATAAACTTTGGTTTTATCGGGTATTCAGTAAAATCATTCTGGATTGTGATTCTGATGATGAATTCTTATTAATTACACTTATTTTCACCGTAGATATACAGTTGTAATGTGAAGGTTTCGTTATGTAAATGCCATAGACCTAAATGTATTGACACGATTACTCGCAAGACTAGGCCTATGTCTAGAAAATTTCTTGTTCATGTTTGTTCTCAAACTCCTGTAGATTAACAGGATGCAGAGCGGAATACACTGCACTTTGATTTACGCTATCTGTGTTATCTGCATCTTTTGGCATAATACATACGTCTTCAGGGTCACTTTGGACCTATATGAGATGTGACAGCCAAACCCACTCCAAAACTTTCTTAGTTGTCTCTTTCAACTTCTATGTCAGTTAACAGTTTTGCTACTCTGACTTCACGTTTGAAATCTACAACACACAAACAATCCCCCATTCTGTGAATTGGTAATTGAATGAGCGTATATACATACCATTTCTGAAGTAAATATGTCAAGCCATAGACGCAAAAAAAAATCGCAACACATTTCTGATTACATCCTGCTGGAAATCTAGTATTTTTACAAGAGAGATCCAGTTGGAGTTTGATAATAAACCCCCTCCCAAAAAACTTTATTTAGTAATAAATCATTACGGATAAATAATAATAATAATAACAATACTAGCTATAATAATAAAAATAATAAAACCCAAAATTTCTTAGGTTCATGGTGATACATTAGAGACATTATCACCCAAAATACATGATTCATATTATATCAATATTCCAATGATAGCACTTCAATGTGCATAATTTTACTTTGTGGCGTCTATCTCCACTCCAAAACTTCCCTTAATGGCAAGTAGAAATAACACAATTGTCACTATGCATGATTTTTCCCGGAGCCATAATTGTGAATGATAAAAAGAGTAATGTTGATAAACAGTATATTTATACCAACTTTATGTTACCAATGCCAAACATGGTCACTATCCAAAACGCAAGAGAGAAATATTGCTACCTGTGAAATGAAATGCCCAAGAAAGATCATTGGTATCAATAAAATAGAACGCATAAGAAATGAAGACATCAGACATTTTATTCTATTCCATGCATCAAATACATAGAGAGACAACATATTAAATGGTTTGGCCACCGTAAGAGAATGGAACCTGCTCGCCTACCATCTATAGCATACAATAAACTAATTTTTGGTTACAGAGCAAGAGGAAGACCAAGAAGTGTTACAGAGCAAGAGGAAGACCAAGAAGTAAATGGATTGATAACATCATAGACATACTACAGTAACATGGCATCACAACAAACGCAACACAATTGGCTAAAGATAGAAGATTTAAGCTCCCCACGACACTTCACTGCAGTAGTGGCTAGGACTAGACTAGACTAAAAATAGTATGTTTTTTAAAATGTTATAATGTTAATAAAGCCCCACATATTTTTTTCACAGATGTTATAAAAGAATAGCGCTAGCTGAAAGCAACCACAGAGAATCTATTGTGGCACTTAGTTTAATATTTTCTCATACTTGATTAACTAATCACCCAACATCATGCCCATACTATAGGCCCTGCTTCTCATTACTGCATAAACTAAATGATAAATAACAGGCGATCATATAAATATAGTAAATAATTTTTCCATCATCTTCTGTATATGACATTGCTTTTCTACAATTGTAGAATTTTTAGGAACCAGTTATAAATCCTGTTGAGTCAGTCATCCAGTTGAATTTCCAATACAATAAAAGGTTCAACCACTCTTTGCCATGAACCTTGATTCTTGTTTAGAAACCAGAATTATGGCCCATAACTGCTTGGCTCTCGTTTCCAGCAACAATACAAGAGTATGCAGACTCCCAGTTAGATCTTGATTATGTGATCTTCGTATCTTTCCAGGGATGACACACGTTATCCCCTCACCCCTTGTCACCCACATTTCTGTCATTCTTTGTATGTACACATTATCCCCTTCATTGTCACTTTCAAACCTTACCTTACAACTATATTTCTTTCTACAGGCCACTCATTTTGTGGACAGACTCGGCATCGCAAAGCAGATCACCAATAAAGAAATCCGCCGCAGGGGTGGCGGAGTCTTATCCCGTTGATGATGCATGTTTCATCAGCTGCAGACTCAGAATGCCAATAGGTCAGGAAATGTGGTTATTGTGGTGGAAATACCAATTTTGCAATATGAGATGAAATAGAAAGTACTTAAATCTAGTTTTGGTGAGTTAATATTGTGAAGCTAGATCACTAACCCCTCAGTTATAGCAGTATTGAAGCCATACAGTCATATGGACTGATTGGTCAGATGTGGCCAACACTGATACTAAAAAAAGGTTGCAAGCTTTTAGGTAATATACTGAATATTCTTTAATTATTATGTTGTTGTGTTATATTATGTTATGCTTCTTCTGCGTTCGCTCTCTTATAGCCATAACGAATAAAATGAGTGATTTCCGCCGGGGAGTGTGAAGTATGTTGTACTACTAGTTCCACAGTTGAACTGTTATTTTCACCTCTGTGAGTTCACTTTGTGGCCCGGTCATCCAAGGCCCAGCACACCCTAACCTGTGACAGTCAGTATATCTGTCGACTGGAGCACGAGTTTATAATGGCTCTTCCCCGAAATGATTGTCCTTCACATCTGTCTCACATGAGGTGTTCCACAGTTAGTGAACTTGCCTCGTGTAATTAGATGTTCTGTGCCTGTGCTCATCAGGTGCTTAACCTTTTCTCATCCACGAACCTGGTTCCGGTTAAAGAAGAACCCGACAGAAGAGTTGGACCCGGGTTCTTTCACCTTCTTAGTTGAGGTGTCATTCACCGACATCGTGAACCCTTCGTACAAGTCTGAGTCTCACCATACGTTTGACCAAGGTGTGTTCTTGAGCTCATTCATGCCTGAAACCGTGTCCCATTTGTGCCTGAAACCATCGGGTACTGAGCCCTTTCTCTCTGCGAGCATGTTTCTGATATAAGAAAGCTCGACAATAGAATTGGGCCAGAGCTGCTTTCTTTGCAGAGCGTCCCTGACTGGGTCTGGGTCTCTGCCAGCAAGGAACAACTGTAACTAGAAGCTTGTCTCAAGCTGACAGAGCTTGTAGTACTGATTTCGTTGGAACGTTTTCTCTATATTTACACTTGGCGTTGCCCTCTGGTGCTGTGCTGCCCTTTCATTGTACTCAGTATGTTGTCTTTTCGTCTCTCACCATGTATCTACCTTTTCGTGTTATTTTCATTGGCTGCCCCTCCAATACTCAGACCGGACTGACTAGTGTCACTGTGTGTATACAGTGCGACTGCATGTGTTGGCGCAGTGGTGTCGGAGATATTGACTGTCTCTTTTTCAGTCGATTCTCTTTTATCTGCTGCCTCCACATTCATGGACACGATCCCCAAAAGGTTTATCCAGATTCAGCACGAGCAGCTGTATTTCTGTTTCCAGGGTACACCACGAGGAGGTGCTTTTGGGATCTTGGTTATCTGCTAACCCTGGGTCTGCGGAACGAGCAGTGTGGTACTCTTTGCACCCCATTATGTTATGTTATTAAAGCAAATATTTAGATTTTCTCCCTTCCAGAACCCATAAAGCAAATATGCTACACTCAGAACTTCTAAAAGCACCAACTGATTCTCTGTGATTACTAGTGAGTTGGTTAGTAAGCGTGTACCCATAACATCACTGGAACAGCTTGGACTAGAGTTGGTGAAACTAGGCGTGCCTTCTGTAAACTCTGTATGTGTGGGGGTAGATTCTGACAAGCTCAGAGCAGGAGAAGGGACTCTGTGACCAATCGTGGAAGTGACACCAACACCTCGCAGGGAAACAGTGGAAGCAGTTTCTATGGATAGTGCATCATCACTTCCGTAAGTGCTGAGGTTGAAAGGTTCTGATCTGTGGATTACAATTTAAAAATTGGATTACAGAGTGTTATTAAATATATGAAAAAGATTTTCAAAAAAAAAGATTAGCAGATGGTATCCAAAGATGCCTTTAATAGATAATATTAGCCATGCTCACAGATCCGTTTTGTGGATAAATAAACAATATCCTAAGATGTTTTCACTGCATAAGATTGACCATATCCAAAGATGCCTTTTTTTAATAAGATTTCCTACATACAAAAACATCTTTACTGGATTTCTTCTTCTTCTTCTTTCGTTCACTTGAAACATGTCTATATCTCGACAATAGAATTGGGCCAGAGCTGCTTTCTTTGCAGAGCGTCCCTGACTGGGTCTGGGTCTCTGCCAGCAAGGAACAACTGTAACTAGAAGCTTGTCTCAAGCTAACAGAGCTTGTAGTACTGATTTCGTTGGAACGTTTTCTCTATATTTACACTTGGCGCTGCCCTCTGGTGCTGTGCTGTCCTTTCACTGTACTCAGTATGTTGTCTTTTCGTCTCTCATAATGTATCTACCTTTTCGTGTTATTTTCATTGGCTGCCCCTCCAATACTCAGACCGGACTGACTAGTGTCACTGTGTGCATACAGTGCGACTGCATGTGTTGGAACATGTCTATATTCACATGAAACATGTCTATATCTGTAATTCTGTCTCCTTAATAAAACTCACTGTCTTTTGTAGTTCATACAGTGACCCATAGAGCTTTGATTCCAGTGTTGTTTCCTCTGGCCAATATGTCTGCCTCAGCGTTTCATGCTCAGAACACTCTTGAAGTATATGTTTGGCACTCTGTGCTGCCTGTCCACATGTATACATGGCCGTGTTGCCAATCTTGAACTTTGTATACATGTGACTGCGGAGTCGGTTGTGTCCTGTTCTGAGACATAGAATTATAACTTGTTCTGATCTGTTCATAATGTGATAGTCATCTTGTGTTGGTGTTTGTGGCTTTCTTATTGACTTGATCATCTGTTTTTTCTGATGGTAGGTGATTGGTATATCTGGTTGGTCTTCGGCAGCACCTTCCTTAGCCAGTTGGTCTGCTTTTTCATTTCCTGGTATTCCACAGTGAGAGGGTATCCGCTGCATGGTTATCCTATTCTGGTAAGACAATTCGCCAAGTAGTTTTTTTAAGTCTGTTAGTTTTCCAGACTGGAGAGCTTGAAGCACTGACCGTGCATCTGTCAGGAATACCACAGGCTGTAGGTCAGAGTTGGAGTTCAGCAGTTTTTTAGCTGCCACACTAATTGCCTGGATTTCTGCATCATAATTATTGCAGAATTTTCCTGTCAGTGTTCTAATTGTATCTCTAGGCTTGTGTGGATATTCTATATATACACCTGCACCTCCATTCCTCACGGCATTCTGTGCTGACCCATCTGTGTATACTCTGACCCATATATCTTGTGGATATTCCTCATCCAGGAAACTGAGGGTGACTGTCCTTCGCTGCACACTGTTCTGTTCGTCTTCGCTTAGTATTCCTTTCACATGGGTCTGAATGTATATTGGCATTCCATGTCTTTCACTCCACTGGGTTTGTTCTGGTACAGGCCTTAAGGGGCTGTCAACTTCAGGTAGGTCTGTAAGTTGTCTGCGGAGTCGTTTAGCTTGATGGAAAAAGCTGCTTCTTTTCAGTCGCCCCATTGCTAGATTTTGGAATCTTTCCTTCATTGGATGACTTGGCATACACTGAAACTTTTCTGCCTGAATTAGTACTTTTGTGTCTCTGCGTTCGCCAAGTGTTTGCATTCTTCCCATTTTCTGCATCTCTGCTATGGGTGTTGATTTCATTGCTCCCAACATTATTCTAAGTGCCTGGTTTTGCACTTTATCTAGATCTTGTAATGTGGTGTTTGATGCAGGACACCACGCAGCTGAACCATATTCCAGGTGTGGTCTTATGCCTTGCTGGTAAACTTTACTGAGTATATTCCCACTGGCTCCCCATGTGGTTCCACTTAGTTTTCTCAGGATAGCTAACTTCCTCCTGGCTTTTGTTGTTGCTTTGTTTATGTGCTGCTTCCATGTCAGTTTATCATCAAAAGTAACTCCGAGGTATGTGGGTTGTTTGTCTTCTTTCAAGAGCTCTCCATCTATCTTGATATGACCGGCTTTTTGTTTTGGTGAGAGGGTAAAGAGTGTAGTGATGCACTTATCTGTGTTAATACTGACGCACCATCTATTAGCCCATAAGGTTAGGGCATCGATAGCTCTTTGTATTTGTTTAGTGGCCACTGTCGCATGTTCTTCCGTGCACCAGATCACCAGGTCATCAGCATACATTGCCACTTTGATCCCATGTGGTAGTTCAGCAACTAGGTCATTGATGTAAACCAAGAAAAGTGTGGGTGACAGGACTGCTCCCTGGGGGACTCCATGACGGAGTATAACTTTCTTGCTCTTGCGACCATCTAATTGTACCCTTATCTTGGAAGGCATCCTCAATCTCTTGGGAGTGGTAGGTTGCCTGATCTTCAGTAGAGTAGCACTGTCTGAAACCTGCTTGCTGTGATACCAGAAGGTTTTCACTTTCAAGGTACCACTGCATTCTAAGATTGATAATGCATTCCATTGTTTTGCATAGACAGCTTGTGAGGCTGATGGGCCTGTAGTTGGAGACTGTGTTGCCATCTTTTCCTGATTTGAGGAGAGGTATCATTATTGCTTCTCTCCACGCCTGTGGTACATTACCCATGGACCAGCTTGTGTTAAAGATCTGCAGTAGCTTTGCTCTTGCTGCAATTCCCAGGTTTCTTAATCATTTCATTGGACACTCCATCAGCTCCAGGGGACTTTTTCATTTTCAATTTGGATATTGCATGCTCCAGCTCTCTCATTGTGATTGGTGCCTCCATGACTTCAGGTATAGGTTCGCCTTGTCCAATGTTTTGCTGGTTCTCTCGAACCTCCTGTTGTTTGTCTGGGCTGACTTTGATGTTATTGTCTTCTGCAAAGGAATCTGCAAAATAATCAGCTGCATGTTTACCTGTTAAAATGTTTCTATCTTTATAAAGTGTGATCCTGGTATTTCTCCCTGTACCTTCATCATTTAGTTGTTTTACAAGTTTCCATAATTTCCTAGTATCTCTTTCTAGGTTCAGCGACTGTTTTTTCTTTCCAGCTGCTCCGTCTGGCTTGTAACTTGGCTCTTTGAAATTTAGCCTTTGTTTGCTGATATTTGTTGTGATGTTCTTGGCTAGGTCTGTTCTCAGCCTGCTGTCTAGATGTTTCCATCTCATTTTGCAGCTTTTCCAGTTCATCATTCCAGTAGGGTTTGTAGTTTTTGCGTGCCCCCCTGGGTATGGTTTTACTAGCAGCATGTAGTATACATCTATTAAATTCACTCACTGCTTTATTGATGTCTTTGTCCAAGTTCATGTCCTTAGCTAGAACACTGGTTAAATGCTGGTACATTTTCCAGTCTGCCCTTTTATAGTTCCACCTAGTGAGCGTGCTGCTGTCCTTGGTAAATTCATTGTGGATTTCCAGAAATACTGGTATGTGGTCACTACCCCCAAGCTGCTTTCCAACGACACATGTGATGTTCCATTCCAAGCCTGGTGAGTGGAATGCCAGGTCTGGTGTAGAGGTGGTGTGTCATACTCTCGAGTGGAAGGGTGGTGAGTCTGCTGGCTGGTTAATAAGGATGAGATTATTTTCATCCTGCCAGCTCTCAAGTTCCTCACATCTCTTGTCAATATGATCGTAGCCCCAGCTCTGGGAGTGGCTGTTGAAGTCACCACACACTATAAGTCTCTCTTTGTCTGGAATTGTGTCTAGTGCCAATGGTTTATCATTTGGGCAGTAGTAGTTCAGGAGATGGAATTCTGCACTGTCTGTTTTTAGGTGGAGCATCTGGTATTCTGCCCCTTCCATATATACTTCCAGCTGACATGCGCTGATATTGTTTTTAACAAGTGTCACAATTCCACCCTTTCGCCTGTCCTTTCGGTCAGACCGGTAGCACTGGTAGCTTCTGCTTTTGAAGGCTATGTCGCTGCTGAAGTGTGTTTCTTGGATACAGCATATATTAACTTGTTCTTCACTTAGGACATTTTCAAGTTCCAATTTTTTGCTGTATCCATCTCTTTTACTGTTGACACCCTCAGCATTCCAGTGCATTATTTTTATTGGTCGTTTGTTTGTTTGGCCAGTAGCTCTATTCCCTTGCCTCCTGGCTCCTCGAGGCAATTGAGAAGGACTTTCAGTAACTGAGGTTGGGCCCTTTCGAGGTATAGGGCCCGGCACCGTCCCTGCCTGAACGTCCGCCACAGGGCAGGCACCATAACTTTTTATAGATACAGACATGTTTCCATTGTGTTTTGTGCGTGGCATCCTGATTATCTGTGCGCCTTTTGGCTGGATGCCTCCGTCTTCAGCACTCTGCTTACTTGGGAAGACTATGGTCCTGCTCGAATGGGACTGCCCGACCAGTCTTAGTTTCCAGCCCCTGATGGCTGAACTAAGCCCCATCACCACTGCACGGTGCTGGCCTTGATAGGGTTTACTGGATAAGTGACAATGTTTTTTTATCTTCAGTGCTCATTCTTAAGTTCATGCTGATTAGGATGTAGTCTGGAGATTGGAATGCGTTGTGCAATGAATATGATGATGATGATTCAATGCATTTGGCTGTGAGCAAGAAGCTCTTCACAGCCCATAGCCCTTCTGGCAATTGTGCAGATTTTCCTCAGTTGTGGTGCAGTTGTGTAGAGTGTGTTGTGTATAGTTAGAAGAGATGGTAGTAGTTCTTGTCGGATGTCTGTTAGTTTTTGGCACTGCAGTAGTAGGTTCGACAGTCTCCTCTTATGTGTTACAGTGTCTGTAATTTTGTTCGTGTAATGGATTTATTCTGTTCAGATGTGTAATAGCTTATAGCTTTGCTGCGATATCTGCTCCTCTTTACCTGACACCATCTGACTTCAGTATGTAACAATGTTGAAAGTTAGTTAAGATTGGCTATGTTCGGAGATGTCTTTACAACATAAGACTAACCATGTCTAAAGATGTCTTCACTGAATAAGATTTATCGTGCTCAAAGATGTCTTCACTGGATAAGATTGACGGTGTTCAAAGATGTCTTCACTGAATAAGATTGACGCTGTTCAAAGATGTCTTCACTGGATAAGATTGACGGTGTTAAAAGATGTCTTCACTGAATAAGATTGACGGTGTTCAAAGATGTCTTCACTGGATAAGATTGACGGTGTTCAAAGATGTCTTCACTGGATAAGATTGACGGTGTTCAAAGATGTCTTCACTGAATAAGATTGACAGTGTTCAAAGATGTCTTCACTGGATAAAATTGATAGTCTTCAAAGATGTCTTCACTAGATAGGATCACTAAGAGAAACTCTTAATAGAACAGCCATTACATGCTAGCAAGATGAAGTTTGTTAAGTTGTGAATCCGCATCAAAACATATAGTTTTCACATAAGTGCTCAGCTGTCTAGCTAGTGGTTAACAGCAATTGAATATTGATGACAATAACAACACTTACCTATTTAAATGCCTATTCCCATTTATATTATGTTCATGCGAGTGAGAAATCGCAGAAAATTTTTTTGAACCTTTGATTGGAAGTTTGGAATATTCAGGAAGAAGATCTGGTTTACCTCCCTTTGCTCCAGAGCCTACAAGAACAGAAGAAATGGCTGAATCAATAAACATGTACAACTATCACCAGACATGTCATCTTATAATAATGTAGGTGTCATCTAGTACAGATTTTCTGTATTAATACAGATTTCAGGCAAACAAATTTTTAAAAACCAAAAACTTTTTTTAAAAGATCATTTGGTGTTAAATTTCCTAGTAATTATTACTAATGTGGACGTTTTTATCTCACATGCACATATTGAAGGGCAAAAAAAAACACAACTTTAATGGGGGTTTGGGGTTGAGATCAAGAGAAGAACAGCAATGGCGCTGGCAAAATTAAAGCAGCTAAAGAAACTATGACAGTGTACTAACATAAGAACTAAATTGTGTTTACTACGAACATGTGTTTCCTGTGGCGACATATGGATGTGAAGCATGGACATAAATAAAAGTGGCCATGAGAATAACATCATTTGAATTAAAGTGCTATAGAAGAGTTTTGAGAATACCATGGACAGCAAGGAAACCAAACCAGAAGGTGTTACGAACAATTAACGTCCAGGAAGGCTGGTTTCTGAACACCATATTAAAGAAAAAGCTAGTTTTTTTCTCATTAAGAGACACGACGGAATGGAGAGCGTGTTACTAGAGGGGATGATAGAAGGCAATAGGAGCAAAGGCCGTCCAAGACGCATTGGACAAAAGACATTCAGGAATGCCTGCGCATGTCACTGGAAGAGGCAGGACAACTTGCTCAAGACCACGTAGAATTTCAGAGATCCATAGGAAAGACTGCGTTCTGGAAAGAATATGTCACCTCATGATGATGTTGCTTGTGTCAGGCAGTGGAGTTTGACTTTTTACTACATTCTGATGCCTCTACTGACAATCTGACTCATCATCATCGAGTGCCATCTTCACAACGAAGGTGGGCTGCAATGAACCTCCAACATCCCTGTCTCTTGCTTTGATGGTGCACTCTGCTAGACTGTAAAATACCCAGTTATCTTTCTCTCCACTTGTATATCTTCATACCTCTTGCTCGCTTCCCTTCCCTTCAACTCTATCCTCAAGTAAAGTCTTCAACAAAATACTTTATTTGCTTGACCTTTATTTCCTATAATAGTTCTTTTTTTCATATGAAGTGGTGTTAGGTCCTCTATGTTTTTTTCTTTCCATGAAGTTCTCCCTATTCTTCTATATATCCACATCTAAAAGGCATCAATTATGTCTTGTTCATTGTCCATGTTTCTGAGTCATACATTAATATAGAATAGATGTAGTATTTTATCATTCTCATCTTTAATTTGTTTCTAATTTGTTGAGATGTCAATAACAATCATTCTAGAAAGGATGTTTTCCATGTTTTCTTTAAAATAACAAACAGGCTCGTTTCACCTAATATGGATGTAGGGTGGAAATGCCATGAGACAGTCTTCAATTCTTGAGGACTCTGGCACTCTTACAACCTTAAAAGCATGAATAATGTTAATTAAAGGGATTATCTAAGATACTGATGTAGCCTTTGCCTATGGTTAGTGGACCATCTGAGATACCATTGCAGCCTCAACCTTTGAATGGTGAACCATCTGAGATACTAGCCTTGCCCTACATTTCACTGGTGAACTATCTGAGATGATGATGTAGCCTCATTCTACCTTTTACTGGTATATCACTTGAGACACTAATACAGCTTCACCTCACCTGGCTCATCTGAGAAGCTGATTTTTCTTTGACTTCTCTCTGGTCTTTGGTGGAATGTGCTTCCAGTGCTCTCTTGCTGTTCTGATATAGAAGGTTGATTTCGGATCTTGGATATAGATCGTTTCTTGGATGGTGAGTGTTTTAGTGCTGAAATTATATTGTATATCTTAATGAATGTACCTAAATGAGAACTT
The DNA here is from genome assembly GCA_034231615.1 of Meghimatium bilineatum. Taxonomy (NCBI): domain Eukaryota; kingdom Metazoa; phylum Mollusca; class Gastropoda; order Stylommatophora; family Philomycidae; genus Meghimatium; species Meghimatium bilineatum. The sequence goes on from CM067304.1 coordinate 38,122,243, forward strand.
TGTTGTGATATCAATGAAGTGATGATGATGATGATGCGGGTGATAATGACAGTATCAGCCCTGCCACTTGGGAACCTTATTTGATATATAGGCCAAACTAATATTGCTTATAGATAATTCCAGAAAGAGATTTGGAGAATTCTGTTTTAACACTCAGATGATTTCATATAATATATATAAGACTTTATTATATTTTTTTTCCCCCATCGCATTTAATGTTTTTCATGCCATGCTCATCTTCGCTTGCGAAGGAGGAACATCATCATTATCATAAGACTTTAAAAATAGTGATCATGATATTTACGATGATTAGAAGACTATAAATCTAACTGCTTTTTTAGTAAAACAATATTATTTTAGAAAAATGATTATAATTGGTAAAAAAATTTAAGACAATGTTAAAATATTAATAATTAAAATTACGCCCGACAACTCGAGAGAAATAATTTGGTCAGGAAGCTTCGACACCATTTTATTATCCTTCTACTGGCAAGACTTGTTCAGTTTCAGAGCTTTATCGCAATTTGTCGCTAATTTAATAAAATACTTCGGACACATTAAAAGACATGACACCTTATTGAAGACCTTACTTGAGGGTAAAGTCAAAGGGAAGCACGCAAGAGGTAGGCAGAGATACAAGTGGGAGAGTAACATCACACGATGGACAGGTTACAGTCTAGCAGAGTGCACCACCAAGACAAGAGATGTTGGAGATACATTGCAGCCAACCTTCGTTGCGGAGACGGCACTTAATGATGATGATGATGTCGCTAATTTAAGCACACACAAAATTGATATTAGAAGTGATTCTTCACAAAGCAGCTGTTATTCTAGTGAATCTGATATTTATATTTGTCTATTTATATTTATAAGATGACTCTAATTACGAATAACGCCAATTTCAACAATAAGGTAGTTTTCTGCGGTTACCGAATAATTTACAATATAAATATTATTTTGTTGTTGTTTGTACTGCTTCTAAAGGTTATTTGTAATAATTAGCATACGGTATTTAAAATTATTCTACATTCATAATATTATACTATTTATAAATTAGATATAGCTATAATAGACATTGTATGTTTCGAAATATGTGCTACCTCAGTAGTCGTGAGTAAACAGTGCTCAGCTGTTTTTTGTTTACATTTTCTGTGGAGTATAAATTCGTGATAATATGCTCTTTGTCCCGTTTTGCATTATATGCCAGTAAAACTGCAACAATATTTGACTGTGATTGTATTATACTATAATTGTTCTTGTAAAAAATTGGTTTCTCCCTGGACTGCAACTGTCTGAGGTTCTTACTAATGAGTATGCCAGACAGTTTACACGACCTGTGTACTTTTTAAATTTGTTATTTACCTCTGAAGTGGTTTCATAAATATGTAATTTTACTACCGAATGTGCAAGCCAACATCGACCGAACCGTCACACAGTGTATTCAGGCTGGTACGAGCTTACACTTCAAGAATTATATATAGATTCTGTGGCTTACTTATGTGTGCAGGACTAATAGATCCCAAATGCAAACCTCTTCTGGTCAAAAAATATTTTGTGTAATGGGTTATGGGCTAGTTCTTTTATGTTTAGGGACAGGTTTATGGTGATCATGAGCTTTTTGAAAGTGTCTGATCCAGTAACTGACAGACTGTGTAAAGTTGTGCTGACATGAATGAAAAGTCATAGAAAGAAATGTACTATGTAATCAGCCTTATCAGAATATTGCTATCGATGAAAGAATGGTTAGAAATAAGGGGATGTCCATTTATGTAGTGCATGAAGGACAAATAGACAAAGTGGGGGATGAAGTTGTGGGTATTAGCTAATTCTATTAGTGGTTATAAATATGATTTTGAAATTTATTTGGGAAAGAATAATAATAATAATAATAATAATAATAATAATAATAATAATACAAATGTAGGAGAGTTTAGTTTAGCACATGAGGTAGTTATGGATTTAATAAAACCATTAGTGAGGCAGGGGTATAGGGTTTACTTTGATAACTTTTATACTTCTGTGCAATTGTGCAAAGATTCATGGGAAGTAGGTGCACTTGCTTATGGGATTATCTTCTTATTCTTCATCTGCGTTTCTTCTCTCTGATAATCACCATGATAGTTCGTGTGATTTCCACTGTGGAGCATGAAGTACATTGTGCTGCAAGTTCCACAGCAGAGCTGTTACTTGCACCTTGGCTGGCCCATCATTTCTGAGACCTGGACATCTGAGGCCGAGCACATCCATTTTCATCATGCCCTTAATTCTTACATAGAACACAGGTTTTTGAGTTTTACTTGATGACAACTGACAGACTATTACTAAAAGACTATGGCGTGTAAACATGAAAAAATACAAATAACAATACACAAGACAATTTCAACGTTTCGAACAATTACGTCTTTGTCAAGAATATACAAAACAAACAGTGAAAACACAATAAAAACAGTAAAATAATGTTACCACTACAGAGTCACTTTACATGCATCGACATATAAACAAAATTAAGTTCAATGTGACAATGACTTACGTGTAATCATGTAAGTGGGTTTTGTTGAAAAGGGCACCAAAAACCTGTGTTCTAAGTAAGTACTATTGTTACTCAGTTTCACAGTAGTATTACCTTTTATTGATTCCCTTCAATTCCAGTAGTGGGCTTTCCTAAGTCTGTGACAACCTTCCTATCTGTCGCCAAACAGCGAATGTGTATTGACTCTACTCCGTGTCGGTTTATTACCACTGTGACCTTGGACTTTTCAGACCAAAACATGTCCCTGGGTGGCATCTCCGTGGAGATGGTAGTCAGGGATTTAGGCTTGGGTCGACTTTGCCTATCTCACACGGAGTGTTCCGCTGCCAGTGAACTTGTCTCGTGTAATTAAAAGTATTGTGCCTGTGCCCATCTGGTACTGACCCTTTTCTCTCTGCTAGAATGATTCCAGTATAGGAAAACATTGACAGAAGAGTTGTACGGGTTTGTTTGCCCTCTTAGCCGAAGTGTCATTCATTTACATCATGAACCCATACATTCAAGTCTACACATTTTTTAGGAGCATTTGACCTGAAAGCTTGTTCTCGAGCTGAACAAAACTCTATGCGTGAGCATGATTCCAGAATGGGAAAGCATCGATGGTAGAGGGTAGAGTTAGGTCTGATCTGTTAGGAACACTGGGGACTAGAAGTACACTCTCGAGCTTAACAGCACTTTAGTCCCAATTTCCTTTTAACGTTTTCCCTTTCTGCTTGCACATAGTGCTGCCCTTTGGTGCTGTGCTGCACTCTCACTGTACTCAATACTTTGTCTTTTGGACTCACTATTCATTGTATATCTGCCCATTTTGAGACAATTGCATTGGCCGTCCCTCCAATGCTCGAGCCGGTTTGAGCTGCGTTACTGTATGTCGATTGTGACTTTCTATGTGTTGGCATAGAGATTTTGGAGATATTGCTTGTCTTTTGAAGTCAATTATCATTCCATCTGCAGCCTCCACATTCCCAGACACACGATCCCAAAAGTCTTTGTCAGAAGCAACACGAGCCACACATTTCTGTTTCCAGGGTGTACCACGAGGAAGTACTTTTTGGATCTTGATTATCTGCTAAACATGGGTCCACCTAGAGCAATGCGGGAACCCTTTGCACCCCTTGTGAGACTATGTTACACAATCGAAAAGGCTTTCCAGTAGAGCTTAAAAATAAAACTTGAAATGGGCAATACAAGAAGTCTATGAGGTGGGTGAGGAATAATTAATAATGCAATGGATTGATAAGAAAACAATTTCATTAATTTCTACAATCCATAAAGCAAATAAACTTACATATATAAAGAGGAGAACACAATTAAATGGGGTTTTTAGGGTGATTCAAGTCAAGCAACCTAATGTTGTACATGAAAGGAGCAGATAAAAGTGATCAGCTGTTAGGTAAATACAACTGGGAAAACTAAGAATCAATATCGGAAAATAATTTTTGTTCATCCCATTGATACAGCTAGAGTAATGCATACATATATATTATATATATATATATAAGTATATATATTGTAACAAGATTGTCGAATAACGAATCCGGATGTAGAGGCTTTAAAAAAGGTCAAATAGATATAATCAGTTAAATTTAACAGAGAAAATAATTTGGGAGTTAGGAAATATAAGAATATAGGAGTATATGATGATGTTCCAGTCACCAGAAATCCGGCTACTTTCTAGCACCCTTCAATGCAATTTACAAACAATTTACAAGCAGATAAATTGTCAACTTTGCTATAAAAAAATCAAAAATTGAAAGAAAGAGTAGAGTTAAATGTAAAGTATGTGAGATACATATTTATGTTTCAATAATGGGATAACCTGCCAAACAGAATATAACAGAGCATGAAAACATGAAACCAAGTTATATACTAACTCCTAATTTAATTTCATTAAACAAGGTTGAAATAGAATAAAAACACAATAACACAACTGTAAAAATAACAGGAATATACTCACCAGTATTTTAATTTATCCTTTAGTAATATTATGTACTGTGTGCATAATTACCTACTAAGCAAAATATACAATTCTTTTTTAATTTGTAAAAAAATCCCATCGCACGTGCAATTCTTTATGTGTGTACTATACTTACATACCTTGCTCTTTTGGTGTAATTTACTGCTGTTTTACATAAATGCACTAGGTTCAATAAAAACTAACTTTTATATGATTTCTATTTCATATGAAATTTTTGTGTTCTTTGTCATTGTGCCATTTATATAATTTAAGCAAAGTTTTGTATTAATAATTACAAATATAATTTAAAACAAAGGAATAACCCTTCATTGAAAGATCACATTTGTAGATAATGGTATTCTGAACAAAACGATATATAATATAGTATATCATTTAATTTAAGTTTCATTTAAACAATGTTTTTACTAATATGACTCCAGAAATGTTTTTAAAATAGCCAAAATGTCATGTCTGCAAAGAGTTAAATATGTAGTAGTAGAACTGGATGCCTGCAGGGCAGAATGAAAAGAATATTTAACCAGTGAGCCACAGGAACTATCAGTATGCATACACTTCGTCATGTGCTAGGGGGGATACCTATAAATTTGCCTGGACTGCAATGATATTGGTTCATAACTGTATATTTAATGTTGAACAGTCAGTTTCAAAACTGTTTGAGAAAATAGGCAGATAGATCACTATCACGAAATGAATCAGTTAATAATGATGCGGATATAATTATACTAGTATGGTGATGAAGGCAATGATAATTATGTTTGGGACTGTAATGATGGTATAGGTGATGATATTATGATAATGATGATATGGGCTATAATGTGGTGGTGTTCTACACACCTTCATCAGTCCGCTTTCATTCCAGTGATATTGGTCAGCAGTTATACAACGGATTTCATCTGTTCTCCTAACCTTCATTTTATTTTTCACCACTGACACAATGTTGCGGAAGAAGCTTCTATTTTTCTTCTGTGATAAGAGACAACTCTCACATATGCTCAAAACAAAACTTCAACTTGAATATACTTGAACAAAGTTGCCATCCATCTTAAACTGTTCACTTTTTGAAAGAGAATGTCCCAGAATGGAAGTAGTGATGGCAACATGTTTCCTATTATCTGAGGGAAGTTTGTATCAACTGTTCTGCAGTCTGTGTTATGGTCAGACTCATCAAAAGTTACTATATGCAACTTGTTGAAAGAACTAGAGGCTAATGCACCTCCTATCATGACTCTTTAGCTTCATTAATTTCCTCATGGTGCACTTGGCTACCTGATCAGCTATCAAGTTTCTTTCAGAAAACAACAACGGTCACGCATGCTGATGATTGCCACAGATTGCTAGTACATGTTGTATAGCTGTTTTCTTTTCAGAACTCATGCATACTCCAGCTATGCTCGCTTTAAAATGTTCAAGCTCAAGGTAGCAGCTGCATCGATTACCAAGCCACAATCTTACACAGAGCCATTAAGTGACTTTGGTACATCAACACTTAAATCAATAATTGGAGTAAGATTTGATTCCAGTTTTGAGATATTTCAGAACATTTATTGACTCTTTCCTCCGGATGATGATAATGATAATGATGGTCTGTTATCCCCTACCTGATGATGCTTTTTTAAAGACTCTAGTAGCATGATACTGCAGGAACCTGTGTGCATAGTAACTGGGTCGATGGACTGAAATTGTGTCCTGTTGAGAGTGAGAAGAGGGGGGTGTCAATATTTTTAACTACACTACAGCACTTTCACAACTAAACTACAACATTTTAACAACCAAACTACAGCATTCTAACTAAAATACAGCATTTAAACAACCAAACTACAGCATTCTAGCAACCAAACTACAGCATTCAATCAACAAAACTACAGAATTATAACAACCAGACTACATCAGTATTCTAACCCCCAGACTTCAGAATTCTAACAACCAAACAACAACAGTATTCTAACAACCAAACAACAACAGTATTCTAACTACCAAACAACAACAGTATTCTAACTACCAAACAACCCCAGCAATTTAGCCAACTAAAACACATCAGCAATTAAAGGTAACTGAAGTAGTCAAAGATACTCACTCCATCAATCACCATGGACTTGACCGTATGTTCTAACCGCTTCTTGAGTCTAAACGACTGGAGGATGTCAATAATACCAAGATACAGTAGCAGACGTTCCCCCTTTATGTTACGCGCTGGGATTCCTCCAGGACTGTCGGAGGACACAGAATTATAAATGTGACAATTATTATTATATGATAGTTATAATAATACATGTGAGTTCTTATGTGATAAATATAAAATTGACTGATCTCATTATTTGATATTTACTGTTAGGTAATAGTAATCATTATGTGGTCTTATAGTTCATGTATTTTGACATTGGTTATCATGTCTTTCCACAGCCTTCTATTTTATGTGCTATCATGAGGTTGTTAAGCATCTTGTCCGAAGACAGATGCACACTAGGTGACCCAGATAAAATACCAGCTCATTTTGTGAAACAAATCCCCTCTGAGACTTCTCCAAAAACTGGAGTCTCCTGGGTATGAAAGAAAGCTCTGAGAAATCACCTTACTGCATATAAGAGCAAATAAGAGTAAGTTGCATGCAATTCCTGGGGATTGCAAACCAACAAATAAGAGATTTTAGCGAGGCATGATACAAGCTTGTAGCATTCACCTACATGTTATTGCTATGAAACTTCTCTCAACTTACGGAACATCCTCATCTTCTATCACATTTTCCGCAAGCTCTGTGTTCCCTTGGATGGACTCCAATGGTGTAGAGTATTGGCCAATTCTGGTCTTGAAGGATTTGCCCCTGTTCAGAGGGTTATTAGCACCTAAGTAATACAAATTGATAGATCAACCATTTTAAATAGAAACAGTGATTAAAACAGAGCATACATCACTGAGTCATCAATTTCAGATAGATAAAAAAACATTACAAACTTGACTAAAAACATAATAACTGTGACATTGGTGCTACAATACAAAAATGGTTGCACAGGACTACAATAATACAGGCATGTAAAATTGTGACAGATTCTGGCATGCACAGGTTTCCGTAGAATGCATTGTTATTTCATGTTGGAAGAAAAAAATTCACTCTTAATATGATTGGTTTTTTTTTCTGTGTCTTTTCTGCTACACATTATAAACACATCTACTAATTCTAATGTAACCCCATCATCATCAACTGTGTACAACCGCAAGCAACTTTTCACATGAAAAATAAATGTGAGATAAATGTGTTTGTTTTTAAAAAAAATTATTATTATACGCATTTATTCAAATTAATAAACCTGCTATTCTGCGGCCTACACAGAACAAAAAATACCACGGGAAATTACTACATTATCTGTGCTTTTCCAACTAATACATTCTATGCATTACAAACAAAATGGATGCATTTTGCAAATTAGTATTATTTTGTTTCACATAAACCCAATGATGTCCATTCAAAACCAATAACCAGTTTAACCCTTTAGCTGCTATACTGCTCTCAGTAACCGATCTAGCTGTACTTAATTCATTTGCCCAATGACTTTCCTCCAATATTGATTTCTTTTCATGTCCTACAAAATAAGAGCTTCCACAGTACTGCTTTTTATTAACACTAGACAATATATATCGCATGGCTGGGATGTTTGACTCGCAAAGGCAATTGGGGATTTCAGAGTGAAATCATTCTTCATAATTGTTATTGTTGTTGTGATACCATGGTTGCTGGTGCGTCTCCCTGCCTGTAATCTCCGACTGCAGCACCAATCTTGCTTGGGCAGGACTGTGGTCTTGCTCGATGTTAGGGGTGGCCCGACCAATCTTAGCATCCAGCCTCTGTTGGCTGAAATATGGACTAAGCCCCATCTCCACTTCCAGGAATTGGTCTCAATGGGGATTCTTAGTAATATGATAGAAAAAGAATTTTTTTTAAAAACTAAGTCTTTAACAGTCAGAGGGAGGAACGATTAACTCGAGCATAGCAGCTAAAGGCTTAACAATGCACTGGTAGTGCTGCTACTTCAACTATATACTATCTATAAACCCATAACCAGTCAGGGTCGTAGGGGTACCACATTGGATGCTTCAGCACACAGAGTCCTCCAGTGATTTCTATTTTCAATGATGATGACGAATGTGGAAAAATCTTGCCCTGTCCATTCCATGATGTTGTCTGTCCATGTCTTTATTTGACCTCCTCTGCTTCTCCCCCCTTCGAAAGTTCCCTGCAGTATTGTTTTTGACAAGTCTGCTTACATGTCTAAACCATGCTAGCTTTCGTTGTTTCACTATTGAAAGCAATGGTTCTTGTATTCCTACATACATCTCTATTTTATTTCTTATGTACAAATTTGTCTTACACTCTCTATACGAAATTCGTAGAATTCATCTGTATCATTTGTACTAGAAAGCCTGTAAATGTCTCTCCATGTCCGCATTGAGTGTCCAACTCTCACAACCATACAGCACAAAAGAAAGAACCAGTGACTTATACAGTTTGACTTTCATTCCAACACTGATGTTGCTTTTCCAAATCACTGTTTACAGACTATATACTAAACAACTTAAAATGTCACAATTCTCAAATCCAGATTGTGATACTTACGGGCTATTTGGGAATCGGACGTCACAGTTCTGATTGGATTATCTGTTGGGTCTGGCACATCCTCACCTGGTGTGCTATATTGATTGGCTTGCTGTCCAGATAGAGATAGAGATATCGCTTAGACAGTGCTGTCATCATTATTTGCTTATTGACAAACTTTTATATATTATAAAAGTTGCTATCTTCATCAGGTGCTATGTACAAAATTTTATTTAATTACAATTAGTGATATCATTATCATGTACTATGATAAATATTATAAATAGGTGATCATTTCTAGTAACCAACGGTGTTAAACAAGGATGCATCCTAGCTCTGACATTCTTTAGCATGGTGTTCTCTGCTATGTTAGGTTATGCGTTCCAGAGAAACATTGCAGGAGCCGATTTTCACTTCCGAACTGATGGTGGTCTGTTCAATCTCCACAAACTGAAGGCAAAGAAAAAAAACCCTGGCGGACATTGTTCGCGACTTCTCACTTGCGGACAACTGTGCACTCAATGTAGCCAGTATGCATGACATGCAGGAAGGCATGGATCTCTTCACTTCAGCATATAGTGATTTTGGTTTCATGATAAGTACATCAGAAAGTCATGATGTACTAACCAGCATCAGAAGTCCTCTATGCAAAACCCTCCATTACCATTCAAGGTCAGAAACTTAAGTTTGTGTTACCTTGGCAGCATTTTGTCAATTACCATAATAATTGATGAGTATGCCACCCTGTGCATTGCATTTTTTCTTATGTGTCCAAAGAATATGGAATCTTTTCTGATCAATTAATATTTTTAATTATAGATATTTTCATTAAACATTTTATCTGTCCATGGTTTTCTCATCATTCTTCTATAAAATCACATCTCCGCTACATCTACAATAGGTAATAGTTGCAGCAAAACTGAAATCTAACAGCCAAAACTAGGAAACAGGTTTATGAAGTTTTGCTAATCACTGGATACACATATGACAACGCACATGAATTGACATTCTACCAAATTTTGACATCATAAATGCCTTTTGATCAAAAAGGTTTTTTTATTCTCATGTGTTATCATATGTGTATCCAATGATTTGAAAAACTTCATCATCCTGTTTCCTAGTTTCAATTGCTACATCTACATAATTTTTTACTATTCAGCTGATTGTCCAAGATTCACTTCCATACATTAGAATTTAATCTATAAAACTACTTCAAATAATAAGAAATTCAACTACAGTAATGCCATCACCATATTTTCTACCTACACTCTGCATTCGTATTGAAACAGACAAATTAATGAATATTTTTAGAACTCTGCCACTAAATTACCTTCTCCTTTTTAGCTTGATCAATATTGTAGATCCCAACAAGCAAACTGTAATCCATAATCTTGAAACTCTCCAGCACCTAAAGATGATAACGGCAATAAGCAGACAAAATTCAAATACAAACGATAAATAAAATGATTACTGATGCAATGTTCATCCGAAAAATAAGTGACAGAAATAAACTTCCAGGTTTGAAGGAAGACCAAGTGTACGAGAAGTGAGTCTTTGATATATTGCATCCATCTTCTTCGTGGCCAGCCTGTTTTAGGGTTGGGATGATTCATTGATGCCATTTCACAGACAGTGACGATTCACAGACAATTCGTTGACGCATATTCATCGTGTCATTTCTCCAATTCAACTTTTTTTAAATATCATATTGGTACTTTATGGCATAATAATGTGTCCCCGCTTTTAACGAAACAAACCATACATTATTTTAAAAAACGAACTTTCGCTATAGGCGCATACAATGCAGCATCCATCGATCTGAGCGCAACACACTGAGAAGCCCCCTTTCCCCCTCCTCTGGAAGACCCTTGGGCTCTCTAGTGCACTGTGTGTAAATCAAATGATCAGTAGCAGACACTGCACGTTTTTTATCTTCGCGTCACGGAAGCTGTATGAAATAAAATCTAATATTAATAAGTTGGAATGTATGTGAACATATTATCCCATAATGAACCATCATATTATTTATCTTATATATGCACACAGATACAATATAAATGGTACCAAAATATTTTGAAAATTATAGACCAAACTATAAGTGTGTAACGTAATCATAGTTTTGTTTCCAAAAGCACAAATAATTTTCAAAATTCTCACCTACGTCTCAATATTTATTTTTATTAAAGCGATTGTGGTTTTCCAGCTACAGGTTGGTCAAAATAATCTATACTTATTAACTTTTCTTAAAGAATTAATAAATGCCCATATAGTAGCACGGATCTTCTCCAAGTTCACATTTTTATTTTCTGTGAGCTTCTTCTGCATGATTATTCTTTCGATCTTCATGATTTGATGTTCCTTGATGTGCAGTCCATATTTTCATTGAATCCAGACTATCACAGCCAAGGTCGGCATCCATTTCTCATATTATTAAGATGACCAGTATAATTATCTCAGACCAGTTTAAGAGTGGGAAAAGATACACTTGAATTTCTTCAGACAAGGTATCCATTGTATTATTTATTTCTTCTGCAAATGAGAATAAGAAGATCTATTTCTTCAATGTGTACAAAATCACAACAAATTATCATCTTTACTTTCAGTTCCAATTCCACATCATTGTTGTATAAATGTACACTTTCAATTTCTCCTCAAATATTTTATGCATATTTTCTGAAAGATAAAAAAAAAACAATTCCCTTATTCTTACTGCCAGAAAGCAGCCACTTCACAGCCATAAATATATTATATTTAAAGTCACAGTTAATTGATTCGGATCTCAAATTTGATTTTGTTGTTTTTATTAATTCATTCATTTATATGTCTCTTGCCTGGCGTTAAATTTGGTAATGGGCATAGAATATTAACAACCTATTAACAACTCCAAATCGTTCTGCTTGTTGTTCACGTCACCTAAATAGTGCACTTTCGTGGCTTTTACTGCACTTATCACACACATAAATATATATCCACTATGAAACACAAAGGAACTTAATAACCAAGGGAACACATCTGGCATTGCGACAACAGCTAAAGCCCCCCCCCCCTCCCCTTTACAGTTAACAAGTGTAGAACCATGGAAACCAATAAACGGTAACATTGCTGTAAAACTGTATGAAAATAGTACTTAACGTAGAACAGAGGTAGTTTTACTGGACGACGGTTAACTTTTACACACTAGTAGTAGTCTGTAAAGTTAGCCATCGTCCAGTATAACTATACTACCTGTGTTCTACGCTTCATGGAAACAACAACTTCCTGAGGAAGAAGGAAAAGGCAATATGCTGAGTCACACCAAATAAAAAAATCAACATGGAAGCATCTGACAAACATCACCTACCCGACAATCTCGCTGTAAAGTTTTGATCAGAGCATCGTATGTGTCTTTCTCCAGCATTAGCCCTTCCGGATGATTATCCATGAAGTCTAAATCCTTCAGAGTTGGGGATGACTTTGACCGCTCATGCTTAGAGGCTTTACGTTTGTACGTACTCCCTTTCATATCATACTTCTCGTGCAGTACGACAGTTGATGGAAGCAAATTATTCATTACCGTGAACCTGATGTTTTTACCTCCGCACTAGAATTGAAACAGAGTTATGAAAGATTATGTAGCCTAAAGTACCCATAGTGTAGATAAGGCGGTTCGCCATAATGATTATTTATTTCTGACTTATCACTTCAATGCTTAAAAGTAACAAGTTTATACTCACAGAGCAAAAAAAAATTGTTTGCATATCCTATTCAACCATCATTTTTTGGCTGTAGTGATTATCTAGGCAATTTATATAAATATGTTCAGTACAATATTCCCTCTAAGGTTCATGGCCACGCACATCACTAGAATGTTCTACTCAAGAAATGTACAGGTGCACATAAAGTACCAGCGAAAGACCTTTTCTTAGGCTGTAGGTACCCTCATGGAAATATTCAAACAACTTCAGATTTGCTAACAAGTGAGGAAAATTTGAGAGAATACTGGTCAGTAGTTTGTTAGTGCTTTCTGAACAGTTCGGATGCACAATTGCCTGTGACCTAGTACCCTGGCAGTCACAGAGTTCTATAACTCTCCATCACAGAAATTGAAAGAAAAAAACAAAGTAATATTTTAATTTTTGTTTTACACTGCATCAATATAACATGAAAAACAGATGTAATAATAGAATAAAATAACAATTCTGGGTACTTGTGATCAATATGTACTCAAAACATAAAAAGTATTCTAATAGGGCTTCCATAGAAAATATAGTCACTTGATTGATGAAAAGGCGTGTCTTATGTGACTAGATCTTGTTGCATGGTTTTTTTATTTGGCAATGAATCATACTAATTATTTAACCCAGAAATGTAGCTGATAGGGGTGTTGATGGTTCATGTCTAATTTCTTACAAAATCCTAGTTCTTAACCATTTATGCATGTGCATATAAACATATAAAACTCATTTGATAATTTAAATATTAAACACCACACATATTTATCACACTATATCATCTTAAATGAAATTTCCACCTTGCCATTTAAATATAATATATGAAGCAAATTCTGTATAGGAGAAAGATGTGGCGGTGTAATGTTATTTGCCTGCCGACCAGCAGACCCAGGTTTGAAGTCAACTCATTTGTGGTTTGAAATAAAAATTACTCTTGAATTTCACCCAGTCACCAGGGCTCATGATCTAGGAAGGCTGAGGAATAGTGCTGTCATTGTAGTCAATGCCAGTCAAGTGGTTTCTTGTTAACCACTTACAAGCGAGCAGAGCTTTCTTGAAAACCCTATGCTATGATACTGGTTCATAACTCAGTTTACCTTTACCTGTATAGAACATTGCTATTTAACTATTGTTAAATTTTTAGCCACTGCTAATACATCAAATCGTATCATACATACAATGTAGATTATCTGCTTTCAAACTACAGGCACATTAGACTAAATTGTGTTTGAGACGAGCCCACTAACTATTCTACCACCTAGCCAGCACCATTTCATTTACAGAAGGGGAAATCTCCATCATGACATATATGGAAGCCCTGTTGGAACACTTTTTGTGTTTTGAGTACACATTTATCACAAGCACTGGATTTTGTTTAGTAACTGATACATCATCATTCTTAAAGTATTCATTATTTTTAAAATCATAAATAATATCTCTAACATACCTGATAACAGAAGAGGCCATAGAATTTGGGTAACAGTGTCCGTTTGTTTTGACTGATATTCTGAGGAAACAGAAGTTTGAGATGAAAAGATTATAGCCAAATCTCTAACAAGTCAGTCTGTGTGTCACAACTTGTTTATCAGCATTGCACACACAGAATGTGTACATATGTTGCTATTCTTTGCTCCCTCAACTTTGAGAACGATCATTCTGTATTGTTTATGGTCATGCCCCAGATGGATGGTGACACCACTGGTCCACCATTGCCATTAAGCATAAGGCTAAAAACTTTAACTTTCATTATAAGGCAATGTTCAGAATGTTCTTTTATATTATTTACCTGTTTCTTAGTCTTTGTCTTGCTATGTAACCTTATTGTATTTTATTATATGATCTTGTAGAAGTTGGTTGTGTTCCATTCTTAAAACTTCAAACCATTCTATGTGCTGTCTCTCAATATATTCATTACATAATATAATGCCTATTCCATTTTTGATGTCATCATTTCATAACCTGTCTAATCTGGTACCACAAACAATCATTATGTACTCACAACCTAAAATAATCCTCAGTTCTGCACTACAACCTAAAATAACCCCTCAATTCTGTATCTCTACCTAAAAATAGTCCCTAAGTTCTGTATCATCATCATCATCAGGTGCCATGCCGGGTGGCGTAGGCGGTCATGGCTCTCCATAGCTCTCTGTCCACAGTATTATGTATCAAAGTCGTTGTTGTTTCTTTGCCGTGCCAGGTTGTCAAACTGTCTAATATTTTCTCACGTTGTCGCCCTCTGTCTCTGGTGCCTTCAATCTTGCCTGTTGTGATTATGTTCTCTAAACCTGCCTGTCTCATGAAGTGGCCAAAAAAAGAAGATTGCCTTTTTCTTATATTGTTGATTAAGGTCCGTTTCGCATTTAACTCACAAGTTCTGTATATCACCCTAAAATAACCTCTCTATTTAAACTTAAAGTAATCCATCTATTTCTACCTATGTAACCCCTCCATTCAAAAATTAAAATAAGCCCTCTATTTCAACCTAAAATAACCCCTTAACTTCGTACTTCACCTAAAATAACCCATCAGTTCTGTGGGGTTTTTTTTACCTCAAAATCTGCATAAACTCTGTATAAAGAATAATTCATTGAATGTAAATACCCAAAGATAATATAGCATATATGAGACATAAAAAGTGATTAACATTGCACACTTAATGCAGAATGTGTTAGCATGAGATGGGAATCCTTTTTCAAGACTATTCTACAGAGATAGTTGAGGGTAGGAGAAGAGGGATGACAAAGAAAGGATGACTGACACTATTAAGTACTGGTTACACGTGTGTTGACAGTGTTCAAAAGGGGAGCAAAGAATAACAACACTATTACCCTCCATGCATGTTGTAGAAGGTGACTAAGAAAGTTCTTGAATGTGGTGTTTGGGTGTGGCCAAGTCATCCAATGAAGGATCAAAATGACCCAGAAGCTATGCTGAAGTTGGGTGTGTCGGGCCACAAGGTGCAGATATTGCAGCAAAGCTGTGAACCGTGACAGATGTATTTTGTTCTCCAGACTACTTCTGCTGATCTACATGAGTTTGAGAAAGGACACAGGACACAGAAGAAGAAATTCTAGTCAGGTTTAAGTTACTCCACATTGATATATTTTGTGTTGATGTCTCCAAAGTGGTACCTCGATAACTTAAAGAGTTATTATTTTGATGATAATGAGAATATATATGGTTAAAAGTACTTTTGATAACATGAGGAAACTATTAATATCTAAACAAACCGCAAACAAAAACATAATTATAACAGATACAGAATTGTAAAGTACCACATCTACTCTACATTAATTTATGGCTCAGAAACATGGACAAGAAACAAGAATGTGGAAAAAGTCATAGTTCCTTTGTTGTTGTTTTTTGTTATTTCTCGATAACATTAGTTTTACTATTAATTAAATATATTAGTGACCAGTGACAATAATACATCATCACAGTTGTTATCGATTCTTAGTTTTGTTACTGCTACACTCTTCACATTGTTGGACATCCTCTGACAGTTTCATTATTTAGACAAAGAACAAACAGCTTATAAGACAGAATTGATACCCTCGAATGTTGATATATATACATATATACAGTAGAAATCTGATTATCCGAATCCCAATTAACCAAATCCTCAATTATTCAAATCGAATTTGGGTGAAATAGTTTTAGAGCAAGAGCATTAGTGGATGCGGTAGAGAGGTCCCAAGGCAATGTTCAGGTGCCGTTACTATGAAGTTTATCTGCAATACATAGTTGCTTACATATTACTGTATTTTATCAATAAAATTCAGTTCATTTCAATGTGTGATTGTATGTATGTACACTGTTTTGCTTAATTCCTGAGCTATATCCAAATTTTAGATTGTCTGAATCGACATGATCCCGAATTAATTTGTATAATCGGATTTCTACTGTGTATATATAAACATCAAGAACTTAATGGAAAAGAAAATGAAACAAAGAGGTTCTGGCAACACTACATATCAATAAAAAAATTTGTTAACCATTTTTGTTTTATTTTACTAATTTTCATTTACCTCGTGGTAGAGTTTTACTGCAGTTTTTCTTTCTTGTTTACTTGTTACATATGAACAAGTATTATTAAAGAAAATACAAATCAAACATCAAATATTTGGGACATATTCTTCTCTTTTACCTCTTTATTAGAAACTACCATCACAGCAAGTGGGGCATTTCCATAAGTGCTCCGATCCCCATTCCAGCAGCCATCTCAGTGTATGTAGACTCAGAGTCTAAGCCAGATGTTGATTGCGTGATCTTCAGGGCTTTCCAAAAGATTTTGTTTTCCTTCCTCCACTCTAGATACTCACATTTCTAACATTCTCTGTATGTGTACGTTCTCAGCCTCATTGACATCATCTTGAAATGAATTTATTACTGCCTTGATCAAGTCTGCTTTATCTCTTCTCAGCACTGTGCCATCTATCACTGCATTACCTGCCAATAAGTTGGCTCTCTCGTTTCCTTTGACCCCAGCATTACCAGGGCAGTATATCCAAGTAATGCTCTGGACAAATGAGTTGTTCAATAAATCCCACCATTCTTTTCTCAGAATGTACTTTTTCTATCTTGCGCAGCATGCTTTGAGAGTCTGTGAGTATTACCGAGTGTGTTGATGTACCAGTTATCAACCAATTAAGAGCTGCTGTAACTCCCTCTATCTCCATCCTCATGCTTGATGTGACAGTTGGATATGTTAAAGATTGCCAACTTCACGCTGTTTCTGTAGACAACAAAATCCCAACAGCTTTTCTTTGTGTTTCTGTTAACTGAGCCATCTGTGTATATAATTATGTCTTGTGTTTCGAGTGTAGCTGGACGAGTTCATGCACTGTATCCTGAGCCCTGATGTTCGTCCATTTTCGACACACTTTATCTAGATGTATTATTACTTTAGTCAGTAATTTCTTCTGTGTCTACCTCCACCCATTCACTGCCCTTTCCTATTTCTTCAAATTCACATACTCTTTGCATTGTATCTTCTGCCACGCTTGATCATCATGCTGATAACTCTCAACGCAGAATTGGCACCTGATTATAATTTATAAGTTCACAGATATGGTTAACTAATTCCACCACTTCCAACCATCCACAATATATTCTACACATCTACATCACAGCTGAGGAGGATCTGTGCCTTTGTCAGAAACACTATGGACTGTCAAGTGCTACCTGCTCACAGCTAAAGGAACTATATCATCATCATCAGTGAAATAAGTATACTGCATGGATACCTATTTAATAAAACTTGAGGTCTTTTGCAACCAACCTTTGATGTGGGAGACAGGACCTGATGCTGATAGAGACAGCACTTGATGATGATGAAGACGGCACCTAATGATGATGATGATGGAGACAATACCTAATGATGATGATGGAGACAGAACATAATAATGATAATGATGATAAAGGCAGC
The DNA here is from genome assembly GCA_034231615.1 of Meghimatium bilineatum. Classification (NCBI taxonomy): domain Eukaryota; kingdom Metazoa; phylum Mollusca; class Gastropoda; order Stylommatophora; family Philomycidae; genus Meghimatium; species Meghimatium bilineatum. The sequence continues at coordinate 38,140,477 of CM067304.1, forward strand.
ATTTAATCATGACAATGAAGTCAAAGTATACAATACATACAAGAAAATATCCTGGCAGCAGTTTTTGTAGAAAGTCAGCCTCCTTATGCTGTACTGTCTTGATGATGAACTCATCGTCCTGGGTTAAATAAAATATGCTGCCACTAGCTCCAGGGTTGGACAGCTCTTTCAGAGATTCATCACATAGTGATAGCTGAAAGACACACACATTGTTTGAGTTGTAGATTGTTGGAGTGTGATTGTGTATGGTTTATAGAACTAATGAGTAGGAAGCATCTTGCATGTTTGGAGCATGTCATGTGACATATTCTCTCCATAATGTTGTCTACCCAATGAACTCCCTGAACCCTTATCTGTTTTGGGCCAATTCCGTCATCCTGTCAAGATACCATTCTGCATGTCAATCCAATTCTATCATCTTATCGTCATACCATTCTGCATATCAATATGATTACTCCTCCTTAGCAGTTTCTAATGAATGAAGTGGTAACAATGTGCACCCCTATGGCAACTAGCCCCTGGCACAAAGAACAGGACCACTTTCGTCTTTTTATGAATGTTGTAGGAGGCAACCGAGGAAAGTTTGGAAATATTCTAACAGCCTGTTACCTGTGAAAAAACTTATCATCACTGCATGATTTGTCTCAATTTCTTACTTTTGTTTTCAGTCAAATGGTTGCCATGGACAATAAAGAAATGCTTGCCAGTCAGCTTCTTTGTCCTTTTGTGCAGGCTCCTAGGTGGTAGGGAATGATAGATATATCATCACTGCACATGGATCAACAGATCTGACAGAAGAATGATGAACTAGTTGGTCCAGAAGTATATGCTATGTCTCTGGTAGGATGTTATTATCCTGGGATACTGTGTACTGTAGTATCTTGCTTCAGGAAATAAACATACTTTCATTTACTACCCTAACATAACAATGCCTTTCGGACAACAAACCTTATGCATGTTCGGGTGTTACTTCGGTTATTCAACTGAGGAAGACCTTTAATTTTTGACAGAAGGGATATGAGCTGTCAAGACCAGACTGCATATAGCTATAAGGATTGCTTCATCATCATCATCCTCAGTAGAAGTGATTACACATTTTCAGTTTTTGAATATGGTTTTAGTTATAGCACATAACTATTATTCCCTATATATTTTCAGTTACAACAAATATGGCTGCCATAAATGATGTACATGGAAACACCATGAACATGTCAACACTATTTACAAAGTTATGTAGCAGAATTTATATGAGGATCAGATCTAACGCTAGAATAATCTGCACTTCACACTTTCACACTATTCTTAAAGACTTAATGATTACTAGTCTGAACAATAAATATTTACTAGTACATGATTAATCCCTTGAGTGTTACACATGTATATTGTGCATTGTCTCCCCTCTCCCTCATCGCCTTGGTTACAAGATATTTTGTGTTCTTTTAATTTTTTTTCTGTTAAAAGTGTAGTCAGTATACTGGTAAAGTATTGAGGATGATATTAAAATACACATAAGAAATAGCTACGTCACTTGAACATACCATGAAGTCATCCGGTTGGATTCCAAACAAGTCACGGAAGTAGCGGAAGGCAACTGGAGCGTAAGTCTTGAAGCGAAAGTCAATGCAATGGTGTGCTGGAGTTAAGTTACTTCCTTCACTATGTGGGAGACAAAGTGTGAAATGTCACATGTGAGAACAATAAAAATGTGTGTAAAATTAATAAATAATCCAAAGAAGGGTAATACTACAGTGGATACTATCCCACTGTAGCATACCAGGAAATAAAGTGGGAGATAGGCTGGCAAAGGATGGAACAGCACAGGAACCAAAAAAAACAAGAAATCACCTACCAAGAAAAGAGGACTCATCAGCTATCAGGAAAGTCGACCACCCAAAAGACAACCACCACTATCTCGACAGAGCTGAGCAAGTTATTATCTTCTGCCTCAGAACAGAACACAAAAGATTAAACAGCGACTTAAATAGACTAAGACTGGTCCCATCACCTCTGTGTACATGTGGGCAGGCAGCACAGACCGCTGAACACATCCTGCAAGACTGCAATACACTAAACCAGTTAAGGGAAGAACACTGGCCCACAGAGATGGATATCCACAGAAATCTGTATGGGAGCACTGAGGAGCTTTAAAATACAGCAGCATTTATTAAGAAAACCTGACTTGATATGTATTCATGTCAAACTGCAAACGAGAAGAAGAATAAATAATAACGATGATGTATATGAACATAGTAAGATGTCAGATTTTCATCATAGTGCAGAGAACATGTCCATAGTTGCTATAATCTTCAAATCAGGGTAACCACAATTACATGAAAAATGATAGTTTCAGTTGTCTGTTGGTTGACCAACATTTTTCAGTCAATAATGCTGCTAATTTCTAGTTACACATTTCAAGCCCAGCTTATTTATTCTGGGTATGGAAAAGGAATTATGGCTCTCATTAATTTCATTTGTTCATCCCGTTTCTCTCAAGGGGTTCAATATGTTGGCCTGACCCACCGTTCCACCACAAAATACAGTTTCAGAGCTCAACAACCTATTTGCTCTTTCACTGCCTCAAACACCCAAAATACAGGCACAAAATGAATGTCATGCCATCCAACTTTGACCTCTCCACTGCCTCAGTCACTGTTCACAAACATAGCAAACTTTTCATACTCATCTTGTCACATGAGCATGCAAACATGAGTTGCATTCTATGCACTCATTCTACTTCTTTTTCATCATTCATTCTCAAACTCCTGTTGAATCTCTCTTGTAGCAGGAAAATGATCCTACTAGATTTCCAGCAGGATGTAGTCCAGAGAATGGAAATGTGCAGACACAGTCATCATCTGCAGATGTGCTCATTCAGTTCAAGGTATTCAACTAGCAACATCAAAATTTTAACATAATCATTTCCTCCTTATCACAGTTCAACATCATATTTTACAGTTTGGATGAGATGGCTTATAATTTATATTCTCTGAGCTCAGGTGTTAGTGCGTATCATAATTGCAAAATTAGCAGATGGCAAGTAAATAGTAGAGTTGAAAAGCAGATCAAGAGGTAGGCAGATACAAGTGGGAGAAACATCATGATTTGGACAGGATACAGTCGACATTCAAATTCACAATGCCAATTGGAGTGCGAAGGGTTTTGCACAGCTCTCATGCAATCACAGAGTTAACAGATAACCATGATCATAAAAGCAGCTCCTCATAGTGCCCCCTGACAACAGATTGTCTTGAAGATCACGAGAAGCAATCTGGCTATATGCTTTATGAATCATGTACATGTACTAGACAGTTTTTATAATTAATCTTACAAGACAAACAAAATTTCTAAATAGCACCTCTCAGCCACAGCACAGTGTAAGACAACTGCTGTTCTGGACTGCCAAGAGGGGGGCCATTTTTAAAAAAAAAGGCATGAAAGTGAGAATAATGAGCAAGTCTCCAGAGATGTAAGCAATAGTCTATTGAATAAACATACATGTACAGGAAGTACAGCACCAAGGGACAGTGACATGTCAAATAGTGCATTTCTTCTTCTTCTTCTTCTTCAGCGTACATTCTCAAACTCCTGCTGAATTTCTCTTGTAGCAGGACGTCCTACTAGATATCCAGCAGGATGTAGTCCAGAGAATGTAAATGCGTTGTGTCACCGTTTTATTTGCGCCAATGGCCTGACATATCCGTCTCCGGCAGAAAATAGTGCATTTCAAACCAAAGACCTTTACTCTGGACATGGAAAATGAATCATCACCTTCATTAATTTGTCTGTGTTGTTTCTCAAAACAAGCTCAAAATGTCAGCCCAAACCATTGCTTTCTGCACGACACTATAGTAATGAAAGCCTGCTGATCTTAAACCAATATTGATACCTCAAATGGATGATGGTTTTCATGTAATTACCAGTAGATTTCTACATACATAATGGTGGAATATGCCTCATACATATATAATGGGAGAACATGCCTCATACATATATAATGGGAGAACATGCCTCATACATACATAGACTCACATTGAGTTAAAGGCATCTTCATACAGCATTCATACTGCTGAGAGATGGAGTTTTGTGGGCATGAAAGATAATTTTGGAAGAAATCCACAATTACACATGGAAGAAGTCCCTAATCCTAAATGGAAGAAGTACCCAATTATTCATGCAAGAACTTTCCACACATGAAGAGAAATCCCAAATTACACATGGATGAAGTCCCCAATCGTACATGAAAGAAGTCTTCAATTACACATGGAAGAAGTCCCCAATCATACATAAAAAACAAAGATCCCTCATATTTTTGGGGATCAAAACAAACCAAAAAATATGTTTCACTTACCCAGGAAAAAACACAACCTCTACCACGCCAAAGTCCTGCATGAGCACATCCCTCTCTGGTTTAGCCGACAATCCTCCAACACTCTGACCAATACCTAACTGGATCGCTGCCATCAACTCTGATGTTGGTTTCTGAAACAGACAAAACACTGTCACATTTTTTGGGAAAAGGAGTTTGATCTTTCATTAAAACAAAGAGCTTTGGAGATAAGGAGAACAAAACGATAATGCTCTGTGAATATTTTTTAAGTTGAAGTCAGAGAGTGTGCTGGAAGAAGATACTGAAGAACAATGTTTTATACAAATTGATTATGTTGGTCAGATTCCATGAACTCATATACTGTTTTTGGATTCCATGAACTCATATTCTAAGTATTGATTCCAAGAACTCATATTCTCTGAGCTGATTCTAAGAAATATTCTTTGTTAATTTTAAAATGATGAGAAAAGTCAAACTTGAACATTTAGTAACCACCAGAAAGATCAAGGGGAGAAGAGACAGATTAAAAAAAACAAAGAGATAAATGTCTAGATGGGTTGTCACTGTGACACATTAAACGAAGTCACCAAATGAACTTATTAACAACACAAGAGACAAGAGTTGTGGAGAAACATGATCACCTACGCCACTCTGCATGACACATGATTGATTGAATTCTAAAAAATCATATTTTATCTCTAGATTTCATGAACTTTCTCTTCTGCGTTCATTCTCAAACTCATGCAGACTAGCAGGATCAATTTTCAAGAATGTAATGCATTCTGACATGGTTTACATCTTTGTTGTGATATCTGCGTCTTTTGATCTGAGACATCTCACTTCAGTATTGCTTTTGAGTCACTTTAACTCTATATGGGATGGGACAGCCAATTCACTCCAAAAATTTCAAGAAATTTCATGCTCTATGTTTTGATTTAAATAACTATTGTTCTATGTGTTGTATTCAAGAACTCATGCTCTATGTTTTGATTTAAATAACTATTGTTCTATGTGTTGTATTCAAGAACTCATGCTCTATGTTTTGATTTAAATAACTATTGTTCTATGTGTTGTATTCAAGAAATCATGTTCTGCATTCATTCATCTATTCAAATCACTTTATATAAAAATATGCACAATTTACAAACTGGTATGGGTATCCTAGAGTAAAACCTTGCAGCTGTGTTAAACTAGAAAACAGGGTGATAAAGTTTTGCTAATCACTGGATACACACACAATAACACAAGAAAATCCATGTTTCGACCAAACGACTTTCACCAAGGACACATTCACAACGTAACAAATGACGAATAGGAAAGGCACCGTCCACGATTCCATGACAGAGTTGAATAAGGTTCTGTTGTCGTGTTAATTAGGGCAGTGCCATTCTTACTCAATTTTTCCACTAGAAAAAATAACCATATATATCAAATCACTGTAATCTCTTCTGTCAGTACAGATTCCAGCGGTTGTCCACCAGTTCTTACACAAGTTATTATATTTGTTATATTTGACATCAGTATTCACCACCAATGGTAATTCTAAGCTGCTCGACTGCTCAGTTGTGAGGATACCACAATAGCACTCAGCACACAAAACCTACAACTACATAGCTAAAAAAGCCACATCCTCTGGTGTCACCTCAAGAATAAAAGTAAAGTAAAGTTTTCCTTTTCCACTCCATTGAGTTGTATTGGGAATACAGTGTTAGACCTGTATATTTCATTGATCAACAGCATACCAAGGGATGATGCGGTCAGCATCAAACCTGCTACCTTTCCCAAAAGATCTCATACCCACTTTCTTAATATGGGTCGACATAGTAGCCAATGATTTTAAAATATTTCCAGTTGAAGTAGAAATTTAACCTTGGATCATCCAAACACAAAGCTAGTTAACTAACTACTGAGCTACCATGGTCCGGAAATCAAACCTCAAGAATAGTTTATAATAATTGTTTTTTAAGCTAAAAAAAACAAATATGTTCTGAACACACAAAAAGTTGTATAGGAAATGCAGATCAGTGTTCTTTCTATCAATTCTGTATACCAGGGGTTACACAAGTTTCTATAACTGTCACACCTGACAGTGGAACTCACCACTATTTTCATTGATTCTGTCCACCAAATGTTACACACGTTGCTATAACTGCCACACCTGACAGTATTATACTCTTTTCATCCATTCTGTCCACTAGGTGTTATACAACTTGTTTTAAATATTACACCTGAACACACCTGACAGTAGTACTCACCACTCATTTCATATATTGTCCACTAGGTGTTACACAATTTTCTAATAACTGTCACACCTGACAGGTAATAACTGTCACACATGACAGGTAATAACTGTCACTCCTGACAGTAGTACACTCTTTTCATCCATTCTGTCCACTATGTGTTATATAACTTGCTATAAATGTTACACCTGACAGTAGTACTCACCACTCTTTTCATCCATTCTGTCCACCAGGTATCCTCATTCAAGTGGCAGTTGTCACTTTTATCTTCATAATAATGCAAAATATCCAAGATTGAATAACAAACAGACTTATCCACTTCTAATCTAAACTTATCCATTATTCAATTTGAATCCATGAAGAACTTCCCCAGCACAGATTTTCAAGGAATAATTTCACATGACACTGACCACACTATTTCTATTAAGATTTCTTTCTGCTATGTCACTCGTCCACTGACCATAAGATCTGGGTTTCAAGTTCACTCGTTATTCATGATTTAAAATAAAACTTACTTCCAAACTTGGACAATGAAGAAAACACAGAAGACAACGGAGAAAACAGAGCATAAGACAACAGAGAAAACGCAGCAGAAAATGGAGAAAACACAGAATACATTGGAGAAAACACAGAATACATTGGAGAAAACACAGAATACATTGGAGAAAACACAGAATACATTGGAGAAAACACAGCATAAGACAATAAAGAAAACACAGCATAAGACAATGGAGAAAACACAGCAGAAAACAGTTTAGAGAAAACACAGCAGAAGAAGACAATGGAGAAAACACAGCAGAAGACAATGGAGAAAAAACAGGAGACAATGGAGAAAACACAGCAGAAAGCAATAGAGAAAACATTGGAAAAAACACAGCATAAGGCAATAGAGAAAACACAGCAGAAGATAATGGAGAAAACACAGCTAAAGACAATAGAAAAAACATGGCAGAAGAAGACACCACAGAAGAAGACACCACAGAAGAAGACAATGAAGAAAAATCAGCAGAAGAAACTGTGGAAAAGACACCACAGAAGAAGACACCACAGAAGAAGACACCACAGAAGAAGACACCACAGAAGAAGACACCACAGAAGAAGACACCACAGAAGAAGACACCACAGAAGAAGACACCACAGAAGAAGACACCACAGAAGAAGACAATGAAGAAAAATCAGCAGAAGAAACTGTGGAAAAGACACCACAGAAGAAGACACCACAGAAGAAGACACCACAGAAGAAGACAATGAAGAAAAATCAGCAGAAGAAACTGTGGAAAAGACACCACAGAAGACAGTAGAGAATAAACCACATAAGAAGACAGCAGGCAGAGGACAAAGAGATGTCAAATCTGATCATGAAGAAGAGTGAAAGTGAAGAGAAACAAGATGAGTAAAGGAGAAGAAAAACAAAAAGAGGAACAAGAACTTGTGTAACACCTGGATGACAGAATGGATGAAAATAGTGATGTCTTCTTCTTGTTCAGTTTCTCAGCAAGAGTGAAGGAGAAGAATATGAAGCAGGGGAACAAGAAGAGTGAAGGAGAAGAGGAACAAGAAGAACTAATTTACAGAGAAGAGGAACATGAAGAGTGAATTCACTGAGAAAAAAACACGAAAAGTGAAGAAGATGAGGATGAAGAAAAATGAAGGAGAAGAGGATGAAGAAGTGAAGGAGAAGAGGAACATGAAGAGTGAAGAAGAGGAACATGAAGAGTGAAGGAGAAGAGGGACAAGAACAGTAAAGGAGAAGAGGAACAAGAACAATGAGGGAGAAGAGGGACAAGAACAGTAAAGGAGAAGAGGAACAAGAAGACTGAAGGAGAAGAGGACAAGAACAGTTAAGGAGAAGAGGAACAAGAGTGAAAGAATAATATGAAGAAGAGAACAAGAAGAGTGAATGAGAATAGTATGAAGAAGATGAACAAAAAGAGTGAATTTACAGTGAAGAGGAACAAGAAGAGTTAAGAAGATAAAGATGAAGAAGAGTGAAGAGAACATGAAAAGTGAAGAAGGAGATGAACAAGATGAGTGAAGATGAAGAAGAGTGAAGAAGATAAACAAGAATGGTGAATAAGAAGATAAAGAGGGTAAAGATGAACAGAAAAGTGAAGAAGAACAAGAAGCGTGAGCAATGTGAACAAGAAGGGCTAAGCAGATGAACAAGAAGGGCTAAGCAGATGAACAAGAAGGGCTACACAGATGAACAAGAAGAGTGAGCAATGTGAACAAGAAGGGCTAAGCAGATGAACAAGAAGGGCTAAGCAGATGAACAAGAAGGGCTAAGCAGATGAACAAGAAGAGTGAGCAATGTGAACAAGAAGGGCTAAGCAGATGAACAAGAAGAGTGAGCAATGTGAACAAGAAGGGCTAAGCAGATGAACAAGAAGGACTAAGCAGATGAACAAGAAGGGCTAAGCAGATGAACAAGAAGGGCTAAGCAGATGAACAAGAAGCGCTAAGCAGATGAACAAGAAGGGCTAAGCAGATGAACAAGAAGGGCTAAGCAGATGAACAAGAAGGGCTAAGCAGATGAACAAGAAGGGCTACGCAGATGAACAAGAAGGGCTAAGCAGATGAACAAGAAGAGTGAGCAATGTGAACAAGAAGGGCTAAGCAGATGAACAAGAAGGGCTAAGCAGATGAACAAGAAGGGCTAAGCAGATGAACAAGAAGGGCTAAGCAGATGAACAAGAAGGGCTACGCAGATGAACAAGAAGGGCTACGCAGATGAACAAGAAGGATAAGCAGATGAACATGAAGAGTGAGCAATGTGAACAAGAAGGACTAAGCAGATGAACAAGAAGGGCTAAGCAGATGAACAAGCAGATGAACAAGAAGAGATGAACAAAAAAGCAGATGAACAAGAAGAGTGAGCAATGTGAACAAGAAGGGCTAAGCAGATGAACAAGAAGGGCTAAGCAGATGAACAAGAAGGGCTAAGCAGATGAACAAGAAGGGCTAAGCAGATGAACAAGAAGGGCTAAGCAGATGAACAAGAAGGGCTAAGCAGATGAACAAGAAGGGCTAAGCAGATGAACAAGAAGGGCTAAGCAGATGAACAAGAAGGGCTAAGCAGATGAACAAGAAGGGCTAAGCAGATGAACAAGAAGGGCTAAGCAGATGAACAAGTAGGGCTAAGCAGATGAACAAGAAGGGCTAAGCAGATGAACATGAAGGGCTAAGCAGATGAACAAGAAGGGCTAAGCAGATGAACAAGAAGGGCTAAGCAGATGAACATGAAGGGCTACGCAGATGAACAAGAAGGGCTAAGCAGATGAACAAGAAGGGCTAAGCAGATGAACAAGAAGGGCTAAGCAGATGAACAAGAAGGGCTAAGCAGATGAACAAGAAGGGCTGAGCAAATGAACAAGAAGGGCTAAGCAGATGAACAAGAAGGGCTAAACAGATGAACAAGAAGGGCTACGCAGATGAACAAGAAGAGTGAGCAATGTGAATAAGAAGGGCTAAGCAGATGAACAAGAAGGAGAACGAGAAGAATGAAGGTGAAGAGGAAGAAGAGAGAAAAGGAACAAAAACAAGAAGAGTGAAGAAGAAGAGGAAAGAGTAAAGAAGAAGATTAACAAGAAAAGAGTGCATAAGATGAAAAAGAAGAGTGAAGAAGATGAAAAAGAAGAGTGAAGAAGATGAAAAAGAAGAGTGAGAAGAGGAACAAGAGGTGTGAAGGGTGGAATGAGCAAAAAGAGTGAAGATGAACAAGAAGAGTGAAGGAGAAAGTGAACAAGAACAGTGAAGGAGAACTTTACTCTGAACACCATCAGGTCATTAAACGCGGTCGTCGCGGTGTGAACACAGAGAATATTAGACATGGGAGTATCTAGAGGTGAGGGAAGGAAAAGTAAATCTTTTGGAAAGTCCCGAAGATCACACAATCAACACCTGACCGGTACTGAGTCTACATACACTGGGATGTCTGCTGGAGCGGAGGGCGGAGCACTTATGAGAATGTCCCGCGTGCTGTGAAGCCAGTTTCTAATCAAGAATCAAGTGAAGAGGGACAAGAAGAGTGAAGGAGAAGAACAAGAAGCGTGAAGATCAACAAGAAGCGTGAAGAAGATGGACAAGAAGGTGAAAAAAGGATTAACAAAAGTGAAGAAGCTGAAAAAAGAAAGGAAAAGTGAGAAACGGAAGAGTAAAGTAGATGAACATGAAGAGAAACAAGAAAAGTGAAGAAGAAGAGGAACAAGAAAGAGTGAAGGAGAAGAGGAAAGACAGTGAAATAGAAGATGAACAAGAAGGGTGAAGTAGATGTGGAACAAGAAAAGTGAAGCAGAGGATGAAGAAGAATGAGGAAAAAGAAGAACAATAAGATGGGAAGACACTAAGAAAAGAAATATATGTACAAAGAATACACCTGCACTCATACAGCCACATTAAGAAAAAAACATATAAAAAGACATATCAGCCTACAGAATAACTGAAATCGACGTTACAATGGTAGCACACAAACAAACAACGCCCATAAGACCACACGGAAGGCGGAGCCGACCAGTCACGATAAGATCTTCCCAAAGACCTAGCGCTAAGTCAAACCGGATTAGTATTTACATTCTGCAACAAATCAGGGTTGCCAGATTGCTAAATTGTAATACAAAAAAATGACTGAAAACATTAAAACAAGCTTAAATTAAACGAAATGCAATTAAAAGGACTAAACTGCCGGAGTGGGATGTGTCGGGCCATCAGTGCAACGCAACCCGGCGACACAGGGCATTTTCGTCTTCGGACTACGTCCTGCTGGAAAATTGGTAAGAACAAACATCCAACAAGAGAGATCCGGTGGGAGTTTGATAAACGAAAGCAAACGAAAAAACAAAGATTTACCGGTAATTATGTTATGCTGTTTGTTAGCTTTACAACATGGCGACCCGGGCGACAACAGTTGATGGAGTATAGATCATGCAATATTTGATACATAACATCTGAGATACCTTATCATATCAAGTGTTCTAGACACACTCAACGGTTGACATATCTCTTAACATTTTCTGTTCCTTGTTAACGTGTAAAGTCTGGTCATATCGAGTTCCTTCTCACCACTTATAGATTGCTGTCAGAGAAATCGAATGAGCCGATGCAATAGTGAAATACAGGGTTGCCAGATAAAAGTAATTGATTTATTATAATTGAATTTCAAGTCAAATATGGCCAAAAATGGTCACGCTCATAATTGTTGATTTTTCAAATTAACAGGAAATACACTTACTAAAACATAAATTCCATGGCCAGTGGCAGTAAACATGGCAAAACTTGTGCTATTCGAGATGAAATTCTGGCAACCCTGACGGAAAATGCTATAGTTATAGGAGATAGCACAGTGATGACAAAAGGTCAAGCTGAGCTAATTAGAGCAGCCATGAATACACTAGAAAATGATGAGAGGACGCCGAGACATTTAAAGAATGGCATAAATGAGAGTAACTATGAGATAGGGGATGCTTCTCTGCATCATCAAATCAATGAGGGTCCAGAAAATAGTATTCCAACATTGATGAAGATCGGTTTAAAGATTACTACGGACAGTAACAAGAAACACAGACATATGAAGAACTTGTAAAACAACAAAAAACTGGAACTGTGAGCCATTACATACAGAATATGAGTGCTTGGAGTCAGCGCATAGAATATGGTTCTTGGAATCAACACTTAGAATATTAGTTCTTGTAATTAACATACATAATATGAGTTCTTGTAATCAACATACAGAATATGAGTTATTGGAATCAACATACAGAATATGAGTTATTGGAATCAACATACAGAATATGAGTTATTGGAATCAACATACAGAATATGAGTTATTGGAATCAACATACAGAATATGAGTTATTGGAATCAACATACAGAATATGAGTTATTGGAATCAACATACAGAATATGAGCTCTTTGAATCAACACTTAGAATATGCGTTCTTGGAATCAACACTTAGAATATGGGCTTATTGAAACAGGGATCAGAAGAATTATGGACTTCTCCGGTGTTCGCTTATAATAACCTGTACTCATTTCTACCATTCTCTGAATAAATGACAATGTACATATTCAGAGAATGGTAGAAATGGGAGTGACTAGAGGTGATGAGAGAAAGTGCTCCCTCTCCGGAAAGATCAGAAGAACACGTAATCAGCAACTGACTGGGACACTGAGCGTATACACTTTTAGATGGCTGACGGAACGGCAAGCAGAGCATATATGGGAATGTCCCCAGTGCTTTGACGCTTGTTCTAATCAAGAATTAACCTGCACTCATAACTCATACAAATATGCCAGAATTGAATAGGACAATGAACACAGTGGACTAGTGAACTGAGCATATATACGAGGCGTGTTCAAATGAAAACGGGACTTGTGGATTTATTTAAAAAGTATCATACGCAATTTAATATTTTCAACGGAATTGAACAAAGCAACCACTTGTGAATAAGAATGCACCTGGGTTCATCAGAAAAAATCTCCGTATGCATTTAGGCAAGCATCCCACTGTTTAGGTAGACGTCGAATGCCGTCCGAGAAAAAGTTGCGTGGCTGTTCTCTGAACCATGTGGTCACCGCTGTCTTCACGTCTGCGTCGCTGTTGAATCGCTGTCCCTTTAGTGCTTTCTTCAACGGTCCGAACAAATGGAAATCACACGGGGATAAATCGGGACTATAGGCTGGGTGATGAAGAACTTCCCAATTCTTCTTTGCCAATGTTTCCTGCACAATTTTTGCGACGTGCGGACGAGCGTTGTCGTGGAGAAGAATCACACCTTGAGAAAGTCTGCCTGGTCGCTTAGCCTTGATGGTCAGTCAGTACTGCTTTATCAAGCACGGCTATGGCTTCTTCTGTTGCAACAATATGCGCCTGACCTGGCCGTGCAAGATTGGCCGTGCAAGATCTGCCGTTAACTCACGTCCGTCTTTAAACATACGCACCCACTCCATCACTCTGGTCCTCGACAAACATTTGTCACCATATGCTGCCTTCATTCTCCGATGAATGTCTACTGCTTGACATCCTTCAAATGAAAGAAACTGGATCACAGAACGCTGATTCACTTTGGACGGGTTCGGAATCACACCCGCCATATTGTTAACAGTCTTCTGCAGCACATATGCATGCTGGGAAGATGAACACGTGACCGTATGTAAATTATTGGATACTCATTACTAGTGCAAAATGTCATCAATATCAGTGCGCTCTATCACACGTGGTGTAACAAGTCCCGGTTTCATTTGAACACGCCTCGTAGAACTCCTTATCTACGTGATGCGTGTCCCTTATCAAGATGACTGTAGCAGATCTTCAACATACTCCCTGTCTCTTCTTTCTTGTTAGTAGATCTTTACTATACAATCGGTCTATTCTCTTGTAGTAGATCTTCAGTATAATCGGTCTCTTCTCTCTTATAGTAGATCTTCAACATAAACTGTCCTTTCTCTCTTATAGTCAGCGCTTGATTTAGACTTAAGGCCTTAAGTTTTCTGGGCGTGCGGCATTGGGACAAATGATACTACAATATATTTAAGTATATATGATAATTCCTCAGGAAAGTGGGCGCCCTAAGTTATAGTTTATGTAGCTTATACGTAAATACTGCACTGCTTATAGTAAATCTTCAACATAATATATCTCTCCTTTCTTGTAGAAGATCTTCAGCATAATCTATCTCGTATCTCTTGTTGGAGTCTGTCGATAAATTACTACAACTGTTTGTCATTTTACTATTCTACGTCAGAGGCTCATTGGAGATTCTACATCAGAGATTCATTGGAGATGCTACATCAGAGATTCATTGGAGATTCTACATCAGAGATTCATTGGAGATTCTACATCAGAGATTCATTGGAGATTCTACATCAGAGATTCATTGGAGATTCTACATCAGAGATTCATTGGAGATTCTACATCAGAGATTCATTGGAGATTCTACATCAGAGATTCATTGGAGATGCTACATCAGAGATGCTACATCAGAGATTCATTGGAGATTCTACATCAGAGATTCGCACAAACCAGAAAGATGTAATAAGTCTGAAACTGTTGTCATCATTTCCCACGATGAACAGCTATTATTATTGTATGTTGGTGTCGATGTTCTTGTTATTATTATTGTTTTTGTTGCAAATGGACACTAGCTGCGTCACTAGAATTTTTCACGTAAACACTCGCGGGTATGAGAAAACGTCGATGATTTAACATAACATGGAGACGAACTGAACAGAAGGGACTGGCAGCATGACATCAACAATGTGAATGATTACTAATCCAGAGCGTTTACTCATTGCGGAATGGAACGTTATACCCCAAACATTTGTCGAGACACTCTGCAATAGCATGAGATGTTGATGCCAAGCTTGTATTAATGCTGCTGGTGGTCACAAGCGATATTAATGATAGCTGTGACTTGACAGTGAGTGAAAAAAAAAAGTTCTACACCAAGGATAGATACTGCTTACTAGCCGGATCTGAATTGTTTTATTTGTAAAAATACTGCATATTTAAATCATCAAATGGTTAATAAATATTTTTGTTTTTAATATAGTCTCAGTCAAATTCAATTCTACATGTGCCGTGGCTCATATGAAAACTTTTTGTAATGGCCACTTGTTACGATAGTGAACAAAAATACAGCAGAAAGTAGAAACATAAATTTTCATGGTTACTAACAATCATGAGATAAATATAACGATTTTAAATATTATTTTGTCAATGCATATTAGAATACTCATAACCCTTCAGGATCGTAAAGGTGTCACATTGAGATGATATTTGGTGCAGAAATATCTGATTAGTATGGAAACTTCATACCCTACCCAGTCCTTGATATTACCCAGACATATCTTTTTCCACCATCCACCATACCTAGAAACATCTCTTGCCATCGAGGAATGTCTCATCGCGTGCCCGTGCCACCTGAGTTTGTGAAGTTTCACGGTTACTAACAGTGGTTCTTGTGGACCCCATATTACATTAATTATATCATGCACAAACACTTTGGTCTTATGCTCTTAGTTACAGATAACCAACACACGTCAATACACTTTATATCCTCGACAATATCAACAATTATTGATGGCAGAGTTGAGCAAAGACGATATAAATTTAGAAGATTGCATTGGTTTTACAGGCAATGCCCCCCCCCCCATCGAGACCAGCACCGTGCGGAGGTGATGGGGCTTAGTTCAGACATCAGGGGCTGGAAACTAAGACTGGTCGGCAGTCTCATTCGAGCAGGACCATAGTCCTGCCGAAGTAAGCAGAGTGCTGAAGACGGAGGCATCCAGCTAAAAGGCGCACAGATAATCAGGATGCCACGCACAAAACACAATGGAAACATGTCTACATCTATAAATAGTTATGGTGCCTGCCCTGTGGCGGACGTTCAGGCAGGGACGGTGCCGGGCCCTATACCTCGAAAGGGCCCAACCTCAGTTACTGGAAGTCCTTCTCAATTGCCCCGAGGAGCCAGGAGGCAAGGGAATAGAGCTACTGGCCAAACAAACTTTAAACGACCAATAAAAATAATGCACTGGAATGCTGAGGGTGTCAACAGTAAAAGAGATGGATACAGCAAAAAATTGGAACTTGAAAATGTCAGTGAAGAACAAGTTAGTATATGCTGTATCCAAGAAACACACCTCAGCAGCGACATAGCCTTCAAAATCAGAGGCTACCAGTGCTACCGGTCTGACATAAAGGACAGACGAAAGGGTGGAATTCTGACACTAGTTAAAAACAATATCAGCGCATGTCAGTTGGAAGTATATATGGAAGGGGCAGAATACCAGATGCTCCACCTAAAAACAGACAGTGCAGAATTCCATCTCCTGAACTACTACTGCCCAAATGATAAACCATTGGCACTAGACACAATTCCATACAAAGAGAGACTTATGGTGTGTAGTGACTTCAACAGCCACTCTCAGAGCTGGGGCTACGATCATATCGACAAGAGAGGTGAGGAACTTGAGAGCTGGCAGGATGAAAATAATCTCATCCTTATTAACCAGCCAGCAGACTCGCCAACCTTCTACTCGAGAGCATGGCACACCACCTCTACACCAGATCTGGCATTCCACTCACCAGGCTTGGAATGGAACATCACACGTGTTGTTGGAAAGCAGCTTGGAGGTAGTGACCACAGACCAGTATTTCTGGAAATCCACAATGAATTTACCAAGGACAGCAGCACGCTCACTAGGTGGAACTATAAAAGGGCAGACTGGAAAATGTACCAGCATTTAACCAGTGTTCTAGCTAAGGACATGAACTTGGACAAAGACATCAATAGAGCAGTGAGTGAATTTAATAGATGTATACTACATGCTGCTAGTAAAACCATACCCAGGGGGGCACGCAAAACACTACAAACCCTACTGTTTGATGAACTGGAAAAGCTGCAAAAGGAGATGGAAACATCTAGACAGCAGGATGAGAACAGACCTAGCCAAGAACATCACAACAAATATCAGCAAACAAAGGCTAAATTTCAAAGAGCCAAGTTACAAGCCAGACAGAGCAGCTGGAAAGAAAAAACAGAGTCGCTGAACCTAGAAAGAGATACTAGGAAATTATGGAAACTTGTAAAACAACTAAATGATGAAGGTACAGGGAGAAACACCAGGATCACACTTTATAAAGATAGAGACATTTTAACAGGTAAACATGCAGCTGATTACTTTGCAGATTCCTTTGCATAAGATAATAACGTCAAAGTCAGCCCAGACAAACAACAGGAGGTTCGAGAGAACCAGCAAAACATTGGACAAGGTGAACCTATACCTGAAGTCATGGAGGCACCAATTACAATGAGAGAACTGGAGCATGCAATATCCAAATTGAAAATGAAAAAGTCCCCTGGAGCTGATGGAGTGTCCAATGAAATGATTAGAAACCTGGGAATTGCAGCAAGAGCAAAGCTACTGCAGATCTTTAACACAAGCTGGTCCACAGGTAATGTACCACAGGCGTGGAGAGAAGCAATAATGATACCACTCCTCAAATCAGGAAAAGATGGCAACACAGTCTCCAACTACAGGCCCATCAGCCTCACAAGCTGTCTATGTAAAACAATGGAGCGCATTATCAATCTTAGGATGCAGTGGTACCTTGAAAGTGAGAACCTTCTGGTATCACAGCAAGCAGGTTTCAGACAGTGCTACTCTACTGAAGATCAGGCAACCTACCTCTCCCAAGAGATTGAGGATGCCTTCCAAGAAAAGAAACTGGTACTAGCAGCATGGATAGACCTCAGAAAAGCATTTGATAAAGTCTGGAAAGAAGGGCTCCTAAAGAAATTGTGAAATTGCAGGGTTAGCTCAAGAATGTACAAATGGGTAAAAGCATACCTGCATAATAGAAGAGCCAGGGTACAATTAGATGGTCGCAAGAGCAAGAAAGTTCTACTGCGTCATGGAGTCCCCCAGGGAGGGGTCCTGTCACCCACACTTTTCTTGGTTTACATCAATGACCTAGTTGCTGAACTACCACACGGGATCAAAGTGGCAATGTATGCTGACGACCTGGTGATCTGGTGCACGGAAGAACATGCAACAGTGGCCACTAAACAAATACAAAGAGCTATCGATGCCCTAACATTATGGGCAAATAGATGGTGCGTCAGCATTAACACAGATAAGTGCAGCACTACACTCTTTACCCTCTCACCAAAACAAAAAGCTGGTCATATCAAGATAGATGGAGAGCTCTTGAAAGAAGACAAACAACCCACATACCTCGGAGTTACTTTTGATGATAAGCAGACATGGAAGCAGCACATAAACAAAGCAACAACAAAAGCCAGAAGGAAGTTAGCTATCCTGAGAAAACTAAGTGGAACCACATGGGAAGCCAGTGGAAATATACTCAGTAAAGTTTACCAGCAAGGCATAAGACCACACCTGGAATATGGTTCAGCTGCGTGGTGTCCTGCATCAAACACCACATTACAAGATCTAGATAAAGTGCAAAACCAGGCACTTAGAATAATGTTGGGAGCAATGAAATCAACACCCATAGCAGAGATGCAGAAAATGGGAAGAATGCAAACACTTGGCGAACGAAGAGACACAAAAGTACTAATTCAGGAAGAAAAGTTTCAGTGTATGCCAAGTCATCCAATGAAGGAAAGATTCCAAAATCTAGCAATGGGGCGACTGAAAAGGAGCAGCTTTATCCATCAAGCTAAACGACTCCGTAGACAACTTACAGACCTACCTGAAGTTGACAGCCCCTTAAGGTCTGTACCAGAACAAACCCCGTGGAGTGAAAGCCATGGAATGCCAATATACATTCAGACCCATGTGAAAGGAATACTAAGCGAGGACGAACAGAACAGTGTGCAGCGAATGACAGTTACCCTCAGTTTCCTGGATGAGGAATATCCACAAGATATATGGGTCAGAGTGTACACATATGGGTCAGCACAGAATGCTGTGAGGAATGGAGGTGCAGGTGTATATATAGAATATCCACACAAGCCTAGAGATACAATCAGAACAACGACAGGAAAATTCTGCAATAATTATGATGCAGAAATCCAGGCAATTAGTGTGGCAGCTAAAAAACTGCTGAACTCCAACTCTGGCCTACAGCCTGTGGTATTCCTGACAGATGCAAGGTCAGTGCTTCAAGCTCTCCAGTCTGGAAAACTAACAGACTTAAAAAAAACTACTTAGCGAATTGTCTTACCAGAATAGGATAACCATGCAGCGGATACCCTCTCACTGTGGAATACCAGGAAATGAAAAAGCAGACCAACTGGCTAAAGAAGGTGCTGCCGAAGACCAACCAGATATACCAATCACCTACCATCAGAAAAAACAGATGATCAAGTCAATAAGAAAGCCACAAACACCAACACAAGATGACTATCACATTATGAACAGATCAGAACAGGTTATAATTCTACGTCTCAGAACAGGACACAACCGACTCCGTAGTCACATGTATACAAAGTTCAAGATTGGCAACACGGCCATGTGTACATGTGGACAGGCAGCACAGAGTGCCAAACATATACTTCAAGAGTGTTCTGAGCATGAAACGCTGAGGTAGACATATTGGCCAGAGGAAACAACACTGGAATCAAAGCTCTATGGGACACTGTATGAATTACAAAAGACAGTGAGTTTTATTCAGGAGACAGAATTACAGATATAGACATGTTTCAAGTGAACGAAAGAAGAAGAAGAAGAACAGGCAATGCCGATCGCTTTTATTTGGTTGATTTCAACATTCATTTTAGAGACAAAAAACATATAACCAACTTGTATAGAAATGGAATGTGTCTGTCATATCTGACATTATGCATTCAGAATACTTTTGTACAATGTCTATCAAATCGTGTATTCCTCATGTCTGAAATTTCACTTTGGTTTTCAATAGTCATTTGTGCAACCCAAAAAAATTTATTTGAAGCACTACATCCATAAGCTGAACGATAAAAGTATAATACAGTGCAATTACCATTTGAGAGTGTTTCTAGAACTAGACGGCTTGTGAAGGGAAATTTAATGTTAAACATTATCCAAAATGGCAAGCACCGAAAGTTTCCTTTGTATCAGAAAACTGTCGTCAAACAAAGACTAAATGTAAGGCTAAAGTAAAATTGTTTTAATTTAATTCCTCAAAATATATGCTGTTTTTATCACGTTCTATAGTAGTGTATGCACTACATTTACTATTGTTGGCCATTTTCTATCTCACATTTGGCAACCTTGAACCAAGATATTCTGAAACATTCGTTTTACTTGTAAACTACTACACCGTATCAATAGCCACACATTCCAACAAGCTTTTAGTACGAAAACATTATTCGCACGGATAACGCTGAGCGTACTAGAATTCTCACGACTCCCTTATAAATATCGCATAGAACACAAGGAGCGGGTTAGAGGTCACGTAATGAGCTTATGTTGCAAGGCTGTACTATAAATGAGCGAAGGCGATGGGAGTGGAGGGGGGGGGGCTACTCACGATTTTCAGTTGAAATAGTTACATTCATCGCGATTCCCTCGTCACTTATACAGTCCCGTTGACTCGTCGGTTCTTCCTTCAAAAGTAGCATTATTGTAACTTTTTCCGGGATTTTCACTATTCATTTTCTGTATCCTTAGTGTAGGCGGCAATGAAAATCACAGGAAGAGTCAATTAGCGTAACGTTTGAAGGATGAATCGATGAGTCCACAGGACTGTATAATTTACCTGGAACTCAGTCCTGTCCAAGTATTTTCCCCGATCAACCGTGGCCGATCGGAGGTAGAAGACCTGGTCTCTTAATTAATTAGGTCTTTATTAGTTCCTTTCCTTGATTATTCCCGTGTTTTCCGTAGGTCAATATTTTTATACTTGCACTCGCATGCCAAACATATTTATATAAATAGTAACCAATAGAAAGCGTGACAATAATCAAAAACGTAATGAATGAAGGCCTGTTTACTTTTTGCAGTTAGGTCTTATAATGTCGATAGTCATGGATGAACACAGTCTCTATTATAAGACCTGCTGGCGAATAGGAAATCCAGTCTTCTAAAATGAATAATTTGACTATCCTTTGATTTTCATTGGCTATCAAACAAAATATAATCATTGTGACCAACGCAAAACACGGGAATGGTCAAATGATTCATTAAGAAGGTTCGCGCCAGTATGTTTTATATTGCGAAGGGTCACTTTCCAATGTGATGAAATCTAGTCAATACAAGATAATACTGCAGAGTTTTTTTTGTTTTGTTTTTTCGTTCGCTCCATTGTAACCATCACGGATATCCGTGCGATTTCCGCCGGGAGCGTGATTACGTTGTGCCACCGTTATGCGCCTTGTAGGCCTAGCACATCCGATTTCGGCATATACTGCAGAGTGAAACGGAACATTTAAACAATAGTACTTACGTAGAAGACCAAGAGAAACCTTACGCAGAACCATTACACGAGAGAGCTTCACCATCGGTATCAGAAACAATGAAGACCCAAAACAAATTGCAACGACACGCGAGACATGGAAATCTATGACATCCGCCCTATGTGCCGTCTTTCGTCCTAGAGGAATAACTAACTTACGTAGAACACAGGTTTTTGATGTTCCACTTAAACACAAAAGACTAAGGCCACTAAGATCACTGAGACAATACACAAGACATTTTCAACATTTCGAACCGTTAGGTCTTTCTCAAGAATATATAAAACAAACAGTGAAAAACAATGAAACAGTAAAAACAATGTTACCCCACCACAGAGGCACTAGATACACTATTGACATGTTAACAATACAAAGTTAACAATACAAAGTGATGTATGTGGAAACATGTAGTCATGGAAGCGGATTTTGTTGAAAATTGGACGGGATATGATAACGGATATAACAAATTATTACTGTGGATAGCAACATGGATAGCAATACATTAAGGACCACACCAACACAAATCTAAACAAATGGATGTTCTGAATTAAGTCAAAAAGGCTTGAGGGTAGCAAACTCAAAAATAAATCGATGTTCAATATCGTAGATCTGTCATCTGTAGTGCAGTGATCTAGATATCGAGGGCAACATGAAGACCATCACCATTGAAATTATTGGCGACGGGGGGTAGGTTCTCTGTGCTTTATGGCATGAAGATGCCTACTGAAGCGGTCATTCAATCGTAAGCCCTTTTCACCTATATACTTCTAGACAGAGCGTTTACATATAACATAAATAATAACAATACGGGATATTCACGTGTAAAGACATCATCGATAGTTAAAGTGGCATTAGGAAATGAAACAGGGTAGATCTGATCTACATAGAGACAAGTGTAGGAACGACCGCATTTGCAACGAATAGTGACAGAGTGAGTAAGAACATAAGACCTGAGGTGACTGTGGAAGAAGATGTCATTAATATTTTTGTAACGCCTATAGATAACCAAAGGAAAGTTCTAGAAAGTGGCACGAGTTTTAGATTCAGACTGGAGAATGGAATAGCGCTTGAACAAGATTCGACGGACAGTAGAGGTATGGGGATGAAAAGTAAGGACAGGTTTAATTTTCTCGGAGAAGGATGAAGTACCCTGAGTATTGGTCAAGGTATCAAGTCGAGATAAATTACGGACACGAAGCCATGCCGATGAAAGGACACTGTCAGGGAACGAACGTCTACGAAAAAAATCAATCATCTCAGAGAATTTATCAAGAAAGTCGTCATCATCACTACATAAGTGACAAAGGTGAAGAAGCTGGGAGAATGGCAGAGATTTGCGACAAGAAGGATGATGATAAGAAGTGAAGAGCAGAAAACCATGTTCATCAGTAGGTTTGTAGTAAACAGTTGTGCTGAGGTAAGGGGAATGTGCATCGGTAGGTTTGTAGTAAACAGTTGTGCTGGGGTAAGGGGAATGAATAGTGACAATAATGTCAAGAGAGTTGACAGAAGTGGTAGAGATGTTAGATGTGAATTGAATAGCATGGTTAAAATTGTTGATAAAGTTGATGAAGCGAGACCAATTCTGTCTCAGGCATGTCAGTAATACATATAACATCAACAATATATCTATGAGATAGTAATGGATCTTCACAAGTCTCCCAAACCTGATGTCTTTTCATAGGACATCTTGAACATCAGGTTTGGGAAACTTATGAAGGTCATGTCGTATGGACACTGAAGCACAATATTGGATATTGTATAGCAAAAATAAACAAAAAGGAAGATGACAGCAAGAAATCAACAGATATAAACATGAGCGTTTCCATGCCTAACCAATATAGTAATAAGAACTTTACACATCATTGATTGTCGTTAGATCATCATGGCACCCAGGACAAGTTCAGGACAAGTTCATACAGATCTCGTATTCAGTATGTTCTTATTTTGATTTGCTGTATTGAAGGGAGATTTGACAACTTAATAAAAGGGGCGGTCATTGATTTACTACAGAGTGAAGGAAGCGATGCTGGATGTGATAATTTGCACACACAAAGAATGACAGAAATGTCGGATAACCAATGGTGTCAGATAACCAATGGTGTCAGATAACCAATGATAACCAAAAGTCAGTCCTCTCTGGAAAATTACGAAGATCATATAATCAACATCTGACTGGGACTTTGATTCTCCATACATATGGGTGGCTGATGGAATGAAGAGCGAAGCACTTCAGGGAATGCCCCGTGTTTCATGATGTTGATTTCTCAAGAATTTTCTACTTCATTCCTATATGTCCATCGTTTCTTGCAACCATACTTCACTCCTATATGTCCATCGTTTCTTGCAACCATACTTCACTCCTATATGTCCATCGTTTCTTGCAACCATACTTCACTCCTATATGTCCATCGTTTCTTGCAACCATACTTCACTCCTATATGTCCATCGTTTCTTGCAACCATGCTTCACTCCTATATGTCCATCGTTTCTTGCAACCATACTTCACTCCTATATGTCCATCGTTTCTTGCAACCATGCTTCACTCACTCTCAAGTCTGCATATTAGCCATATATACGAGAGAAGAAATACACCCAATGTCTTCCAACAGATACAACTCCTTGATTGCATTCACATCAGGACGGTCCATTGAACTACCACCAGTCAATGTGGCCACGCTGCCAATTCTGTCTGCTCTTTCATTTCTACCAACACCCACGTGTCCAGGTACAGAACTGAATATATCGTTCTTCCGTCATTGATGTCTATGGGGAATGTATTATGTTCATATTTTTCGCTGACAAACAGCACACACACTAAGGGATGATGACTTTAGCAAACTCACAGGGATGATGTGAGTCCATATATTTGTGTATATATCTACTCGTGTCCATATATTTGTGTGTTTTCATCATTGGTGACATAATCAAGCCCGCAGACATGGAAGTGGAAGGAGTAGGAGTAAGGGTTAAAAAATGCACCCCATATGTAAAATGATTCTTCGTCTTCAGCGTTTATTCTCAAACTCCTGCTGGATCTCTCTTGTAGCAGGACACTGATTCATTCTAGATTACCAGCAGGATTTAGTCCAGAGAATGGAAATGCGTTGTGTCGCCGTTTGTTTGCGCCAATGGCTCGGCACATCCATATTCGGCGGGTGTAAAGTGATTAATTCCACGGCACTCACCCTAAAATAAACAGGGACCTAGACTTGCAGTACACGGTTAACAGAATAGGACCACTGTCTTCTTT
The DNA here is from genome assembly GCA_034231615.1 of Meghimatium bilineatum. NCBI lineage: Eukaryota > Metazoa > Mollusca > Gastropoda > Stylommatophora > Philomycidae > Meghimatium > Meghimatium bilineatum. Next base: position 38,165,200 of record CM067304.1, read on the forward strand.
CTATGCACAAGCATGAGACAACTTAAGGAGAGTAGAGGGATAGGCTGATAACATGTCACTTATGAAAAGTGCATTCTCATTGCATGCTTTGTCTCGATTTCTTACTTATGTCTTCTGTTAAATGATCCCCACAGTTTGTCTGTTAAATGATCCCCACGATTTGTCTTCTGTTAAATGATCCCCACAGTTTGTCTGTTAAATGATCCCCACGATTTGTCTTCTGTTAAATGATCCCCACAGTTTGTCTGTTAAATGATCCCCACGATTTGTCTTCTGTTAAATGATCCTCACGATTTGTCTTCTGTTAAATGATCCCCACAGTTTGTCTGTTAAATGATCCCCACAGTTTGTCTTCTGTTAAATGATCCTCACATTTTGTCTGTTAAGTGATCCCCACGATGTCTTCTGTTAAATGATCCTCACGATTTGTCTTCTGTTAAATGATCCCCACGATTTGTCTTCTGTTAAATGATCCCCACGATTTGTCTTCTGTTAAATGATCCCCACGATTTGTCTTCTGTTAAATGATCCCTACGGTTTGTCTTCTGTTAAATGATCCCCACGATTTGTCTTCTGTTAAATGATCCCTACGGTTTGTCTGGCGGAGAATGCTAGATGTGCCATCACTGCAGTGTGGTCAACAGATCTGACAGAAGAATGATGAACTAGTTGATCCAGAAGTTTATTATGCGCTCCTGGAAGAAAGTGATAAACCTGGGATACTGCCATACTGGAACGCCGACCAAGACTGCATTTATATACAACCCAAAAACAACTATGCATTTGAGACAACCTTGTACGAATTCGGGTGCCACCTTGGTCACTCAACTGAGGTGCACCTATTATTTTGTTTAAAAGGCTGTGGATTATCAAGAGCTACCAGCTCACATTAAACATTATTTCATCATCAGCCATGACACATGAGCGGACACCGCCCATACCTTGTCTATATTCTCATCTATTGTGTACATCTCTCACTGCACTTACCGCTTATTTTTTTTATTAGTTGTATCCCTCTACATATTCTCAATCATGTCAGCAAAGAAACATTAATATATTAATTTTTTTAACAGATCTTCCTAAAAAAATGTAATGTCTAAACAATACATACACACAAATATGTACACTAGTATATATATATATATATATATATATAGATAATATATATATATATATATATATATATATATATATATATATATGCACGCACGCACATACATATATATAAATATATATTATCCTTGGTACCATTTTGAAGTGAAACAATCAATAGAGCCGTCTGGCGCTCTGCTTTCCAAACTCACTCCTAGGTGATTAACTAAGTGAGTGATTATATACTTGGACTAATGATACAGTCATTGATATCTGTCCATCTGTCCTCCGTAGAAATTGCTTTTCTTCTTGGATACAGGAGGAATGTAAAGATTTGGTGCTCCATCAGGAAAGTGGAGATCAGGTCGAAAGATAGAAGTTGACTGAAGTTTAACATGATCTGGAATCTAATGAGAAGAATGGAAAATAAAGGGAAATGAGAACAGTATACATGGAGGAAGCAAGAATATAGTGAACCAGTGTTAGATGTTCTATTACTCCATCTTGTGGATCAATCAACCTTCTAATGAATAAGGGCTGCAGTTTTTCATGGAGCCCTGTGATTGAAGCATGACGTCTACCCAGGTGAGTGTGGCTGATTCTCACATGTTGATGTTTCTAAAGTGACACCTCTACTTCACTGATGGATTATGGGCTTGAGGATGATAATGATATCCAACAGACAGCACGTTTTATCAAAGAAATAAATATTTAACACAGGAGGTCATGGAGCACAAAAGAAATAAATATTGAACACAGGAGGTCATGGAGCATACAATAAATAAATATTGAACACAGGAAGTTATAGAGCACAAATGATCCAGAAAAGGTATGTTGAGTGACTTGCTCTACAGTATGACTTAGAAATCTGGACAATAAATAAACTACAAACATTTGTGAATAAATACTTAGGAAGAATATTAAAATATTTGGTGGCACAAAATAAGAAATGAAGGGGTGAACAGGCCAAAGTTGGATGGGCCACATTCTGACAAATAATACAGTGACACAATGCAACTCTGTTCTCAGAACTATATCATGTTAGAAATATAATAGGATCATTGTCCTGCTACTAGAGAGATCCAGTGGGAGTTTGAGAACAAATGGTAAAATTTAAAAAAATATTTTTTAAATATATAACTGAAGATGAGGACGTCAAGATCTGGTCAAGAGGGTCAAGACCCTCAGATTAAGGAGAGACCTGTAGTATTTAGTTAAGTACTTCTGTTTTCAGCATGTGGTCATCTAGGTTTGTCAGTCCTATCATCATGGCACAGTCCATTATCTTCTCCAATTCATATCATCTGCCCCATATCTTTTGCCTCAAATTTGTACCCGCAATATCTGCTCTTTGTATGTTGGCTGTCCTGCAGTGTGTGTTTGGATTCTGGATCCACATCGACATTCATTTGTGTATGAGATACTCATTCTGTAAAGGTGGTCCAACAGTCTGCATTGGTCAAATAGGCTAATAAGTTGAAATAGTCTGGTCTCTTGATATCTTTGGAGGTGAAGATGCATGGCATTGGGTTTGCCTTCCACTACCATTTGTTTCTACCACTCTGATGTGTGTGTTATGGTTTTTGCTTCTCCGTAGAACAGAGAGTGTTGTGTGTTGTTTCATTTCACTACTACCTGTTATTGAGAGAGCACAAACAAACTTATTTCCCATGATTCATTGAAGGGCAACAGCTGAGGATTTTGGGACATGTCTGACTTATCTCTTGAGATAACCCATGGACCAACCCATCTCTTGAGTTAAGTACCATTTCATAATTTAGTACTATACTGATAACATATTTTTTTTAAAAGCACATTAGAAATAAGAAATTGAATACGACAGGCACAAGCAGTTTTTCACAAAATAATAATAACCATGTGCAATAGTTCCTTATCAATATAAAGACAATAGCCCTTCAATGCTACATAATGTCACATCTGTCATATGGAAGCAAATCATAGACAATAAATAAACAAACAAGTGGGGAAAATGGAGGCATCAGAGATGTGGTTCTTCAGAATAATGTTGAGAATCACATGGACATCTACAAGAACAAATGAAGATGTGCTGAGAGAGATTGAAACCAAAAAGAAGTTACTTCTCAACATTAACCAGAAACAGTCCATTTTTATTGGACACATGAGACGAGACTGAAGTATAATGTAATTATATGAAAAATATGAGAGACAGAAGAGACATAGTTATTCCACAGATTAAAAAGTAAGATTTTTTCAGCAAAGAGAAAAGATACCAAATAGTGACAGATAGACATCACAACATGGTCGTAAGTTATCAGTAGAGCTGATAAACAGTACTGCAGATAGGAAGGATGTTGTGGAGATCAGTGATCACCTACACCACCTGGCACAGCTCATGCTGATGGTAAAGTATTATTTATACAGAATCTGTGGTTAAAATACTGATGTTGTATGTATTTTGAGCTGAAATACAAAATGTTCTTTCCTGAAGTTCACATGTATGTTTTATTGTCTTCAAACATCAATATTTTACTGAAGTTCACATGTATGTTTTATTGTCTTCAAACATCAATATTTTACTGAAGTTCACATGTATGTTTTATTGTCTTCAAACATCAATATTTTACTGAAGTTCACATGTATGTTTTATTGTCTTCAAACATCAATATTTTACTGAAGTTCACATGTATGTTTTATTGTCTTCAAACATCAATATTTTACTGAAGTTCACATGTATGTTTTATTGTCTTCAAACATCAATATTTTACTGAAGTTCACATGTATGTTTTATTGTCTTCAAACATCAATATTTTACTGAAGTTCACATGTATGTTTTATTGTCTTCAAACATCAATATTTTACTGAAGTTCACATGTATGTTTTATTGTCTTCAAACAGCAATATTTTACTGAAGTTCACATGTATGTTTTATTGTCTTCAAACATCAATATTTTACTGAAGTTCACATGTATGTTTTATTGTCTTCAAACATCAATATTTTACTGAAGTTCACATGTATGTTTTATTGTCTTCAAACATCAATATTTTACTGAAGTTCACATGTATGTTTTATTGTCTTCAAACATCAATATTTTACTGAAGTTCACATGTATGTTTTATTGCCTTCAAACATCAATATTTTACTGAAGTTCACATGTATGTTTTATTGTCTTCAAACATCAATATTTTACTGAAGTTCACATGTATGTTTTATTGTCTTCAAACAGCAATATTTTACTGAAGTTCACATGTATGTTTTATTGTCTTCAAACATCAATATTTTACTGAAGTTCACATGTATGTTTTATTGTCTTCAAACATCAATATTTTACTGAAGTTCACATGTATGTTTTATTGTCTTCAAACATCAATATTTTACTGAAGTTCACATGTATGTTTTATTGTCTTCAAACATCAATATTTTACTGAAGTTCACATGTATGTTTTATTGTCTTCAAACATCAATATTTTACTGAAGTTCACATCTACAGGTATGTTTTATTGTCTTCAAACATCAATATTTTACTGAAGTTCACATGTATGTTTTATTGTCTTCAAACATCAATATTTTACTGAAGTTCACATGTATGTTTTATTGTCTTCAAACATCAATATTTTACTGAAGTTCACATGTATGTTTTATTGTCTTCAAACATCAATATTTTACTGAAGTTCACATGTATGTTTTATTGTCTTCAAACATCAATATTTTACTGAAGTTCACATGTATGTTTTATTGCCTTCAAACATCAATATTTTACTGAAGTTCACATGTATGTTTTATTGTCTTCAAACATCAATATTTTACTGAAGTTCACATGTATGTTTTATTGCCTTCAAACATCAATATTTTACTGAAGTTCACAAGTATGTTTTATTGTCTTCAAACATCAATATTTTACTGAAGTTCACATGTATGTTTTATTGTCTTCAAACATCAATATTTTACTGAAGTTCACATCTACAGGTATGTTTTATTGTCTTCAAACATCAATATTTTACTGAAGTTCACATGTATGTTTTATTGTCTTCAAACATCAATATTTTACTGAAGTTCACATGTATGTTTTATTGTCTTCAAACATCAATATTTTACTGAAGTTCACATCTACAGGTATGTTTTATTGTCTTCAAACATCAATATTTTACTGAAGTTCACATGTATGTTTTATTGTCTTCAAACATCAATATTTTACTGAAGTTCACATGTATGTTTTATTGTCTTCAAACATCAATATTTTACTGAAGTTCACATGTATGTTTTATTGTCTTCAAACATCAATATTTTACTGAAGTTCACATCTACAGGTATGTTTTATTGTCTTCAAACATCAATATTTTACTGAAGTTCACATGTATGTTTTATTGTCTTCAAACATCAATATTTTACTGAAGTTCACATCTACAGGTATGTTTTATTGTCTTCAAACATCAATATTTTACTGAAGTTCACATCTACAGGTATGTTTTATTGTCTTCAAACATCAATATTTTACTGAAGTTCACATCTACAGGTATGTTTTATTGTCTTCAAACATCAATATTTTACTGAAGTTCACATGTATGTTTTATTGTCTTCAAACATCAATATTTTACTGAAGTTCACATGTATGTTTTATTGTCTTCAAACATCAATATTTTACTGAAGTTCACATCTACAGGTATGTGTTTTATTGCCTTCAAACATCAACATCTTACCTTTTTGTATGAAACAATTCCCTTTTTGTCCACACGTCTATGTCCAATTTTTCTGTCCTTGTCACGCATTGACTGACTAAGCGCGTTAGTCTGTACAAGAGAAACAATGTCATAGACATGCCATTAAAAAAAATGTATTGGTGAGGGTGTGTCATAAAAAGACAATTAATGATAAGGATTTATGTCACTAAATCTTGAAACGCATTTTTCTAAAGAAGTTTTTTTAATTGTCTATTGTCTATATCCATGTAGATGATGGTCAGAATATCCACACTTGCCGTTAAGCGTAGAGGCAACTAAAGCGTAGACTTTAGTTGTCTATCCAAGGCCAGATGTGTCGCCTTGGCTGTGTTGAATATTTGGTGAATGTTGTCTTGTTATCTATCCATCTTGCTTCTATGTCTTCCTCTGGCCCTGTATCCGGATCTGCTTATGTTGTATGTTCTTGTAGGTAGTTGGTTATGGTTCATTCTCATAAGGTGTACAAACTATTTTATTTGTTGTTTCTCAATGTATTCTGTGCATGGTCTTATACCGATTCTTCTGATTTCATCATTTCTTATTTTGTCTGGTTCGGTTACTCTTGCGGCTTTTCTCAGGCATTTCATGTTGTAAGTTTTCTCTGCTGGGCTGCTGTCCGCGTCCATGTCTGGCATTGATAGCAGAGAGTTGGCATAAAAATACTATTTATCATCCCTCTCTTGACTTCCATCTTGATCTTTGGGTTGAGCAGTAATGGTGTTAGCTTGTATGTCACTTTGCTTTATGGCATCTTGTCTCAACCTCTCTGTCTAATTTTCCATTGTCTGTGAATATACATCCTAGGTATTTAAATTCAGAAGTTTGTTTCACTTTAGTTTTGTGTATTGTTAAGTTCACCGTATTCGATGACTTGCTGATTGCAGTGAAGAATTCCTGTGTGCGAAAAATGACGTTTATTTTTGTAGTGGGACACGCATGAGTACAGAATAATGAGATAGCAAATAGGTTGGCCGCACACGCTGCTACTACGTCTGTTAGTGGAGGAATGAATCAGGCAGACATTTTGAACGCTCTACGGGCAAACGCATGAACAAATGGCGGTATAAGTGACGATGACTCTTGTTCCATGACTAGAATACGGGACCTTGGTTTGAAATTTGGTGTCGCTAGATAGGAGTGGTTTCGTGGGCGAGAAAGAATGATGGTCAGTCAACTTGTAATGGCGGATACACTCAATGAGATATCTGAGCACCTATTGACTTGTTCGGAGTACAGTGATGATGATCCAACGATAACTAACTAACTTGCTGATTTGCATTACTTCTGTTTTCTGCGTATTTATTTTCATGTTATCCTTGGTGCATATCGTCGTGAGTGCATTAATAGGATTTTGTAACTGCTGTTCCTCTTCGTATATAAGGCATTGATCATCAGCAAATAACTAATAATTCATGTATTGCGTTGTTGAATTCCTATCAGATTCGTCTCTTATTACTGTACTCTTTACTTTCTTGTTTTGGGATTTTTTTGTTATTCTGTCCATATTCTGTTAATGGATATTGTTATTCTGTTAAAAAATATAGATGAGAGCACACATCCTTGTCTTACTCCTGATTTTGTTTCGAAAGATGAAGTCATTCCGTCGTTAGTTCTTACTGAGCTTAGGCAGTTATGGTAAAGGGATTTTACATTTGCTAAATAACTGACCTCTGATTCCGTAGTTTTCTAGTGTTTCCAATAAAGCATTTCTATTGACTCTATCGAATGCTTTTTCCTGGTCTATAAATATTGTGTTTAGTTCTTATTCTAGTGCTTTTTCACTTAGTTGTCTCAAGGAAAAAATAGCACATGTACAACTTTCTCCTCTCCTGAATCCAAACTGGGAGGAGTTCAGTTGTGGGTCTATGATGTATCTTTGACCTATTTCTAATATTTTAGCATATATTTTTTCTGTGTGACTTAGTAGGGAGATACTTCTGTATGATTTACATTCTCTTTTGTTTCCTTTGTTCTTCAATATTGGTACTATTATTGAGTTATGCCAGTCTTCTGGTGCTCTTCTTTCTTCCCATGATATTTTGAATAGTCTTTCTAGCCATTTCACCTGTTTCCTTGCATGCTCTTATCGCTTCGTTAGTTATACCTTTTGCTCCTAGTAATTTGTTATTGGGGCTAGATTTTAATACCGCTTCTATTTCTTGGTTTAGTATGTCGGGTTCTCCGATATCTTGGTGTGTTGGAATGTAATTATATTCTGTTATGTTGGGATTGTATAACTCTTGAAAGTTTATAAAATATTCTTTCTGTAGTTCCTTTTCTGTGCTTTTTTAATAGGGAAAAAACAGTGGGTATGGTGAATAGTGTATATTTTAGTGCAGCAATCTACCGAAAGAGCTGCCTGCCTTAGCGATCCTTGTATGTATTTCTCCGCCAAAGACGAATGTGTCAGGCCAATGGTGTAAATAAAACGACAACACAACGCATTTTCATTCTCTGGACTACATCCTACTGGAAATCTTGTAGGAGCATTATCCTGTTACAAGATAAATCCAGCAGGAGTTTGAAAATGAATGCTGAAGAAGAGGACATATATAGTTCATCATCAACGGTGTTATTTTGTGATAGTACTACCTAGGAATGTTAATCTATTCACAATTTTCAGTGTTACGCCATTTACCCCCATGCAGGGCTTGCGATAGATTTTACCAGGTGCTGGTTGTAATATGACTTCCATTTTCTCCATATTAATAGTAAGGTCAAAGTTGGCACAGATCCTGGAGAATATGTCTATAATCCGCCGAAGACGAATGTGTCTGGCCACTGGCGGAAATAAAACTGCGACACAACGCATTTCCATTCTCTGGACTACATCCTGCTGGTAATCTAACAGGACCATGGTTCTGCTACAAGAGAGATCCAGTGGGAGTTTGAGAATGAAAGCTGAAGAAGATGTCTTTATTAACAGAGTATAGATCTCAGATCCAAATCAGAGTTATCAGAGTTCGCATTTAAGGCACAGTCATCAGCAAATAGGAGATCCCTGAGGGTGATTTGACTTTTGTTTTTGCTCGAAGCAGCCAATGGTTGAACACTTTTCCATCAATACAATATACAATGTCTACTCCCAAGTCCAGATCTCTGTAAGCATCATGCAATATAGCAGAGCACATGATGCTAAACAAGGTAGGTGTTAATACACATCCCTGTTTAACTCCATTTAAGAAAGGAAATATAATAATAATAATAATAATAATTATATATATATATATTCTAACGTTTTTGCAAGGTTTGTAATTTTAGCATGCCAATGAGTGTGTGCAACACTAAACAAACATCAATTAAAAACCTTAAAAAAAACATTAAACTTATTGTCTTTACAGATTCTCATCCCAACATGCTATGTGTTTGCTATATGTAAATTCTAACAACATATATTTATGCATGATCTGTGCCCTGAACCATTACAACATTACGTTTGTTTTAGTTAGACTTACTTTGTGAAAAGCTCAAACCTTCAAAGATTATACTGCATATAGGATGATGTACAGAAATGTGAGACAAACAAAAAAATATATAGAATACAAAAGTACAGAAGGAAAATGCACTGAAAGAAGAGAAGTGGAAAAACATGAGTGCTTATTTCCCTTACCTCATTCTTGTCATCTTCTGTGAAGAAAAAAAAACGTAGAAACACATTTTTATACCATGTGAGTAAACAAATGTTCACAAAATAAATCAAATCACAAGAGTAAAAAAATATGATGAAAATAAACTCTGGATACATTGTTGGTGTCTTAGGGTGGTACAATATGTCTTTGGTGTCATAGGATTGTACAATGTGTGTTTGGTGTCATAGGATTGTACAATGTGTGTTTGGTGTCATAGGATTGTACAATGTGTGTTTGGTGTCATAGGATTGTACAATGTGTGTTTGGTGTCATAGGATTGTACAATGTGTGTTTGGTGTCATAGGAGTGTACAATATGTCTTTGGTGTCATATGATTGTACAATGTGTGTTTGGTGTCATAGGATTGTACAATGTGTGTTTGGTGTCATAGGTACAATGTGTTTGGTGTCATAGATTGTACAATATATGTTTGGTGTCATAGGATTGTACAAATTGTTTGGTGTCATAGGATTGTACAATATGTGTTTGGTGTCATAGGTACAATGTGTTTGGTGTCATAGGATTATACAATATGTGTTTGGTGTCATGGGATTGTACAATATGTGTTTGGTGTCATAGGATTGTACAATATGTGTTTGGTGTCATATGATGGTACAGTATGTGTTGGTGTCAATTTGAAGTAAAATATGTGTTTGGTGTTGTAGGGTGGTACAATGTGTTTGATGTCTTAGGGTGGTACAATATGTGTTTGGTGTCATATGGTGGTACAATGTGTGTTTAGTGTCAAAACTTTGAGAAAACAGAAAAAAGAAATTCTGACAGGGAATATTACAATTTATTTTGTGTTCGTTTATTTATTTATTTTTTTGCAAGTTACATTTTCAATTTTTGTGATAATTTAATTTTCAATATTTTTGTGACAGTTTAAATCTAAATTTTTGCGACAGTTTAAATCTAATTACTGTTGAGTTTTCACTTCTGTGTGGACCAAGAGGTAGCTGTTATAGATATTGATTGTCCTGATGCAAGAAAACGTCATTAAATCTCTGTCTCCAATCTAGACATGATCCCTGAAGTGTTAACCAGATGTTTCTCAGAAGCTTCAAAACGTGTTACCGTGCTTTTAGGATCTCGGTAAAACTATACAGATCGCTGTACGGGCAACATAACAGTCAAGGTTACAGAAGAGATAACACTTTCGATATAAGCACATTCCAAACAAATGAAAGAAGTATCTTGGTAATCTTATTTGCAACATAATTATAAAATAGAAAAAAGATAACTTTTGGATTGTCCGAGAGAAATGATCAAACCTTTTCACCACAGGCATATAAAGTCCCTTTAAACCAGTAGAGGACAGTATGACCCTCGGACCAAATCCTGCTCACCAATTCATTTTTACTGATCCGCTAGGATGATTTCAAAGTACTATATACACTGGCCGCCATGCTGAAAAAATACTACAGTACTTGGTACAGAAGACTTTTTAATCTTAAACTTTTAAAACTTTTTAAAAAGTTTGATTAATCCTTCCAACACGAAATATGGTCCGACCCACCGACCACAAAATGTTGTCCACCTTTGATCTAGACACAGACTGCTAAATAACCGTCTAAATGACAAAAAAATGTCATGCAAATTGATTTATAAATGACAAAACAAAATACAGAACGAACGTTGGTATTGCACATTTCCCTAGCTTTGTCCAACTTCAAAACGATGTTACTCAACAAATATATAATTGAGATTTAATTTGTGCATTTGAAAGGGTATAGACCATATGTGTTATATTTTTCATAAAAATTCAGTCATTGGTTTCAATTTTCGTTTTTTTTGTGATATATATTAAATCTACTTGTCAGCACATACCTCACACACATTTTCAATATGTTTACAGTCAATCATAGACCTCATTTACACATGATTAGTTTATTATACAACTGGCATGATTTAAGTGTGAAATTGCACTGTTCTGTAATTTTGAACTAAGACAGATGGTGTTTAAGGTTATATCTGTGCAATGCTCAAATTGTCCATCAGCAGTGTTTCTACAAAATGTGTGTAGTTTAGAAGGAAAATGTGTCTGTGAGTAAAGTTTATGACAGAGTAAAGAACACACAAAATTTTTAAGTATTTCTGCAGTTAAGCTACTCGAGGAAAACTATACCATTCTATTTCAAAACCACAAAAAAAGAGGACTATTTGTGCCTTGGGGATAAGTAAATGATCAATGTATCGTTGGATAATAAAATCATACATTTCAGACTCAAGTCGTTTACTCATGAAAATTAGGTCAAATTAGGACAGAGAATTGATCAAAAGAGAAATTTGCAATATGTTTTACAATATTGAGGCAGTGACTTTAAGGAAATTGAGAAGTTGGTTAAGAAAGAATAATGATATTTATATTTCCAAATCTACGCTATGGAGAACTATTGGGAGTTTGGGATTCACTTTTAGCAAATATGCTGGTGGTAGAAACCTTATTTGTGAGAAGCATCATATAGTTGCAATGAGAAGCAAATATGTACACGACATAAGAGAAATGGGAGGAGACTGTTATGATATAGTATATTTAGATGGAACTTGAATCAATGCGCAACTAAGTAAAGAAAGATAATGGCAATTATCTGATGGGATAACTAAGAAGCTAGTACCAAGCAGCAACGGTCAGTGTCTAATAATTTCATATGCAGCCATCATGGTCTTCTAAATAATACTGAACTCATATTTGTTTCAAAATCCACAGATAACAGAAATTATCAGAGATAAATGGCAAGTTATTTCATGATTAGAGTGTGAATTATGTACTTCCTTTTTTGGACATATTGTCCTGTTTGATAATTGGCAATTTTTCATATCACAACGCTGTGGCAACAGAAGATAAAGTTCCAAATTCATCAAGTGCTAAAGATGTCAAAAATATTTCTCTCACAAAAAAAACAACATTCTATTCAACGAAATGTCCTTGAAACCTGAATTACTTGGAATTGTAAAAAAAAAAAGTCACAGCATACACAGATATTTCATATAGACAAGACAAGCCAGAAATATGGGCACAAATGTTTAAGACACCTGCCTTCTGATTCTCACTTAAATCTAATAGCATTAGTCTGGGTTAAAGTTAATTGACAGGTAGCAACAGAAAATAAAGCACTCAAATTAACAAGATGTTGAAATACTTATAAATGCTGCCATCTCTAATATAGCCAGAGATTGCTGGACGACAAGAGAAAACCATGTGTTTACAAGAGGAAGAGAAATTTATATATATGCTGGGTCAAGGAGCATGAGCCCATGGATCTCTGGATCTGCAACCAACCAACCAATGTAAAATATTAGAAGAATGATCATTTGTCCATCAATTCCTTCAGACTGGTTATCAATTTCTCAGAGGCATCTAATTATGATTCAGATGAAGTTTCATTTCTTTAAAGGAAACTTAACCATTACTGACATGCACATTAGAGGAGCAACTTTCCATTATGATATATATGAACCAAAGTGGTGATACCTATAGAAATAATTAGACCAATGAAGGTCCAGTATTGTAGCGCACTAAATGTCAATGACAAACAATGCCACTTCCTATACAGATCATCATCAACAGATATTCACATGCAAACATGGTGCACACATTATTGTAACAGTATACACGCCTATGACTAATGAACTCACTAATACTATATCTGAAGTGGTAAAATTTCTTTTTTTCGATGCATAATTAGTATGCCGACAAATATCAAAGAATTACATTCGTTCATTAAAAACTGGACATGATGTACAAATATAAAGTATATATTTATTGGGTCTAACCAAATATAACATCATATGAAAAAAATAAAATGCATTAATACGTTAGACCGTTAATTAGATAATTACATTTGTTTGAGGGCACAGCTAGTGAAACTACTATAGAATTGATTTTGCTATTTTATGGTTATGTTATTTTAATTCCGACTGCTTTAACGGTATTCTTGTTCTTTGTTCAGGACAATTGTGATTTCTCATTAAGTCATTGACAGTGAAGAAAGAGAAATGTCACTAACCATCATAAACCGACAGGCGAGTCAAGGCTAAAACTGGAGCCACGCAGACTAAAATAGAAAGATGCGCAAAGAATTCACGCGCTTGTTAGAAAGTGCAAATCGATGTCCTATTCTTCGAAAGGTGATCGACAAACGGAGATGTGAGAACAGGCTGTCGCAATGTCTGCACGTCGTTAACCAGTTTTATAAAGGTGGCGACTACATCTTGAATACATGTATATTTACCACGTTTTTTTTAATGACGTCGACATGACGTGCGCATCAGTGAACATGCGATAGTGTTGTCAGAATTTGGCAATTTATTGTCATTTAACATTTTTAAATGTCACTGGCCATGAATTGTGTTAGTTTGTCATTTGTGTATGTGTGATCAATTTTAAAATGCTTTAAACGTATATTATATACGTTTAAAGCATTTATACTATATATATTTGGCCATATTTGGTCAAACTGTAACTGAAATTATATTACATTTAATTTCAACTGCATGGAAACCCTGAGCACGAAAAAGATGTGTGTTTGACGTAAGACTAACTGTATGTGCTTAACACGCATAAGAGGGTGGGGTGAGGTTTGGAGGGTCCAGCTCCCTCTTTCCTCAGTAAATCAGAACATGACATGTAGTGTTTGGAAGCAAGCCATACAACCCCCCCCCCCCCCCGGCTTCCAAGGGTCCCCTATAAGGCAATCAAATATCTCCCGAAAACGAGGAAATTACCGTAATTAATAAACCCCCTTCCCTAACCGAAGACGTGTGTGCGGCCTTGAAACTTAGTATGCATCCACGTAGTATTCTGCAAAAAGAGACTGATCATATATGAATCTACTAGAAGTACTGCATTATCTGTTCTACAAACTTAATACCGGTAACTTTTTTTTTTTAAATTCGTCTGCTGGTAGGTTTATATATCAAATATTTCAAACATTGAGAGTTGCTGTAGTAAAGTGTTTTAAGTCAAAGGTCAGCCAACCAGCAGTGACTCGTGATTCGATTCACTGGTTATTCCTGGTTTTAAATACTAATTAATCAAGTCGTTCCGACTCCGGCACAAGGAAGTAGAGTGCAGGACATATGTAAGAAAGGTCGATGAATGGCGCCATCGCTACTGGGCAAGTGCGGTAGGCAATGCTAGTCAGGCAATTTGTGGCTCAGTAACTGACTAGGCAACTAAGCACTTATAGGAAAACTGTGTACTACGGCGCTGGTTCATATCTCAGATTAGCTTCAAACCATCCAGTTTTTATTGGGTTTTTTAAAATCACATTTTGTACTGAACATAGTGACCCTTGCGTTAATAAAGGGTATAAGATTACAACTAAATAATCTATTATCGGAGAAGTGATCATAGATGAAACGGACACTGGATAAAACCTAACGTGCTGACGATGGATAAATAGGACGCAGCGACTATGGATAAATAGGGCGTACTGGCAGTGGATAAATAGGAAGTGCTGACGGTGGATAAATAGGATGAGCTGATGGTGGATAAATAGGGCGTGCTGATAGTATGTCTGGTGTCATATAGTAAGTACAACATATGTCTGCTCTCAGATCCTTCTTCTTCTGCGATCAGTTTCCTATGCTCATAAGTCTATACATGAAAGTGGGCCGCCTACATGAATTAAGTCGTCAGCAGCAGGTCCTCACGGTTGCCCCACAGTTTTGTCTTCAGATCTATCCCCCACAGTTTTGTCTTCAGATCTATCTCTGGGGGGGGGGGGGGATTTTTGTTCTCAAATCATCTCACGTCTATAGAATCTGTTCTGGAGTCTGGGCACCCTTTTGACATGGGCATTGGTCAGTTTGGACATCCTTCATTTTGTGGAGGTGTTCTTGTAGTTTGCATTGTACTGTGCGGTGCCTAAAAATTGTGATTTGCTGTGATCTGCTTGGCTTTAGAATGGTGGTCCTGTGGAAAGTTGTTCATATCCTGTGCATGTGATATATCAAGATGCATGAACACTTTGCTGCCTAGTCATGTCTTCTCACACGGAATATCATTACCACTGAAAGTACAAAGTGTGTGTGTTTCTTCGTCTATTCTTACAATTACTTCTAGTAGACGCAGCAGGTAGTAACAGTAGTAGGAGGGGGCATTTATTAGTAAGAACTGGCATGGGCGTATTTACACAAAGTATAGGCAGCCGGTACGCTGTGAGCTATTAGATTATGTTTTCCACATGAAGTGCTTCATTATATTGTGAAATAAGGTGAGGAGTGGGAACATGACTATACATAACCGTTTCACTAGTTTGCCATCAAACAAATGTAATTATATGAATAACTGTCTAAAGCAGTGTTTCCCAACGCGGGGCTCACGCCCTACAGGGGGGGGGGCAATTTTAATGTTCAGGGGAGGGGGCCAATTCGAACAAGTTGTAATTAGGCTTCATTTAGGGAATAATTCATTTTTTTTTAATATAAACAAAAATACGTATGTTACACAGTGACACATCATAATTTTAGAATGACAGGTGGGTCATGGTTTAAAAAAAAAGGTTGGGGAACACTGGTCTAAAGTATTAATGTCATTTTTTTGCATACGATAATATTTTTGGTTAGACCCAACAAATTTATACTTTATATTTGTGCATCATGTCCAGTCTTTATGTACGAATGAAACACTTTGATCTATGTCGGCATAATAATTATTGTGTCTGGGGAAAAAAGAAGTTTTACAACACATTTTGAAAAAAAAAGAAGATTTTGTGAGTTGATTAGGCATAGGAGTGTTCACTATTACAATAATGTGTTCAACATGTTTGCATATGAACACGTATTGAAGATGATTTCTTAAATGATCGGTGTACGAGATACTTGTGACACAGTTTGTCATTGACATTTAGTACGCTACCATAATAGATTTTCATTTATCTAATTATATCATATGTATCACCACTTTGTGGTTCATAGAAATCGTAATCTCTACAGTTCATTATTTTCACGCTATATCCCTTAATGATTGTCATTCTTGTTCATTACTGTACATCTGGTGCGCATTGATTCAAGTTTAATCAATCTAAACACACCATATCATAACAATCTCTTCTCATTTCTCTGACATAGCGTAAATATTTGCTGTTCATTGCAACTATATGAGGCTTCTCACAAATAAGGTTTCTACCATCAGCATATTTTCTAAAAGTGAATTCTAAACTCATAATGGTTCTCCAGAGCGTAGATTTGAAAATGTCAATGGCATTATTCTTTCTTAACCAACTCTAAATTTCCTTAAAGTCACTGCCTCATTATTGTGAAACATATTGCAATTTTCTCTTCGGATCAATTCTCTGTCAAAATTATCCAATAATCTTGGCCTAATTTTCGTTTGTAAACAACTTGAATTTGATATATCAGATTTTGCTATCCAGTGGCTCAATGTTCATTTACTTATCTCTAAGGCGTGAATAGTCCTCATTTGTGGGTTTGAAATAGAATGCTATAGTTTACTTCGAATATTTTCATTGCGAAAAAACTTTAAGATCTTATTTGTGATCTGCTCTAATATCATAAACTTTACTCGTAGTCTTATTTTTCTACTAACTGCACACTTTATATTGAGACGCTTCTGGCGGAGAATTTGAGCGTGACTCCAAGATACAACCTTTACACACCTTCTGTTTTGTGTTCGAGAGTACAGAATCGTGCAATTTCACGCTTACAATCATGCCAATAGTATTTTTAAAAAACATGCGTAAATTACGTCTTATAATTGACTGTAAACATCCTAATTTGTGTGTGTGTGCTCACAATTAGACTTTTGATCTATATCGCAAACAAGAAGCAGAAATAAACGCAAGATAGAAGGCCTGTCAGGTTATTTGTCAATTAACATCTTTACTAAGAAACAAAGATATTACACTAGAAACAAAGAAAGCGCTTTTCAACACCATTTTTTTTTACCAACGTTGTGTTATCAGTGTCAAACTTGGACATTAGATTCTAGAACAATTCATAAGATTAACACCACTGAAATGAAATGTGTGAGACGTATGATTGGAGTTAGCTTGAGAGACAAAATCAGGAATGAAACACTAAGGAAACAATTAGGGATCAAGTCTACAATAGAATACATCAAGAAAAAACAAGTTAAATGATACGCCACATAACCAGACAGAAAGAGCAATGTATTATCCAAAAAACACTTAACAAACTATACGAAAACAGTCGACCTATTGGACGCCCTCGTAAAAGGTGGATAGAGTGTATTAGATACACTCGGAAATATAACAGCGGAAGAGACAAATAGAAGGGCAAAAGACCGTACACTCACACTTCCCTCAACACCGAAAGGTACATGAGGACAGAAAGACGAAGATCTATATCGCATATAAACGAAAATTGAAACCAATGGCTGCATTTTTTATGAACAAAATTAATTCATAGGGCATATACCATTTCAAATTCACACACAAAATTTCAATTATATACGTTATATATTTGCCAAGATATATCTTTTTAAAGTTGGGCAAAGCTGGTGAAACGTGCTTTGGATACTTCTCAGACTGTATGAGATCAATTCTGAAGTTGTCAAGTGCAGTTTCACAACTTTCATAACAAACACATTCTGAAGTCATAACATATACTAGATAATGGGTTCTCATCTTGATAGTGATGTCGCCCGTGTATTGGCGGGGCCCGAAAGGGGAGCAAAGAATAGCAACACTGTTTACCTTCCACGCATGTCGTAAAAGACGACTAAGGAGGTTATGGGATGGAGTTGGCTGTCCCATCCCATATAGGGTCCGTGACCCAAAGCCATGCTGAAGTCGGATGTGTCAGGCCGAAAGGCGCAGATATCACAGCAATACTGTAAACCATGACACAACGCATTCCGTTCTCCGGGCTACATTCTGCAGGAGTTTGAGAACGAACGCAGAAGAAGATAGTGATGTAGTAACAGAAATAACTACTACTACTACTACCACAATTATCCCAACTACAATGTTCCTCCTTCACAAGCAAAGATGAGCATGACATTAAGAAGGGTCAAGTTTGGTTTGATTATTTGTGAATCCTCAGATAATTGCTGAGCCCAATCCGGGATCTGACATACCTGTAGCAAATGTGAGCAGGAATATAGTAGGTCTTGAGAGGAAGACAAAATAATCTCTCCTATCCTTTTGTTTTTGTCTCTTTTGAATAGCCTATAATGCTCTGTTCAAACATTTTAGGGAAATAATTCAATTTTTTAATATAAAAAATATTTATATGGTACATGAGGGCGGGTACATGATAAGAATTTTAGAAAGAGTTAGGTGGTGGCATGGCAAAATATAGGGTTAGAAACCTCTGTATAACATGTTCTAGGGGATTATTTCTTTATTCTGAACTTCAACTTATTTGCATTTATAATGCACAAATGTAAATAAATTGCTTTCATTTATCCCAGTTTTGTGTAACAATCTTAATAGTAATGTTTCAAACTAACATATCATACAAAACTAACGTAACTCAACACAAAATTTAATTTCTCAAACTTGGGTAGGTGGTGCCAATTTTGAACGGAACAGCTCGAACTTGGGAGGAGGGGCGGGGGGGGGGCGACAATTCAGAACAAAACATCTCAAACGTGAGGCTTTTCTTCCGTTCGCTTTAAATATACCTATATATGTACATGTTTCTCTTATTTACACTTCACTTGGTATTTTTTTTTAGCTCACACAGAGTCCATATAGCTTTAATTACAGTATTGTTTCTCTTGATCAGTGCGTTTGTTCATGACAACGGGGGTCGGCTACATAGAAGCATTGGATATCTACTTTTATTTTGAAAATTACTAACGGAACCAGAAGTTCTGATGGCTAAAAGTTAATATTGAGCAAATATAGCTGGCGCGTGTGTTTATTTCACTATGCATAATAGATTAAAGTATACAGCACAGAAAAGAAAGTATCGATCGATCGATCAGGGACGGACGGGCGGTTGGGGACGGAAAAAAAATCCCGGACAAAAGCCATTTTTCTGGAAAGCCGCCCGGACGCGGGCATAAAAAGAGGACGTGTCCGGGGAAACCCGGACGTATGTTAACCCTAGCAATAGAGTAGTCTGACTGCTAGTGACTGTCGAGAGGTAACGATCCAGCCCTCGAGAACGGATTGCCTTATACTGCCAGGTCGTTGGTTACAGCTGTGTCATGTAACACAACTCCGGAAAATTGGTGATTGGATAACCAGAACCTTCACTAGTAGAATGATAATCCTTCGTATGGTAATCACATTGTGCTTGTGTTTATGGCTTTCGGAAACGTTTGGTCAAGGCTTTGATACTAAACTGTATGTCGTGTATTTGTTAAGTTAGTTTAGTTTCAAGTTAATTGTTTCGTTTGTGTTAGTTAGCTATAGCTTGTTAGTCGTCAGATCATTATCTGCACTGCACTCTGGACATGTCCATAGCTGTTCCGTTCTCCACTTGAGTGTATCCGCCATTACACGATGACAGACAGTCCCAGTGCTCTATTGGTTAACAAATATTGCTCTAAGCATAAAGTAGCGCTTATTTCTGGCAACGTCAGATTTCAAGCCCGTTCCTTTATTCTGGACATGGGAAAAGGACTCATCATTGCATTGGTCCTTGTAAGGATTTCAAAATGTAAACCAGTCCCATTGCCCGACACAGTAGAAGTGCATACAATCTAGACTGCTCTCTCATCCCCTTGAACACCCATATGACCATGAACGAAAATGAACGTGTGACATTCCAACTTTAATCTCTCCACTGCCTCAAGCCAATGTTCACGAACGCATTCCATTTTTTTCAGATCATTTGTTACTTGTGCACCCTGAACCTGCATAGTTCCTGTTCGCCTAACCTCTGAAAGGGTTACTATATAACTGGAACATCACTGACTAGACTTTTCTGTCACCCAAAAAAATCGATATTTTCTATCCACATTGTTCTTAATATTTCCTTGATTCTGTATCCGGACCTTCTTTTGTTATATAGTCTTACGTTGATTATGATTAATTCTAAAAAAGTTCTCCGAACCTTCTGATTTGTGATATCTCGATGTATTCAATACACGGTATTATACCTATTCTATTCCTGATTTCGTTATTTCTTGTACTGTCTGTTGTTATCATCATTTTATAACTTCCAGTTCCTCACTATTCCACAATATTTTCCTGACAGTATTGAAGCCATGAGCCGTCACTCTTGGATATATAAGACATATTAGCTAATGGAAAGTCTTCTAAAAGGCTCGTTTCGCCAGTATTTTGCCAGACCCCAAGGAGAGCAAAGAATAACAATGCTGCTAACCTTCCATGCATGTCGCACGAGGCCACTAAAGAGGTTTCATGGTGGAGTTCCCATATAGGATCAAAGTGATCCAGAAGTCATAAAGTCGGATGTGCCAGTGCATTTAATCCTCCAGATTACATCCTGCTAATCTGCAGGGGTTTGAGAATAAATGGAGGAGACTAATTTTACTATTCCCTTGATTTTCATTGGCTGTCACAAAGTATAATCACAGTGACAAACGAAAATAACAAATAAGTCATGCGAAAGCATGTTTTCCCATTAGCTAATAGGTATAATATTGTCCACTGTCACACATAAGCCTTGTGGTCCGAAACAGGCCAACATTGATTCCACTAAATTGAGAGTCGCAGGTTCTGGTGCTATTGGAAATTGCATATAGATTGATGGAACATGCCTTCAACATAAAACATACACCACATATGTGTATGAGAAGTCTTTTCAAATCATTATAAACTACTGATTCCTCGCCGAAATCGGATGCGTAAGGTCATTAACGCAAATAAAACGGTGACACGACGCATTTCCGTTCTCATGACTACATCCTGCTGGAACTCTAGTAGGACTATAGTCCTGTTAGAAAAGAGATCCAGCAACAGTTTGAGAATGAACGTTAACAACGCAATACACCGTTGGGATTTGACGTCTTCTTCTATGTATGAAAGAAACCTCTGGGGAAACAACTCATTGCTTACAGAATAATACGTGATCTTAATCGCTGAATATTACTGGGGAAGGAAACAAACCAACACTTCCCGAGTTTATGGTTGTCACACCAACATTGAAACACGGCTGTGTCCGATTTTTAGAACTCAAAAGAACTTTAAAAAATTCAAACTCAAACAAAAATTCAAACCTGTACCATCGTCTACATAGCATTCTGATATATCCACACAACATACGAATGCGAAGAAGTAGGATGTTGTGGGGAATGGAGTTATACGGGCAATTTGGCCACCTAGCAGATAAATGGTTGAACCATTTGCTGAGATCCTAGGAACAGGCATCTCTGTGTTGTAACTCCGTGTGCCCAAGTTGCCTATTAATGTTTGTAGTGGGGATAAAAGATATTTATGAAGAGCAATTTGTTTTTGTTCAACTTTTTATTTAAACTTTACTCTTATCCGTTGCAATCAAAGCCTCTTATAATTCTGGAATGGCACGATGAGTTGTTTCATAGACAGTGACGTTGTGAAGTCTTAAAGTGTTAGTCACGCTCTATCGTCTTCCTCTGCCTTTCCACTTTCATGATGTAAGCTCTATTAGCTGTTGGATTCATCCTGATGTGATGTCCACAAGATTTCATTATTTATTTTTTTTTTCTACAAATATCAGAACCGATATTGCCATCACTATGGAACTTCATTCATTTTGCGATCAATTGCTTTATACACTGTCTGCAAGTTGGTTACTACACAATCATCTACGATCTGAAATATTATCTTTATATGCATGCCACAACATGTTAGATGTTGAACGCAATGAGGGAGCCGATACACGGGCGAATATGGCCACAGTGCAAATATATACATCAATCTGATATAGTTGATGTGTTCAGTGATGTAGCTGCTCGGCAGATTTTCAAAAGTGTAAATCATGGTCACTATCAAGACTGCGAGATTGGTGTATAAACGGCCCGTAAAGAGAATCATAATAGATATGCATAGAGACAGATAAATCAGCATCGAACTAGAACTGTCAGCTGCTACACTCTGGTGGATTTATTAAGACGGCGATCGGAGCACCTTAAAACTTGTCCGGTGTGCATCGATATTAACGTGCAGGCTAACTCCTAACTGAAGTTGGTTACTTTAGTCTGCCTGATAATATTTTGCCATTTTTGCGTGTTTTAAAAAAACTCCAAATGGAAAACAACCCATTTAATAAAGACTTGAACAGATTCCAACCACAAAACTCGCGAGTGACAGCTATGTAAATACTACTATGAAACTGTTGACTACAACATCTTCAAATTTAAAGCATTGTATGATATTAAACTTTTGGGCACAATTATTACTTCAGATAGTAGATGCGTCACTGAGATAAAAAGTCAAACAGCACAGGCAAAAGCAGCATTCCAGAAGATGAGGAACAATTCATTATCAATAGAAGTAAGAAAGAACATACTAAAATGTTACATAGAGCCCATACTGTCATATGGTAGTGAAGCATAGACAATTTACAATATTGCAAGAAAACTTCTGGAGGCCACAGAGGTGTGGTTTTATAGAAGAATGTTGAAAATATGCACAGCTAAAAATAGTAATGCTATAATTCTACAACTGGTCAACTCAAATAGAGAACTTATTAACTGTATTAGAAGACGGCAATCACAGTTCCTGAGTTATGTCATGAGAAGAGGTGGGCTGAAAAACATTGTAACAACTGGAAAGATCGAGGGTAAGAGTGACAGAAGAAGACAACGTGAGAAAATGTTGGATGGCGTGAAAGCCTGGCATGATGCAGAATCATCAGAAGCTATATTTAAATTTATAATAAACAGAGGACTGTGGAGAGACATGATCGCCTACGCAGGAAGGCATGGTACCAATGAATGAATGATATCAAGAGGCTTCTTCTTGTAGAATCAGACAAGTGGAACTCACTTTATGAAATAAATTAACAACCGGCAAACACTTTCAATGTATCACTACATGGCATTGGGTCAAAGGGCGAAAGTCAAGGAACAACTGGATCACTGAAGAAATGTCCAGTCACTGGTTCTTTGTGTTACTCTTTCTATGACATGACTATAATCTGTTGATTGAAAGGTAGGGGAGTAAAACCTCTCTGAGAGGAGTGCGGTAGCCTAGTGGAATTTAATAAGACCATTGTCTTGCAACAATAGCGATCCAGTGGGAGTTTCTTCTTGGCATAATGGGAACTTCTCATGAAAGCTCACTATCAACTGAGCTTTCATGCGAAGTTCCCATTATGCCAGGCTCGAAATCACGTCCGAACAAACAAAAAAGTCGGGGTTGTGATTTCTGGCTTGACAGGACTGTGTCTCCAGTCGACTCAACTGTAAATGAGTACCTGACGCATGAGTTAGGGAATGTAAAGACAGCAAGGAAGGAAATTGGCCACCCATGGGACCTACCTTTACCTGATGTGGTGCAACCCTTTCAACCATGACATGAATCTTGGTTATACCAGGATGAGTGAGCATTTTTCTTTCAATATGTAGGTCAATGTTCTCGTTATTCTGTAGCCAAGGCCTGTCAGAAGTTGGTGTCAAGCCATTGACTCTCCATGTGTTTTATGGATGAATAAAATTATTGTCATGCCAATGACTCCTCTTCAATCATTCTTCTTCTTCTGCATTAATTCTCGAATTTCTGGTTAGCAGCATGTATAGAATAGAATGTGCTGTGCCATATTTTGCAGCTTAACTGTGATTTCTACACAGGCCTGGCATGTCCAAATTCGCCATGGCTTTTGGGTCACTTTTAGCTAAGGGGTGGGCCAGTAAACTCTCCCTCCCTCCCCCAATCCCAATTAATCATCTGTTATGACATTATTACAAATCAGTAATGTTATTCTTCACTACCCTTTGGGGGCCTCTGCAACACATGGACAAAATATTCTACTACTTCTTATATATATCTACAATCTACAATCTGTGCCAAGACAATGACTTATCCTCATGTTTACCGTGTATGCTAATACAGTGATTCTCACTAACATGGGTCATACCGTACCTTTCCTCCTCTTGGGGGAAGGGGAGGGCCACAGAGAACAAAATTTTAATAATTGGAAACCACAGACTTGCCTAGTCCATAGTATGGTAATTAATTTGAACAAAACGTAGTAAGATTCATATAATTAATCTTTTTTTTTTAAACCCTTGCTCAGTTCTAAAGAAAGTTGGCCTTGTTTTTAAGTCCCATGAGCCACCATGGGTAAAACTTGCCCCAAAATGGAGTGGAAAATGGTTGAGAGCCAATGTGATAATCTGTCTGAACATGTAACGGATATTTATGTTGTCTTCTATTCTACTTCTCTATAACACGTAATGGTAGCTTAGATGCCTACACAACATGTTTTGCATATAGTTGTGTGCAAATTATCTTCTGCATTCCTTCTCAAACTTCTGCAGATTAGCAGGATGCAGTCTGTGGAATGGAATTCATTGTGTAAACATGGTTTACAGCTTGGCTGTGATATCTGCGCCTTTTACCCTGACATGTCAGACTTCAGCATGGATTCTGGGTCAACTTGACACTAAGTGATGGGATAGCCAACTCTATCTTCAATACCGCTTTGTATGGCAGGTAAAAGTTTCACTATTTTTTACTCCCCATTTGAGCCCCATCTACACATGGGAGAGCCCTTATCTTGATAAAGGGTTTCTCGTTGAAACGTCAATTCAGTGTACAAGGGTGCTTCAAATGAAACTCTTAAATATTTTTTTGGGTGAATATATTCTGAAATAGTGAAACAACTTTATTATTTTTCTACAGTCACCATCACATTCAATACAAATTCTCCAATGCCTATAAAGTGTGAATTCTTGTAGAAAAATATCCTCTTGGCCATGTGCCTAACCACCAGCTGTACCTTAGAACCTTCTTCTCTTTTGCAGTTTAACATGTCTACACAGCAAGTATGGTTTTCTTGACGAAAGCTCCTCAAGGCTCCTGTATTTCATCTGACCAGAAAGTCAAACTGTCTTGGCACTCAGCTTGCACATACTTTGTGCTACTGTAGCATATCATGAATGATGATGTGGTATGTTGAACCTTAACTGATGGTCTTATGATGATGGCCTTTTGCATCTTTAAAGATGGTCAAGAAGCAGTCCAGTGTAAATTGCAGAGACAGCCACTACAGTTCCACATTATTGCTTGCCCATGATTTTATGGAGAAAGTGCCTTGCAAATTTGCACTTAAAAAAACCCACTCTCATATTTGTTGATTATTTCTAATGGTTATTTCAGCAATACCACTGCCTAGAAACTAGCAGAACTGCAGAAGATATTTAATACACCATCTGCCTCCCTACTAGATTTTCTGTAGGGGTTTACTTCCTTAGCCTTAGGCACTCCCAAGCTAACCCATTTGGCGACAGAGAAATAACATATAGACTGATATCTAGATGTACGGCGATGTCACTCACTGTGAATCAGCAGTTTTCCTATTCAACAGTTCCAATAGATTCTGGTATCATTACTCTAGTGTCGCCAGTGTGGTATGTAGTGATGATTAAAAGCTGTGACGATGAGGATGTTGCCCTGTGTATTGCTCGTGCCTGTGCAGCATTCGGGAGCCTTCGTGCCAACATCTGGGTCAGGCGTGGTCTCAGTTTGACAACTAAGTTGGACGTGCATCTTGCTGGACTGTCTATGCGAGACATGTTCGACAGCGTAACTCTTTTCATCTTCGGTGCCTACGAAATCTCATTGGAGTACATTGACAGGATCGTGTACCTGATACAGAAATCCTTCAGAAGTCCTGTATGCAAAGCATCCATGTAATGCTGACTAGGTCCCAACTCCACTGGACTGGGCACATCGTCCGTATGCCAGACAAACGCCTTCCAAAGAGATTATTCTATGGGGAGCTGTGCGACGGTAAATGTTCAAGTGGATGTCAGAAAAAGCGCTTCAAGAATCACCTAAAAAGCTTTATCAAGCACTGCAGCATCAATCCTAGCTCCTGGGAGACTACAGCACTTGATTGCTCAGCCTGGCACACCCAGATCACTGCTAGTATCACGAAATTTGAAAAAGAAAGAACACTGCGGGCAATCCACAAGCACAAGAAGCGGAAGGACAAATCCGAAAATTCTCCTACGCCGAACCTTCAGCACTTCTGCATGCACTGCAATAGAACTTTCCATACACGAATCGGACATCTACAAACTCACAAACCAAATTAGATAATTACCAATTTTAATTATTATTTATTTTTTCATCGTATTTATTGTTTTTCATGCCATGCTCATCTTCGCTAGCGAAGGAGGAACATCATCATCAGTGACGATTATATGATAATGACAACGATGGTGATTTTTAGAATATTGTTGAACATGACAGAATGAAGCAATATGAAGTATTATGGACTTCTGGGCAATGAACAGTCTATGACAGAACTCATGCCATTTAAAACTTCCTACTCCACATACAACTGTGATGGAGTAACAGAAATGCATCAACATACTTCATCCTCAGATGAATTTCTGTAGATTATATTCCTTCCTTCCTTATAAGTGATAAAAATACTGAATTTATTAGTTACCATCACCAAAGTTGGACCATTTGCACAAATAAAATGGCAATACAATGAGTTTCCATTTTCTGTACCATATCCTGGTGGAATTTAATAAGACCATTGTCTTGCAACAATAGCGATCCAGTGGGAGTTTCTTCTTCTTCATTGTTCTTCAGTCAGATATCAGGTTACAGCACCAATAGCTTCAATGAATTGTGTGATTCGCTTCAGGTCATCCATGGAACCCCTCAAGTCTGGAAGCAGTGCCGTCTCAGTAGGCCATATTTTCTCCCTCTCTTCATGGTAGAGTTGACAGGCATGAAGAATGTGTTCTGCAGTCTCTGGGCTCAGTCCACAGGTCTGTCTCGCCAATCTTCAGTTTTCAGACCATGTGCTTCTCAGTCTGTTGTGGCCAGTTCGTAATCTGAAGATGATGGTTTGTTCCTTGCGTGATATTTAATGGTAGGGGTCATTTGGTTCTGCAGTTAGGTGCATCTGCTTCCACTTTTTCTTATATTCTGCTTTTAACATGGTCTTAGATTCATAGTACATGTTATCACTTTCTATTTGTTCCAGTGATCCCCTTTCCTTGCCAAGAGATCAGCTTTTTCATTTCCAGGTATGCCACAGTGACTTGGGATCCACTGCAGTACTGTTTCTTTGGTAGTACTGCTGAGGTGTAGTAGCAGGCCGTAAGTTCATTCATGCTCATGTTCTTTGGATCTTTCAATGCCTGCAACACTGACTTTGCATCTGTTAGAAAGACTACATGCCTGTTGGGGCTCGGCAAGCAATTTATGAGCATTTTGGCTGCCTCTATTATGGCTTCCATTTCTGCTTTTAAATTTGTGGAATGTTTGCCTGTGGGTATGGATTTTTCTATTTCTTTTCCATCTGGTGTTACTATATATATTCATGATCCTCCATCTAATACTGCCTCTTTCGCTGATCCATCTGTATATACATGTGTCCATATATCCTTTGGGTATGCTTTCTGTATGTGATTTTTAGTTGTCTCTTTTAGTACTTGTATAGTAGTTTCTATTTTCGAAATAATGCTTGGTCCATAATTCTTGGGAAGTTTTTCCTGTCCCAGTTTGGGTATGTGTTAAAGGTGTTTAGTGGTTTTAGGTTTTGTAGGTCTGTATCTGTGAGTGATTTCTGGAGCTGTTTAGCGGAATGTAGAAAGATACCTCTTTTGAGTCACTCTTTTGTAGGTCTGCTTAGTCTTTGGTTCATTTGATGACTGTCCAAACATTTGAACTTTGTATACTGTGTAAGCATTTTTTCATTTCTTCTTTCTTCCATTGATGGCAAACCTGTGCATGTTTCCATTTCTGTGATTGGGGTAGTATTCATTTATAACTCCTGTTATAATTCTGAGATTGCGGTTTTGTATCTTTGAGATCTTTTGAGTGTTACTCTTGGCTGCAGTTACTCTTGGCTGCAGTCCCCCATGCTGACATTCCATATTCCAAAGCTGGTCTTACGTAGCTTGTATATGCTCTACTTAGAATTTTCCCATTTGCACCCCAATCTGTTCCAGCCAATTTTTTAAGGAGTGCTGTCCTCATTGTACCTTTTGTTTGGCACTTGTCTATGTGATGTTTCCATGAAAGTCTTGGATCAAAAGTGCCTCCAAGGTATGTAGGTGTCTTGTCTTTAGGCAATGTTTGACCGTTTATGGTTAGTAGGATTTTCTGTGGTTGGGTGGACATGCTAAAGATGGTATAGGTAGTTTTTGGACATTGATAGACATGGCCCATTGGTCTGTCCACTTGGCCAAATTGTCCATAGTTTCCTGTAACCTTATTTTAGTTGTGCCTATGATCTCTTCACTGCACCATATCGGCAGAATACATTGCAGCATTTACTTTACGCGAGAGTGGGAGTTTGAGAATGAATGCTGAAAGAAAAAAACAATAACAGAGTGCTGCTCCTCTTTGGTTAATATCAATAGTGGTCATCTTAAAACTGCTATTATGATATCATGTTGTTCATTTGCACCATGATGGCATGTGCAAAATGCTCTTCTTCTTCAGCGTTCATTCTCAAATCCCGCTGGATCTCCCTTGTAACAGGACCAGGATCATGGTCCTACTAGATTTCCAGCAGGATATAGTCCATAGAATTAAAATGTGTTGTATTGCCATTGTATTTGTGCCAATGGCCCGACACATCTGTCTTCAGCTGGGGAAATGCTCTTGACATTCTTAACAAAATTGACATATTATAAGAAAAGGCAATAGTTATTTCTATTTTTCTTTCATTTGTCTTGAATGTGATTATATCTCAAATTTTGTCTCTCCTATAAACTTGATTATGTTTTATAACTCGTAAAGAGCTCTGTTGAGTTTTTCAATGTTGTTTCTCTGAGCCAGCGTGTTTGCTGCAGTATTTCATATTCTGGACATTCTTGAAATATATGCTCTACAGTCTGAGATGTATCCATTCCATCAATAAATTCATAACCAGACAGGATCATAGGCATTCTATACATTGGATGCATCAACACAAGTCCTGCAGAAATTTCTATCCTCGGTGGTGCTGATGAATGAAAAAATCTTGACTTTTCCATTGTCATTTGATATTGACTTTTACTGTCACTTGATATTGCCTGCCCATGATTTTCTTTTGCCTCTTCTGCGCCTTCCACCTAAGGGTTTTACTCTACTCTGCAATATTGTTTTTGAATATGTATTGACTATCATTTGTAATATTTCTATGGGTGTAAAGTATAATTGGCAGCTCCCAACTCCTAAATTCCTGTTGATGCCTCTATGGGGTGTATAATAACAAATTGTTCTGCTTTTATCCGAATTCTTGTATTGGTGCTAGCTTTCTAATTAATTGCTTTGATCATCTGTTTCTTTTGATGGAAAGTTATCTGATTGATCATTAGCAGCATCCTCCTTAGCCGATATATTTTTATGTTACCAGGTGATCCAGAGTGTGATGGTATTCACTGCATAGCTACCTTGCACTTACTGGATATTACAATTTTGAATCACACTTTTAAGGTTTTCTTTTGAAGCACCCTCAACTGCATTTAAATAATCTCTTTTTCTATTATTTGTTGCTGTATGGTTCACCCTTGAGTCAATGGTAGAATAATTATTGGGCCTGTCTCACAAACACAACTCGCTTTAACTTGCTTGTGGTTCACTAGCTGATCGTTGGTGGACATAAGAGTGAAGAACATTATGTAGTTGGTGAGCATATTGGTGGACAAGACAAAGTGAAGCAAGCTCAGAAAGTTGGCTAGCAACACTGAGAAGAGAAACATGAAGTTGATGAACATGACAAGTGGATGAAGGATTATCAAGAAATGGACAAGTATGAGACAGAAAATATCAGTTATGAATTAATATGATGGAGAAGACATCCTCCAATTGGAAATAAATGGAGAGCAGTTGGGCCTTAGCTATGTAACAGAAATTTCAAATTCCAAAAAATAGACTATTTGATACCAGAATTAGGCCTAGACCTATGTACTATCTAGTCCTACGTCAATCATTTAGATACTTTGACATCTGGCCTGCGCATGTATGAAAAGTATTGCTTTAGGCTAAAAAAATCCTGTGACCAGGGCTCCCTAAACCATGCTCAGTTTTTTTAGAAATTTTGTTAAATGCATCTATGCCCATATAAGGGTGTATGATTTGAGATAGAGCATCTTTGCTACACATCAAGGTCATCAATTCGGACAGAAATATTATCTCATATTGGAGTAATACAGAATTAAGTTCTTCAAGGTGAGTTAAATCTACTACAATCCTTTAAAATTAATGAGTAATGCAGGGTTACAAAATGTATTAAAGTCTTTAGCCATTTTTCTTTTGATAAATATAACTTTTAAAATGTTAGACATAGCTGAAAATGACTGCACATTTTTACAAAAATTGACATTCACGTTAATTACCATTCTGAATATTCATTAGTCAGCATATATCTGAAAGGGAGCCACTGTTTGCGTCATGTCATTGTGAACTCAAAAAAATAGTTTCTGTGATATTTGTTGTAAATAGAATGGGCCTATACTTAATACAGGTTTATAAAATGTATTTTAATTAACTTAGACCGTATGCAAATTAGACACCATTTTGAAAATGAATTAGGTCTACATAGGCCTACATCTGAAAATTACAGCAATGTGTCCTGTCTTCAGGAACACATAAATATCTAGTACAAGTGTTATTTTAATGAAAATAACTAAGATAATTCAGAAATTATCAGCTCTGCTCTATTTGTGGTCACAATTTAAGTTTATATTTTCCTATATCTTTCATGTAAATTATTTTGATGCCAAATTAATTCGAAAAAAAAAATATAACTTATATCAGGATTGACTTAAGACTTGATAGAATTGCAATTTTCAAGGAATATAGCACTATTTAGAAAAAATGTCCAAGCACTACAATAATAAAAAGAGAATTCTTTAGTACGCATAATTATTGTGAACAATAATGGTGTGATTACTGTGATGGGACAGAATTTGGTGGCTACCATGGAAGTATGGATGGATAGTGGATACATTGCTTCAGTGTACTGGTGCTTTTTATTATATCACAGTCTTAATCCACGCCCATCATTGTCCAAGCGATCACTAGCAATAGTATCAATAGGGCCTAATTATTATTATTAGGCTAATTAGGGCCCTGATGCTGTGTAGTGTCGGCTATTTTCATAAGACAGAGCTCAATCAATAACATACCTTTGCCTGCCTTAGGCACGGTAGCTCTATTACTTAATATGCAAGTTAAGCAACGTGTATTATACGTTTACACTGCAAATATATAACAAAACTACAAGCACGTAATTTTAACTTACGATCCACGTATATCCCCTCAGCCCCTAGTTCACTAGGCACTTCTGACTGGCGTCGTTTGTCCGTAGGGGCGGCAGCGGCCATATTATTGATGAAGTGGTAGAAGCGCGGCTGGTCAATCTGAGGTATCCACTAACTCATTGAAATTACACGTGAAAAATCACAGCATTGTCATCTAATGGTGTAGATAATAATGTTTATGAAATGCACCGGGCGGTTTAATGTTTTATGTAAAGATTTCATACATCAGAGTGTTTGGTTTTTAGGGTCCGTCGCATGACGTCACTGCGCATGGGCCAGAATACCGGAAGTAAACAAGACAGACCTGCAATTTCCGCATTCCTTTGAATTTATTTACTTTTCTTATCCCCCTTAGACTTCTTTGTATTTTAATAATTACTGCTGGTAACTCGCAATCAGTGCTCTATTGTATATTATTATACTCACTTATATTTCTGCTCCGCTGCAATAAATACACTACTTTCAACGATTTATGCTACAAGAAATAGAAGACGTAGGGTCTACATACTATTATACATGATGCATCCAAGAATTTCGCATATAAAATCAAATCAAATATGGGCTCGAAAGGGGAGCAAAGAACAGTTGACACTCTTAACTGTCAGGTTCATCATAAAATGCGATTAAAGAGGTTTAGGGACAGAATTGTCTATCCATTGAGGTCAAAATGTCCCATAAGTCATGCTGAAGTCGGGTGTGTCAGGTCGAAATGCTCAGAAATCGAAGGCAAGCTGTAAACCACGACATAGAGCATTCCGTTCTCTGGAGTACATACATCTAATCTGCATAAGTTTTACAATGAATGCATACCAAGAGTAAATATATTGATTTTCTGTTGATGTTCTTCAGTCAGGTATCAAGTTACAGCATAGATGGCTTTAATGAAAATGTGTAACTCGCTTCAGGTCAGCCATGGAACCCCTCAGGCTTGGAAATAGTGCCGTCTCAGTATGCCATATTTTTTCCTCTCTTCTTTATAGAGTTGACAGGCATGAAGAATATGTTCTGCTGTCTCTGTGCTCAGTCCACAGTTGCACAGGTCTGTCTCGCCAATTTTTAGCTTTCTAACAAGTGACTTTTCAGCCTGTTTGGCTAGTTTGTAGTCTGGAGACAATGGTTTGTCTTACGTGACATATGAAGATAGCGGTCGTTTGGTTCTGCAGTTAGGTTCATCTGCCTCTACTTTACTCTGCTTTCATCATAGTCTTATATTCATAGTATGTAATATCACTTTCTATTTGTTCTAGCGATCACCCTTTCCTTCCAGAATATTAACATTTTCATTTCCAGGTATGTCACGGTGACCAAGAATCTACTGCAGCACTGTTTCTTTGGTGATTCTGATGAGGTGTAGTAAGCTCATTCATGCTCGTGTTCTTTAGGTCTTTACTGACTGCAACACTGACTATGCATCAGTTAGAAAGACTACATGTCTGTTGTAACTCGGCAAGCAATTTATGAACATTTTGGCTGTATCAGTTATGGCTTCCATTTCTGCTTTGAAATTTGTGGAATGTTTGCCCGCGGGTATGAAACATGTTATTTCTTTTCCATCTTCTGTTACTATACATATGAGTTCCCACTCTTTCATCCAATAATGTTTATTTCGCTATTCTGTTTGTAATATAACAATTATAATAACAAACATAAAGTTGCAGGAATCCATGAACAATTTGGCCAAGAGGACAGACCAATCGGCCATGTCTATTAATGTTTAAAAAAATTACCTATACCAACTTCAATATGTTCACCAAACCACAGAAAATCTCATTAACCAAAAAAGGCCAGACATTGCCGATAGATGAGTCACCCACACAAATAGGAGTCATTTTTGACCCAAGAATTACATGGAAACAGCACATAGGCAATTGCCAAACGAAAGGTATAATGAGGACGGCACTCCTTGAATAATTGGCTGGAACAGATTTGGGAGCGAATGGAAATATTCTAAGGACGGCACTCCTTGAATAATTGGCTGGAACAGATTTGGGAGCGAATGGAAATATTCTAAGTAGAGCATACATCGGTTACGTAAGACCAGCCTTGGAATATGAAATGCCAGCATGGGGCACATCAACCAAAAGTAACACTTAAAATATCTTAGATACAAAAACCGCAATCTCATAATTATGTCAGGAGGTATGAAAACAAATCAAATCTTAGAAAAGAACACATGCACATATTTATATGCATTATGTATATACATGATTATGTGTCTATATAGGCATATCCTTTGGGTATGTTTTCTGTGTGTAATTCTTAGTTACCTCTTTAAGTACTTATATTGGAGTTTCCATTTTTGACATAATTTCTGGTATATACTCTCCATAATTCTTGGAAAGATTTTCGTGTCCCTGGTTGGGCATGAGTTAAAGGTGTTTGTGGTTTTACGTTTTGCAAATTTGTATCGAAAGATCCTACGAATATCATGGGCAGAGAAAAAGAACATTGAAGTTTTGAAATTACTGAAACTAAACGAAGGATGGCTTCTAAATACCATCATAAAAAGGAAGCTACAGTATTGTGGATACTTAAAGCGACATGATAGCATAGTGATGGTATGATAATCGTTTTATATTGTGCAGTTTTGGTGTTCATGCTCAAATATTTGATAGAAAACCTCCCTGTGGTACATGTTTGAACTTGAAGAATTTCTTTGTGCTGCGCTTCATTTCAACTGTTACTGTTGCCTTTTATCCAGCTGTACATGCGTCCGCTCACTTTACTTAGCTGTATTTTAAGAAGGAGTCAATCTTTTCACACACAGCCGAATGTTTTTCCATGTCTACCCACACCACTGTTTTATTTTTTTCCTGAAGAGTATCCTCTACTTCCTGGGCAAAAATTATGATCTGGTCTTCAGTAGATCTACACTTTCTAAAGCCAGCTTGCTGATTTAGCAGAATTTTATTTCTTTCCAGGAATCACGCTATTTTTGTTTACTAAGCGTTCCATCAGTTTGCACAAACAACTGGTCAGACTTATAAAGCGATAGCTGTCCACTTTGTTTTGGGGGTTTTTTCTTATTGATAGATATCATTATAGCGGTTTTCCACATCTATGACACAGTGACACTAAGCCTCTATCCCAACGGTTGTTGAAAAATGTTATTAATTTCATTTTTGTTGATGGTCCGATGTGAATCAGCAGTTAATTTGGTATGTATTCCGTGCCAGGTAATTTCCTAAGTTTTAATATTGCTAGTTTATTTAGTTCATTAATTGTGAGTAGCATATTCAGGACAACTCTGAGACTGTGGTGACAGCATTATTTGAACTGTGATCTCCAATATATTTGTAATGATGATACATGCTGATATAACTTACATGGACTATCTTCAGTTGTTTATGTCTGCGGTATCACTATATTTTTTATCTTAATTCATCATCATCAGGTGCCATGCCGGGTGGCGTAGGCGGTCATGGCTCTCCACAGCTCTCTGTCCACAGTATTATGTATCAAAGTCGTTGTTGTTTCTTTGCCGTGCTAGGTTGTCAAGCTGTCTAATATTTTCTCACGTTGTCGCCCTCTGTCTCTAGTGCCTTCAATCTTGCCTGTTGTGATTATGTTCTCTAAACCTGCCTGTCTCATGAAGTGGCCAAAAAAAGAAGATTGCCTTTTTCTTATATTGTTGATTAAGGTCCGTTTCCCCTTTAACTCTTTTAACACCTCTACATTAGTTTTTCTGGCAGTCCATGGTATTATCAGCATTCTTCTGTAGAACCACATCTCTGTTGCCTCCAATCTCCCCCTTTCCAGTTTGTTTATTGTCCAAGACTCGCACCCATATGTTAGTATAGGGATTATATAGCACTGCAGAACTTTCTTTCTCACCTCTAATGACAAGGTCATATTACACAGTATATTTTTTCATTTTTCTGAATGTTGTTTTTGCCTGTCCTATTCTGCATCTTATTTCTGTTGAACTTCTTAATCTTAATTAACAACCAGTATTATAAGACGGCAATACACTAAACCAGTTAAGGGAAGAACACTGGCCTACAGAGATGGATATCCACAGAAAGGTGTATGGGAGCACTGAGGAGCTTTCAAATACAGCAGCATTTATTAAGAAAACAGGACTTGCTGTGTAGACATGTCAAACTGAGAACGAGAAGAATATTCACTGGGGGAATTCCCATAAATAATCATTATTTCTTTCTTATGTTCGCTACTTGATGTCTACACCGTCGTCATACAAGTCTTATGGATGAACGCCATCGTTGCACCGGTGTGGTACTCTTATTTGGTTCCATATATCTTTGCTTGCAGAGTTGAGCCGTTGAACTAGTACATCCCTCTCTCTCTCTATATATATATATTGTACTTACTGGGGACAGTTATGCAGAATATGTTGAGAGGTCTGTTCCACAAGTGCACATTGATGTGACTTACGGTCACATCCTATGCATGAAATTATTCACGAAGTATGGTGACCTGTTCCTGCCGATTTAGGAAGTGACAGGTATCTGAATATTAATAGTTAATCCACTATCCTTACTCCACGGCGTTTGTTGGTTGGTTGGTTGGTTGGTTGGTGATCCAGCGGTCCATGGGCTCATGCCCTTTGACCCAATGCCATTGTGTGATATATGCATGTGTTTGTGAGTTGTTGTTTTGTTCCATATAATGTGTTCCATTTATCTGGCCCTGGAGGGAGAAGCATTTTCCTGATGTCATCCAGCGCTGGACATTCAAAAAGGTGGTGGTCAACAGTTTCATATGGATGAGTGCACAGCCGGCACCCTGGAGTGTGTTGTGGTTGTATTCTGTTCAGGTGATTGTTAAGCTGTACATGTTGTGTGCGCAGTCGGAATATGATACTCTGGTCTTTTCTTTCCAGAAGGTTGATATTGTCTTTAGGATTTGGGCTGGTCATATATTTATAGTGTACGTAAGAAATAAAGTAGAGATGTGTGCAGGTGTCCAGGAGCCATTGCTTTCAATAGTGAAACGACGAAAACTAGCATGGTTCGGACATGTATGCAGGCACGATTCCTTGTCAAAAACAATACTGCAGGGAACTGTCGAGGGTGGAAGAAGCAGAGGAGGACAAATAAAGACATGGACAGACAACATCAAGGAATGGACAGGGCTAGATATTTCCACACTCATCCGCATCGCTGACGATAGAATTCGCTGGAGGACGCTGTGTGCTGAAGCATCCAATGTGGTACCCCTACGACCCTGAAGGGTTATGGGTTTATTGATTGATTGATATTTATAGATTTCCCTCCCAGTGTTTCCCATGGCCCATCTGTTCATCCAATTTTCTTTGTTCACAGATTTCAGAATCATTTTAACTGTGTGCATTGCTGTTTCTGTATAAGGCTGTTCTTGTTGTGCTCCCCTCTTTGCTAGTCTGTCTGCCTTATCATTACCAGGTGTGTTTGAGTGGCCAGGAATCCACTGCATAACAATGTTGACATCATAAGATGTGAGCAGCTGGTTTGCATGGTGGTATATTTCAGCTAGCTCGGGTTTAGAATGTCCATCACATTCCAATGCTTGGAGCGCAGACATAGAGTCTGTAAAAATAACAATGTTTTGGACTTTTGATGGGAAGGCATCAAATATGGTCTTCAGGTGGTACAAGGCAATTTCTAGTGCTGTTATTTCAGCTTCATAGTTAGAACATATCTCCCCACAGGCATCAAACAACTCATCAGATGTTTTGTCTGGATATTCTATATAGACACCATAACCTGCTTTGATGATGGCTTTGAAGGCAGACCCATCAGTATAAACATGAATCCATTGTTCTGGGTAGGTGGCTATTGTTTTCTGTGTTGCTTTCATAAGACTTACTGGGTCGGAACGTTTCGTTGCATTATCTCTTAACTGTGTTTTGATTTCTGGTAATTTAAAGCCTGTGTGTGGTGGTAAACATTTTTCTACTCTTTGCAGTCTTTGTCTCTTGTCTGGAAGGTGGTAACTGTCTTTTATTTCATTGACATGGCTCAGGACTGACTTTTGTTTTATTCTGTGGTTTGGTTCCCAGTTTTCTACAAGTTGTTTATTTGGGTGGTCTTTGTTCATTCTTTTGCTTCTTTCATAAGTCTCCATTGCAGCCATATCTCTCCGCATCTCAAGGGGTTCTATATTCGTATGTATTTCACATGCAGCCGTCGGTGTAGATCTCATTGCTCCACTAATAAGACGTAGGGCATTGTTCTGCACTCTGTCTAGGGATTCTACATTTGTTGTGGAACATGTTGTGAGGAGTGCACTGTTGTATTCTAAAGCAGAACGTATGTAACCAAGGTATAGTCCTCTAAGGGTATCCTTGTCTGATCCCCAAGATGTGCCAGCGAGTCTTTTCAGTAGTTGTAACCGTTTGAGTGCTTTATTTTTGATATTTTTTACATGCTTCTTGAGGGTGAGCTGCCGATCAAGCGTGATTCCAAGATATGTGGGGTGTTCTTCTCTTGGCAATTTCTGTGTATCCAACCATAGACTGATATTTTCTTTGGCTACCTTATGACTCTTGGTAAAGATGGTATAGACACGGCGTTTGTTCTGGTACAGAGTTTAGGATACTGTCAATTTTAGGCAAGTCTGAGATTTTTCTGCGGAGTGGTTTGTCCTGGTGGATAAAGCTACTTCGTTTCACTGTCTCTATTGCTAAGTTTTGAAATCTGTATTTATTGGATGACTTGGCACACAGTGAAACTTTTGTGAATGTATTAGCACGTTTGTGTCTCTGCGTTCACTCAGTGTTTCTTCTTCTTCAGCGTACATTCTCAAACTCCTGCTGAATTCTCTTGTAGCAGGACATGTCCTACTAGATTTCCAGCAGAATGTAGTCCAGAGAATGGAAATGCGTTGTGTCGCCGTTTTATTTGCGCCAATGGCCCGACACATCCGTCTTCGGCGGTACTCAGTGTTTGTATTTTTCCAATTAATTTTTCCCAATCTCTACTACGGGTGTTGATTTTATTGTCCCTTGATGATTCTGAGTGTCTGGTTGTGCACCTTATCTAGTTCATGTAATGAAGTATTTTATGTTGGACACCATGCAGTAGACACATATTCCAGGTTTGGTTGTATGCTCTGCTGGTAAACTTTATTCAGTATTTTCTCATTTGATACCCCATGGGGTTTCACTTAGTTTACTCAGGATTGCTACATTTCTCTGGGCCTTTGTTGTTACATTCTTGATGTGTTCTTTTCATGTAAGCCTTCTGTCAAATGTGACTCCAAAAATATGTTGGTTGTTTGTCTTCCTTCAAGAGCTCTCGATTTATCTTGATGCCCCAGATTTTTGTTTTTGTAAGAGAGTAGTGCTGCACTTATCTACAATAGTGCTGACACACTATGTTTGCCCTTATGGTTAAGGCATCCATAACTCTCTGTACCTGTTTGGTAGCCACTGTCACTTGTTCTTCCGAGCACCATATTACCAAGTCATCAGCATACACTGCTTCTCTTGTACCTTGTGGTAGCTCAGCCACCAGATCATTGATGTAGACCAGGAACAGCGTGGGAGACAATACCGCTCCCTGTGGTACCCCCATGACGTAGTAGAACTTCTTGCTTATGTAAACATCTAGTTGTACCCTAGCTCTTCTGTTATGTAGGTATACTTTATCCATTTATACATCCGACCTTGTATTCTACAATTTCTCAAGAAGTCATCCTATTCATACCTTGTCAAAAGCTTTCATCAGGTCTATCTAGGCTGCTAGGACCCGTTTCTTATCTTGAAATGCATCCTCTATCTCTTGAGAAAAGTAGGTTTTTTGTGTGCTCTCAATGTACCAGTGCAGCCTATGTTTAATAATACGCTCCATAGTTGTGCATAGACAACGTGTGAGACTGATTTGGTCTGTAGTTGGAGAATGTGGTGCTGTCTTTTCCTGATTTAGGGATTAGAATCATGGTTGGTTCCCTCTAAGTCTGTGAAACTTGACTTGTGTGAGGTGAAATGAATTTTCCATGAGAATGAACAGAAAAGTGTACAACGTGGGACAGTTACTCTGTCTACTGGATGACGAATATCCACAAGACATATGGATCAGAGTATATACAGATGGGTCAGCAGAGAATGGAGTGGAAATGAAGGAACAGGAATATATATATATATATATAGAGAGAGAGAGAGAGAGTACCCAAACAATCTTAGGGATATA
Source organism: Meghimatium bilineatum (assembly GCA_034231615.1). Lineage (NCBI taxonomy): Eukaryota > Metazoa > Mollusca > Gastropoda > Stylommatophora > Philomycidae > Meghimatium > Meghimatium bilineatum. The sequence goes on from CM067304.1 coordinate 38,205,084, forward strand.
ATTAAAGTAGCAACGGGGAATTCTAAGCAATCAAGGTGGCAACTGAGAAACTGCTGAGCACCAATCGTGAATCATAGACAGTAGCAGTTCTGGCAGGTGCAAGATCAGTACTTCAAGATCTTCAATCTAGAAAACTACCAGACCTGCAAAGACTACTGCCCGAACAAAGCAATCAGCGTAAAGTGACTATGCTGTGGATACCATTACATTGTGGAATACGTAGAAACGAGAAAGTATATAGATCTTCTGGCTATGGAGGGAACTGCTGATGATCAACCAGATGTGCCAATAACCTACCATCAAAAGAAACAGATGAACGATGCATTTAGAAAGTAAACTCCAACACAAGATGACTACCTATTGTCAATTGTCTATTGTCTTTTCCCAGGTGGCTTGTGATCCACTCTTGCCGTTAAGCGTACGGGTGATTGGAGCTCGCGTTTGCGTTCTATCGCCAGATGTGTTGCATCAGCTGTGCTATAACCGTGTCTTTACAGGATGTCCCTGACGTTTTCTATCCATCTTTTCTGTGGTGTTCCTCTGGCTTTGTACCCTGATCTCATTTGGTTATATGCTTGTACGGGCAACTTTTCGTGATGCATTCTCATGATGTGGCCAAACCACTTGATCTGTTCTCTCTCTCTATGTAATATGTACAAGGTGTTATACCTATTCTGTCCCTGATATATTCATTTCGTAATCTATCAAACCTGGTGACCCCGGCATGCTTTTTCCAAATGAGCATATTATACTTTTATCGAAGGTGATACCAAGATACTTAGGGAGGTAGTCTTCCTTGATGACGTCAGTACTATAAGTTATACGCTTGCACGTCCTTAAGTCATCAATATAGATGTATGGTGGTCTCATTTAAAGTAAACGACTGGCCGGAGAACAAAAGAAACGCTTCAGTGAGTCTCTCAAAGTGTATAAAGAGCCTTCATTAGGACAAACAAAGGACACAGTAAACAAATCTTACATACATACACATATGGTGGTGATAGGAAAAAGGGCAATAGCAAATGAACGACAGAAGAAACAAAGATAGGACAGCAGGACAGGGAAAAAGAGGATGTAAGGGAAATATAGAGGTGGTAAGTAAGGAGACGTCGTATGTCACTGTATCCAGGGCCGGTCTTAGGCCATTGCAACCTATGCGGCCGTATTGGGCCCCGCACTTCATAGGCCCATAAATTAATATTAGAATTTATTTTATTATCCTCTTCCCTACCCAGACTGGGCCCCGCGCAATCCGTTTCGCATTGGGCCCCTCAATTGTTAGGGCCGGCCCTGACTGTATCTCGTTGTTAGATTGTTTTATCGACTTATTGTGGTAACACATACCTATTTTTGTTCATTTTTATATTTTCTGTGTTAGCCCAACCACACATTTCCTGTTTAGGGTTGTTACCGGACACTGGAACTTTCATCCCTTGTACAATATAAAGAGATTCAACATCCACACTACATTCTGGGAGTCTGTCACTCAGAATTACCCATTGTAGCGAAGCAACACTAACGTAGGTGCTTCCATCGATGAGAAGCATCACATTTCAGAATCGCAGAAAAAACGCGCTGCAGAAAAGACAGAACAACAAGCACATGTCCAATAGTGACCATATATTTCCCAAATGTGACAGCTGATTCTAATACCAGATTTTAACTTTTCTCTCTTCTCTGCCCTCTCCAGCGAGATGGAACAACACACGTCTGAAATTGTAATCATCGCCTGCAATGGATGTATGTTACAATTATTATATAGATACTCATAGAGCTACAACTTATTATAGACAGATTCTCCAAAGCGTATACCAACTTTGGACTAACTATTTCCGCCGAAAACGGATGTGTTGGGTCATTGGCGCAAATAAAACGGCAACACAACGCATTTCCATTCTCTGGACTACATCCAATTGGAAATCGTGTAGGATCATTGTCCTGTTACAAGAGAAACCCAGTGGGAATTTGAGAATGAACGCTGGAGGAGAAGAAGGACTAACTATTAACACAGAGAAAACAAGTCATGTTACAACCAGCACCTGGCAAAAGCTATCTCGAGCTCTGGAATAAAGGTAAATGGTGTAGCACTGAATATTGTGAATAGATTCACATATCTTGTCAGTACGTTATCACAAAATGCCAACGTTGATGATAAAGTGTATACAAGGATCGCCAAGGCAAGCAGCACTTTCAGCAGATTTTACGCAAAAGTGTGGCGTAGAAATGGCATTAACCTACAGACTAAGCTGAAAGTTTACAGAGCAGTGGTACTTTCAATGTTGTTATAAGCTAATGAAAAAGTGACTGTGTATAGACGTCATGTGAGGAAAATGGAAGTGAAAATGAAAATTTTAGCTCCTGGGAGACTACAGCACTTGATCGCTCAGTCTGGCACACCCAGATCAATCCTGGCATAACGAAATTTGAAAAAGAAAGAACACTGCGGGCAATCCACAAGCGAAAGAAGCGGAAGGACAAATCCGAAAATTCTCCTACCCCGAACCTTCAGCACTCCTGCATGCACTGCAATAGAACTTTCAGTTTCTTCCTCCTCACTTTTATCAAAATTCCCAGTGCAAGTCATTTTCAGTCGTCATTCCATGTCCGAACTGTCCAATGACATTTACAGTTCGAATAGGTCTCATTAGCCATCTACGAACTCATAATCAAGGACATAACTCTAATTGAATTTTCAAAAGTGGATGTAACAAATGGTCATCATCACTTGTGATGGACGAACACACAGACAGACTACATGGTTCTCTGGTCAATAAGTGGCTAGATAGTTAGGCATACTACACTGTTCACTAGACAATCACTGACTAGATATCTAGGCAGACTACACTGTTCTCTGGTCAATCATTGACTAAATAGTTAAACAGACTACACTATTCTCTGGTCAATCATTGACTAAATAATTAAACAGACTACACTATTCTCTGGTCAATCATTGACTAAATAGTTAAACAGACTACACTGTTCTCTGGTCAATCATTGACTAAATAGTTAAACAGACTACACTGTTCTCTGGTCAATCATTGACTAAATAGTTAAACAGACTACACTATTCTCTGGTCAATCATTGACTAAATAATTAAACAGACTACACTATTCTCTGGTCAATCATTGACTAAATAGTTAAACAGACTACACTGTTCTCTGGTCAATCATTGACTAAATAAACAGACTACACTATTCTCTGGTCAATCATTGACTAAATAGTTAAACAGACTACACTATTCTCTGGTCAATCATTGACTAAATAATTAAACAGACTACACTATTCTCTGGTCAATCATTGACTAAATAATTAAACAGACTACACTATTCTCTGGTCAATCATTGACTAAATAATTAAACAGACTACACTGTTCTCTGGTCAATCATTGACTAAATAGTTAAACAGACTACACTATTCTATGGCCAACTACACTGATCTCTGTTCCATCACCTTCTAGAAAGTTAGGCAGACTGCACTGTTTTCTGGTCATTGACTAAATAGCTAAACAGACTACACTGTTTTATGGCTAACTACTCTGTTCTCTGGCCAATCATTGACTAAATAGCTAAACAGACTACACTGTTTTATGGCTAACTACTCTGTTATCTGGCCAATCTTTGGCTAGATAGTTAGGTAGACTACACCGTTCACTGCTCAGTCATTTACTAGATAGCTAGACAGACTAAACATAATCTGGACAATATTAAGTAAATCAAACTTTTACTTTTCCCCCATTGTATGTTTTCAAGTCCACTCTGTATTCTTTTTCTTTCTTCTTTTCGTTTAATACCCCTTTATACCTTGCAGCTTCAGGGATAGAAGAGTTCTATGGAGATTTTTGTTTTTGTTTTTTATATGTTTGTTTTCGCTGACTTTTATTTCTGCAATCAATTGTTTGCACGATGTGCCCCTGGCTTTGTATCCATCCTTCCTGTATAGTAATGGCTTTTGGGGGACACTGTCTGATGGTAGTCTAGAAGCATGCGAAAACCACTTAATCTGTTCTTCTGATGCAATCCAGGATTGACATTGTGTTTGTTAGTCTTATGATATGATGTTTTCATTTCTGATGCTGTCTTTTTTTGTTACTCCGAGGATTCTACGTAGACAAGCCATTTCTATCGTAACCAGTTTTCTTTTAGATTCTGTTGTTAGTGTCCACGATTGACGTTCGTGGCATATTGATTCTATTAAGATCGTTTTATATAGTGTAATTTCGGTGTTTATACTCACATATTTGTTTTTGAAAATATGAGACATCTGCCCCAAGATCCGGCATGATATATTGCATGTATGTTAGATTTCTTAGGTTTGTTTCCCATTCGATGAAGTGATGCTTCCAGGTAAATCCTTTCACCTGTTTACGTCGTTGGTCACCGATTAGAATAGTGACGTTTCTTTCTATTTTTGCGATTGACATTACCACTTTCTATTGCTGGAGCGAATTCACTCATAACTTATTGCCGTTTCTCTTTTTTACATCTCCACTTTCACCCATTTTCTATGTCGACTGTTCCCTCTTCGCCTATTACTCTGTCGAATGTTCCCTAGTCTCTCATTATACAATATATATCTCTATATAGGTTCATCCACCGCAGAATACGGGACCTAGTGTAGAAATTCTCCACATCGAACGACGTGACACACCACGGTGTGTAATTCTCATCTATTGTTGTTGCTATAAAAAATAAGAAGTGTTGCACACCTTTTTGTGGTACCTAGTACTAAAAGTCATATTCTGCTTTACTAATGAGGAAGTTATGAACAACTCAACTCCCCTTCTTTATATACGGGCCCATATCATCATCATCATCATCATCATCATCATCATCATCATCATCTAGAAAACCGTGAGCCATCACACATGAGTAATAGGTCACTGGTGCTATTTGCTTTTGCTCCCTTTCGCCCATCCTCAATTCACCGATTAATATAGGTCCTATATGTAAATCAGGGATGAGTAAAATATTTCCATCGACCTAATCCCTCCGGCCAAGCTTATTAAAAATTACTTTATGCACTGCCACTGAGCTCGTAAAACAGAATTTGGAATTTGGTACCTCAATAGTCTGAACAACAATGACAGTACAAGACAAAAGAAAAATAGTGACAGATGAAATGACATGTCTACGACGAATACTCGGAGTGTCATTAAGATATAGAATATAGAAACGATAACATCAGACCAAACAATACTAGTATTGCAACACATCAAAAGACATCAGATCCAGTGGTTTTCACACACTTCCAGACTACCAACAAACACATGCCGAAATCGGATGTGATGGACTACAAGGCGCATAATGGTGGCACAACGTAACTAGGCTCCCGACAGAGATCACACTAATATCCGTACTGATTACAATGGAGCGAACGCAAAACAAACAAACAAACCAACAGACAGCATGCCACAGATGGCCATGACATATAGACATCACGGATATAAAGCCAGAGGCAGACCATATAAAAGACGGATCACAGAAATCAAAGTAGCCACAGGAACAAGCTTACAACCATTTCTCATTTCCTCATTTCTTACACTCCGCCGGCGACGGATGTGTCGGGCCATTGGCGCAAATAAAACGGTGACATAAAGCATTTCTATTCTCTGGACTATATCCTGCAGGAAATATAGAATGGATCATGGTCCTGCAACAGAGATCCAGCAGGAATTTGAGAATTAACGCTGAAGAAGACGAAGAATAAGAAGAAGAAAAAGCACACAGGAAATCCATCTCCATAGAACTCTTCTACCCCTGACACCACAAGGCAAACAAGGGCTACAGCGTATAGATAGAATAAATCAAGCTGTTTCGCCCTCTCCCATGCCAAAACGCTCAATTCACCCCGCCGACTAGAAAAGGTTGCCGATCTCTGATTTAGATGTGCATATCTTCTCTCTTATGGGAAAGCGGTACATGGCCGGAGAAATGGGAAATATTATTATATATACCGTTCCCTAAAAATGGTGACCTTCAGATCTGCTCTAATTACTGAACTATAGCCCTTATATGTCAAGCATAAAATAATGCTAATTATCGTAATGCAGGGGTGCAAAGGGAACGCATTGCTCTAGGCGGACCCAGGGTTAGCAGATAACCAAGATCCCAAATGTACCTCCACGCGGTGCACCCTGGAAACAGAAATACAGCAGCTCGTGCTGATTCTGGCCAAATCATTTGGGGATCGTGTCCGAGAATGTGGAGGTAGCAGATGGAAAGAGATTTGACTCCACAAGAGACAGACAATATCTCCGACACCACCAGCAGCACCACATATAGCGACACTGTCGACATACAGTGAAGCTAGTCAGTCCTGTCCGAACATTGGAGGGGCGGCCAATGTAAAATGCACGTAATGGTAGATGCATGGCGAGAGACAAATAGATTTCATACCGAGTACAATGAAACAATGAAAGGACAGAACAGCGCTAGAGGGCAGCGCGAACTGCAAATAGAAAATGAAAAGTTCCTAGGAAAGGGGAACTACAAGCTCCGTCAGCTCGAGGCGAGCTTCTAGTTACCTGTGTTCCTTACAGGCAGAGACCCAGACCCATTCATTGGCGTTTGGTAAAGCAAGAAGACTTAATCCAACTCTAATGTCGAGCCTTCCTAAACCGGAAATATGCTCGCGAAGAGAAAGGGTTCCGTACTCGATACGCTCAGGCACAAAAGGGACAACGATTTAGCCCTGGCCCAACTCTACTGCCAGGTTTTCCTACACCGGAAATACACTTGAAGAGAGAAAGGGTTCAGTACCTGATGGGCTCAGGCGCTATTGGGACAAGGAAGCTCAGCTCGAGAACGCCTTGCTCTCAAACGCGTGGTGTGAGACTCGAACTTGGACAAGGAGTACATGATGTCGGTGAATGACACCTCGGCTAAGAGGGCGAAAGAGCCAGGGTCCAACTCCTCTGTTGAGTTCTTCCCCTTAAGGAACCAGGCTCACGGATGAGAAACGGTTCAGTACCCAATGGGCACAGGCACAGCACGTCCAATTACACGAGGCAAGTTCATAGACAGTGGAACACCTCGTTCGAGTCAGACGAGAGCAAAAAATCGTCTGGGCGAAGAGTCTCCACTACGCGTGCCTGGAGACAGATATAGAGGCTGTCACAGGCTAAGGGTAGCCCACCCGAATTGTCAAGGCATGCCGAAATCGGATGTGCTAGACCTACAAGGCGCATAACGGTAGCACAACGTAATCACGCTCCCGGCGGAAATCGCACTGATATCCGTGATGGTTACAATGGAGCGAACGAAAAACAAACAAACATCATAATGCAAAGAATCAAACTAAAATTATAAATGGAGATATATCAAACACATGCCGCCGGGGTGCAAAGGGAATGCACTGCTCTCGGCGGACCCAGGGTTAGCAGATAACCAAGATCCCAAATATACCTCCTCGCGGTGCACCATGGAAACAGAAACAGCAGCTGGAGCTGATTCTGGCCAAATCATTTGGGGATCGTGTCCAAGAATGTGGAGGTAGCAGATGGAAAGAGATTTGACTGCATAAAAGACAGACAATATCTCCGACACCACCAGCAACACCACATACAGCGACACTGTCGACATACAGTGAAGCTAGTTAGTCCAGTGCGAACACTGGAGGGGCGGCCAATGGAAAAAAAAGCATGAAAAGGTGGATTCGTGGCGAAAGAAACATTTAATACTGAGTGCAATGAAAAAAAGTGAAAGGCAGAACAGCGCTAGAGGGCAGCGCCAACTGCAAATAGAAAGTGAAAACGATTACGGAAATGGGAACTACAAGCACTGTTAGCTCGAGACAAGGTTCTAGTTACCTGTTCTCCTTATAGGCAGAGACCCATACCCAATAATGGGCGTCTAGCAAAGCAAAAGACCTGGCCTAACTCTATTGTCGAGTCTTCCTATACCGGTAACATGCTCACGAAGAGAAAGGTTTGCCGTACCGGATATGCTCAGGCAAAAAGGGACAAAGATGGCACTCCTGGCCCAACTCTACTGTCAAGCTTTCCTATACCGGAAGTACACTTGCAGAGAGAAAGGGTTCCGTACCCGATGGGATCAGGCACAAAAGGGACAATGATTTAGCCCTGACCAAACTCTACTGTCAGGTGTTACTATACCGGATACACACCGGCAGAGAGAAAGGGTTCAGTGCCTGATGGGTTCAGGCGCTATTGGGACAAGTTCGCTCAGCTCGAAAACGCCTTGCTCTCAAACGCGTGGTGTAAGACTCAAACTTGGGCGAGGGGTTCACAATGTCGGTGAACGACACCTCGGCTAAGAAGGTGAAAGAGTCAGGGTCCAACTCTTCTGGTGAGTTCTTCCTCTTAAGGAACCAGGTTCACGGATGAGAAACGGTTCAGTACCCGATGGGCACAGGCACAGTACGTCCAATTACACGAGGCAAGTTCACAGACAGTGGAACACCTCGTGCGAGACAGACATGAGCAAAAATCGTCTGGGCGAAGAGTCACCACACACACGCGTGCCTGGCGACAGATAGGGAGGCTGTCACAGGCTAAGGTAGCTAACCCGAATTGTCATGGCATGCCGAAATCGGATGTGCTAGGCCTACATGGTGCATAACGGTAGCACAACGTAAACACGCTCCCGGCGGAAACCGCATGGATATCCATGCTGGTTACAATGGAGCGAACGCAAAACAAACAAACACATGCCGGATTCAGATCGAACAGAGGAACAAGAGATCACATACTTAGCATAAGACTTATCATTGAAAAGTGTAGGGAATTCTAAAATGACATGCACATGTGCTTCATAGATTACTCAAAAAATATTCAACTACGTCCAACACCAGAAACTATGGGAGATATTAAACAACATGGGTTTCCCAAGATATCTGACGTCTTATCGAAGAGCTTTACCAAACTCAAATGGCTGCAAGTGAAGTTAGAGGGCGATCTCTCATAGTGGTTTGAGATACATAGCGGAGTAAAGCAGGGATGAATACTCTTCCCATACCTGTTCAACATATATGCAGAAAATATGAGGAAGGTGAGAGAAGACATAGACAACACGAATTACCACGCTTTAAACATCGGTGGTTTTGAAATTCCCCAAATACGATACGCAGACGGCACGGTGTTTCTTTCAAACGATATAAAGAACTGGAACAGTTGATCACGAACACAAATACAGCGAATCACAAAACTTACATACGCCCAAATAACAAAAATAATGTCAACAGATATATCACAATAACCAAAAAGCATAATAGATAAAACAGAGATAGAGTGTGGACAAATTCGAATACGTAGGAGCAAACATCAACGGTGCAGGAGATTGCATGGCAGAAATAAGAAAGGGACTGGCAATGGCATATTGTAAAATCACACGATTGAAAAATATATCGAAAAACAACACAACAGAAACGAAACTGCTAATTCTAAGAACTATTATTTTTATAGCTGCAACATACGGAAAACATTGGAAATAGATCAACGACTTTGAGATGAAATGCTTCAGAAAGATACTTATAATCTTTATCTATCTATTCGCTAAACTCTTTATTGCCTTTCAGCGTCAGGGGTAGAAGAGCTCTGGAGATGGACCTCGTGTGTGCTGAGTATATTGTGGAATTTGTCGTCTCTTTTATTTCCGTGGTCCATAGTTGTCGAGGTCGGCCTTCACTGTTTCTGTGTAGCATAGATGCTGTGGTATGCTGTCTGATAGTAGTCTGCTGATGTGTGCAAACCATTTGATCTGTTGGCTCTTAAAATACTCCAAGATTGGGTCGGTACCGGTTCTTTGTTTAATGTCCTCATGTCTCGCTGTCTCTTAACGATATTCCTAGGATTCTGCGTAAGCATGCCATTTCAGCTGTCACTAGTTTACGTTTGTCTTGTGCTGTCGTTGTTTATGTTTGGCAGTGGCAGCACAGTGTTGGCATAATAATTGTTATGGATAGTGTTATTTTGGTGTTTAAATCTACATTTTTGTTTCTGAAGATTGGTGTCATTTGCTCTAGGGCTTGGTATGCTTTACTACATCTATTGTGTATTTCTTTACAGATCTTGCCGTCTGTTCTTATATTGCTTCCTAGATATGTGAATTCTGTCACTTGTTCAAGTCTGTTGTTTCCAATATGTATATATATATATATATATATATATATATTATATATATATATATATATATATATATATATTGGCGTTTCTTCTGTCTGTTCTTCCTTTCTTAATTACTTCGGTATTTTCTATGTTTATCTTCACGTTAAAGGTATGTTATGTTTGATGTAACCTGTCTATTTGTATTTGTAGTTGCTCTTCTGATGATGCTACTAGTTCTTGGTCGTCTGCAAATAGCAATTCGTTTAAGTTATCCTTCAGATTGTTTTCTTCCGTTGTCTTTGCTACATTACTGATGTGATCTATGTATGTTATAACAATAGGGGGGATAGTATACATCCCTGTCTGACTCCAGAGTGGATTTGAGAATAATCCGATGTGCCGGCGCTCGTTCTTACTGCGCATGGACTATTGGCGTATATGCTCTGAAATAGGTTTATCAGATGTTGTGGAACTCCATATTAATGTAATGTGGAGTGTCTGTAATGTTATCCATAATTGTGCTCTATCCATTCTGTCAAAAGCTTTCTCTTGGTCAACGAAAGCAAAATATAAATCTTGGTTATGTTCCGTTGCTCTTTCTGCAAGTTGTTTGAGAGCGAAGATTGCATATGTATAGATTTTATTTTTTCAAAAGCCCATTTGCATGTTGTTGAGCTGTGGTTCTATATATGTACGCATCCTCTTCTCTAGAATCTTACTAAAGATTTTTCTTAAAGTGTGGCTTAAGAGTGATATACCTATATACTTAGTGCAGTCCCTCTTACTGCCTTTTTTCTTCCAAATGGGAACAATCACCGCTGTATTCCATTCTTGCTGTGTCTTTTGTGTCTTCCATATCACATTGAACAATCTGTGTAACCACTTTATACCTGTCACTGTTAGCATTTTTATTAGTTATATAGGTATGCCGTCTATTCCTGGTACTTTGGTGTTTGGTGCATGTTTAACTGCGTCTTCAATTTCGGATTTCAGTGTGTATGGTTCTATGTCTTCTTCTATTGTATTTATTGTTGTGATCTCTTCTCCTTCCTTTAAGTTTAACAGTTGCTTGAAGTAATTTTTCCATCTTTCTATGAATTCGTGGGGTCTTTTTAGTATGTTGACCTGTTCATCATTGATTACTTCTGTTGGTTCATAGATGTATGTTTTACTTCTCATATTTTTTCCTTTTTGTAGAACATCTTTGCTGTGTTTTGTCTTTGTTAAACATTTCTCCATATTCTTGCCATGACTTAATTTATGCAGATTTGATGATTTTCTTGGTGTTTATAATAACTTATAATAATCTCATGGAAGAAAAAAAAGAGAAACTCAGATACTATAAACACGTTGAAGTTGTCAGAGTGTTGGTTACTAAACACAATAGCAAAAAGAAAACTTCGCCTGTTTGGACATATAAAGAGGCAAGACTGCTTAGAAAGACAAATTATGGAAGACAGAGAACGGGTAGAAGAAGAAGGGGCGAACAAAGAAGAAAATTGACCCACGGCATTAAAGACAACATGAATATATCGTTAGAAAATGAAAGCCGCATGTCCCATGACAGAGAGAGGTTTAGGGAGTTCATTGGGAAGTCAACGTTCTGGCGAGAATACGCCATATGACATGACCTTCTCTCTTATTGTCACCAACAATTCTTGCTTTGGTGACTTAATATGTTTCAATGCTTCGTTATTATATATAATTCCGTAATTGGAAATGGGTCATCATCTCTTACATCTGCTTACAAGTGCCAATATCATAACCAGAAGTGTAATGGATCGTTAGAACACACAGTCAGCGTTATTTGAGTCGCTAAACAACGTTTATATATTATAACAATATCTGCCAATTTTGAACACTCGTATCTCTTACTCAGATCTTCCGGACCGCTTGTATATTCCAGCACACCAACTGTCATAAAACACAGTCATTAAGCAACATATACTTTATGTTCTGTATAAATTCTTCAAAATAAAGAATACCTATATTGGAACTAACAGTCAGTACTAAGATGCAGAAGTTTTGAAGACATGGTTGCTAACGACAACCGGGATGGCGCAGATTATAGTACACAATCTACATTTAAATTCTTCACCCAGAAAGAGCCCCACTTGTGTACGTTGAATGGGAGTAACACGCATGCGCACAACTCTCATCCGGGTTCATTTGCATACGCGCGAAATGGAGTCGGAGTAAACACGGACTGTGTCAGGTGAGTGTTAGTTATGTGTTCTAGTGTTTATATATGATACGATCTTACTAATTATGAGAGTATGCAATAAATTCTTCAAAGGTGTGTGTTGAATACATTAATAAGATATATCTGCGATATACACGAACGCCGTTGTACTATCGTCAGTGCTGTTGAACTTTTTCCCCCGCTATTTTGTTGGCTCGTTGCCACCTCCTTGATGAACCGATCGCAACTTCGGAGTGTTTCAGCGAGCGAAGTTTGGACGTGCGACGGGAAGTCAAGATCCTAATACAGGACTCCTGTTATATGTTCACCGCAAATTTCAATTCAGATGAGAAGAATAAGTGCCACCTGATATCTCGGTTCTGCGGTTTGTTGGCGAATCACCACAGGCTGTGCCCTGCGTGACGTCGCAGGCCATGACCTATATTCCCCACTTTCTCAATCTCAACCCTATTCTCTTACAATTTCTCTTGTAACAACAACGCACGACTGACTACTACCTGTTTGAACATACAACGGAAGCATTATGTCTTGCCATTGACTTTGCTAATACATAGACCTTCATGTTTAAAATACACTTTTTGATGATTAATAATATTATGTCTAGTTGTTCGTGAGCAACAATATGCTTGTCTGTGTCTGTTTACACCTCAGATTGATTTAGGCTACATCGTCTAGTTTGAATAAATAAAAGACTGGATCTTCTGCATCTTAGTTGTTCATAAAAGCATAGATTCCCTAGTGACCGATTATAATTATTTTTTAAACACACCTTTACTCTCTGGCTTGTGTTAAGGTTATAACAAGGTCATGCTTGTAGAATGTAAAGAAAAGTGGGCGGGACAATGTTAAAGTAAATAAATAAACCCCCTCCCCTGCCATTTCCCCCATCTGTTCTTCCTTTAACAGTCTATCTATTAGCTAAACCCTTTGTTGCCTTTCAGCGTCAGGGGTAGAAGAGTTTTCTGGAGATAGCCCTCTTGTGTACTGAGTATATTGTGGAGTTTGTGCCTCTTGTATTTTGGTAGTCCATCATTTTCGTGGTGGGCCTATAGGTCTACCGTTACTGTATTCTACAGCATAGCTTTCTGTGGTATGTTGTCTAATGCTAGTCTTCTGATGTGTGCAAACCATTTTATCTGTTGTCTCTTAATATATTCCAAGATTGGAGTGGTACCTGTTCTTTGTCTAATGTCTTCATTTCTGTCTCTTAGTGATATTCCTAGGATTCTGTGCAAGCATGCCATTTCAGCTGTCACAAGTTTATGTTTATCTTGTGCTGTTGTTGTCCATGTTTGGCAGCATGAGTACATGTTTTCTGAACACATTAATATCCAATAGATGTGTCATACAATATGCAAACCAGTAGATATGGTGGGGGGGGGGGGTGTTAAAACACTCCCTACCCCAGGAATATAGAACATTGACATTTAGTACTAAAAGTAATGTTTTTTAAAATATGACAATGCCTCTTTTAGTGGTTTCAAAAACATAGGAAGTTAAAAAAAATTTATAATAGTTAAATAAAAAGTTGTTTCCCTTTTTTAAAAGTTAATGATCTTCTCGCTTCCTTTTGCCTCCATCACCTTAGCAAAGAGTCCTATCTATGGTAGTGGTAACACATTTTATATTTATATATGGTAGTATGCATGATGTTCAAAATGTGTACATGTGTGAGTTCTTACCTTGTATGTAGTTCCTTCTTACATTTTGTGGAAGCACCAGGCACTGGGGGTAATTTAGGATATACTGAGTATGGAAATAACCCCCCAGGTGTTTATAGTTTATGACTAAACGTACTTTGTGATAAGGGGCTATCCATAAATTATGTTGGCCTTCATCTTTTCAGTTGTTGTTTGCCAATTTTTGATAGACCCCTCATGCCCATCAACAACAAGTTTGACCATTTTATGAAATGTGACAACCATCCCCACCACCAAAATCTTAATCTTCTTAGTCACCTCTTATGACATGCAGCATTTCTATTCTTGCTCCCCTTTCAAACACTGACAACTTATGACATGCAGTGTTTATATTTTCTGCTTGCACTCTGGCTACTCATGAGTGATATCTACACAACTCTCTTTACTGTGTTGTGAATCATTTTCTTTCAAGTCCATGGAGATAGGGAATTCTTTGATTCTCTAGCCAGATCTCCTTACTAATGTATTTTTAACATAGATAATAGGCCTCACTTTACTGACAAGCAACCACTAACACCCACAATGATTCTATCAGACTCCCAGGGTACTATGCGCAAGATAGAAAAGTGCATGGTATAAGCACCAATGTCCAAAGCATTACATGGATCTACAGTTTGGGTCATGCGGGAGTCAGGGACATTGAAAGAGCTGATTAATTGGCATGTAAAGCTATAGTGGATGGCAAATTGATGAGAAGAAACGGCGGAGTTATTTAAGGCAGTCGTGGATACACTGTAAAATGATGAAGAGGATGCTAAAAAGAGAATGTACATATACAGAGAATAATAGGAATGAACAGAGGAGGAAGTGCATCTTTTCTGGAAAGATCAGAAGAACCCACACCAAGCAAATGACTGGGACATTGAGTTTATATACTCTTAAATAACATTTAGAATGGAAAACAGAACACTTATTGGAATTACCCTTGTGCAGTGATGCTGGTTCCCGATCAGGCTAGTAATCAATCAATAACATACATAACATGCTACAAGTACCAAAATACTTTTGGATGGAAAATAAACAATGTCTGGGATACACTCTACTTTTCAAGATCAGCCTCTGAAAAACAGCCTTAAGTGAAATCTAACAGCAAGGTTGCCAAATTGATCATTTTCTTGATTTATTTTCATAACTTTTTAAAACATGGCTTTGAGGTAAAATGTATGCCAAGAATACACTCATCACATGCGAAAGATCTGAAAGTCTCACCAGTGCTTACCAGACCAACCATCATGTAATCGTAAACTTCCAGTAGATGACATTACCTGCAGCACTTCATCTGTACAATTACAGTATGTTTTCCTTTTTGGTGCAAAATTAAAGGAAATGAAAAAGCAGACCAACTGGCTAAGGAAGGTGCTGCCGAAGACCAACTAGATCACCCACCATCAGAAAAACATGATCAAGTTAATAAGAAAGCCACAAACACCAACACAAGATGACTATCACATTATTAATATAACAGAACATGTTGTAATTCTACGCTTCAGAACAGGACACAGCCGTCTCCGCAGTCACATGTACACAATGTTCACGTTTGACAACACAGCTATGTGCACATATGGGCAGGCAGCACAGAGTACCAAGCATATACTTCAAGATTGTTCTGAGTATGAAACACTGAGACAGACATATTGGCCAGAGGAAACAACACTGGAATCAAAGCTATATGGGCCACTGTATGAACTGCAAAGGACAGTGAGCTTTATTAAGGAGACAAAATTACAGATATAGACATGTTTCAAGTGAATGAAAGAAGAAGATGAAGAAGGGTAATAATCTCTACAGTCACATTTATTCATCATCAATGCTGCACTTGGACTTTTTCTACACGGTCTGGTAGGAAAACTCAAAGAACCCAGCAGTACTTTCACTACAACCAGGAACAGTCTTATGATGAAGATAAAGACTGATGGAGGCACTGTCACAGGACTGTTCTCATACATGCATAGTTAGGGACTTGATGAACATTCTCCGCAAAGTTGCAGCTGGGACAAGCACAACTTATGATTAGAAAGATCATCTTTATATTCGAGCCAATACATGCACATGTTTAGAGTAGTGAACAAGCTGACACACTGGCGAGCACAGTCACAGTGTCAGTAAGATACATCAATGAATCGATCTGACATGGTTAATGATCTTATCTGCTTGGAAAATTTCAAAAGTATGAATCATGGTTGTCACAAGACTGCATGAGAGTTATGTAAATATTGGAACAGCCTGAAAAGAGAAACAATATTTATATGAAGAAACTGATAAATCATCATTGAATTGGAACTGTCAGCCACTACACTCTGATAGATGTATTGAGACAGGGATCGAAGCACCTGTGTACTTGTCCAGTGTGTGCTGATGATAACCTGCAATTATATTTTAAGTTTGGCTATGTTAAAGCAGGATTGCACAAGCCAAACCAAAATTTAAAAAAGTGAGAAACATTCTATGCAATGGGGTACTATCAATTAATATGTGAATTCAAGTGTTAGGATGTTATGTCAAACCAATTCTTCTTTATGGGTGTGAAGCATGGACTGTAAACAAAAAACACAGTGGAGGCTACAGAAATATGGTTTTTTAGAAGAATAATGGAAATTCCATGGACAGCCAAGAAAACAAACGTAGAAGTCCTCAGAGATGTTGGAGTAAATAGACAAATCATTGCAAAAATTAGAAGCAGACGGTCAAAATGTTTGGGACATGTAGTGAGATTATCAAAACTTGAACATTTAGTAACCACTAGAAAGATCGAGGGGAGGAAGACAAAGAGAGAAGTTGCTGGATGGGTTGTCACTGTAGCACAAGAGATTGTCACCAACTGAATTTATTAACAACACAAGAGACAGAGAGTTGTAGAGAAACTTGATTGCATATGGCACTTGATTAATTGTATTAAGCCATGCAGTCATATGGGTTGTGTAGTAAAACGTTGCCATCATTGATGGCATCAAATTTTTGGATGGATTGGATGCATGCGTATGGTACAAAAATAAAGCAAGTCTCAGAATTGAAATATTTAAAATTCACTGTCTTTACAGAGGATGCCAAACTTGATAGACTGATACAAGAAATCAGAAAGCTAATGCTGTGTCTTACCGTCGTCAGTACTCACTCAACAATCTACATGACGACAATTGATAAACAGTATTTTTATACCAACTCTGCCTTACCAATTTCAAACATGACCCGTGACAAAGACATTAATGGAAAAGATGGAGAAATGAAGATAGGAAAGAAATAAAGATCATATCAAAACTACACAAAGCAGAGACATCAAACCATGTGGTTTGGCCACCTTATGAGAATGCAACCAGCCCTCCTTGCATACAACAGCAAAATATTGAGTTCTAGGCACGAGTAAGACTAAGCAAGAACTAGATGAGTGGAGACTTCTTCTTCTTCTTCTTTCGTTCGCTAATAATGTCTATATCTGCAGTGTTGTTTCTTGTATAAATTGAACAGTGTTTTCCATTTCTTGTTTTGTACCATAAAGTTTAACATTCATTGGTGTATCAGAAGGCCAGTATGTGCATCTTAATGTGTCATAGTTTGCACATTCTTGAAGGATATGTTCTGAAGTCTGGTTGACTTGTCCACAATTACACTTTGCTGTTGTGCCAATTTTAAATTTTGTATACATATGGCTGTTTAGTCTATTGTGTCCAGTTCTCAGTCGAAATATGATGACCTGTTCTTGTCTGTTAAGTAGGTGGTAGTCATCCCGTGGAGGTAAGTTAGGCTTTCGTTGTGCCTTTATCATGGATTTCTTTTGGTGATAGCTGATTGGTATATCCGGTTGCTGCATGTTAGCACCTTCCTTGGCGAGTTGATCAGCTCTCTCATTTCCTGCTATTCCACAGTGTGATGGAATCCATTGCAGTATAACTCTACACCTATTTTGTACTATGGACAATACCTCTTTTAACTCTGGAAGTTTATTGGATTGTAATGCCTCTAGTACTGACCTTGCATCTGTAAGTATTACAATAGGGTGTGAGGTCCTGTCCAATGTTAACAGTTTCTCTGCAGCTGTATAAATAGCTTTGACTTCAGAGTCATAGTTGTTGCAGTAATTCCCTGTTGGTATACAAGTGGTATCAGTGGTGCCATCTGGGTATTCTACATATACACCACTTCCTCCATTTTTTACTGCATTCTGTGCTGATCCATCTGTATATACTCTGGTCCATAGATCACTTGGGTAAACATCATCAAGGAAACTTAGAGCTGCTACTCTTTTCTGCAGATTATTCTGATGTTCATCCCCATGCACACCTGCTACTGTTGTTTGGATGGTCACTGGTAGGCATGTCCGTTT
The DNA here is from genome assembly GCA_034231615.1 of Meghimatium bilineatum. NCBI lineage: Eukaryota > Metazoa > Mollusca > Gastropoda > Stylommatophora > Philomycidae > Meghimatium > Meghimatium bilineatum. Next base: position 38,223,369 of record CM067304.1, read on the forward strand.
TTCCCATGGGGTGTGTTCTGGTTGAGATGTCAGTGGTATTGTTACCTCTGGTAGATCCGATACCTGTCTACGTAGACGCTTGGCCTGGTGTATGAAGCTGCTTCTTTTAAGCCGTCCTTGTGATAGATTCTGGAATCTTTCCTTCATTGGGTGACTATGGTGGGAAAGAAACTTTTCTCCATGAATTATAATTTTAGTATCTCTACGCTCTTTCAATGACTGCATCCCTTCGATATTCTGCATTTCTATGATTGGTGTGGATCTCATTGCGCCTGTAATGATTCTAAGTGCTTGGTTCTGTACTCTATCTAGGTTTTGTAGTGTAGTGTTTGATGATGAACTCCATGCTGTAGAACCATATTCCAAGTGTGGTCGAATGGCTTGTTGGTATACATTTTTTAGAATTCTTTCATTAGCTCCCCAAGTTGTCCCACTCAGTTTTCTTAGTATAGCTATCTTCCTTCTAGCCTTTGTTTCTGCTTTGCTGATATGATGTTTCCATGTCATTTTGGCATCAAATGTTACACCAAGATATGTGGGTTGGTCATCTACCTTTAAGATAGTTTTATTTACATAGATGTTTCCTGCTCTTTGTTTTGGTGAAAGTGTAAAAAGGGTTGTTGCTGACTTCTCTATATTGATACTTACACACCATTTGTCAGCCCAATTAGTCAAAATGTCCATGGCTCTCTGAAGCATTTTTGTGGTAACCATGGCGCTCTCATGTGTGCACCAGAGAACCAAGTCATCTGCATATAGTGCTGCCTTAGTTCCACAGGGTATTTCTTCAATTAGATCATTGATAAATATGAGAAAAAGAGTGGGTGATAGAACTCCTCCCTGAGGCACTCCATGGCGTAGTAATACTTTCCTACTTTTTTTGCCATTTACTTGTACTCTGGCTCTTCTATTGTGAAGAAAGGCTTTCGTCCATCTATACATATTTCCACATATCTTGTAGTTTCTCATTTTTTGAAGCAATCCTTCTTTCCATACTTTATCAAAGGCCTTCTGTAAATCAATCCATGCCACTAAAACTGATTTTTTGTCTTGGAAAGCATCCTCAATTTCCTGTGAGAGGTATGTGGTTTGATCCTCTGTGGAGTAGCATTGCCTGAAACCTGCCTGCTGTGGTGCAAGGAATTTTCTACTTTCCAGGTGAAATTTTAGTCTTAGGTTTATGATGCGCTCCATTGTTTTGCACAGGCAACTTGTAAGACTAATTGGTCTGTAGCTAGTTGGTGTTGTTCCATCTTTTCCAGGTTTAAGCAGAGGGACCATAATTGATTCTCTCCAGATTTGTGGTATTTTCCCAGTAGACCAGCTAATATTTAGGATGTCCAATAGTTTCCTTCTGGCTGTTGTTCCTAGATTCTTTATCATTTCATTTGATATTTCATCAATTCCTGGAGACTTATTTAGCTTTAGTTTAGAGACTGCTAATTCCAATTCACTATATGTGAACAATGTATCCATAATTTCATCTGCACTGTTTTCATCACTGATTCTAGTCTGAGCATGTTCCAATTTACTTTTTTGGTCGCTCCGCACTGTATGCTGTTTCTCTGGACTAATTTCAATATTGCAGTCTTGAGCAAATATCCTAGCGAAATTATCTACTGCTTGCTTTCCTGTAATCATTTTGCCATTCTGTACGAGTGTTATGTTTGTGCTTCTTCCTGTTCCCTCATCATTTAGTTGTTTGACCAGTTTCCACAGTTTTCTTCCATCCTTTTCAAAATTTAAGGATTCTGTTTTCTCTTTCCAGCTCTTTCTTCTAGCTTCTAGTTTGGCTCTTTGGAATTTAGCTTTTGCGTGTTGATGTTTGTTGTGATGTTCCTGGCTTGGGTTATTTTCCACTTCCGTCCGTGCTTTTTCTAATTCCTCTTGCAGCAGTTCTAGTTGTTCACTCCAGTATGGCTTGTATTGTTTGCGTGCTCCTCTTGGTATTGCTTCCTTAGCAGCTTGATGAATACATTTATTGAACTCTTTGACTATGGCGTTTATGTCTTTTCCTTCCATGTCTATTTGTCCAGCTAAAACACTACTGCGGTGTTTAAATAGTCCCCAATTTGCTTTTTTATAATTCCATCTTGGAAGGCTACATGCATTTCCTGTGAGTTCATTTTTAATACTAAGGAGGACTGGTCGATGGTCGCTACCTCCAAGTTGCTTCCCCACTGTTCTATTGATTTCCCAGTTTAGGTCTGCTGAGTACAATGCCAAGTCTGGCGTGGAAGTGGTTTGCCATGCTCTTGAGTAGTATGTTGGAGGATCTTTTGGCTTATTAAGCAATAGAAGACATTTATCGTCTTGCCAGCTTTCAAGTTCTTCTCCTCTTTTATCCATGTGGTCATAACCCCAGCTTTGTGAGTGACTATTAAAATCTCCACATACTATCAGTCTTCCTCTGTACGGTATTGTGTCCAGGGAAAGGGACTGGTCATTTGGACAATAATAATTTAATAGGTTGAAGTCTGTGTTCTTGGTCTTTAGTTGAAGGACCTGATATTCTGCTCCTTCCATGTATAGCTCAGTTTGATGTGCGCTGATATTATTTTTGACTAGAGTTAGTATACCTCCTTTTCTTCTGTCTACTCGATCAGCTCTAAAGCACTGATAACCTGCAATTTTAAAGGCTACATCTTTGCTGAGGTGTGTCTCTTGTATGCAACAAATGCTGACCTGTTCCTTGTGAAGGGTGTTTTCTAATTCTAATTTCTTGCTAAAGCCATCTTTTTTGCTATTTACACCCTCAGCATTCCAGTGCATTATTGTAAGTGATGTCTCATTGGTTGGTAATATTTGTTGGTCAGTGATATTACTCTTGTGCCTCCTGGCTCCACAAGGCAATCGAAGAGGACCTCCAGTCGTATGGGGTGGGCCCTTTCGAGGTATAGGGCCCGGTGCTACTCCTGCCTGGTGAGTCGTCACAGGGTTAGCACCATAACGGGGTAATGCAGATATAGACATTCATGTGCGATAATGCATGACATTCTGATTGTTGCGGTGCGCCTTCTGGCCAAATGTCGCTGACTTCAGCACCTTTACTTGCTAGGCAAGACTGTGGTCCTGCCCGAATGTGGGAGGGCCCGGCCAGTCTTAGTTTCCAGCCTCTGCTGGCTGGACTAAGCCCCATCTCCACGCCAAGGAGCTGGCCTCGATGGGGGAGTGGAGACAATCAAAGAAACCTTAAAGAGACACTGGCTGACCATGTCCAAAGACATCTCCAACTTTATCCCATGGTGCTTAACGGCACATGTGGAAATAACAATAGATAGAGACCTGCATACAAAATGGTGGAACGTGTCTTTTATACACACCCATAGACTACCTCAAAGTAGGAAAAGTTGTAAACAGGGTAATGAAATTTTGCTAATAACTAGCAACATACATAAGCGCACACACACATCAGTGTTTTGACAAAAAGGCCTCAAAGTAGAAAGCTTATTCTCGAAGTTTTAATTTACCTCTGAGAGTAGAGCCTTTTTTTTAAATGAAAGAAATCACTTGAAGAAAAAAAAACGACTGCACATAGGAAACTAGAAATTCATCAATCATAATTCCTAAGGTTTGAAGCAAGAAAACAAACTTGAAGTAGATATATGTTCTCTTGTTTAAGAGCCGCAGCATTTTCTGGGTTGGAATTTTACACAACTCTGTATTATATCTTTCATTTATGAATTGAATGGGGAATTAGTCAGGTGTTGTTATGGATTTAGATAAGATGAAGGCTAAAGCGGAAGACACTGTTCCTGTTTACAAGAACACAATAAAAGATAAGAAGTGTCTGTTTCTGCCAGGTAATTTATATATATAAATTCACCGAGAGGACTAGATAATAAATTGTATAGTTGAAAGGGTTGAAAAGGCAGAGGATTGACATTAATATACTCCTGTTGTCCCATATTAACTCCATCCTTTTCGAGGAAATGACATGCAATCTGCAGAGAGCCTGCTATTATCCTCATGCATCTATGAAAATTCTAACTTTTAAACAAGGTGTGAGCGGGTTTTGAACCCCAGACCTGTTGAGCACAAAGTGACTTGCTTAACCACTATGTCAGGGGGAATCTTCCCCTCCTCCCAACCCACCAAAAAAAGTACATATACTCATCTTCATACATCATACTAACACAGCTGCATGTTCTTTCCTCTCATCTTGACACAGCGACTAACAGCTGCATGTTCTTTCCTCTCATCTTGACACAGCAACTAACAGCTGCATGTTCTTTCATCTCATCTTGACACAGCAACTAACAGCTGCAATTTTGGATACAGAGTAGTGATCCCTATTTACCGCCCAAGACGGATGTGTCGACCATTGGTGTAAATAAAACGTCGATACAACGCATTTCAGTTCTCTGGACTACATCCTGCTGTAAATCTAGTATGCTCATTGTTCTGCTATAAGAGAGAGAGATCCAACAGGAGTTTGAGAATGAACGCCGAAGAAGATCCTTATTTCTTGACCGATGCCTGTTGTTTAGATCACCATATGGTTTATGCAGCTCTCGCTTGTTATTCTTGATGCTGTATGTGACCACTACATCATCCTTCTACATTGAAAATGATCCTTCTACATTGAGTAAATCCTGTCAAAAATCTGAGCTAGAGGTTCACAAGTCTTGGCCAACAATCCACATATTTAGAAGGAAAAGTCCAAACTATTTCCATCTGTGACTTAGTTTCATATTCTTCTTCTTCTTCATTCAGCGTTCATTCTCAAACTCCTTCCGGATCTCTATTGCAGTAGGACAATGGCCTTATTAGATTTCCAGCATGATATAGTCCAGAGAATGGAAATGCGTTGTGTCGCCGTTTTATTTGTGCCAATGGCCCGACACATCCGTCTTCGGCGGGGTTTCATATTCAACAGTCTACACCAGTAGATGGTTTGCTTCCATGAATTTAGTCATCAGCCGGAGATGTTAGCAGATGTCCCCAGCTTCACTTCCAAATTGGTCTCTTGCGATATTTTCTGACTACTAAATTAGGTGACTAATGAGGGTTTGGGGTTGGATCATATGTAGGCACAAAAATAACTGATGGGACAGTTGGTATGCATGCGTTTATGCATTGGGGAGTTGTGTTTTTGTGGGTATGAAAGTTACGTGTGGAAGATTCACCTACGGGTACGAAACTGCTTAATATTTCGTGGGCGAAAGGTTTAGCTGGTGGTACCCCATCTCATCTCGAGTTAAATAGAGATATATGCAGGTCCACAGGAACCATTGCTTTCAATAGTGGAACGACGAAAACTAGCGTGGTTTATCCGGATATGTATGCAGACATGATCCATTGTGAAAAACAATACTGCAGGGAACCGGCGAAGGTGGAAGAAGAGTCCGCCGAAGACGGATGTGTCGGGCCATTGGCGCAAATAAAACGCAGGAGTTTGAGAATGAACGTTGAAGAAGAAAAGGAGGACAAATAAAAACATGGACAGACATCATCAAGGAATGGGCAGGACAAGATTTTTCCTCACTCATTCGTTCTAAGTAAAACGGCGGTAAAGAAGATCAGCGCCTTCGAGATGAAAAGATACTTAGAACAATTCTAACAGTTAAACAACTGAACGGTTTATACGAGACAAAACTTCAGATATAAGAACATTTCAAGCGAACGAAAAAGCAGAACTGATACACTAAAGAAATTCTGGCAACACTGAGTATGAATAATATTCATTAAGGTAAATATAAATAAAATGTATTGGACATACTAAAAGACATGCCACTGTGTTGAAGACTTTACTTGTGGGTAAAGTTGAGGGGAGGTGGACAAGTGATAGGCAGAGATACAAATATGAGGTATTATAAGATGCACGTGTTCCTCATTCTCCTGATGGTCAGACGCTGATATGAATTTCATCAATGAATTGTACTGTGGACACCAACGCCGAGACAGGGCAGATCAGGAAACATTTCCGAGTACACCACCAAGATAAGAGGCAGATTACGTTGCAGCCAACCATCGTTGCGGTGACGGCACTTTATGATGATGTCTTGCCAATCCAAAAAATTAATGATTGTAGAAAAGTTGAAATAATTACATTCTCAAATGTAAAGTCTGACTTGGCATATTATCATGTTCGTTTCTTTACCTTTGACCGACATTTTATTGAACGGAAAATCCCAACGACCACGAACAGAATAACCTTTCAAGATGGAGCAATACGTGCCACTGTAAAAAAAATACCTAAAAAAAACCCCATCTATTAATAGCGCTGATTTGATGACATCATAACGCTAGCTAGATTATTGGAAACTTATACTTAATGCATTTTTAAAACGCCATAGGCGGCAAAGTGTATCTCGACTGCTAGAACAATATTTTCCGATCTGCCGCTGATCACGCATGCGGCTGCGTCGGTGGGTCTCACCAATGGCGCACTATACAAACCATCCATGCAACAGAAACCCTTAGTAGATGTCATGCTTTTATATTGAGGTTATCTTTTTCTTCATGTCACGTCATCTATACAATTATGCTTCTCGTACTTTTATTGTATTGTTGCGATATGTATTATGCTTTGTATATTTTTTTTATATATGTATGTACCCTCTGTGGTTGGGAGGGTGCCAGAGATATACTACGCAGTACAGGGGAGGATGGAACTGACAGCATTTTTTTCCCCTATGGCTGAGGCCTATCATAGAGGCACAGTGACTCAGGACATGACAATCCTTTTGATGTGAACATTTGGTTGCATGCCTGGATCAATAGAGGAGTTCGGTATAACCAGTAGTCAAATGGTGGCCCTATCTTGGCTACAGTGTCTCGGAGTAGTGCATAGGTAGAAACCTGCCTTCCTGTTGGTGTTATAGTTATGCTCTGGCCCGGGTGTGCCAAAAATCCAGACATCCCAGCAATATAATTCCTGGGTGAAAAGGCATGAGCCCATGGACCGCTGTATTAGCAATTCTTCTTCTTCTTTCGTTCACTTGAAACATGTCTATATCTGTAATTATGTCTCCTTAATAAAACTCACTGTCCTCTGTAGTTCATACAGTATCCCATAGAGCTTTGAATCCAGTGTTGTTTCCTCTGGCCAATATGTCTGCCTCAGCGTTTCATGCTCAGAACACTCTTGAAGTATAGCTGTATTAGCAATCAACATGTCGCTGTCATAGCTAGGTAGTATATTCTATTCTTCTTCTTCAGCGTTCATTCTCAAACTCCTGCTGAATTCTCTTATAGTAGGACCATGGTCCTACTAGATTTCCAGCAGGATGTAGTCCAGAGAATGGAAATGAGTTGTGTCGCCGTTTTATTTGCGCCAATGGCCCGACACATCCGTCTTCGGCGGAGTATATTCTATTCAGGACGTAGCGATCATCTCAACATATTTTGGCTGTATTATCATATAATATGACTATTTTATAGCCTGCCCACGTGTTTCTGGTGCCCGAAAGGGGAGCAAGAATAAAACATTGCTGTTTACCTTCCATGCATGTCGTAAGAGACTGTCCCATCCGGTTATATGGTCTTAGTATCGCAGTAAAGTTGTAAACAATGACAACGCATTCCATTCTCCGGACTACATCCTGGTAATCTGCAGTAGTTAAAGACCGAAAGCAGAAAAAGATGAATGTTATATCCAATATTTGGCGTTCAGTAATTTGGAGGATATGACAGAAGTGTGTAGGAATAGTGCCACACTATGAATGGGCAGCCACTTTCCTTGGCAAGACCAGGATAGTATTTGGTTCCCCCACTCCTGTCTAGCTTACGTTTGGCTCCGCGAGTCTGCTTGTGTACAGCAGCGCCACCCCCCTCCCTAGCAACAACCTTGGCTAATCGGCTGAACTACGCGAAGCTACTCGGCAAAGGGATATTCTCTACACTACACACAGTTGCTAGTGGAGAAGGCGGAAGATAGCATTAGCGACAACGATTCAAAGGCGGGCGTTGGAAAGGCCCCGTATTGGGCCGAGGGCGCATCAATGACGGTACATGATAATCGACCATAACCGTCTCAGAAAGCAATGACAATCTACTGAGACGTAGACATGCCAAGAAACTAATTATGACCACAAATAAACTTCAAGGGTCTGGTGTCGGGTCCCCCAGGCTGAACAGACCACAAATAACCGGGGAAGAGAACGAAATCAGTGATAGTACTCTATACTATAATAGTATAATCTAATATTGGTTAATTGAAACTTGCTGTCTATCATTGGGTCACGGCGTGCCAGGATCGAAAATACGTCTGGACAACACAAATTCGGGTTGTGATTTCTCGCTTGACACGACCACTCCTTCAGTCGACTCAGCTATGAATGAGTACCTGACGCATGAGTTAGGGGAGGTAACGACAGCAAGGAAGGGAACTGGCCACCCCACCTAATAGCTGCTGCGGCTTAGTACATGAAGAGTTATCTTCATCCTCAACGTCAGGTTGTTGCCATGGAACATACCTCTACCTTTAAGAATATCATGGACAGAAAAAAAATGATGAATATGATGCTAAAAAGAGAATGTACATATACAGAGAATGATAGGAATGAACAGGGGAGGAAGTGCATCTGTGGAAAGATCAAAAGAACCCACACCAAGCAATTGCCTGATGTTCGCAAAGATCTGAATATAGAAGACTGGTTCCTCAAAACTATCAAAAAACGCAAACTTACATATTTCGGATATATAAAAAGGCTCAATGGCTTGGAAAGATTAATCATGAAGGGGAAAGTTCCAGGAAAGAGAACAAGAGGCAGACCAAGACTACGATGGACACATGACATCGAAAACCTGAACATGACATTGGAAGAAGCTGGGCAGCTCGCGCAGAACCATGAGGCTCACATGGTATCAGTGAAGACAAACGTTCTGCAAAGGGCACGTCACAGAGGGAGAGAGTTTGCCATTGCCTACTGAACGACCAATGCCGTATTCACAATTGCCTGTGGCGAAAATTGAAACATCGCCGTACGAGTTACCGTTATTCTAGTTCTCGGTGTTCCTTACGGGCAGACCTAGACATAATCGTGGGCACCCAGCAAAGAAAGCAGCCCTGACCTAGCTCTAATGTCAAGCTTTCCTATATCGGAAACATACACGCGAAAAGAGAGGGTTACGTACGCGATGGGCTCTGGCACAAACGGGACAACGAAGGCAGCCCTGGCCCAACTCTGCTGTTAAGCTTTCCTATACCGGAAACATGCTCGCAGATAGAAAGGTTCAGTACCCGATGGGAAATGGTCATGCTATCAAATGCGTGGTGAGACTTGGGCGAGGCTTTCTCGGTGTTGGAAGAAGCATGGGTCTAATTATACGAGGCAAGTTCAATGACTGAAACACCTCGTGCTAGAAGACGTGATCGACAATCGTTTCGTCGAAGAGTTATTACACACCCCGAGCCCGTCGACAGATAGGCGGACTGGGGAAGCCCACTACTCGAATTAAAGGCATGACGAAAATGGATGTGCTGGACCAAGGATGTCCGGGCCACAAAGTGAGCCAATCGACGTGCAAATAATACAGTTCAATTGTGGAACTAGCAGTATAACATACTTCACGCTCCCCGATGGAAATCACACGATTTATTGGATGAAGTTATAAGAGAGCGAACGATAAGAAGATGACTTTAAAAAAAAAAACAAGCTACTGTGATTTTGTAAATTAACTTTTAAGAGTTAATATTAGACAAGCATGGGTGTATCACCAATTGTCATTTCATGGCTTTTTACATGTGTGTGCGGAATAATATGCTTTAATTGCGGTTTTTTGTAGTTAAAAAAAACCATCAAGATAACTTTGAATAAACATGGACTCAACGTAACCAAGGCGCCACATCTGTCCTTGGAACGGCAGCTGAGGTCCCCGCCCCTACGTTTAATGGCAAGTATTGATACTATCAATCAGCATTGACCTTGGGAAAAACAATATACAAAACAAAAACAAAAATTGATGAGATGAAGATGCGTGGTTGAACCGTGACTTTCGCCAATAGAAGACCTACCAATAGAATTCAATCAAGCCTTTTGGGTCATGTTTTCGATTACTCGCGTGCATTTGGTTGTTGGCGATTGGTCGCGGTTGAATACGCAACGAGGTTCTGTTAAGGGATGTAGTACAGCTGTGTATGTGGTCGCCAAGTAGTTAATTGTGTACTGTGATAGTTTTGTTGGAGAATGTTGTTACAAAGACTAATTAGCCGTGACCTGATTAATTATGACTCATGTGTTGTGGACTCGTCGAGATCATCCTTCAAAAGTGACATTATTTTACTCTTTGTGTGATTTTTCATTGACGTCGACACAAAGTGAACATTGAAAATCATGAGGAAATCAAATGAGCCATTTTAGAAGGCTGTTTTTCAATCAGCAAACATGTCTTATATAACTAATGCCACGCACGTGACCTATGAAAATCATGGAGAAAGTCAAGTAAGGTTATTTTGAAGGATGAAACCGATTCGCTCGAAGGACTGTATAATTGACGAGTCACTCGGCTGATGGTAGAAACTATTTTTGGATCTGGGCGGTAAATTTCCTTGATTGATTTGAAAGTCGATTTAATCATTGGTGTTACCTCATACGTTTTTCTTGTATCACTATGTTGCAATGACCAACCTTCGTTTACTGAATTCTTCATTTCCAGTTGCAGTTCCCGTGTGATACAAGTGAAGATAGCTTTTTTGGGAGGGGTATCATTGTGTGAGTTTTTAATTTCTTTCTTTCAAAGCGGGGTGATGTGCTCACTGAACGAATGGAATTTGAGTTTTATTTCCTGAGGTTTATTACTATATACATCTTTTCTGTTTGGAAATTTAACGTCGTTTCTGTGGAGGAGGTGCCAGTGAGACTGTCAAATTATCCCGACTTATGCGTACCCTGTGATTCAATGACTCATGTTACTTAATTGAACAAATAATTTTTTTCCCTCAGTTAATTGTATAAATTGACCATTCTCAATAAGACAAATTAGAAACAGTCATTCTTTTCCTTTGCTTTGTTGCCCTATAACAATCCACTGTAAATTGTAAAAGAAAAAAAAGGGGGGGGGGTTATACAAATAGCTTACCACTTCGTTTGATAAGTTTTTTAATTAGTTTTCTTGTGTGAGGGGGGGGGGTTCCACAGAATTATATTACGTCACCGGCGCTTAACCAACATATTCTACGGAAACCCGCTTATACACTTAATCAAAGTAGGGTATTATTTTAGAGACCTACACCCATTTTTGAAACGGCTAAAGAAATGTACTGTCACTAACTCTAAATTGGAGGGGTGTGTTTTAGCGATATAACACCCTTCCCTCATTTGTATTTACAGGTTGAGACTGTGACAGAAAGTTGCACACGCAAAATTCGTACCAAATACATACATTATTCCTATCGACCGCTAGAGTGTTTTCTACTCCTTGCGATCGCTGCCTTATGCATTATCAAGTTCTAAGACTTTTTTGTGCAGATTGATTTTTATAACTCCTCGAAGCTTCCTACTTATTCAGTTGACCACGTTTTTGGGCTACAGATTTATGTAGCAACGCAGTCTGGAAATGGGTACTAGATCAAAAATAGGAAACAGTCATTTCACCAGTAATTATTTAAAAAAAACTGTCAATCACGACAATCTGGTAACCAGCAGGAGTTTGAGAGCGAAAGAAAAAATACCTAATTAAAACTAGATAACTGTGATCTCTACAAAATAGTTAAAATCTGAAAATCGGATGCATATATTAACTATATCCTCCATCCATCCTATTTTGGTAAGCTTACGTAACACGTCCCACTGTACTCTTCCAGCAAACAACGTACACAATGACCGAGGCGGTAGTTGCCAATAGCAACCAAGCCACAACAAACATGCGGTCGTTAACGCATTCAAAGAACAAGCCGGCTACCCGCGTCAAATCCTGCAGCGTGTGTGATATAAGCCTACTTGTTCACTGTAACCATCCGCTCCAAGGACTTTTTAATTACATCGTTACCATCATCATGTGCTAATGGATAGGGAAAGAAAGAGTTTTTGCTATTTTGAATTAATACATTACTACTTCATACTAAAGTTTTGTCAAAGATGAAAAGAAATAGCCTTTACTTTCTTATTGTATCACATGATAGTTGAATTGTGTTTTATGTACTCTCCAACATTCTTTCATTACTAAGGGACCATCCATAAATGGTTGTATTCTTGAAATTAACGGGAATTGAAACAGGTCCGTTCTAGCGGCACCAAATCGCCTTGCAATTTGAGTAAACGAGTTTTTCCGTACTTGACTAACCACATCTCCCAAAAAATATTGCGGTTTTGTCAAGACATTCAAACTGTGTACTGAAGTCACTGAGAACGGACCTATCCAGACAAGGACTAATAGACAGCAGCACACTGTTGCTTCAAATAATAGCTTATACAAGTAAATTCAAGTAGGAAGCATAAGGACAAATTAAAAATTCTTGAATATAACCGTTGTTAGATAAAGTGTTGTATGAATATTGAGTTGTGTTTTATGTCCTCGTCAACATTCTTTCATTACTAAGTGACCGTCCGTAAATTATGGTAACAATTAGGGAAGGAGGGTCTGGAAAAGTGTGAAAGTTGTTGACAAAGGGAGCAAGGAGTTTTCATAAAAGTTGACCCCAACAAAACGGTTTTATACACCAATTAAATCGTGCGTATTTGGAGATTTTTTTCCCGAAAAATGTGAATATGTCGTTTTGCGCACTATTTCTGCAAGGGAGAAGAGGTGTGGATCTTTGAATTCTGAATTTGTTAATGTGAGGGGGGGGGGGGGGGTCAAAAATGTGTTGGCGTATTTTATGGACCTAACCTAATTTTTCTTTCACACAATATTAGTTTTAATTGTTACTTTTCTTAGGCATTAGTAAAAGCTAATTTTGTTTCTTAACTACGCCTCATTTCGATTAAAGCCGAATTTTGTAAACCAGTATCGTAATACGGATTTCTAGGTTAGAACAGGACATTCTACGGCGTCACACAAACAATCGACTATCGACGGAGATTGCCAGGTGTTCCCTTACCGTAAATAGCTATATTTTTTTGAAGTTTACACCTGTGCTGAACCGAGACCGTGGACTGTATAGAGGACCTTCCAACATAATTAACTAGAACCCCATTAGCTACGTCTTTTAATTATTGTTTTGGTTTCGGTTGGTCGGTATTTATATACTTGAAGTCGCCTTGGCTATTTTTGGCATGCGATTCCAAGTATGTAAATAGTGATCAACCGAACAGCAAACAATAATTAAAAGACATAACGAATGGGGTCCTAGTTAATTCTGTTGGAGGTCTTTATTGGAGGCGGTCATGGCTGATCTCACATAGCATCACTATCTTAGCTGATGTGACTGATCATTGGTCGCTTTGCGAATACTTTATTGTCGCCATCCAGTGAAAAGAACGGGATACGTCAAGATACGTGACGCTGTATGTGATCAACGAGCGGGACTTTTCTGAAGAAGGATTTGGTATACTCGGAGGTAATACATTTCCTAGCTATACTAGTGGAAATTGATACATTAGTGCGAAATTCCGATAATGCTTCTTGACGACCAACTATTTATGTGACTCCTTGCATGTCCTTCTGTAATCTAGAAAGTCTGAGCATATTCTGCGATGACTCTTAAGTGTGTATTTGGTACAATACAAGAATCAGTTGACAGGTTTCTACGGAACAAATAGCTAACATAATTAAACGGAACGAAATTCCGATAAAGACGCATATACCGACGCATCTAATATTCTACACGTTGCGCGATGTAATATTCTACCCTGACCACTCGACATGCACGCTGCACACTGAGTGGGCGATGGATGGCCAATTCGTTGCTCGCAAATCGCTAGATCGGTATTTGAAGTTACGACTTTTTAAGTTTCTAAGATAGTGCAATAGATATGAAATTAAAAAGTTAGTATATTGTCACGTGATTTGTCCACTAATTCTTGTACTGTACAGTGTATTTCTCCAATAAATGTCGAATGGTATAGTCTGCATGATAATGGTTTCCTTGGTGTTCTGTTAACCATCATTGTTGCAGTCTGTGGAGTACTGTAGTTACCGTTATATTTTTATTAGTTAATAAAGTATGTATATACATTTTGGAAAAGTTTCTGTGTTGCTTGCAATTTAAGTGCTACTCTTTCGGTATTGTCTGTTGTCTAATCCCATGTGGATGTTGGTTCCGTGGATTATTTTGCACTCATTCTCAAACTCCTGCAGATTTGTAAGATTTATTTCAGAGAACGGAATATGACGTGTCATGTCTTTAAGCTTAGCTGCGATATCTGCGCCATTTGGTCTAATACATCCTACTTAAGTAAGGATTTTGGATCACTTTTAACTCTGAGTGAGATAGCCAACTCCACGTCAAACATATTTGTCTTTTGCGACATCCATGACAAATCCACTGTTGCTATTCTTTGCTCCCCCATTTCAGACACAGGCAATACATGGGCATCTGTCTACATATATTAAATTTGGACATGCATGCCGACATGATTCCCTGTCAAAATGATCTTGCAGGGAAAAGTTGAGCGTGGAAGAAGCAGAGGGGCCAGAAAATCATGAGTAGGCAACATCAAAGACTGGACATGTCAAGATTTTTCCACTCTCATCCTCATCACAGAAGATAGAGATAGCTGGAGAACTTCGTGTGTTGACACAATGATGGATTATATACCCGGAGACATGCTAGCGTACTGGTAAGTCTCTCGATCTGTACTGCACTCACTGTTGCTGCCACACTTCAATTTTTAAATGGCATTCTTGCAAATCGTATAATTCGTCATGGAGTTTGGCCTGCTTGATCTCCTGGTCGTAATCTACATGATTATTATCCATGTAATGCACTGAAAGGGCAACTGTTTATGAAGACAAACGTCATACTTATTGCTCAATAAGCTCTGCAGGAAGCGATCTTCGCCCACATTCAACAACACCGCTCACCATTCACAAGGTGCTCAATAATGTAGTATATAACTGTTATGTTTTATTCATTGACGTGTCATGGCTTTTCTTAATAGAGATTATGTTATTTGTAGGTAAAATGGTTCCAGGTGAATACTTTAACTTTTTATGACATGAAATGCAACCGCCGTTATTTTTGATGATTCTGATTTCTTCTTCTTCTGCGTCCGTTCTCAAACTCCTGCAGATTAGCAGGATGTAGTCCGGAGAACGGAATGAGTTGTGTCATGGTTTACAGCATTGCTGCGATATCTGCGCCTTTCGGCCTGACACATCCGACTTCAGCATGGCTTTGGGTCACTGGCTCTATATGGGATGGAACACCCAACTCTATCACATAACTTCCTTAGTTGCCTTTTACGACATGCGTGGAAGGTAAATAGTGTTGCTATTCTTTGCTCCCCTTTCGGGTCCCGGCAAGGTGCGTGATTCTGATATAATTTATAAAATGTAATTCACAGTTGAAATATAGATAAAAGTAGCATTTTAAAAGTGTTAAAGAAAAATAGTTGTGTTTTGAAATAACGTATCATTCCTTATGTTTATAAAAAAATATCAGTTGTGTATTACTGTATCCCTTGGATATTGCGGGCTACAAATTAAACTAAACATAACAATTCTCGAGAACACAATTCTCTAGCAATAAATCTGCATGCCAAGACTAATGTGCATTTACTAGTTTTAGTATGAGCTATTCTTGAAAGAAGTTTCTTATGGCACACTTTGTTACACTCTCAAATTATGTACTTAAACTTTATTTTTATTTTTTAATTTGGATCTTATCCTATTCAGGACTTAGCCATCAACACATACTTTTTTTTTGCTGTAGTGATTTTCTAGGCAATATAAATATTTTCAGTAGTTTGCCATTGCTTTCTGAAGTGGTTCAGGTGGACAAATGCCTGTGGCGGGGATCGAACTCGGTACCTGGCCGTCACAGACGAGATTATAAACTTTATAATCATAAATATATCGACTATAAAGAAGGAAATGAAAGCTGTATTTACTTACGACAGGAACACCTAGTATTAGTATGTTTTCTACCTGATTCTGAAACACTAATGATTCGGATAATTGTGTGACGTCGTTGCTATGCGTAATGAAAAATATATAGTGGCAGAAATTGAAACTCTCTATTCAATGAAAAATACTTGTGATTCTTTTACAATATATATTTATGTGTGTATTGCTTTTTTCAATATCGTGGGAATTAAACTTAAATATCTTTATCAAGATAAACTGGGGTCTCGGTGAGTCCTACTAGTTCAGTAAACACTAACTTTTGGCTGTGCTTTTTCTTCTTCTTTAATTCTCAAACTGCCGTTGGATTTCTGTTTGTAACAGGACATTGGTTCTACAAGATTTCCTGGTGGATGTAGTACAGGGAATGGAAATGCGTTGTGTCGCCGTTTTATTTGCGCCAATGTCCCAACACATCCGTTTTCGGCGGTAATGGTTCTGTTTGATAACTGTTCTTTTCCATTTGACAACTGGAACTATTTTCTGTTTAGTAACTCTGATTCTTTTATATTTTGTTGTTGTTGATAACTCCTCCGTACTAACCGACATTTTCTCCAAACCCCCCCCCCCCCCCTCTTTCTGTGTATTCTGTCTGATTACCTCACCAAGTTCCCACAAACCAAACGTGTCCTCCCTCGCATCACGCACTTAACACACGGCTGTTGCTAGAGTCCACTTCTGACATCGTCTTACAACTAGCAGTAGCTCACGCCGCCCTCAATTCTTCGGATCACTTATTTATTGATTTCTCTCCTATGATCCTACACGCCCATCATTCAGTATCTCTGAAAAACTGTCCCACGCGTATTAATAGTTTGCTTAGAATGTTTTTCTTCCAAATAAGTGTCTTCCTTTCACGTGCTTTTCGCAGTCTCCGACCAAGTCCTACTGAATAGTACTGCGCATAGATCCAGAACATTATTACTTATCTTGACACCAGGGCCGTAGACACATCTTCGGTTGAGGTGGGTGGGTGTGGGAAGGCAACAAAATTGTATTTAACTTTCGTGTGGTTTTTTTGCTGAACTTTGTTTTTGAAAAGCTATTAAATGGAGTATTATCCTCTTTTTTTAGGGGCAGGGGCTGATTTTTTTATTCTAGGTATCATATTCTGACTAACGTGAGGGAGGGGGTCTTGAACCACTTTATATACGGGTTTGCTTTCCACAGATGATCATAAATATGTTCAGATATATTCACATTTAAAGATTCACTTATAGTTACGCCTCATACTATTTTTGTATAGCTATAAGCTGTAGAGGGTTGGCTTTATTGTATTCAGGTTTCCACATAGGTACTCCATCCCTTTCAACGAAGCGGCACGCCGACTTCCATTATGGACACACTCCAATATGAACTATAGGGTATGGGTACACATAAAAATACAAATAACAGTATAAAAGACTGTTTCATTCTTAGTGCCCTTTTCTAGAAAAAAAAGACAAACAGTAAAAAATACAAGACAAAATAAGTGAATAAACAGTAACAAAAACAATTGTCGTTGTATAGTTTACGCAAACTTGCATTCGGTTGATTTTGTGTTGTTGTGACCCGGATAGGTAGCAAAGACTAGAAATATTATATGGTCAGAGACATCAAAGAAAATTAGACGTGGGGTAGATTGCTGCGTTACGTAAATAAAAAGCCAATGTGACCTGAAAATTGAATCCCGAAGTCAGATGTGTCAAGCCTAAAGACACATCGAAGTCAAACAGAACATTGGCCTGTGTATTTTGAAGGGGGCCTGAAGGGAGAGAGCATAGAAGAGTGACAGTGTGACGGACTGGACATGTTGTAAGAGGAAAGGGTGAAGCTGGCTGTGCCACCTCATAAAGGGTGAGAGTGACCCATAGGCCATGATGAAATCGAATTTGCCAGACAGAATGGCGCAGATAAGCTATAAACCATGACACAACACAATCTGTTCTGCCTGATATAACCAATATAGACAAGAGGCTTAGGTTGAAAGAGTCGTACTCCCTCAATTTACGAAATAAACAAACAACGCATTCCGTTCTCTGGACTACATCATTGATAACCTGTAGGAGTTTGAGAATGAACAAAGAAGAAAACGAAACTGAATAACGATGCACCACATTCCATTATCTGGGCTGCATTCTGCTAACCTGCAGGTTGTTGAGGTTGGATAGTCTATTTATAATGCAATGAGTGCTCACTCTGATGCTCTAATTTTGAATTTCATTTTCAATGCCCTAATTTCAATATTTACCTTTATCTATCAATCTATCCCCACATATAACGTACCATATATCTGGTTTGTTCTAAGTTGTGGTACACATGTGGTTCTCCTGTTCGCTAACAAAGATATCTGCATCTGCCTAATGTAGTTCTCTACAAATTTCAAGGCAGTGTTTTAAAACGCAGCTCTTGCAGCAACCTGGAGGAAGAAAGGATAGAGATCTTGACCGAAGCCGATCTGCTTTGCAAGCCGCTTAGAATCCAAATACATTCCACGTGAGTGAATTAAATACGACTGTCTCAACTAAACAACCAAGCAAAAGAAGCAGTGGATTCCAGGCCTTTCACAAATCACGGGAAATAAGAAAGCAGACCGACTAGCAAAAACTAAGTAACTGCCAATAACAGGTAGAAGATTCAGTAACGCTTCCAAAAATGAAGTCCATCATCAAAAGATCCATAAACATGGAATGGTACTCATATGGACTCACACATGCAACCACAAATATAATGTTATCGACAAGCTTCGAAGAAAGGAGCAATCATTTTTAGATTGAGAACAAGTCAAAACACTCATACAACGCATGTACGGGAAGTGTGGAGTTTGCGACATCAATATGTGATCATGTTGACAATCTCTAGAGAACATGTAACATAATTTACAGAACTGCCCACTGTGCCACACCGTAAGAAGAAAACTATTGCCACCGGAAACATCTGACGGACAGACTCCGCGGGATTGGTGATCACAGTACGGTTCATTGATGTAATCCATATCAGCAGCTGGAGAATGAAGAAGAAGAAATTTTTTATCTGTCTTTATCGTGATAAAGGCATTGTGGTCGAAACATCAATTGTGTTTATATGTCGTATTCGTAAAGCTGATTTTTTTTTTAAAATGTGTGTATCATTAAATTGACCATAGGGTAGACAGTTTTACTGCAGTTTTCTTGTAATATCCTTTCAAATAAGCAACAACACTTTGATGAGCAAAGAAGAAAATGGCTTTCGTTTGCTAACTAGAAGAACCCATTAAAATTCCCTGAATCTTGTTCCATTTTACCTAAAACATCTCGTCTACTCACTCTCTGTCACTCACACTCCATTCTGATCCCCCACTCCCGACCATCAGTGAATCAATCAATAACAACGCATGACCGTATGGTATGCTCCGTAGCTGCCAGTTTTCTAGGACAAACAACACCAAAGGGCAGGCCTCTGAATGCGCTGCAAACGCCACTCGCGCGCACAATGAGTCATCAACCACTGGCCTATTTTTAGATATGGCCAGGAATGGCTTTAATGAACGATTGCTGTTTTCTTGTAGGTGTTAGCGCTGGTCATACACACTTCTGGCTAGGATATGTATCTTGGTTATCAGTTGATATAGTCCGGCGCTGTGACTGAGGCATGGAGCACTTCTCACAATCAGGAGACTGGGTCTTGTACCAGGTTCTACTTTTTCGTTAACAAACATAATCCTGCAGGCTAGTGGATGTAGTCGGGCTGTTGTAGATATCATACATCTTATTCTTCTGCGTTAATCTTCAAGCTCCTGCAAGTTAGCAGGATGTACCGCGGAAGTCGGATGTGTCGAGCCATTGGCGCAAATAAAACGGCGACACAGTGCGTTCCTTTCTCTAGACTACATCTTGCTGGAAATCTAGTTGAAGCAATGCCCTGCTATAGGCGAGATCCGAGATTCTTACAGCTGACGGGAATTGAACCAGGTCCGTTCTGGCGGCACCGAATCGCCTTGCAATTCAAGTAAACACGTTTTCCGCACTTGACCAACCACACCCCTTCCCCAAGATGTGATCATATCAAGACATTCAACCAATATACTCAAGTCACTGAAAACGGACCAATCGAGACAAGGATATTACAACAACAACGAACTGAACAAGTAGCGAAGTATCCTCAGGAACACATCGTAATACAAGTTCCTAAAGACCTTCATGTAAACACATTTAACGTAGAGACATAACAATGTTGACCCTATAGGGGAGGGAGTGTCAGAACATGACATAGTACTTGGAATTTAGTCAAAGGTTTGCGGAAACGCCCACCTACATTCTTATTTTGGGTCATGGAACAAACGGAAGTTGCCGGATTCGAGATCAGCTGCTGCGTTCAGCTGGGGGTTGCCATAGCCCAAGAAGGGAGCAAATAATAGCAACCTTGTTACCTACCACACGTCGCAAGATGTGACGGGGGAGGGGGGTGGTACTCATGGTAGCCGTCCCATCCCGTAGGAGAATCAGTGATACAGAAGCAATGCTAAAGCCATGTCTCCTGCCGAAAGACACAGATATCGCATCTAAACTGTAAACTATGGGACAACTCATTCCTTTCTCAGGACTACCCATCCTACTAATCTGCAGGAGTTTGAGAAAGAACGACGAAGGTATAACCAAATGTCTTTTGCGTTATGAATCAGCGCCTTTAAACACACGGATTTTCTATAAGGGAATCAGCTGCCTAGCCAGTGATTGGCCAAAAGTCGTATAACTTGTTTCCCCCCCCCAAAAAAAAGGTCCCCCTCGCTTACTCCCAAACAGCGTCACTTATCTTCACGGATGCAACTGAACATTCGTCATTTTGCGTATACTTTGTGTCGCCAGGCAATGAAAATCACGGGGAAAGTTAATCATCCAAGCTAAATGACACTGTTTGGAATCTGGGCGCAAAATTATGCAAGTGAAGTATCTTATCTTGGCTGATTGGGCTGATAATTTGTCACTATATGTATACTTTATCGCCTGTGTGTTGTCGGGGCCCGAAAGGGGAGCAAATAATAGCAACAGTTTACCTTCCGCGCATGTCGTAAAAGGCGACTAAGGAGGTTATGGGATGGAGTTGGTTGTCCCATTCCATATAGGGTCAGTGACCCAAAACCATGCTGAAGTCGGATGTGTCAGGCCGAAAGGCGCATATATCGCAGCAATGCTGTAAACCATGACACAGCGCATTCCGTTCTCCGGACTACATCCTGCTGATCAGCAGGAGTTTGAGAACGAACGCAGAAGAATAAGTATACTTCCTGTCGGCAACTAATGACAATCACGGGAAAGGTCAAATGCTTTACATTAGGAAGATGAATCCCAATTTATCCCAGATGTCGTAAGTTGTTGATAGTGACCAAAAAAAACTGTGAACTCCTGGTCTGTTGTATCATGGTTTTTCCTCAACTGTACATCCCTGCTGACTCATCCAGGATCGTTCACAAGTGACGCACGTGATTTTCCCGTCACTGTGTATACTTTCTGTGCGGACAGTACATGAAAATTACGGGAATAGTCAAATGCTCTATGTTACAATGATGATTCACAATTGAACCCACGTCGTATACTGTCGATGGTAACAGTTGCTGCTATTTTTAAAAAAAAAACTTTGGCGCGAGGGGGCGGTGTAGTGACCAATGAAAATCTCGGGAAAGGCCAAATGCGTCAATTTAGAAGGATGATTCGCCCGTGTGTTGCCGGGGCCCGAAAGGGGAGCAAAGATTAGCAACACTGTTTACCTTCCACGCATGTCGTAAAAGGCGACTAAGGAGGTTATGGGATGAGTTGGCTGTCCCATCCCATATAGGGTCAGTGACCCAAAGCCATGCTGAAGTAGGATGTTTCAGGCCGAAAGGCGCAGATATCGCAGCAATGCTGTAAACCATGACACAACGCATTCTGTTCTCCGGACTACATCCTGCTAATCTGCAGGAGTTTGAGAATGAACGCAGAAGAAGAAGGATGATTCAAATGAGTCCAAATGAATTATATTTACAAGAGACAAAGGCAGAATGTGATATCGATGTGTGAGTGATTCAGAGACCGTTTGTGAAGTAATTGTTAGCGGAGCTAATCAACGGTTCAATCGATACCATCTATAATAGAAATCGTTGGCTAATTGGAAAATATCCTTGAAAAGTAACTCTTGGACTTTTCCCGTGTTTTTAATAGTCACTATGATTATACTATGCATTGGCAGTCAATGAAAATCACGGGGAAAGTCAAATAGTCATCTTTGAAGGCTGTTTTCCAATTAGCCAGCAGATCTTATATACCGACGGTCATGATTCAAGGGATGAGGGGATATTCCAAAAATGCTGATGCTTGTATAGTAATTTTATGGTTCTTGTTTGGAAGCTGTGTCCCACTGATGTGATTATTTTCCTTGGCAATATTTCCCTAATTAATCCTTTATTAATTTTAATATAAATTTGTTTAGGGTTATGGTTATTTAAAATAAAACCTCTCCTAATCCAGACCCTAAGCCTAACCAATAAACAAATTAATAGTTAAATTAATGATTGATAAATATCAATTGGCAAACATTGCCAAGGGAAATAAATTATTAATCACAGCAGAGAACATGGGTTCCAAGCAAGAACCCGTTTTATTTTTACTTCTGTGTCTACTCTCAGGCTTCAACTTAAATAAGGTCGAAGACAAGATTACATGAGATTAGTGTAGAGATTGCTACAGCACGTAAAGAGAAACGTAATATGAGAAACACATAATATGAGAAAAACGTAAAGAGAAACACAAAGAGACTGATGAATCAGTATCTAACTAGAACTGTGAGTCGCTACACTCTGAAGCATTTATTAAAATGGGTATTGTGTAGCACATGTGGACTTGTCCAGTGTGCACTGCTGATAACCAGCAATCGTAACTCAAGTCAGAAATGGTCTGTCGAAAGTCTTTTCTTCTTCGTTCGTTCTCAAACTCCTGCAGGTTACCAGGATGTAGTCCGGAGAACGGAATGCGTTGTGTCATGGTTTACAGCATTGCTGCGATATCTGCGCTATTCGACCTGACACATCCAACTTCAGCATGGCTTTGGGTCACTGACCATATATGGGATGGAACAGCCAACTCCATCCCATAACCTCCTTAGTCGCCTTTTACGACATGCATGGAAGGTAAACAGTGTTGCTATTCTTTGCTCCCCTTTTGGGCCCCGGCAACACACGGGTGGTCGAGTCATGAGAGGGAAACCTATCTGGAAGGAAAACATTCCAAACAAACTTATTATGCTGGGGACTACCGCGATAGCAAACTATAGGCACATATATATATATTCACAAGCAGGATCGTACATGTCTTCCGCAGGAAGGGGTGTAATTCGCTCATTTTTGTATGGAATTACTTAATTTTCAAGAGATGTTAGTGACTTCTTTTTTTTGTTGGAAAATCGTGACTAATTCTTGCCCCAAAAGGGAGCAAAGAATAGCAACACTGTTTACCTTCCACTGTTTGCGTGTCGTAAGAGGCGACTAAAAAGGTTATGGAGTGGAGTTGGCTGTCCCATCTCCTGTAGAGTGAGTTAAAGTGACCCAAAGTCATGTTGAAGAAGTACGTGTCAGACTAAAAGGCTCAGATATCACAGCAATTATATAAACCATGACACAATGCATTCTGTTCTCCAGATTATATTCTGCTAATCTGCAGGAGTTTGAGAAAAAACGCAGATGTTATCTATCTAATATTCAAGACAATCAGTTATCAAATAGACAAGAAAGGTTATAGATATCAAATAGACAAGAAAGGTTAGTTTGGCAGGTTAGAGATATCAAATAGACATGTAAGATTAGAGATATCAAATAGACATGAAAGGTTAGAGATATCAAATAGACAAGACAGGTTAGAGATATCAAATAGACATGTAAGATTAGAGATATCAAATAGACATGAAAGGTTAGAGATATCAAATAGACAAGACAGGTTAGAGATATCAAATAGACAAGACAGGTTAGAGATATCAAATAGACTAGACATGTTAGAGATATCAGACAAGAAAGGTTAGAAATATCAAATAGACGAGATGAATTAGAGATATAATAGACAAGAAAGATTAGAGATATCATATAGAGAATACAGGTTAGAGATATCATATAGAGAATACAGGTTAGAGATATCATATAGAGAATACAGGTTAGAGATATCAAATAGACAAGAAGATTTAAAAATATCAAATAGACAAGATGAATTAGAGATATCAAATACACAAAGCGAATTAAAGATATCAGTAGACAAGACACATAACAGACAGAACAGAGTTAGAGTTATTAAGTAGCCTACAAACAACACACAGCGAGGCCATCCCCAGAGAACTCTACTACCTCTTACACAGCGAGGCACAAAAGTGTCACAGCATATAGATAGATAAATGGATAGATTAGATATGGTAAGATAGATAGATAAATAGATAAGATAAGTAGGTAGATAAATAGAATAGAATGATTAGAATATAATAGATTAGAATAGAATAGATAGATAGATTACAATAGAATAGATAGATAGACTGGTTATTATAAACCACCTGAACGCCATTGCACAAACTTTTAAAATAGCAGATAGCAGAGCATTTATGTAATATTAAATTGTCGGTGGAGTGAGCGCTCTAGAAAATATTTTGCTTTTATGTCATTCACAGGTTTTACCAAAATTGTCATCATGCAGCTTCGAATTAAAGCAGATGAAGTGTCCTCTGTGAATTGTGACCAAGGGTCCAAGGCAGAAGATCCTCTAACTGCCATTGGCCGTAAAAAACGCATGAATAATAAATGCCTTGA
Source organism: Meghimatium bilineatum (assembly GCA_034231615.1). NCBI lineage: Eukaryota > Metazoa > Mollusca > Gastropoda > Stylommatophora > Philomycidae > Meghimatium > Meghimatium bilineatum. The sequence goes on from CM067304.1 coordinate 38,248,093, forward strand.
TAACAATACAATGGTAGGTAACTCTCTTGTTCCCAATGTTCATAATGCAGAAACTAAAACCTTGTTTGTCTAGACATTGGTATATTAAGAGAAGGTTCTATGTCATGAATTTCTTCAACATTTTGCATGAATTTATTCAACATTTTACATGAATTTATTCAACATTTTACATGAATTTATTCAACATTTTACATGAATTTATTCAACATTTTACATGAATTTATTCAACATTTTACATGAATTTATTCAACATTTTACATGAATTTATTCAACATTTTACATGAATTTATTCAACATTATGCATAATCTCTTCCTAAAAATTAAGTCAAATAAAATGATAAATATTTATTTTCAGTATATTATATACAGGAGCTCATCTTGTCAATTGCATTAAAAAAAAACATTAACTCCAGTTTTCTTGGTAAATGTTGCTGTGTTTGGAAGTTTCTCAGTACTTCTATACAGCTTTCTGTGTTTGTCTCTGTCATTTGGTGCTCAGCCCATAACTGGTTTATCTTATTGAAGTCTTGCAGGATGTTTCACCGTCTGTGCTGGTTGCCCACGAGTCAACATTCCCAGTTTTCTTATACTCAGAACATGTCATGTGACGTATTCTTTCCAGAACGTTGTCTTCCCAATGAACTCTCTGAACCTCTCTCTGTCTTGGGCGATGTGGCTTGCATTTTCTAGCGATGTATTCATGTTATCTTTAATGTTGTCAGTCCATCGTTTTCTTGGTCTGCCCTTTCTCCTCTTCCCAGGTACTCTTCCCTCAATTATCTGTCTTTCTAAACAGTTGTGTCTCTTTATATGACCAAACAGGCGTAGTTTTCTTTTTGTTATTGTGTTTAGTAACCAACACTCAGGAATCTTCAATGTGTTTATAATATCTGAGTTTCTGATTTTTTCCTTCCATGATATTCTAAGTATCTTTCTGTAGCATTTCAGCTCAAAGGCGTTGATCTTCTTTGCCTGTTGTACTTAGGGTCCATGTTTCACAGCCGTATGACAATTTTCTATGAATATTATTACTCAGAACATACTTGAAGTATATGTTTTGCGGTCTGTGGTCCCTGTACATCTGTATAGATGGCTGTGTTACCAATCCTGAATTTTGTGTACATTTTATAGCAGAGTCAGTTGTGTCCTTTTCTGAGGCATAGAATAGCAACTTGTTCTGGTCTCTTTATAATTTGATAATCATCTTGTGTTGGTGTTTGTGGCTTTCTGATATATTTGATCATTTGTTTTTTAGGATGGTTAGTGATGGTACATAAGGATTATCAGAGTTCTCTACTTAACTATTAAGTCTCTCTATCTGTCAGAAATAAACAAATTGTGGATGAAGATTGGAGTTGAAAAGTTTTTCAATTGAAAACCTTGATTGAAAGTCAGAATTTCTGCTTCATAATTATTTCAGAATTTTCCTGTTGATATTCTTAGTGTATCTCTAACATTGTTTCGATAATATTATATATATATTATGGATGACTCTTATGTTGCACATTGTTTCGATAATATTATATAATATATATTATGGATGACTCTTATGTTGCACATTGTTTCGATAATATTATATAATATATATTATGGATGACTCTTATGTTGCACATTGTTCTGTTCATGCTCACTGAATATTCTTGTTACTTTGGACTGAATGTGTATTAGTAATCCGTGCTTCTCTTTCCAAAGGGTATATCCCCCTCTGAATAGAAGGCTCGGCTCCTTCAATAGGAATTGCTCTACGCCGAAAACTGAAGTCTCCTGGGTATGAAAGAATGCTCTGAGAAACCACAAAACTGAACATGGAAAGTAAAAGCAAAAAGCTTGTCAATTCCTGGGGGTTGCAACCAACCAACAAACCTCTCCAAAGGGTTATTTTTGACACAGACCCTTTCTGGCATCTTCAGCCAGGTCTGAGTTGTCTATGGAGTTGTTTCTCCTGGTGGATAAAGCTGCTTCTTTTCAGTTGCCCCATTGATATTAGAGTGTGTGCTTCATTGGATAGTTTGTCATACTGTGATACTTTTCTTCTTGTGTTGACACTTTTGTGTCTGCATTCTCTTGGTTGATTCTTGATTCTTACTTATAAGATACCTTACTCAGAATTTGTGAGCTGAAGGAAGTGGGAAGAGGATGTGAATGGGTGACATTTTGCAAAGAGAGAAAGCTATTCACAACAGTTGTGATGCAGATAGGAAGAGAGTGCTGCGACTGGGCTGCCAACAGAACAGAGAGAATGATCCAAGAACTCACACTGCAGCACTCGAAGCCACATAATACAATAATTTATACAGATGGCTCAGTAACACAAGAAACAAAAAGGTGAGGTTAGGGTTTTGTGGCCTACCAAAATGGCAAGAAATTAGCTGAGAAGTCGGCAGCATACTCCACTACAACATCGAGTATGAGAATGGAAATAGAGACGGTGACAGCAGCTCTCACTTGGCTGACGACGCAACCACCAACAGACTCAATGATTCTATATAGGTCTCTCAAATTATGCTGCGCAAGATGTGAAAAGTTTATCATCAGAACTGAATGGGTCACTCTATTCAACAATGTGCAGAGCATTACATGGATCTACTGTCCAGGTCATGCTGGGGTCAGGGGAAACGAAAGAGCCGATGTGTTGGCTGGTAAAGCCGTGGTGAACAGTACAGAGATAAGAAGAGACAGGATTAAATTGATTAAAGCAGTCATGAATACCCTACGAGAAGACCAGGAGAAGGTCGAACGAGACAATTTACATATTCAGAGAATGGTAGAAATGGAGTGACTAGAGGCGATGGGATAAAGTGCTCCCTCTCCGGAAAGATCAGAAGAACACGTAATCAGCAACTGACTGGGACACTGAGCTTATACACTTTTAGATGGTTGATGGAACAAGCAGAGCATATATGGGAATGCCCACAGTGCTATGACGCTTGTTCCTAATCAAGAATCAAGTGTTCTCTTGGTGTTTGCATTCTCCTCATTTTCTCTATTATGGGTGTTGATTACATTGTCGCAAGATAACCCTATGCGCATAGTTTTGTACTTTATTTCTTCTTCAGCGTTCATTCTCAAACTCCTGCTGAATTCTCTTATAGCAGGACCATGGTCCTACTAGATTTCCAGCAGGATGTAGTCCAGAGAATGGAAATGCGTTGTGTCGCCGTTTTATTTGCGCCAATGGCCCGACACATCCGTCTTCGGCGGAGTACTTTATTTAATTCATATAATATTTTAGCAACCGATAACATAATGAAGCTAGGTAGTGCCCGGAAAAAACTTAAGAAGGTAAAGAAATAAAATCCTGTCGCAGTATAGCAAATAATATTTTAAAATATCAGAAAGAGGAGGAAACAAGTCAAAGAGAACTGGATTTGTGAACAATATGAGTCCATCAATAGGGATATGTGGCAAGGTAACAACAAAACATAATTTGTCATTTTGAAAAGGTTAACAAAACCACACTGACCAAGAACAGCTGTCATTGAAAATAATAACATACTATTGTGCAACACAAAAAAAAGACAATCAAAATGTGGATGGACTTGCAGAGATTTATATAAATGTGAAATTGCCCCAGACTCTCACATATTCAAAGGTTTTTGTTTAATAACAACAGAGAATTGGGAAATGCAGAAATATTGAGGGAGGAAGTGTCAACCTAGGATTATTGAAAGAAAATAAATCACCAGGTGTTGATACTATTCCAGAGAACTCCTAAAACATGCAGGAAAGTTGATCTCTGTTATGACAGCCATTTGTCAGAAAATATGGACTAGAAATACATGGCCTAGAAAATGGACACAATCATTAGTGATACCGATTCCTAATAAAGAAAAACCTCAAACTGTGCAGGAATTACAGAACTATTAGTCTAATCACCCATTCTAGCAAGGAAGGTGATGCTAAAGACAATAATAACAAAATACCATCTAAATCAGAGGAATTGTCAACAGGCTGATCCGGCAAAACAGAAGTACCACAGAGCACATTTTGAACCTCAAAATATTGATAGAAAATCACTTACAATATCTTGCTTTGTATCATAATTTCATTGATTTCACAAAGACATTTCATTTTGTGTGTGGCACCACCAAAGTCTGTGGCAGATACTGAGAAAATATAACTTTGACACAAACTTAGAAGTTATGGAAGCACTGTATAAAGATGCAAGCAGTGCTGTTTTCATAAATAATGATATTGGTGAATTTTCAAGACGAATATAGGAGTGTGTCAAGGTTGCATACTTTCCCCATTACTTTTTAACATGTATTTTGAATATATAATGCAGGAGGCAGTACAAAATCTACAGACATCAATAACTATTGGTGGTAGACCATTGTGTAACTGACATGTCGATATCGGTTTCTTGGCTGGTTCTGAATCTGAACTTCAGAAACTCACCTCAAAGTTAAATGAAGTTAGTTGGAAATATGGCATGAAAATTAGTATAGACAAAAGCAAGATATTGGAGACTAGTGAAACCACAAGATCCCGCAAATATCTGGTTAAATTATCACAAACTGGAAGAAGTTAACACATTCAAATATCTCGGGTCCCAAATATATGATGGCAACTCAGGAAATGAGACTAAGCTAAGACTCGACATGGTGATGGCTGCCATGGCAAGGTTGAATATGATTTGGGAAAGGAAGATCAGTATTACAGTAAAGATGATTCTATTCAGATCGCTACTGCTAAATATACTTTATACGGATGTGAAAGTTGAACACTCAATGCAGACACAGAAAAAGGAATTCAATCTTTTGATAACAAGTGCTACAGATGTTTGTTAAGACTGCTATATAGAACACAAGTCAAATATATATGTTCTGCAGTAAATAAGAACAACTTTTGGCAGTGGTGAAACGGCGGGAACTTTTTTTGTTTGGACATGTAATGAGTCACAAATCGCTTTCTAAAATTATTTTGTAAGGAACATTCGAGAGTGAAAGGAGGAGGACAGAGAAAATACTAGATTTATAACGTCAAGGAATGATCTGTGCGTGATTTTTCGACACTCTTCCAAATGACTGAAGAGCTTTTTGTTCTGATGCAACCAATGTGACACCCCTACGACCCTGACGGATTATGGGTCTTATTATTATTATTATTATTATGATGATGTGCTAAATGTTGTGAAGACAAATTGAAGGTCTGTTTTTTTCTTAGACCAGACAAGCAGCAGTTACAGCTGGAAAGAAACTTCGCAAAAGCAGCACAGTTGCAGGGATCAATGCATCTACACCTTGCAAGGCTCCCGTTGGAGGAGTTGAAGATCTCATCACCTCCACTCCCCTAGCCAGCTCTGGGACAGCCAGACGAAAAGGTAGCAGTTTGTAGATGCACATTTAAAATAAATAAATACTCATACATTTTTTTCTAACAACTTGTGTTACTGAGGATTCAGTTGTCGCTAGTGGTTAGTAGACTGGCTTCCCAGTCCAATGAGCTAAGATTGAATTACAAGTTTTTCTAGAAATATTTTTAAAGTCACCAACTAAGTCAATCCAGTGTAAGTTTTTGTTTGTTTGTTTTGCGTTCACTCCATTGTAAGGAGCACGGATATCCGTGCGATTTCCGCCGGGAGCGTGATTACGTTGTGCCACCGTTATGCGCCTTGTAGGCCTAGCACATCCGATTTCGGCATGCCTTGACAATTCGGCTGGGCTAACCTAGCCTGAGACAGCCTTCCTATCTGTCGCCAGACAGTGAATGTGTACTGACTCTATGCCGAGACTGTTTGTCTTTCACGTCTGTCCTGCACGAGGCGTTCCGCAGTCAGTGAACATGCCTCGGTTAATTAGACGTATTGTGCCCGTACTCATCGGGTACTAAACCTTTTCTCGTCCTCAAGCCTGGTTCCGGTTTAGGAAGAACTTGACAGTAGAGTCGGGCTCGTTCGTCTTCTTAGCCGAAGCGTTATTCACCAACTTCGTGAGCCCCTCGTCCAGGTCTGAATCTGTACACATATTTAGGAACGTTAGGAACTTGTGCTTTGTTCTAGAGCTGAACAGTGCTTGTCACCTCGGACTGCTATGCCTGTGCCCATCGGGTACTGAACCTTTTCTCTCCGCGAGCACGCTTCCGGTATAGGAAAGACTCGACAGTAGAGTTGGGCCCAGGCTGGGATCACTGGTAACTAGAAGCTTGTCTCGAGCAAACAATGCTTTAGTTCCAATTTCATCAAATCGTCTTCCATGCTTTTTACACATGACGCTGCCCTCTACCTCTGTGCATCTTTCTCAGTGTACTCATTGTGCTTTTATTTTTATTAGAACATCTGCCTGCTTCGTACCGACTACATTGGCCGCCCTCCAATGCTTCTACCAGACTTTCTAGCTTCACTGTGTGTCGACAGTGTTGCTGCATGTGTTGGCACAGTGGTGTCGGAGTTATTAACTGTCTTTTTGCAGTCAAATCTCATTCCATCTGTTACCTCCACATTCACGGACACGATCCCCAAAAGGTTTAGCCAGAATCAGCATTAGCCGCTGTATTTCTGTTACCAGGGTGCGCCACGAGGAGGCACTTTTGGGATATTGGTTATCTGCTAACCCTAGGTCCACCAAGAGCAATGCGTTCCCTTTGCACCCCAATCCAGTGTAAGGAAATGGATACTGAGTCTTCTGGGGAAGTAAAAGCGGTGGGTATGATTCTGACCATATCATTCCTAGGTATACCTTTGGTCAATGAAAATACATCCCTAATACTATATTTCCCAATGCACACCACATTGCATGGAAAAAAAATAACTTGATGTACTTTATTTCATGTTACTGAAGTTATTTAAAGTTTAATGTACTGATGAAGTACAACTTGTTAATGAAAGTTATTAATGTAGATGTACTGATGACTTACAATAAACTATATACCTTTCGACTCTCTAAGGAGCATATGTCCTCCACACAAAGCAATTCTTTTTTAAGATTAAACAGAACTGTAGATTATAGATCTCTTTAGACTGCTGAGATGTATCAAGGCCTGAAAGAGAAACACAGAATAGTAACACTAATCTACCATGTATGTTCTAAGAATTGACTAAGGAGGATGGATATTTGGTTCACAACACTACGAATGTGTCTGGCGGAGGCAGTTGTCAAATGTCTTTGTCAGGAGACCCTCATCACTTCTATCTTGATACAGTTAAATCCTATTATAGCAACTTGGTCCTGACTGATAAAATATTTATGTAATAACAGAAATATGCTATACATGTATCATTTTCTCAGTTATAACATACATAAATTGTTCTTATCAACAGAGATTGGCAATTTTCAATTTGTTGTTATTTTACCACAGGTCGAAGGACAAAGTGCAAGAAGTCAGAATTTGCAGCCAATCCTTCATCAAGTCCACCTAGAACATCGGTGCTAGGAACAATATTTTCTCCCTTGTACCCACCTTTTCATTCACAAGCAGGTATGGAATAAAAAAAAATTTCAACTTGCGTTTCGCTGATGATATTGATCTTTATAGCTGGTTCAGAGCAATCATTGCAAGAGTTAACAGCAAAGTTGGAAACAGTTACCAGCAAGTACAGAATGGAAATCAATACAGAAAAGAGCAAAATCTTGATCAACAGCAGAGACACACAAAATCAGACTAACATCATTATGAATAGATATGAGCTTGAGGTGGTAAATACCTCAGATCCAGCATATGCAGCGATAGAAAATGCAAAGCAGAACTAAAAATAAGGCTGGAGATGACTAGCATCCTTGTCATGGTTAACGGGCAACATCAGTGTTGGAGTGAAAGTCAAGCTATACAAGTCGCTGGTGCTTTCTGTTGTGCTGTATGGTTGTGAGAGTTGGACACTTACTGCGGACATGGAGAGACAATTACAAGCTTTTGAGTACATATGCTACAGACGAATTCTACGAATTTCCTATAGGGAACATAAGACCAATGTGTACGTAAGAAACAAAGTAGACATGTATACGGGTGTACAAGAACCATTACTTTCAATAGCGAAACGACGGAAACTAGCATGATTTGGACATGTATGTAGACACGATTCCTTGTCAAAAACAATACTGCAGGAAACTGTCGAAGGGGGAAGAAACAGAGGAGGGAAAATAAAGGCATGGACAGACAACATCAAGGAATGGACAGGACAAGATATTTTCATACTCATCCGCATCGCTGAGGATAGAATTCGCTGCAGGACTCTGTGTGCTGAAGAATCCAATGTGGTACCCCTACGACCCTGAAGGGTTACGGGCTTATTGATTAATGGGATACAAAAAATGGATGATTGTGCACAATCCATCCTCAATGCAAAAAAAAGGTCATTGTTTCCCAAATGTGTTGCCATAGAAAATTGTAAAATGCATGTCACTAATACAGAAAAGTGAGGTTTGTGACTAGTGGTATATAAATTAAACACTTGTAAAATTGGAACTGTTAACACTTTACTGACCAGAAATCCCGGGTGTACTTATAACCATTTTCAAGGATGTTTGTACATTTTTTTGCCACAACAACACTGTCTTTCAAAATTTTATGAAATCACACTCACAACATAAAACTTGAAATTTTTTATGTGCCATAATGATTGTTTGTGTTTTCTGAATGAATTTGGAAGCCAGAGTTATTTCAAAAGTTAAATTGTACTTGTTATAATGTTTGGCGTGGATTTACATTACTTTCAATGTAATACAAAAACTTACCTTCCAGAGTTTCAAATTTTTCAAGATTAACACTCATAACCCACGGCAGACTGAATTTCATGGGTGCCACCATTTTCGAATCAATACTATTTCAGATGAGCTATTCTTAAAATACTATTGCTTCTATTTGCCATATTTCTGAAAGTATCATAACAGTTTAGGAGATCATTAAAGTTGATCAGTAAACGGTAAAGGTATGTCCCATGGCAGCAACCTGCCGTTGGGGAGGAAAATAACTCTTCATGTACTAAGCCGCAGCAACTATTAGGTGGGGTGGCCAGTTCCTTTCCTTGCTGTCTTTACCTCCCCTAACTCATGCGTCAGATACTCATTTACAGCTGAGTCGACTGGAGGAGTGGTTGTGTCAGGCGAGAAATCACAACCCGGATTTTTATTTTTTCCGAACGTGGCACACTGTAACCCGGTAATAGCAAGCAAGCTCACTATGAACTAGGCTACTGCGCTCCTCAGTAAAATAGTGTTGATCAGTAAAGTAGTGTTAATCCTAGTAAGGTAAACTTAGAGATTATAATTAACATTGGGATAGACCTTGAATAATAGTGTCAAAACAGTCAGATTGTCACATGCTAACCCTAATCCTAACCCTATTCATCAGATCATCAACCTGCCACTCTGGACAAGTCCGGCATACTCCGATCTCATATTCAGTATGTCCTTCAGCTTGTTGTAACTGACTGTTCTTGTTTTGTGTTGGTTGATAACTCTTCTTTCGATTTATATATTCAGCATGTTTCTTGCAAGTCCAAGCTTCATTCCCAGGTCCTTCATAGATACGGAAGAAGATATACACCCAGCATGTGGTGTATTCTAACTCTGATCTCTTTTAGCTGTGACAGGGTAGAAGATCTTGATAATGTATACCATTATTATCTCATACTTAGTATAAAAAAAGTGTAGTAGTAGTAAAAAATACCGGTAGTAGTAAAAAAAACAATATAACACTCGGCGATGTCATCTACAGAAAATCTCATTTACAAAAAGTCACATCATCTATGAAAAATCACATCATCAACATAAAATTACATCTATGAAAAGTCACATCATCTACAGAATCCATACAAAATTTGCTGAACCATAACCTCCAAGGTATAACCTCCAAGGTATATGGTTGAAGATTATTTGTTGCCACATCATACATGGAGGTCAATGGTCAGGATGCAGACCTCTAAGAAGATCTAGAATGTGATGAATAAATATTGTACAGTCTTTGAAGGATCTAGTCTTGGACTATGGCTGTGATAGAAGAGAGATGGCTGATTGTTAAGGATCATTGTCTGGATGACCACTATATATTTGGGTAGAATAGAAGCAGTTAAGTATAAGTGTAACTATAATGATTTTATTTTGTCTGGTGAGAAATGCTTAAATACAAAGACGTATGCGATGCCAAGAAACTCATGATGACACTGGAAGAGACTGGGCAGATTGCACAGAACCGAAGGCTTACAGAAAGTGATAGTGAACATAGATAGAGAGAGATTCTTACTGGTGGCGTGATGTTGATTGATTATCTGATGTTTCAGGCCCAGAATGCAACCCAGCAGTGTCTGACCTGGAGGCTATAGCTCTTGTCCTTGACCTTAATGATGTTATGGAAACTGTGATAGAGAGCACGTTGTCAAGTAAGTATTATAGATTCATTGATATCACTGCTTGCTTGCAAGGAGTACCCAAGGTACATAGTTTTCAGCAGATGATAAAAGATAATCATACTATATTAAACCCTCTATAGTGTATCCCTGTATAACAAATTTCCCTATTTAATCTTGAACCTTGACCATCCTTCCCTTAGACTCCTGAGCAAATATACACAAAAAGAACAGCCCCACAGATCTTAAGTTAAGTTAACAGAAATAAGACATAAAATTATGTTCTGTATGTTATATATTATTGGCTGACCATATGTTCTCCAGCATTTTTTGATTATGTGTCAGTTCTCCCAGCAGTACACCTTTCCTTTAGACAAATAAGTGATCAATAGCTGCACCAAAATGTGGTCTCTATTTTTTTAACAGTCTCTCTGTTCTTGTATCCTATCATTGGATAGTCACTGACATGTTTATTTAATTTAAAAGCAATAACCCCGCCGAAGACGGATGTGTCGGGCCATTGGCGCAAATAAAACGGCGACACAACGCATTTCCATTCTCTGGACTACATCCTGCTGGAAATCTAATAGGAAGGACCATGGTCCTGCTACAAGCGAGATCCAACAGGAGTTTGAGAATGAACGCTGAAGAAAAAGAAAAGCATGCACAGAACAAATGTTATTGCCTGTAGAATGGGGAGAAACTTGTGGATGACGCAAGGCAACTTTTTTCAACCTCTGGTGCATCAATACTGTTCTCTGGCATTTTGTTGCCACTGCTCTATAATCGCTGATGAGGGACAGATTTCACAAATGAACATACACATATTTTATAGTATCTTCCAGTCATGGTGTGTGGATGTTAATTATTATATATGCATTATTGAGTACTATTATCACAGTTCAACCCCTTTTTGCACCAATTAGTGCCTACCTGTGTGATTATTTCCCTTGCCTATGTTTATCATTTAATTTAAATATAATTATATTTAGTGTTAGGGTTTGGATTAGTTATGTAAACCATAACTAACCCTAAAAAATGAATATTTCAATTAATTATTGACTTTTTATTGATATAATATTTAGATCAATTAACCACAAAATATCTAGGTAGGCACTAATGGGAAACAAGAACGAAACAGGGGCTGGACTGCGATCATAGTACCCATTATTGCATGCCCACATGAAAAACTACCAACATTCCTCGGGGCCAGCTATAATATCAACATGTTTTATTGAGTAGACACATGTGATTATTTACATTACACCCACCCATGAAAGCATTGTAGCCAATACATAGTTGAGGAATTGGAATGTCCACTGTTGTCCCACCCTTGTTTCTACTTCTAACAGTTCCAATATGTGTTGGGTTGTGGCAGTTCAACAAATGTTGTGTCAACTGTCCACTTGGGTGCAAATATATTAGCAGGAGACCAACCTGAATCAAATTTACATGATAAAGAATGTAGAATATGCCCCCTCCAACAGATTGCTGCTTGACCAAATGGTGAATCAGGACTACAGCTCTCCCGTTTTTTGCTGTGGCCCGAAAGGGGAACAAAGAATAGCAACACTGTTTACCTTCCACACATGTCGTAAAAGGCGACTAAGGAGGTTTGGAGTTGGCTGTCCCATCCCATATAGGGTGAGTGACCCAAAGACATACTGAAGTCGGATGTGTCAGGCCGAAAGGCGCAGATATTACAGCAATGCTGTAAACCATGACAATGCATTCCATTCTCCGGACTACATCCTGCTAATCTGCAGGATCTTGAGAATGAACGCAGAAGAAGAAGAAGGACGGACTGTAGTGATTTAAACTAATATTTATATTATGCTACTGTATTCTCTCACTAAGTGACCGTCTAAGTCAATTTCTATATCACTTTCAGAATAATCACAAGTCACTTTCTATATCACTTTCAGAATAATCACAATCTAAATCAAATTCATCATCCTTTGAATCATCAAGCACAAGATCAACAACTTATTCAGTTAGCTTTTTAGAACACACAAAAATCCTGGTTTTCAGCATATTGTTTCATTTTTAAACAAAATAGTAAACTGCAAAGATATTGTCAACACATGTTCTCCCTTCTACACATTTTGTGAACTAGAAATTCCATAAGCAATGTATGATTTGTGAATATCTGTAAACTATTGTAAATTGACTCATTAATAATTATTGTGAGATGATGTTTTTTGAAGTTGAAATACTGAAAAATTGGTTCCTCTGGGAAGTTGTATTTTTGGGGGATTTCAGGTTCTACGGGTTAACAGCACTTTTCAAAATCCCCAGTTACATTTATTCTTTATTATGTGTACTGTTTATAGCGAATTTCTGTTATTATATACATATTTTTAGATCAAGAGGGAGACGTAAATAGTATAATTAATTCAGAAGATGTATTGTGATTTTGTGAACTACTCTTTGCTGATGATCAGTGCCTACTTCACAGCTCTAGTGAAGAGCTGCTAGATCACATAAACCTACTCAACGAAAGCTGCCTCAATCACAACATGAAGATTAATAAATTTAAAAAAAATAGAAATAATTTCTATAGTCAATCAAATTTAAAGTCAACTTAAAGATATACTGAAACAAGTGCAGGAACTTAAGCATCTTTGGCGCATTTTTACAGACAACGTAAGAATGGATGGAGCGATTTAGACAAGAATTCAAAAAGGCAACTATGAAAATTATGAACTAGCTCCAATCTTGAAACACACATCTATCCCAATGGATACCTAAAGGCAAATCATAAATTGAATCTTCATACAAACATTTATGTTATCAATGTCAGACATGGACACCAACTAAAGAACAAGAGAGAAAATGTAACCATGTATGTAAAGAGATGTCTAGGAAAAGCAGCAAACAGAACAAGAAGAGATCATGTGAGGAATGAAGAGATTACAAGAACTGTACGAACATCTGTTGTCAAATATATTGAGAAACAGAGACTGAAATAGTTTGGTCACTTAATGAAAATGAACCCATGTTGGTACATGGCAAGAGCATACAACATGAAAATGGAAACAGCAATAGGAAGAGAAAGATGAAGGTGGATTGAAAGAATTACCTCCCATCGAAGACGGATGTGTCGGGCCATTGGCGCAAATTAAACGGCGACACAACGCATTTCCGTTCTCTGGGCTACATCCTGCTGGAAATCTAGAAGGGATCATGGTCCTGCTACTAGAGAGATCCTGCAGGAGTTTGAGAATGAACACTGAAGAAGAAGAAAGAATTACCAACGTTCTTAGAAGTCACAACATTACTGCATATCAAGCGACATAATGTGCTGAAAATCGACAGTCATTCAACCCTGCAACGCTTACCAGAAAAAGTAGAGAAAAAGACAATAGACTATACTAATTTTTCATATGGTATGTTCACAGGTAAAGAGAATGAAGACCCGTCTCTAGAAATGGTGATTGATTCGGATTGTAAGGAACTCTTGTTGATGGAAGATAATAATAACAATAGTAGCAGCAATAACAGCACCACTACCAGCACTACAGCCACTAATATGGTGTGCAGCAGCAACAACAGTCATTTACACATGGCAACTACAAGCGGAGGTGGACTTAGTACCAATGGTAGCAGCAGCACCACAATGGGCATACAGGCAGATTGTGGTTCTTATAATGGAGGAGACGAGGAAGTGGCTGAGGAGGGGTACGATTGGGAATCTGAACTTCAGGATGCGTAAGTTTAAGAACTATTTATTCTTTACTTCCCAGATTTTTTTTCATAAGCATATCTTTGAAAACCATACCTTTTTTGTCACTAACTGTTTATCTGCTTCAGCTCTGTAAGCGTTGACTATTATAAAAGTGAAAGCTTACAGACAGATCCTGGCATACGGTTCTAAGCTCCTGCCCAAAACATACATGATTGAGCTACTGCTCAAGGCATACAGCTCTGAACCTGCCTAAGATATTAGAATCTTACATTCCTGCCTAAGATGTAGGAATAGGTTTTGAACCTCTGTTAAGTCAAATGATTGATTCCTTTATTCTGGATTATATTTTGCTAATAAACTAAAGATTGTTTTCATGAAACTGATCTCTTTTATTGAATAGCCAAAAGAAACCAAAAATTGATATGAGTTTTTAATAGAAAAATTATAGAAAAAGATAGACAAATGATGGAACTAGAAGGACAATTAGTGGTCTTGAATGAAAATGGACTAATCTAGGATTGAGTTGTGAAGACAAAAACACTGTGAGCAGTGACATTCTTCAGTTTCATCAATTGGTTATACTTTTAGTTGATTTCTAATTAGTTGTCCCTACTCTCTTGCAATCTGAATGGAATCATCTAGAATGTTTACAGAATGATTACACCTTGAAAGTTCTTGGCTGCACTGGAGATACTCTCATTGCAAAGATGAAATATATTATTGGACTTTTGTCTCTGCTGTACCATCATGCTCTTATGTATGTTCAATTGTATATGTCTGTTGTCTAGGTAACTCTAGACCATTTTCTCATTGAATTACATCTGGTATCCTGATAATTTAAGCCTGCGAAATCAAAATACATACATTAAACATCTATGGTTTGCCTAGTAGTTCTCAACTTTTTTGGCACATGGCCCAACCTTTTTGGGACAGATCTTTCTTTTCCCCATTGCTTAAAAAACGTCATTACCTTTGTTTCGAAGTCACTGAGAGTTTTTATGCTATATCTCTATGTAGCTTGTTCATTATTCAAAACGTTATCTCTCCCCCCACCGTTATGGGTCTGTGGTCAGTAATTTCACATTTTTTCTGTGGCCCCCATTACAAATTACTATTTGTCTAGAGCTCTACAATGTTTGTTAATGTAACAGTCAGTAAAAGAACAAACAAGTTTTTCTAACAATACTGCACAAATGTTTTTGCTGCTGTAATAAAAGACTTACAAATTATTAAAATACAAATGAAATTAGAATGTTATTCAAATATTTTTCTCCAGGTACTCCATTATCAGAAATTTACCTCCCTTGACAGATGAACTAAGGGCTAGAGTTCCTGCCCTTCCGTTAAAAACTCGCAGCTCCCCAGAATTCTCACTTGTTCTTGATTTGGTAAGTTCATATTTCTTTTTCTATGTTAATTGGACTATTAATACACTGAAGATTGTTGTTCAGAATAATCTGATGTGCTGGTTTTCTGCTGTGTATTTGCTGCAAAGTCCTGTATATTGAATTTTGTAAGTTAAGCCCCTTTTCAAATCCTAAATGCAAATGGAGAATATGATGTTACACATATTTTTCTATGACATATTTAGAGAATGATAGAAATGGAAGGGACTAGAGGGGATAGGAGAAAGTATTCCCTCTCCGGAAAGATCAGAAGAAAGCGTAATCAGCAACTAACTGGGACACTGAGCTTCTACACTTTTAAATGGTGGAACTAACTGCAACAGAGCATATATTGGAATGTCCCCCGGTGCTGTGACGTTTGTTCCTAATCAAGAATCATTCTGTGAACATTGTCATGCTAAGAGTGATATAATCAACATCACATCCCTTTTGCTTTCCCAGATTTATTTTGGTACCCTTGAGAACCACCAGTATACATACTCCTCATAATATGCAGTTAAAGACGAGTACCAAGGAGTTTGCATCAGCATCGATTCAGAAAACTAAATTAAATTATTCTGGTACCCATTTTCTATAGTTAGGTCGACTAGTGTTTCGTTTGTACTAACTATCCTGGTCATGAACTGACTAAACAAGTCTGTTGTTCTTTGTAAAATGTGTGTTATGGTCTGTGTTTAATTTTCTATGATTATATGTGTTATGTTCTATGATGTTTAGTATGTTATGTTCTGTGTATAATGTTCTATGATGTTACATGTGTTATGTGTAAAATGTTCTATTTGTAATATTCTATGATGTTCCATGTGTTATGTTCTATTTGCAATGTTCTCTGGTGTTCCTTATGTTATATTCTATGATGTTCCGTGTATTATGTTCTGTATGTAATGTTCTATGATGCATCATGCATTCTATTCTATGGCACATTTCATCAACATTAAAAGAACGGGTAGAGTGAAAGATCGGTGTTCAAATGATCAGTATTGTGTTTATTTAATTTTTTCAGGATGAGACTCTTGTCCATTGTAGTCTAACTGAACTAGAGGATGCTGCCTTTTCTTTCCCTGTCTTGTTTCAAGAAGTCTCATACAGAGTGAGTAGTCTTTCTGGTTACTTTAGAATAATTTTAAGAATTATTGGTCCTTTCCTAGGAGCTGGACCTTCATATTATCCGAATCGAAATAAAATGTGAAACAGAAAATAATATAAAAGGGAGAATAAAATTTTGGTCTTCATATTTTTAATGATTATTTTCCTGGCAATAAAAACAAAATTCCAATCGGTGTTTATTATTTACCCACCTGCTCAATCTGCTTTTAAAATGCGGTACCAGCAAAACTTCACAGCAACGTAATAGGTTATCATAGTATATTCCCCATGTATGTCTTTGCATCTGGAAACACATCTTGCAACGGTAATAACAAATTTATCGGTCGAAGCACAGTTATGATATCCATTCATGTAACTAGGAATACTGCAGTAGAGGACAGCACAAATCACTAAAAATTTCGGATCATCGCAGATTTCTTAAAAAGTAAAGAAATGTAGGCCCAGCCCATAGGAAAGAACCAAATTATTATGTTAATTATTATTAGTTTAGGGCCTGTGTTAGTTATTTAGCAGTTATTATTGACTTTATTAAATTTTGTTTTCAATATGCCATATCTAATTCCATGTCTGTCTCATATTTCTGGGTTTAATTACTTCATATTTTTATCCAAATTGCCCATCTGTTGTGGTGCCTAAAATGGAAGCAAAGAATAGTGACATGCCTACCACACATGTTGTAAGAGATATTTTATGGATGGAGGTTGGTTGTCCTGTCATATAGAGTGTTGAAGTGACTGAAAATCACTGCTGAAGATGCAGGATGTATCAAGTTGATATGCACATGATTTCCTCATTTCTATCACTTCGACCAACTTACTGCATGTGAAAGCAAGTTGTGTCGTCCCTACTTGTTTTTGATTTATATGTGTTTGTGATCCTTGATAAAGGCCTTTCGATCGAAACGTCGATTTGTGTGTGTGCCTATGTGTGTTTCGTACAATTAGCAAAACTTCATTACCTTGTTTGAAGCTTCACCTATTGGATTTCAGTTTTGCGCAGTGAGTACATATTTTCGAAGTAATGATAGCGAGGGAGAGGAGATTACAGCCGCCCTCATATAGCAGAGCCACTGAAATGTGAGATCGCTAACATCTCACACCCCTATGGCATTAATAAACGCTATTGTTTAACTTTACTTTACATACAACATAAAATTATAATCTATCACTGTCTTTCAGGTGTTTGTGCGGACGCGACCATTCTTCAGAGAGTTTCTTGAAGCAGTATCACAGCACTTTGAGGTCATCTTGTTCACAGCTTCTAAGAAGGTCTATGCGGATACGCTCATGAATTTACTGGATCCAGAAAAAAAGCTTATCAAGTGAGTCAATGTGAATCACAAAGTTGTTTGTGTCCATCAGCTTCTTGTTGTGCCATATTTCTCTTATATTCCTCTCACATGTGATTTGAAATATTTCTCTTATATTCCTCTCACTTGTGATTAGAAATATTTCTCTTATATTCTGTACACATGATTAGGATGCCTCAAAAAGAGAACAAAGAATTGCAATATGTTAACTCTTGTTGTAAGAGGTGGAAGATGGAGTTGGTCGTCCTATCCCATATGTCGAAGTGAACCAAAAGTCATGCTGATGTCAGATGTGTTTGGCTAAAATATGCAGTGTCTTTACTGTGTGCATATTTTTCAATGAACAACAAGAAAAAAAACTGTTTCATTTATGAGTAGAAATGGCTCCAGTAGAATCACACAACAGTTGATGGAAAAGTTCCAGTAATAAGAACAAAAGTCAAACCAAGACTGTGATGGGCAAAGAATATCGAAGGCCTAAACATGACACTAGAAGGAGTTTAACAGTTTGCACAGATAAGAGAGGCTTACAGAGTGCCAGTGAGGACAATATTCTGTAGAGGACACATCACAGATTATCGTCATGGTAAAATTCTGCGACAGTATTACACAGGTTTTTTACAGCTGATATTGTTGATCGTCTACAGTTTGTGAGTTACCTATCTTTTGTATATAATTACCAAATAATACTCATGTGGGAGACAGGTAATGAAGTTCTACTGGTGAACAACTAACACACTATCACTGTCGGATGCCTACATGAACTATTATACACAACAAAACACCATACAAATGACAATACACAGGACACAATCGACATTTTGGACCTAAAGGCCTTTGTCAGGATACAGGTCCGAAATGTTGATTGTGTCCTGTGTATTGTCATTTGTATGATTGTATTCTGTGTGTTGTTGTATATAATATATTAGTTCATGTAGGCATCCGACAGTGATAGTGTGTTAGTTGTTTACCAGTATAACTTCATTACCTGTCTCCCACGTGAGTATTATTTTCATTCTGTTCTACTAGCATTACCACCTTTTATTGATTATATAATTACCACAATAGCAGAAGATATTCAACAAAGTGGAGAATGCAGGACTAACACAAATAGGAAGCGATAACATCAAAGATAAGTAGCGGAGCGTTACTTTTACTAAACAAGCATCTAAGAACGCTAGTGTGTCGCTAAGGTCCAATAGGAGAGCAAAGAATAGCAACACTGCCATGCACGGCTAAAGAGGTTTGAGGGGGGGGGGTGTGAAGTTGACTGTTTGATCTCATAGAAAGTTCAAAGGGACACATTATACTAGTAATGATCAACAATTTCTGCCACTGGTGGTTATATGGAGTAATGATCAACAATTTCTGCCATGGTGGTTATATGGAGCAAAAATAATGAAATTTTGTTAATTTTTAACCTACAAATACCCCTAAGCATCGTAACTCATGGGAGCAGCCATTTTAGAATGATATAGTGCCTCGGATGAGGTATATTTAGAAAGAATATCATAACGGCAACCATATTTCTGATGCATCATAGCGGTTACGACGATTGTTGAAATTGGTCACCACGGTTCTATGCCGGAAATTTGAAAGTCGTTGAAAATGGTTAGCAAAGTGTTAAAAGTAACATTGTATTATCTACCCTGTTATAATTACCTAATGTTTGATAATCTGTCCTGATTTTTCAGACATCGATTGTTCCGGGAACATTGTGTTTGTGTGAATGGTTACTACATCAAAGACCTCTCCATACTAGGTCGAGATTTGGCGAAAACTGTCATTGTGGACAACTCACCGCAGGCGTTCGGATACCAGGTAGACAAATATGTAAATATAACAGTTTTAGAATTTTAAGTGGAAAGTAATATATATGGATTGTTCTTCTGTTGAAGTGCTGAGAGTACCTGTCTAGGCAGGTGGTTAGAGAACTGAGAGTACCTGTGTAGACAGGTGGTTAGAGATTTGAGGGTACTAGTGTAGACCGGTGGTTAGATTTTTAGTGTACCAGTGCAGGCAGGTGATTAGAGAACTGAAAGTACTGATGAGGACAGGTAGTTAGAGAACTGAGAATACCGGTGTAGGCAGGTGGTTAAAGTGCTGAGAGTTATTGTATATTCGGGTACAAAGAGAAGGTTTTTATTAATATTTTTGCTGCCATGCCTTTTTCAACCAAGTCTTACCCACTGTTCACACCATTTTTTTTAGTATGTAGCATTTTATGTAACAAATTATGTGATTATTTAAGCAAAATTTTAACCTATAGCATTTAACTACCATTGGGGTTTGAGATGTTAGCGATCTCACATTTAAGTATCTCTGCTATGTGAGGGTGGTAGCCATCTCCTCCCCCTCGCAGTCTTTACATCCCGTACCAAACTAGTATCTAATTAAGGCTGTGTCGATCAGCGAGCCATTGCGGTATGAAAAATATTTCCACTTCAACTGGAATGAAGTGACCAACCAGTGAATAAAGTTAGGACTGACACTTTCAGAAGAAGCTCAGACATTAATGTTTTCCAAAAATATTTACCTCAAGCGTTTCTAACAATTCATTATAATTTATTTTATGAGCGATTTTGTCTAGCACAAGCATTACCACTTCCCATCTCATTCTTCCATTTTTGAGGTTTGTGTTATTACTCCACACTGGACCCATGGACCTATCTTGTATCATTGATCTATCATGGACCTATCTTGTATCATTGACCATCATAGTCTAATTCTGTATCTGATTTTCAGTCTGTTTTATCACTATTTCTTGCTAAACAAAATCAGAATTGGTTATTTTGGACCTGGGTATCATCAGCTACATCATCTATTTTGTTCTTTGAAAAAATCTAATAAAACCACTTAATCTTCTACTGTCTGTGATGTTTTTGTTGTCTATTCTTCGAACTACATCCTGCTATTCTGCAGGAATTTGAGAACAAACACAAAAGATTGCAGTGTGTTATTAGGGCCCAACAAGGAAGCAAAGAATAGTAACATTGCCACCTATAATACATGTCATAACATGCAACTAAGGTGGTTGGACAGGGGATTTTCTACACCACCCAATGATCTCCATTGTGACGAAGCCTGCTGGTGACTGCTTTTGTGGTTTGTTAAATAAAAGGTCTCTTTCATCTTCACATTACAGAAAGATAGTGACATTGCTAGAAGTGAACATTTTGGAGGGCACAGAAGAATGATGGTCAACCAGCATAGGACTGGTACTGTCAGCAAAAGTGTCATGGCAGATACACTCAAGGAGATATCAGAGCAACTACGGACGTGTCCAGTTGGCAGTGATGATGATCCAACGACTAACTAGTGACATGTGAGATGAAATGCTTGAGGAAAGCCGCAGGGATCACCGGGCCCGATAGATCACAAAATGACATCAGGGTAAGAATAGGTATCATACCTTGCACAGATTGCATAGAGAGGCAACAGATAAGTGGTTTGACCACATCATGAGAATGCATCATGACAATTTACCCGTACAGGCATATGACCAAATGAGATCAGGGTACAAAGCCAGAGGAAGACCATGATAAAGGTGGATAGAAAACACCAGAGACATCTTGAACAAACACGGTCATAGCACAGCCGAGGCCACACATCTGGCTTTGGAACGCAAGCTCTAGCTCCAACCACCCCTACACTTAATGGCAAAAGTGGATAACAAACCACCTGGGGAAAGACAATAGATAAAAAAGATAAAAGGTTTACCTCGTATGGTGAGGTGCACTCCATTCAACTGTTTACATTAACCCAATTAGGTTATATTAAAGCTTTTACCATAAAAAATAGTGGTCACGGTTACGGTAATTGAGTTACCATGACCTGAGACTAACTATGCTATTAGAAGAGAATGTGCTTTTTTATCTGCAGAATTTCTCAAAATTGCAGGGTAGTCACGGCAAAGTCCCCTCAGAAATAGAAGACTTCCAGCTCATGCACCTATGGTCACATACAGTCAAACAAACATTTGAAACTTGCGAAAGTCCTGGAAAACTTTCCCATTAAAAACATTATTTTCTTCAGCATTCATTCTCAAACTCCCGCTGGCTCTCTCCTCTCCTGTAGCAGGACAATAATTCTACTAGATATCCAGAGAGTGGACATTTTATGGTGTTGCCGTTGTATTTGTGCTAATAGCCCGACACATCCATCTTTGGCAGAAATAGAATGCTATAAAAACAGCAACAATGAACTGAAAGTAAAACTATGGCCTTTTATAGGGAATAAGAATGACAAATACTCCCTTGGGTTTCTATAATCATCATTATGGTAAGTTCCAAGTGTTTTAATTATAGTAGTTAAGCCATTTGCTTTGTGCTCAAGAAGTCATAGGTTTGAATCCCGCTCACACTATCTTGTTTATAAAGTGTTTTTTTTTAAGATCCCTGAGAGTTACTTTTTGAAGCAACATTGTTATGTGCTAGGAGTTGTACTCTCAACAGGTGGCGTGCAGCTTTGTTGAGAGGGATGGACTACATATGGGGTAAATCGAGTCCAATGAAGTCAATCTTCTAAGCCTTTTAAAGTGTGATTATCTCTTGTATGTCCAACTTTAATCCCATTGACTTTAGGTGATGATACTGTACTTATAATTCTTATTCTTCTGCGTTCATTCTCAAAATCCCGCTGGATCTCCCTTGAGAAATGCGTTGTCACCGTTTTATTTGTGCAAATGTCCCAACACATCCGTCTTCAGTAGAGTACTTATAATGAAATCCTGGATCCTCATATGGGACATAGCAGGGAAAAAATGAAAGTAAAGTTACTATTAATAGAAACTTGTGTATTGATGTCCTACAATGGTGTGTTTGATGTCCTACAGGGGTGTGTTGATTGATGTCCTATGTGGTGTGTTGATGTCTTACATTGGTGTGTTGATTGATGTCCTACAGTACTATGATGAAAACCTCTTATTCCTTCATCTTTCAGCTTGACAATGGTATCCCTATAGAAAGCTGGTTTGTTGATAGGGAGGACCGGGAACTTCTCAAAATACTTCCCTTTCTCGAGGAACTTCGGAGTAAGGTGAGCAGTTTTTTTTCTCTGTCTAACATGGAAAGTTTTTTGGAATTTTCTTTTAGTTTAATAAAATAAGTAGCAAGTTATTGCTGCCACAATCAGATTCCTGTTTGGGAAAACAACCACTTATACGGTGGATACCATTGTGATATTCCTGGAATGAAAAAGCAGATAATGTTACTCAAGTCCTATTATAACAACGTAGTTCGGATGTGCACAATTTGTATGTAATAACAGTAATTTGCTATATACAGTACAAACAATAAAGAAGAAATATATTTGGGAATATTAGGAAGTATATACAGTACAAAAAATAAAGAAATATATTTGGGAATATTAGGAAGTATATACAGTACAAAAAATAAAGAAATATATTTGGGAATATTAGGAAGTGTTGTTTAATAGGATAATTTGTAATAAAATAATAAGCTATAGGAGTGATTTCAGTGTCGTTAAGAGAGGGAACATATCTCAGCGCCCACAAAACTTTAAAGAAGCAAAAACATTTCTAAAACAATCCATGAAAATGAAGTGGAAGACGCAAGTTAAAGAGTGGCAGTTTAACTCTTTGCTGGTCAAGTTGATGATAGTTGAATTACTGGGATATTCTTGGTGACCAGATTCAAGGATAGTTTAAATGCATTGATACTTCAGTAATATGGCAACAGTAGCAATAGTATTACTAAAATAGCTCAACCAGGATAATATATCATTCCCAATGGTTGTGCTCATGAAACAGTTATTTGACATGAGTTACTAGTGAATTATTTACTAAATCTGAATTTAAGAGAGTTAAGTTTGTGTGATATGTTGAAAGTAATATACATTGTAAAACCACACCCAGCATTATACTACTGCTGATTTAGCTCGTGAAATACCTGGAGCTTTTAACATTTAGCACACTGTGTTTACAATTACGCAATTTCTCTCCTGCCGCTGACTGCCACGGAATTTGTTTTTGAAAATGTTACGCAAGGATAATGTTATTAACGCACAAGGATAACGCACCAGGTGACATATTTCGCCGTCCGAAATCAAGATATGACACAATTTTGGCTAAATGTGTCGCCCGAATTGTAAACACAGTGTTCTAAAGGTTAAATTAATTCAAAAATGTAAACTATATGTAAAATATAAAAATGTAATTCATTATGACACTGAAAATTTCAAAGTTCTATGATGTGAGTTCAATTTTATACAAATTTTTCACGGCAGTATTGTCAATGTCTCAAAAATGTGCAAACGACCGAACATAATAATGAGAGATAGGCGCAATCACTCTGGATTGCTAGTCACTATAGTATTAACTCACTCAATCCCTTAGCGGCCGAAATTGGTGGCTACATATTCATTACAGCAACATCCACTCTCGTCTGATTGACACATGGTCATTTAGATTGATGTCTGTTACCGGTTCCATGCGAATGGACATGCTAAATTTAGCCCAGACATGATTACTGGTAATGACAGCTTCCAGTGTTGTTTTTTTATTATTTCTAACAGCTATCGTTTCCGAGCTGTGAAATGTTTATTATGACCTTCAATTCTTGTCAAAACTTGGTAAAAATGGACCTACCTGTGATTCAGATGATGTTGGCAATTTTTTTAATGAAATTCTAGAGAACGTGAATGAATCAGACGTTGATAGGGAAATAGTTGAGTATTTAGAATTTGAAGCAGCGGCGATCGTCGATCTGTAATGTAGGCCTAATTGATGATGTGTGCGTCCCCTCCTCACATAGGCCTAGTAACAATTGAGAATAATCAACACAGCTATGTCAATATTGATCAATTTCATGAGAAATCAGGTACTGCAAATGACATTGATCAAGATTAATCTGAATTTGATCAAGACTAGGCCTAGTTTTCACTATTTCTACATGAGTCATTCTTTGGGAGTGCGAGCAGAATGTTGTGTATACCTGTATCAAAATTTTCATAAAAACTAAATCCATTTTGGAAACATGTTTCACTAGATATCTACATGCCGAAATCGGATGTGCTAGGCCTACAAGGCGCATAACGGTGGCACAACGTAATCACGCTCCCGGCGGAAATCGCACGGATATCCGTGATGGTTACAATGGAGCGAACGAAAAACAAACAAACAAACTAGATATCTAGGGCTTTCTTTATGTGAACTAGGTCTATATGGTTGGAGTAGTTAACAGTTACAGACTGTTGTTGTCATGCTGTGTAAGGAAGACTGCTTTGCAGATTTCATTTCAACATTTATCAGCAAAAAATTGACACAAGTAAATGAAGCTGACACTGGTGCTCATTTTTTTCCCTCTCCCATGTTACATGACAAGTAAACTTGTCTTACATGACATTCACAAAGATATGTTCACAGATCAGTACCTCTTACATTTATCTATTAATTGGACTTTGAATCATAAAAAATTGTTTGCAAATTGTATTAATATTAATTTTCTTGCACAATCACTTCTGATTTTGCTGCATTTATTCCCCTTGTCCTGGGAATGAAGCCTGGAATTTTTCTTGATCGGACGGGATTGAAAGGATTAAACTTGTCTGTCAGATGTATCATACTTTTAATTTGTTTATATTTCAGAATGTAGATGTTCGGCCTCAGATCCGAGACCGCTACCGACTCCACACACTTCTTCCTCCGTAAATTACCAGTTCACATGCTGTTTTGGAGAGTGTATTGTTTGGTGGCTGTGCAGAATTGTGCCATGAAGATAGAAACAAGGCACATATACAACTTTTGTGGAATGTGACATTCTATGTTCAGCAGAATATAACATCCATATGTTCTAACAGAATGCATATGTTGTTTATCATTTGTATGTACATATTACATAAAATGTTCAGAAATTCACAAAGTGAGCAAAACTTTTTTGCCCCAACCAGATTGTTTTTGTTTATTCAGTTTTTGTGATCTGTACAAAAGTATTGCACAATGAGTTGAGAGACATAATGAATTCATAAAAATACTTTTTTTTGTTATATTGTAGAATAAAGAATAGGGCATGGACTGAGAATTTTTCCAAAGAACAATACAGTGAAATAAATATTCCCTCAAATTTTTTTACCATATGAGCAAATCTGAAGATGTCTGACAAGTAAATTTTTACATGTGAAGTTTTCTACTACCAAAAAAAAAAAAAAAAAAAAAAAGAAATTTGCTTGTACTTTATGTGCACGGGTGGTACATTTCATGATCGGTACCTTCTAATGACATACACTCACACACACACGCCTCTCTCCCTCCGCATGTTAGAGGGAATATTAAGTGGAATCCCATTATAACAACTTTGCACAGACTGACAAAATATTTATATAACATAAATTCGCTATATATAGTACAAGCAATAAAGAATAAATATAATTTGGGATGTGAAAGGTGTCGTTACGGAAAATTGTTATAAAAGGATGTACTAGTGCAGTGCTACCCAACGTGGGGGCACAATTTTCCCTAAATTTTATGGAATAATTCAAATTTTTCAATATAAAAAAATATGTCCATGTTACATGGGGGGGGGGGGGGGCATCAAATTGTTAGAAAGACTTGAGTGGGCATCATAAAAGAAAGGTTGGGAAACACTGCTAGAGGGATTCCACTGAATAAAATTCAATATTTGGGTAAACTTTAAAAACCCCACTGTTTAGTCTTAGACAAGAGATGACTTTTTTTTGGGGTCAACTGACCGGGTTGAGTATTTTTGTGTGTCTGTGTGTGTGTGGTATTGGGTCGAAAAAACCACACTTTTTTTTAAAAACACTTTGAGCTTCAAGTTATGTTTTCAGAGCTCTGGAGGGCTAGCACATAAAGTATACTTAGATCAGCTTGGTGGTCAAGAAAAAATGTCTTGGTGGACCAGAATTTGCCTACCATTGCTTTGTAGCTACTGGGTGCATATACAAATGAAAAATACACACACTAATTTTGTATGGGAAAGGGATTTAACGATTGCACTGCTGTCCTTTTTAGATGAAGGAAATGTGGGTCCTTTTTGGGTTGACGGGTCATATTCAGGATTGTTCGTCTGTTGTGGTGTTAAATGGCCCCCCTGATGAGGTTAAGATGTGGAAGTATTTTTTAATATATATATTTTTAGACAATTTAAGTTCCAATGAACTTTGCAACTTTTGTTGCTAACAGCAGAAATTATTTTTTAACATTAAAACATATGCAGTTTTTGAATTCTAAGCTTTTGTTTCTTCCAATGTGGAACCGCAAAAGTTAGTGACTGACGCTCCAGAAGTCAATTTCCTTCTGACCACCCTTTCAACTATCAGCAAAGGCTTGATGTACTCATTTCCCCGTTTCACTAATTAGCATCATATTTTAATTATGCTAAGATAGCTTGTGATTTGATCATTCCTGATCTCAGTGTTCGGCAGATTTAATAATACAGTGGAATCCCGCTATAGCACATACTTTTATAACAAATTTCCCTATTTAACAACACTTTTCAAAATCCCAAATTATATTTATTCTTGATTGTTTGTACTGTACATAATGAATTTCTGTTATTACATTACATATTTCATCTGACCGAGCCAAGTTGTTATATTGGGATTTGGCTATTAAATTAGCTGAATGGGTCCATAAAAATGGTTTGGCTGACCAGATTTGACACGTGTGCTATATTTTGTGGGCCCCCCATGACTAGTATAAGCTAATGGGGTGCATCTTGAAAACACAAGCTCAGACTTTGCTATTTGTTTGACCAATTGGTCGAAAGTTGAGGCACAAACAGCTAGTGTTGACACGAAGGAAGAATTGTACACAAGCTCAATAAGTATCATATTTCTGCACCACAGCCTAACAGAAGCAGCATACTGGAACCTTGAAATACCATATCCAAACAGCTATAGAGCAGTCTCATTATATCTAGTTGATCTTGACCGATAGAATTGGGAATTTTGAAAAGTGTTGTTAAAAGGGGAAATTTGTTATAAAGAGATGCGCTATAGAAGGATTCCAGTGTATAGAGTAGCAGTAGGATAACTTTGAAATATTGAGATTCAATCTTGGACACATCATTGCCAAAGTTGGATGTTTCAAGCCATATGCTCAGATAAAACAGTAACATAGCACACTTTGTTCTCTGGACTACACCCTGCTGAAAATCTAGAAAGACCCATTGTCCTTCCACAAGAGAAATCCAGCGGGAGTTTGAGAAAGAAAAAAAGCTACCTGTAGCATTCAGTTCATTAGATCTGAATTTCATCTTCAGTCTTAAAAATGCAAGGTGATTGTTACTGCCTACATGTACTCCTCATTGTACTTTCACATCCTGTAGAACATGCCATGTTGACTTAGTATATATTACAAGCTATAGTATATATATAGTATATATATATATATATATATATCAGCTTATATAGTATATATAACCTGATTAAGACGAGTATGGTACTTTGCTATAATAAACCTGTATCTGTGTTGAATCTGTAGTCTGTATAGAAGTTGAATTGAAATTATGTAAAAATATTGACTATGCTAATTGAATAAACACTTGCGACTGAAAATTTTCACCCATAAAAGTGTGTGTTTATGAACCATGGAGGTAAAAAGTATATATCGCACAGATCAAGTAGAAAATGATGAAGTCATCTGTTGGCTGTAATTTACATGAAAAGGTTTGACATCTTAACAAACATTGAGAGGGTGAAAGAAGCGTAGCTGGAACAGTCCATCAGAAACTTATTATCTTATTTTTCAAAGCATTCTTTACCAGTAATGCGATGGACAGAAGTGAGGACGATGAAATAATCCGTGTGGAACTTGGCAACAATGATGTTATCTGTGAACTGGAGAATTATGACAGTATGCAACTCTGATATTCTTGTGAATACCAATTGTGTCAATGGTATTGGAACACAATCAATAATTCTAACTGAATAATTTTGTGTGTAGAATACGCAATAAATACAAGAGCTGCCAAAATGTACTGGTGGTACTGTTCTGTCTATTTCATTCATGTTTGCATATTTTTTTGTATGTGGTACTTTTTTTTATGCATGACATGGACAGATAGATCATCCAACACAGATGACATGGACAGATAGATCATCCAACACAGATGACATACAGATAGATCATCCAACACAGATGTCATGCATGACATGGACAGATAGATCATCCAACACAAATGTCTGTATATACCTGAATGTAGAAAAAACGGACTCCTCAAAACTTATATAAAAAGACGCAATAGGTTAGAAAAATTAATCATGGAGGGAAAGCTTTTGGAGAAGAGAAAAAGAGGCGGACCAAGACTATGATGGATACTGGATGTATTAGACCTGAATGTGATACTTGATGAGGCTGAAGAGGATGTACGGAACTGAAAAGTTTATGGAGTGGCAGTGAGGACAATGTTCTGCAAAGAACATGTCACATAAATAGTTATGTTTTTCAAAATTATGAATTACTTTTACATAAGCCAACCCCCCGTACTTCAGTGGTGATAAAAATCTCGGCTTATATATGTTAATATACAGTATGCACATTTTTTTGTATTAAAACAAGTGTTCCTCCAATAACCAAGTTTTTGATACCGCAAAAGTTTATTAGTTTTGAAATGTTCATGTACAAAATAAAATGCAAAAAAATGTCACGAAAATTTTTATTGTGGCAAGTGCTATATTAAAAAATATATAGGTTTTAAAATGTACTCCCAAGAATTGCACCAAAATTCTCATTTCTACATTGTATTTAATATTTTTTGTTAGTTTTTGTACACAAATGAGGTACCATATATAAGAAATAAAACTGCAGATCTTTGATTGGTTGCGCAGACAGACGAATGTGGAAGAAATATCTTTTAGTTTGTTGAGGATTGACCAATTTTAAATTTGTCACTGTGTTGCAGAGGCATTAATAATTGAACTTTTGATGTCAAATTTAATTATAATACTGAATTTTTCTGTCTAGAGTTCATACAATTTGCAGTATGTAGCTATGAAGTCATACCTTGTAGATAGAGCTTTCTGTGCTGAAGAGTTAACTTTCATTTTTGTATCTGGACACATGCGTGCATGGGGAAATGAAAGAACAGACAGACTTGCTGACTTGACCACAGTGGCTAGTGGTAGTTCAATGCACTGTTCTGATATTTTGAATGCAGTCAAGGAGTTAAATCAGTTGGAAGATATGGGGCATATTTCTTCTTCCATGTTTATGACTGGAATTCAGGCCCTGGGAGTGATGCGTGGTATTGCAAGAAATTAGCAAGGTATAGTAATCAGAGGAAGAATTATCAACCAACACAGAACTAGAATAATCAGTTACCACTTGCTGAAGGACATGCTGAATATGAGATGGAAGCACCTATGGAGTTGTCCAGAGTGCCATGATGATGATTTGACTACTAACTAGACCTTTCTTATGTCAATATAACATCAATATTTGATAGTGCAGAGTATTTATGTAGATAATAACAAACAAACAAAAACAGTGGGATGACTCTTCATCATTAAGTGTCGTCACCGCAACGAAGGTTGGCTGCAACAGACCTCCAACATCCCCTGTCTCTTGTTTAAGTGTTGCTAGAACGTCTTTGTTTTCTTATCTTTCCATGATATTCTCCCTATTCTTCTATATATCCACAAATGATGACAGATGCAAAACAGAAATTAAAAGGAGAATAGGAATGGCGAAAAGTACCTTCAATGACATTGTGAAAATATTAACATCTAAACACATTACAAACAAGTTAAAAATGAGAATTATAAAATGCTACATCTATTCCATATTAATGTATGGCTCAGAAACATGGACACTAAATAAACAATTAGAAGACAGTATTGATACCTTTGAGATGTGGGTATATAGAAGAATAGGGAGAACATCATGGAAAGAGAAGAAAACAAATAAAGAGGTGCTAAAAACACTTAATATGAAGAAAGAACTACTAAGAGAAATAAATATCAGCCAAATAAAATATTTTGGACACATTAAAAGACATGACACCTTATTGAAAACCTTACTTGTGGGTAAAGTCAAAGGGAAGCGAGCAAGAGGTAGGCAGAGATACAAGTGGGAGAGTAGCATCACACGATGGACAGATTACAGTCTAACAGAGTGCACTACCAAGACGGGATATTGGAGATTCGTTGCAGCCAACCTTTGTTGCGGAGACAGCTCTTGATGATGATGAGATATTAAATAGGCTTGGTGACAAAATACAACCATTATGATTCAACAGCTACCTAATCTAAATTCATGTGTCGGATGGAGTGGATCCATTTGACACCACTCTGGGTGAAGTAAAGGCGCACAGAAACGATTGTTTCCTGTTCTCTTATTCACTTTCATTTAATTCCCTTTTTAGTGTTCTGTGTTGCTGGAGCCCTAAACAGGTGCAAACAATAACAACATTTGTTACCTGTTGTACAAGGCAACTAAGAAGGTTCGGGGGTAGAGTTGGTTATCTCATAGTGTCAAAGTGACATAGAAGACATATTGAAGATGGCCGTATCAAATATAAAAAAGTGCAGCATAGCTGTATACGACACATTGGACTCCATTGTCCGGGTTACATCCTACTAATCTGCAGGAATTTGAGAATGAACGCAGAAGAACAACAGTTTGTTTTACTACAATTTGTATGCTCACTAAACAGGAAAGTACTGGTATTTATAATAATTACCAAAAACATACTCAGTGAAAGCATGTACTTGATGTGATTCAACACAACAGACATTTTTATTTTAATATAGTATTCAATGTATATCACAAGTATTCTTTTGAAAATAAGTATTCCTAAAGTTCAGTATTCTTTACATTAGTGTTACCGGTACTCATTGCGCACATATTTTATTTGTGTCTTGAGATCATGCTGGCATTCATGATCAGCACCAAAACTAGGAAGTGGTTGTAGCATCAATAGCAACACTCAGGGGGACCACAACTGTAATTCAGTTCTCGTAAAGAGTTAGGCGGCATATCTTGCCAAGGGCATCAAAATTCCTAATACTGTCAAATCCCGTTATAACAGCTTGATCTTTACTGAAAAAATATTTATGTAAATGCGAGAGTTTATATATACAGTTCAGATAATAAAGAATACAAGTAATTGGGGGTTGTTTTTTTAGAAGAAAGTGTTAAATAGGAAAATTCATTATAAATGTATTTGCTATAAAAGAATTCCTGTGTATCTTTGCTATTCATATCTGCCAACTTATGTTACAGAATGAGATAAAATCCTTACAGAATTGATCATTGCATCTAGAAATAATCATTCAATACATGCATCAATGATTAAATATATATTTATTAGTTTTTGTCTTGAAATGTTATTTAAGACTTTGCTGACCAAATTTGTTGAGTATGCATAGAATTTCTAATATACGCCCATGATGATTGATGTCAACTATAGGCAGTTGAAAGCAGACGGCAAATAGAAAAGTAGGTTGTCAAATAGAAGCTACTCAAAACAATCAGTAGAGAAAGCTCAGTATAGTCATATCCCATTATAACAACGTGGTCCGGACTAACGAAATATGTATGTGATAACAGAAATTTGCTGTATACAGTATAAACAGTAACGAATAAATATAATTTGGCATAAGAAATACACAAGCTACGGAAACTGTCAGTGAGGTACATCATGGAAAGAAATGACGACTCATATCCGATTATAACAATTTGGTCTGGTACAGTATGAATAATCAAGAATAAATATAATTGGGGAATCTGAAAAGTTGTTAAATAAGGAAATTTGTTATAAAATAATGAACTGTTGATAATTCCACTGTACAGCCCTATGAGCTATCTTTGGCCCAAAATGAACTAACTTATGCAGTTGAGCATTCAGACTAGAAAACAATGGCAGCCTATACTGAGCTGGCACATTTTTGTAAAAATGAATTACTTAAGACAACACAAGTATTTCTAAAACTAGCAAATATATTTACTAATGGAGATATTATTGTTTCTGACCACTGGTCAGCAAAGTGTTACAGTCATATTCAAGTTGCCACTTTAATTAAATTTTTTATTGCATAATTTACAAGTGGTGTGTGCTGGATATATCCATATCCAGTTTGTATCTGATAAAAGTGAATCCATGATAATAGATCTGATTGTGGCATGTATTCTCTAGTGCGCCCTAAATTTTTTCAGTAAATAGGTTGTGTTCCATTTTGAGACTGTCCCTGTTAAAAAATATATGTGGAGAAAATTGGATAACTATTCATAAAAGTAACATTTGGGCATCTTGTTAAATATCAATATAACAATTTGGTCTGGGCCGATGAAATATTATGAAATAACAGAAATTCCCTGTATGCAGTATAAGCAATAAAGATAAAATTATTAGAGAATTTGAAGTGTTAAAGATGGAAATTTCTTATAAATGTATGAGCTGTAAGGGGATTCCACTGTACAGTTTGACTAGTTGAAGACAACTTTGATCCTAATTTTATTATTGCAGTTTTACAGATTACAAAATTTTAAGAATTTTACAGATTACAAAATTTATACAATTCTAAAACCTGAACTGATCTGAAAATATACAAAGTAAGAAGAGTAAATTTACCAAAGTCAGGCGATTGGTATAAATAAAACGGCGACAGAACCTTTCTATTGTCTGGACTATATCAGGTTGAAAATCTGGTAGGATCATTGTCCTGTTACAATAGAGATTTGGTGAGAGTTTGAGAACTGATAGAAGAGAAAAAAAATAACATTAAAATGGCTGAATTGTCAGAAGATAGAAGGGAATATAATCAGATATGTTTCATTCTTCTTCTTCTGCTGCGTTCATTCTCAAACTCCTGCAGATTAGCAGGATGTAGTCCAGATAACGAAATGCATTGTGTCATGGTTTACAGCATTGCTGTGATATCTGCACCTTTCACATTTGCTCTCCTCTTGGGCCTGGCAACACACGGGCGGGATATGTTTCAGTTATTTGTGACTGTTTATTTATGATTTAATGAGTTTATACGCCATCGACATAACCACACACGAAATGTTCTACTTGTAAGCTCATGTCATATTTCATTTGTCCCATCATGATTTCTTGACTTTTCATTTAACTTCTTATCTAATTTCTTAACTTATAATTACAGTGGAACTCCCTTTATAGTGTCTACATTTTTAACAAAAGTCCCTATTTAACAATGCTTTTCACTATCCTCAAGTAGTTTATTCTTGAATACATATATTTGCACCTAGTGGAATTTTGATCATTGCAGACATATTTTGTTTAGTCCGGATAATATTTTTATACAGTAGAGGGATTCCACTATGTTAATTATAATTCTATAGTTAAGTCATAATTTTGTATTAATAATGTTTTTATTGCTTGTTACAATCTCTCATTTTGAAACAGAATTGTGTAACACAATGTATTGTCAGATTGACCACAGTAATAATTTCTCAACACAAAATAAGTTGAAATGTAGTTTTATAAATAAAAACAAAATATGTATTTTATTTTGTCTTGTTGGGGACCAACCGGTTCGTGGTCCGTCTCCACTAATATGTATTAATCTTTTCAGCAGTGTTCTATATTTTGTGTGTAATGTTTATAGCATCATTGCTGAATGCCTATTTAATCATTCTACATGGATACCAGCAAGCATTTAGAACACAAAATTGTGATGCAATAGAGTCAAGTCATTCCATCATTTAGAGATAATTGAAAATGTTACTTCCCTTGTCTGAATGCCTGCTTTCTGCAAGTGGAAAAACACATGCATGAATCCTCTTCATCTTTTCATTTGAAGACATCACTGGTTCCTCAGTTGTTTTTGAGAGTTTGAAAAGAAGGTTGGATAGTTTTTAACAGTTTGCTTACTAGCAGTTCAAAGTGTACTTATCTTCCATTATGTAGGGTGCTTGCAGATTTTTTTAGGCGCCGACATATATAAAAATCCTTTTAAAAAATTGAATTCATGTCACAGAGAACTGAAATGTTCTGCCTCATAGTGAATGTTTACATTTTCTGAATGAATTTGAAAACCCCAGAATTATTTCAAGAGCAAAATCCTACTTATTATAACGCTGACCATGGATTTACATTACTTCCTATAAATCACAAAATTTCACCTTCCAGAATATCACATTTTTCAAGAATAAAATTCATAAGTCATATCCCAGAGAATGTAATTCTTAGGTGCCGCCATTTTTTAACGACATATTATCCCTGATGTTCTATTCTTAGTAACACTACAATTGCTGTATGTCTGAAGTATAATGGTTTCAACTATTGTCTAAGTAGGTCATCAATAGTATATATCTGAAATTGGTAGCCATCAAATTTGGTTAGCAAACTACCTAGCTGCTAAACAGACTCTCATATAGACACAGAAGAATAATCAACCTGCATTACCGAATTTCCCTTTTACTGTGGTATCACATTATAACAACTTGATCCGAACTGACAAAATATGTATGTAATAACATATTTTCTAAATACAGTACAAAACAAACAATATAGAATAAATGTAATTGGCAATTTTGAAAAGGATTGCTATATAGGAAAATTTTTTATAACAGAATGCGTTATAGTGGAATTCCAATTTGTATCCTTGGTGACCAACTTTTACATCGTCAAAACCTTTATACTTATATATGGCAACAGTAATATGGCAACAGTAGTGTGATTGTGTTACTAAAAAATAGCTCATTCAGGATTGTACGTTATTCCAAAATGACGGCACCTATGAAATAGCCTGTTGATTTCATTTATGGATATTAATCATATAGAATTCGAAATTTTGGAAGGTGAGATTTTGTGATATATAGAAAGTAATGTAAATTTGCGCCTTGCATTATAGTAAGTAGGATTTCATGCTTGAAATAACTCTTGGGCTTTCAAATTCATTCAGAAAACGTAAACATTCATTGCGACACATAGAAAGAACTCCGTTGGTAATGGGAGATAAGTACGCTCTGAATTGCAGGTGCGTAGTTTTCTTCTTCTGCGTTCGTTCTCAAACTCCTGCAGATTAGCAGGATGTATTCCGGAGAATGGAATGCGGTGTGTCGTGGTTTACAGCATTGCTGCGAAATCTGCGCCTTTCTGCCTGACACATCTGACTTCAGCATGGCTTTGGGTCACTGACCCTATATGGGATGGGGCAGTCAACTCCATCCCATAACCTCCTTAGTCGTCTTTTACTACAGGCATGGAAGGTAAACAGTGTTGCCATTCTTTGCTCCCCTTTCAGGCCCCGGCAACACACGGGCGAGGTGAGTAGTGTTAAGCTGCTCACCTTGAGCTCAAAATGTTGTGGGCTGAGCACAGTTCCCACTAAGCTGCACTTCCATACACATTCTTGTCCCTGTGCACTCAGAGTTTGGGCTTGGTCCACAAGACATATGTATATAAATGTGTGTGAAAAGTTCCTATAATATGAAGTAGAACTGGTTTAGCACTTTGCTGACCAGCAATGTTTGCATTTTCTGTATGAATTTGAAAAAATACAAGAATTATTTCAAGAGCAAAATCCTACTTATAAAAATGCTAGGTGTGGATTTACATTATGGCACTTTGTATATATCACGCAAATCTCAATACGTAAAAATTATATTTCATCATGATTAATACTCATAAATGTGTATAGACATTCCATGGGTGCCGCCAATTCGGAATAACGTACTATTCCAGGCAAGATATTTTTATTAACATATCATTACTAAAAATACTGTTGCCATATTTCTGAAGTATAATAACTGTTTCGTCAAAGTTGGTCACCAAGGATTTGTAACCGAAAGTCAACAGATTTGGGATGTAAAGTGTTCAATAGAACATGCTGGAGAAGATGTATGTTTGTTTTGTGGAGAAGGTTTGCCCAGAAAAGATTGTGTTCAAAATTAAATAACTCAAGAGGTATAGTTTTGTTCAAGGAATACATTTTTGCTCACTGACACTTTTGCCGTCTAAGAAACATTAGGCATAGGTTCAAATCCACTCACAACTTCTTGTTTACAGTGTGATTTTTTTTTCTGTGATGTCTGGGAATTATAAATTACTGCTTTAAACTACAGTTACGTGCTATGAGTGATACTATTGGCAGGCGGTGTTCTGCTCTGTTGAGAGCGATGAGAAACTCAAGTAAATCCACTACATTTTGTCAACTATTTACTCAATGTCTAGGAATTTTTTTTACCTTTGTTATATGATCTTGACATGTAACTTCCACATTATGCTTATGGCCTGAAAGTAAAGAATTATAACTTCAGAAATATATGATATGGCATAAAACTATGACTATGGCAGCCATAGTGAGTGTTACTAAAATAGCTTGATAGTAAGTTATTCCAAAATGGCGCGGCACCCATTAAATAAAGTCTATAATCTTTTATGAGTATTAGTCATGAAGAAATAGAGTTTTTGGAATTTTGAGATTTTGTTATACTGTGAAATCCCTATAGCGATCTTCTTATAACAAATTTGCCGATATAACAACACTTTTCAAATCCCACAATTATATTTATCCTTTATTGTTTGTACTAAGTTGTTATGATATTCCACTGTATATATATATATATATATAAAGTAATGTAAATCCGCGCAAATCATTATAATAAGTAGCCACAAATTCATTACGACATAGAAAGTTTCAAAGATTTCTCACGTGAATTTGATTTTATACAGATTTTTTAAGGCGGTGACCTTGATGTCTAAAAAAATTTGGAAACACTCTTGGTAATGGAAAATAAGTACACTCTGAGTTGGTGCTAACACTGATCTGTCATGCATGATGTCAAAGGAGACTAGGGAGGTTTTAACATGGATTGGCTAAGCAAATTTAAAAAATGATGTGCTGAAGTTGTATGATGAGTTCAGTCAAAAGTTGCCAGATATTGCAGCCGAGCTGTAAATCATAATATAACATATTCTGTTTGACAGACTTCATCTTGTTAACCAGAGGAGTGTGAGAATGAATGCAGAGGTTATGTTTGCTCACTACAGATATACAATCATTTTTAAACAAATTCGATAAACTGCTTTTGGGTTGATTTTCTTGTTCTTATTGGTTGGTTTACTGCCGTCTCATACTTAATTCTTTACTTGATTTGTCAAACCGGTTTGCATTTCTATGTATTTCATAATGGAAGCACTGATTGTATAAATGCTTATACAGAAACAATGATAGCAAAGCTTTGTATATAATTTGTTGTATCAAACATGGTGATCCACTTAAAAGCAGCCCAGTATATTGAAACTGAAAATCTGTATAATAGACGGGTAACACTCTTTTAAAAGTTGTAATAAATCAAAAATTATCGTAGACGGGTTTGTGGATACATTTAAATTAAAACTTTACTGACCAGCAATCCAGAGCATACTTATCTCCCATTACCAAGGGTGTTTGTTAGCAAATGCTTTAGGCATTGGCAAGCCCAGTCTTTAAAAATCTGTATAAAATCAAGCTCATGACTTAGAACTTTGAAATTTTCTGTCATAATGAATGTTTGCATTTTCAGAATGAATTTGAAAGCCCCAGAGTTATTTCAAGAGTAAAATCCTACTTATTGCAGTAGAGTCTCGTTATAACGTCTTGGCCCGAACTTAAAAAAAAAATGTGTAGTAACATAAATTCGCTATATTTTTAACTCTGTTTATTTGATGACAGTCAATCTTTTACAGGTATTCAATAATATGGTCCGAGAGTTTTGTGTTCACTACGTTTCACTAGATTCTTATGAACTTGCCGCAGGCTAATGCCAAAAATGTTGTTTTGACATTGACCTCATGAATCATGGGGTGAATATAATTCAAGTAACCACTAAACATTAATGACACAGGTGGACACAGTCGATATATTGAATGGTGTCATATCTGTGAACATCTTTGATAAAAGTAAATCCAAAAAAGTTGCGTGTCTTTTTTGTGAACAGTATAACTTAAGAAGTGTGATTCTGTCCCCTGGGATTAACACTTTAGCTGCTAAGCATGTGTTTGAATATTCCTCTTTTTTAATGCTAGAGGAACAGGTTGGTTTTTTTTTTTCATCATATACCCCATTACTAAATAAGATTTTTCTTTGAAATCACCAAGCAACAGAAGGTGTCAAACATACTATCCATGCTGTGTAAGTTTTCTGGTGTTAAAAAAAAAGCCAGTACCCAGGCAGCTCATAGGCATCCTGGCAACTCCATATAAAATCAAACTCACTTGAGAACTTCTAACACTGATCGTTTGCATTTTCTGAATGAATTTTCCTGCCAAGACGGATGTGTCGGGCCATTGGCGCAAATTAAACGGCGACACAACGCATTTCCATTCTCTGGACTACATCCTACTGGAAATTTAGAGGACATGTCCTGCTAAAGAGAATTCAGCAGGAGTTTGAGAATGAACGCTGAAGAAGAAGAAGAAGAATGAATTTGAAAGCCCCAGAGTTATTTCAAGAATAAATTCTCCTTATAATGATAGGCATGGATTTACATTCCTTATATGTATCACAAAATCTCCTCCCAAAAATGTGATTTCTTCATGATCAACCGTTACCATGCCGTCGCCGCTAATTAACACACTACGCTCAACACAGTGGTAGCAGAATTGCGGCCGTCACACAGCAGTTTTTTAACCATGGTAGAAATTTTAAACGTAGATTTTTCTTTCCAGAAAAAGTGAGAATTCTGTTAGTATTAAATCTAACTTACTTTCATGTTCAAAATAATCGACAAATTAAAGCATTTTCAAAGTTTCTGTTGCACTCATTACAAATCGAGTTGAAATGGACGCTATATCTTTTTATGGATTGTTTTTCTAATGATGAGGAATTGTTGGAAATTATGTTTGTTTTAAAAAAATATATATAAATACATTAGTTACGTTATAAAATGACATCTGCAACATTAGGTCTAGACAGACATTATGCATTGAATATAAATTACATTGTGTGTCGAATAAATATTCTTAGATCTAATCAAGATTGGATCAAGAAGGTTAGTGATATCTCTTTTATTTAATATTAACAGATGATATTAACATGTATTATTTATTTTCACAACAATATTATGAGCACGTTAGTTTGATTATGAAATATAATAAATATGATAAGCGTAGGAATTATTCAATAGATCGAACACATGTG
Source organism: Meghimatium bilineatum (assembly GCA_034231615.1). NCBI lineage: Eukaryota > Metazoa > Mollusca > Gastropoda > Stylommatophora > Philomycidae > Meghimatium > Meghimatium bilineatum. The sequence goes on from CM067304.1 coordinate 38,287,953, forward strand.
AGTCATTTTATATAAAATTACATAATTGTCATAGAATCAAGTATGCAGGGGGAAAGTTACGTAGTTTATAATTGGAGGAGTAATGGTTAATACTCATAAACGACATCTAGTCTAGAAAACCCTTTCATGGGTGCCACAAAATTCAAATAAAGCACTATCCCTAGCGATCTATTTTTAGTAAAACTATAACTACAGTTTCCATACATATGAAATATAACAGTTTCTATGATTGTCAAAGTTGATCAGTAAAGGTAAATCCTTTTAAAGATTTTAAGACGTAAAATTCCTATAATTCTTAAATTTCATACAACCCAAACATTCATTAGGATACAGATTAAGTTGTATGTTGAGATTTCAATTAAAAAAAAATAGTATTCATTTTTTTCAACAATTTGTAATCACCCTCGGTAATGGGAGATAAGCATACTCTCGATTGCTGGTTAGCAAAGTGATGTCTCTTTAGTGGATGGGAAATAATTTTATTCTAATTCTTCAGCGTTCATTCTCAAACTCCCGATGGATCTATCTAATAACATGACAATGATCCTACTAGATTTCCAGCAGAATGTAGTCCAGAGAATGGAAATGCATTGTCACTGCTTTATTCTCACCAATGGCTAGACACATCCATCTTTGGTGGATTACTCTCATTTAAAATTAATAAATTTATCTTTACTCTGGACTGCTTTTAGGTGGCTTGTGTTATTTCATCAAAGAAGCAAATTATGTTAACCTCATTTTTTAATGTATATAAACTATATGGTTTGTAAGTTATGGTTAAGTTTGTTTATGAGCTATGGTGAAGTTTGTTAGCATATAGTGGAACCCATTTTTATCTTGCCTCTTGTGCAATCGGATTGTTGTTGTCCCGGTAGACCTTTGGTATAGATAGTGCAAAATGCCTCTACAGCGCATATAACAATTTTCTCTGTTTAGCACCACTTTTCCAAATCCCCAATTATATTTATTCTTAGTTGTTATTATTGTGTATAACGAATTTCTGTTATAACATACGTATTTCATCAGTCTGGACCAAATTGTTATATTGGGATTTGACTGTAGTGAGGCATTGTTTTTCTGGTAGTACGAGTTCTGAAAATTCATTTCCGTAAATGAGCCGAAGTAGTATGGCTCAGAGCCTACCTAAAAAATAATTCAGTCTCCAGCAGCACAGAATTAAACTGAGATCATCAGCCTCTCAAGCTTGATTGAGTTTGCAAAGTGCCAATCTGTGCATGAATGGAAATTTGAGAAGTATGTAGACACTCAACATACATATCTGTATACTATCATCTAGTGTGTTTATCCTGTGAACCCTTTCAGTTAAATTTTCATATTTGCTGTCTTTTTGTGTGTAATAGTCAAATTCCATTATAACAACTTGGTCATATTGACAAAATATGTATGCAATAACAGAAATGAAATTGTGTATATACAATACAATGACGAATAAATCCTTTCTTCTTCACCGTTCATTCTCAAACTCTCATTGGATCTCTCTTATAGCAAGACGGTGGTCCTACTAGATTACCAGCAGGATGTAGCCCAGAAAATGAAAATGCGTAAGGTTGCCATTTATTTTGTACCAATGGCCGGCCGACACATCCATCTTCGGAGGTGAAGAATAAATATATTTGAGAGTTTTGAAAAATTGTTTAGTAGGGAAATTTGTTTTTAAAAATGTGAGCTCTACCCTTATTTATATGTATCCACAATGGTCAAATTCCATTATAACAACTTGGTCCAGACCAACAAATTATATATATGTAATAACAGAAGTTCGCTATATACAATATAAAGAATAAATTAACAGAATTTTGAATCGTTCGATAGGGAAATTTGTTATAAAAGAACACAATAGATGGATTCTGATTCTACTTTATTTGTCTTCTTAGCATATTGTACTTTACATACTGATAACTTGATTTATCCTCAAACATTTCATATTTGATGGGTTTTATCCTAGTGATATTTTGGAGACCAGGTCTGGAATTGGTAACATAGCATCAGCAGAAAAATGGGTTCATTACAAAATGTGTCCACATTTACTATGAAACAAACTATACAATATTTAACAAAGCGAACTTTTGCTAAAGGTGCATACAATGCAGCATCCATCAATCTGCGTGCAATGCACTGGGCTCTCAGTGCGTTGCGTGCAGATCGAATGATTGGTAGCAGACGTTGCATGTTTTATATCAGTGTCACAGAAGCTGTATGAAATCAAGCCTAATATTAAGTTGAAATGTATGGGACACTTCTCCCCGTAATGAACCAAAAAATTCACCCCCTTATCATTTATCATTAGATATACCTGATGAATTAAATGGTTCATAATTATTGTAAAGAAATCATCTGTGCCATGTCTTACATGTACATTATTGTTGGAAAATAATATTTGAATATTGTCTGAATACATTTGCATCAATTGAACATATGATTATGCTGCTGTATATTTGTGATCTTGCAGTTGGTAATCATTTTGTGTATATATATCTCTTTTTGTTAAACATGATTACCATGTGAATTCCCAAGCAGGGTTACAGATTGTGGTTCTCAATGATTGACTTAACATAACTAGAACATGATTTTCTTCATTGGCAGAACAGAAAATAGAGCTTGCCATCTCAAATAATGGTCTACAGTGGAATGCCTCTATGGCGCATCCTTTTATAACAAATTTTCCTATTTAACGTTTCTTTAAAAAATTATACAATGGAATCCCGCTATAACAACTTGGTCTAGACCGACAAAATATGTATGTAATAAAAGAAATTCTCTATATACAGTACAAACAATATAGAATAAATATAATGGAATTTTGAAGTGTTGTTATATAGGAAAATTTGTTATAAAAGAATGCGCATATAGAGAATATAAATTGTTATTCATGCATGTCATAATATGAGACTAAAGAGGTTATGAGGTATAATGGCTGTCCCATCCCATATGGGGGTCAAAGTGACTCGGAAGCCATACTAAAGTTGGATGTGTCAGGCAGAAAGGTGCAGCTAATCTGTAAACAATGATATAACGTATTCTACTCTCCGGACCACATCCTTCTGTTCTGGAGGAGAAAGACAACAAACACACTAGCAGTACATAAATATTCTGACAGTCCAGAGCAAGTGGTTATAATGGGATTTCACTGTATAAATCTGTTTGTATCAATATGGCTGACAATTTCCCTGAAACTTATTTAAAAAATAGTGTTGGGCTACGTTTTTGTCAGATCATTATTGCACACACCACACCCATAACTGCTGATTGAGTGTATCTACCATCACATGATGGCTGAATGGTCCAGTTCTCTGTTGGATGACAAATATTTCTTCGATGGCACTCTTTTCTGGAGTACATTAAAGTCTAGCTCCTTTATCACCTGATACAGTTGCATGCCAGCAAGATTAGAGTGTATAAATAAACTATGCTGATTTTAATTGCACATTATCATTGCAGAGTTGTAGATATGAATTTAATAAAAGTTTCTCTCATTTGAGTCTTAAATTGCGAAGAGGATCAACTTCATTATATTCAGGTAATCCCACGTGTACTTGCCCCTTTCAAAAGAGCAGCATTCTCCTGATGAGTACCAATTATAGCTATGATTTCAAGTGATATTTCCACTGAGGTATGGCATTTCTGATTCAAATATCATACTTGGTCTGGACCAACAAAATATGTACCACATGTAGTGAACACCACAACAAATACAACACCGCAATCCATGACAATTATGCCACTATACCAAATGATACATCAGAACCTACAAACTCAGACAAGGACAGGAACTTCTTTAAAAAACTCATTTAAAAATGCAGTAGTAGAAACAGCGGGTTACTCCAGAAAAGACAAAGAGATGGCTAATTGATGAAACATGGCATAAAGTTCAAGAAAGAAAATTATCCAAACTCAAAATGCTATAACTAGAAACGAATTATAAACACAAGCATACGCAAAACTAGATAAAGAAGTAAAAACAAATGCGCACAAAGAAAAACATGATCTCATACAAAAGTTATGTTCAGAAGCAGAAATAGCAGCTAACAATGGAAACAGTAAAACTTTGTCCCATATTGTTAAACAACTCACAAACCATCCTCAATCTACAAACGTTCTGGTGAAAAATAAAAACAATGAAATTATACTCTTTCAACAAGTCCAGAAAGCTGGGCAGAACATTTCAAAGAGCTATTAAATAGCGCACCCCCCCCCCCCCCCCCAACAAAATCACCAAATTTTAAAATGGAAGAAATCATGCCTTCATTAAATGCATCATGTGACATCTTATTAAATGAAATTAACAAGCCATCATGAATTTAAAAAATACGGCCTGTGGAAATGATGAAATCTCTGATGAAATGCTAAAAGCAACAGATGACAACTGCTTGTGGCCAGCTACTTGCTATAATGAATTCTTATGGCAGGCAGAATCACCTCCAAAAGACTGGAATGATGTTACCTTCAAACTATGGTACCAAAAAAAGGAGACCTGTCAAACTGCAACAACTGGCGTAGAATTACTTTACAATCAATCCCAGGAAAACTGTTTTGTAGCATCATAATGGAAAGAATGAAAAATGCTGTTGATCAAAGACTTCGAGAAGAACAAACTGGCTTTAGACCTAACTGTTCGTGTGTAGACCACATCTTCACTCTTAGAAATATTATAGAAAATTAATTGAGTTTCAAACTCCTTAAGTAATTAACTTTATAGACTTCCACAAGGCCTTCAACAACATACATCGACCTGCACTATAGGAAATCCTTAATATTTATGGGTTCCAAACAAAATATATAAATATCATAAAAGCCCTTTACCAAGAAGCAACCTGTTGCGTAAGAACAGAAACAGGAAATTCAGATTGGTTCAATATCGACACAGAAGTGAAATATGGCTGTGTATTATTGCCAATGCTATTTGGAATAGCCATCGATTGGATCAAGTGTAAAATCATTCAAGATGAAAAAATGGGCATATAATGGCTCAAAAACACTTTAACTGACCTTGTTTTTGCAAATGACATTGCAACCTTAAACTTTACTCATCAATAAACACAAGTTATAACCAACAAACTATGCATACTCACAGATCAAATTGGCCCCCAGATCAACGCATCCAAATAAAAAATCATAGAACTTACCAGTTTAACAAACAACATCTCTGTAAATACTCAAATACTGGAAAAAGTTTCCAACTTTAATTACTTGGGTAGCCAAATGTTTGTTGAAGGAGAGTCAATGAAAGAAATAAACACACATAGCAGTTGAAGCTAGCACATTCACTAAACTAACTAGTATCTGAAAATCTAAAGATTTAGGAAGAAATCCTAAGGTAAACTTTTCAACTCCTGCATTGTCTCAGTATTAACATATGGAAGTGAAAGCTGGAAATCAACAGACACAAAATTAAAGCTTCGAAAATAAAAACCTTTGGAAACTGATGCACATAAAATTGAGCGATTTCATAACAAATAGTAATTTAAGAAACAAAACATACCAAGAATATGTTGTAAACATCATAAGAAAACATCGATGGAAATACCTGGGTCACGTTTTAAGACTAGATGAAAAGAGAATAAACCCAACAAGCCCTCATGTGGAGATCTGAGGGTAAAAGAAATCGAGGAAGACCTAAAGCAACTCTAAAAAACGCAGTACTTAAAGATGGGGAAATAAGCTGCAAGACCATACAAGAACTAAAACTGCAGGCAGCGGACAGCAACACACTGAGAATAAAAAAACTCTGCCCTATGTGACACGAAAGGAACAAACTAAGTAATGTAATAACTGAAATTTGCTATATACAGTAGGTACCCAAAAAAAAAATATGTGGGAATTTTTAAATATAGAAATTTGTTATAAAAGGATGCTTTATAGAGGGAATCCCTATATAACAAATTAGCCCTGACCAACAAACTGTAATAACCAAAATTCACTATATACATTAAAGAATAAACTAATTCAACATTTTGAAGTGTTGAATAAGGAATTGTATATTATAAATTTATGCACAATAAAAGGAACTCTACTGTATAAACCATAGTTTTGGGAGCAGGGGACCGGGGTATTCTACCAATAAGTACATTGAAATTAGTCCAGCTGAGAGATAGAGCTTGCTACATGGTATGATTTCAGCTGAACAATTGGGATTCTGTGGTTTCAAAAAATATGTGACAAACTACTGCACATAAATATTACCTAAAATAATCACTACAGCCAAAAAGAACTGGGTTAATTGCTACATCCTAATAATAGGATATACATTTAACACAATATTGTGCTGGTAGCTTTCAGCCAAACATATTTCCTGCAATGTTTGGAATTGATGTTCTGTAGGGAGAACTAACTGATCCTCCTTAGCCAGGTCTTATAACATACTTGGCAGGTCACTTACCATGCTCTACTATTTCGGTCTTCAATAATATATGAGCGTATATATTGTTCCACTTATGAATAAATACTACAGGTCTTTATGTTGCTATAGAAGACAAAATGTATTTATGATTCAATTTTATCATTTATTCGGTGTCAAAATTATACTGTCAATTGTTCATTATATTTTTATTCTTTTCTGCCTTGCTTAGATTGTATTAAACAAATTTGTAAAAATGTGTGTTATTTCTTTGTATGTCCTTGCCTGGTAGACAAAAGTTCTGCTTCTTTATCATTCTGGTACCTTTACACATTTCTCATTTTATAGACATAAAATAACCCGCAATGAAAGTCCTCCAAGTTGTAGTTTTTGTACAATTTGTGTGGAAACTGTAGTTTTTGTATCATATTTCTAATCATAGTTTTTTAACCATTTGTGTGAAAGTTGTAGTTTTTGTACCATTTGTGTGGAAGTTGTTTTTGTACCATTTTGTGTGGAAGTTGTAGTTTTTGTACCATTTGTGTGGAAGTTGTAGTTTTTGTACCATTTGTGTGGAAGTTGTAGTTTTTGTACCATTTGTGTGGAAGTTGTAGTTTTTGTACCATTTGTGTGGAAGTTGTAGTTTTTATACCATGTGTCTAGTCATTGTAGTGGAAGTTGTAGTTTTTGTACTATTTGTCTAGACATTGAAGTTTTTGTACTATGTCTAATCATTGTAGTTTTTGTACCATACGTGTGGAAGCTGTGATGTTCATACCATAGTATTTACGTAGAACACAGGTTTTTGAAAGTGTCACTTGAACACGACAGACTATCACTAAGACTAAGGGGTTATGAGGCATAAACAAGAAAACATACAAATTACAATATGCAAGACATTTTCAACATTTCGAACCGTTAAGTCATTCTCAAGAATATATAAAACAGTGATAATTAAAACAGTAAAAACAATGTTACAACCAGAGGCACTAGATACACTATTGACATGTAAACAATACAAAGTTCAAGGTGAAAACCCCAGAGGCCAGCCCCTTGAAGTGAAGTTGGGGCTTGTTCAGCCAGTAGGGGCTGAAAATCTACTTTCAAGAGCGTACTTAGATATATTATCTGTGGTGCAGTATCTGACCTGGATATTGAGGGCACCATGATGCCCATCACCATTGAAATTAATGACAACAGGGGTAGGTTCTCTCTTTTATGGCATGAAGATGCCTACAGAAGCGGTCACTCAATCATAAGCCTGTTTCACCTATATACTTTTTGTCATGTTTACATATGATAGCGTAAATGATCACAAGGGATTCACATGTGAAGGCATCATCGATAGTAAAAGTGACCTTAGGAAATGAAAAAGATCGGATCTGAACTACATAGTGACGTGTAGTAACAACCGTGTTTGCAATGAATAGTGCCAAAGCACTATGAGGTCTGAGGTGACTGTGGACCAAGATATTCAGATTTTTGTCACGCTTATAGGCAACCAAAAGAAAGTCCTGGAAAGTGACATGAGTTTCAAAATCAGACTGGAGAAGGGAATAATGCTTGCTTGAACAAGATTCGCCGGACAGTAGAGTTATGGGGATGAAAAGTAAGGACAAGTTTAACTCATATCAGGAGGATGAAGTAACCTAAGTATTAATCAAGGTATCAACTTGCGGACACGAACAAACGCCTACGAAAGAAATCAATTATCTAAGAGGATTTATCGAGAAAGTCGTCATCACTACATAAGTGAAGAAACTGGGACAATAGCAGAGAGTTACGACATGCAGGAGGATGAGAAGTGTAGAGCAGATAACCATTGTGTATCAGTAGGTTTGTAGTAAACAGATGTGTTGAGGAAAGGGAGATGAATAGTGACAATAATGTCATGAAAGCTGACAGAAGTAGTGGAGATGTTAATTGAATAGCAGAAATTATTGATAAAGTTGAAGCAAGAGAATTCTGTCTCAGGCATGCCAGTAATACCTATACCATCATCAATGTATCTATGAAATAGAAAAGGACCTTCATAAGTCTCCCAAACCTGATATTCAAGATGTCCCATGAAAAGACACGCATAACTGGGTCCCATCTAAGAGTTGAGTGTAAACATTATAAAGAAACATATAAAGAACAATCATTAAGTAAGAACAGACGATAAGTGCAGCCATAAGACAACTGAACAGAAGAAAATATAGTTAAAGCATGCTTAGTATCTTTTTAAAATTGAAAGCAGTTACTCTACTAAGGAGTTGGAAAATACTATCAAGGAAATCGGATAAACGTTCAGTGGGACAAGAGCAAGCAGAGACAATGGGTCTACCAGGATATTCTTTATGAATTTTGGGCAGCATATAGAAAACTGGTCTGCCTTAACAGCTTTGATACAGTCTCAGCACTAGTGGGGAGGTTGTTACTGCGGCAAGGTGGTAAATAATGCAGTTAAAAACCCTTATCCGCAGTATGCAACCTCCACACTAGTACTGAGGCTCTATGAAGGTTCTTTTCCATTTCATAGATATATTCTATCTATACGCTGTGGCCCTTGTTTGCCTTGCGGCGTCAGGGATAGAATAGTTCTCTGGAGATGGCCTTCTTGTGCGCTGTTTGTAAGCTTGTGCCTGTGGCTTCTTTGATTTCTGTGATCCATCTTTTACATGGTCTGCCTCTGGCTTTACAACCGTTATGTCTATGTGTCATGGCCATTTGTGGCATGCTATGTGTCAGTAGTCTGGAAGCGTGTGAAAACCACATGATCTGTTGTCTTTTGATGTGTTCCAATACTGGTATTGTTTTGGTTATAGATATATTGATGATGGTATATGTCAGGGCTATTCAAATGGCGGCCCGCAGAGGCCTAATAAGTGCCCGCGTATCATTACTAAAACAATAAAATAGTTATAAAAAACTAAATCTATATAACTATATTCTGGCCTGTGATGATCCCCATTTTCTACATTTTGGCCCCGGAGTAAATATAATTGAATAGCCCTCCCTGGTATATGTATTACTGACTGACATGCCTGAGACAGAATTGTCTCGCTTCATCAACAATTTTAACCCTGCTATTCAATACAATCTAACACTACTTCTGTCAACTTTCTTGGCATTATTGTCACTATTCATCCCCCTTACTCTATCAGCAAACAAATTGACAAGTAAATGAAGCCCACATGAAACTGGTGCATATTTTTTTTCTCTCCCAAGTTACATGACAAGTACACTTATCTTACACAACATTAACAAAGATATGTTCACAGATCAGTACCTCTTACATTTATCTGTTAATTGGATTTTGAATCATAAAAATCCACCGAAGACATGTGTCGGGCCATTGGTGCAAATAAAACGGTGACACAACGCATTTACATTCTCTGGACTACATCCTTCTGGAAATCTAATAGGACCCGGGTCCTGCTACAAGAGATATGCAGTGGGAGTTGAATGATGAAGAAGAATCATAAAAATTGATCGCAAATTGTATTTTATATTAATTTTCTTGCACAATTATCTCTTATTTTTGCGGAGTTATTCCCCATGCCTTGGGCAATAAATGAAGCGTTAAGTTTTTCCGGATCTGCCAGGGTTGAAAGGGTTATTAAGTACACTGTTCTGCAATTTACATAGCTGAAACAGCAATGTTTAGAACACTTTCAGACTTCCACATTGCTCCCATGCTCCTAACAGTGCCAGAGTTTTTAATGAGACAAGCCATGGCCAAGAACTTCCTCGTTATACGCTGGGCATGTCTACTAGTTATGAGGCTGGTGCATATGTCTGTTATGTAGTAAATGATAACCGAGTCCAGTTTAGAGAGCCAATAGTAGGCATCATTTTTGACTTGATCTGGGTGATCACATTCAATAGGAATATTAGTTTGGTTCAATTTCTTATCATTCAATTTTACATACAGAACTGCATCTCAATATTGACATTATCCTTCATTGGAAAAAATAATTCCTGCTACAATCATTTGTGGCATTATGTGTCCACAACACACTCTTTCAGCATAAAGTGCACAGACACTGGTGTTTTGTTTCTCTGGGGAAGTACAGTTAAACCACATGGTCCGGACTAATGAAATTCACTATATAAGTATAACAGCCGAAGATGGATGTGTTGGGCCATTGGCACATATAAAACAAAAACACAACGCATTTCCATTCTCTGGACTACATCCAACTGGAAATCTTGTAGGACCAGTGTCCTGAAGAAGAATATACGTATAAACAATAATGAATAAATATAATTGGGGATTATGAAGTATTAATGGGGGTAATTTGTTATGAAAGGATTATACAGGGATTCCACTGCATTTCTTCTAATGTATTTATAAAACATATTTTATAGATACAGTTGAATCCCTCTATAGCACATCTTTTTATAATAAATTTCCCCATTTAAACATTTTTCAAAATCCCCAATTATATTTATTCTTTATACTGTACATAGCAAATTTCTTGTTATTACATACATATTTCATTGGTTCAGACCATGTTGTTATGAGATTTAACTATTATACAATTTTTCCAATAGCAGTAAATTTTGCTTGTTGCTTTAGATATGCAAATCATAAGCTCATTCTCATCTCACTTTGGCTGGAAGCCTTGATTTGCAGTCGGTTTTATGTCCTTGATTTGTAGTCGGTTTTCTGTCCTTGATTTGTAGTCGGTTTTCTGTACTCTATCAAAGAGTTTCTTCAGTATGTGTGTTTATTTGGTTCTTCTGTGTTCGTTCTCAAACTCCAGCAAATCAGCAGTGTGTGATTTGTCATGGTTTAGTTTACAGCTTAACTGCTATATTTGCACATTTTGGCCTGACACATCCGACTTCAGCATGGCCTCCCTCGGTTGATTCGTCACTTCTTTAGGAATCATTAGTTCATGGCTACTTTTTTTTTATATTTTTAAATGGTCAAAATCCTTCATTTTGTTATATTGTTCAGTAGAATCCCGTCCGTCACGGTTCATATGTTTATAACATACCTGCTTATTTAACAATACTTTTCTAAATCCCCAGTTAACTATTAAATTCTAATGAAACAAATGAACTGCTTTTTGCAAATGACCAGGTTTTATTCCACAACAGCATTAAAAACCTGCAAGACCACCTAAACATAATAGACACAACTGGCAAGCAATTTGGAATGAAAATCAACATAGACAAAACAAGTAATGAATATTGCAAGAGAAAAGGAGAACATCAACATACAGATAAACAATAAATAACTAAGTGATGAATTCAAATATCTGGGCAGCACATTGTGATATGACAACAAACAAGAAGCACAAATAAACGCAAGATGTAATAAGGCATGTCAGGTCATTGGTCATTTAACACCTTTACTAAGAAACAAAGATATTACACTAGAAACAAAGAAAGTGCTATTCAACACCATTTTCTTACCAACATTGTGTTATCAGTGTCAAACTTGGACATTAGATTCTAGAACAATTCATAAGTTTAACACCACTGAAATGTGTGAGACGCATGATTGGAGTTAGCTTGCGAGACGAAATCAGGAATGAAGCACTAAGGAAACAATTAGGGATCAAGTCAAAAATAGAATACATCCAGAAACAAGTTAAATAGTACTGCCACATAACCAGACAGAAAGAGCAAAGTAGTATCCAAAAAACCCCAAACAAACGATGCGAGAACAGTCGACCTATTGGACGCCCTCGTAATAGGTGGATAGATAGTGTATTAGAGACACTCAAAAATATAACAGTGGAAGAGGCAAAGAGAAGAGCAAAAGACAGTACTCTCACTCTCCCCTCAATACCGAAAGGTACATGAGGACAGAAACAAGAAGAACTCTATTATTACATTTAAGGTTTTCTATGATAAAAATGTTTACTTAGGTTCAGGTATGCATAATAAACACAGGAAATGTAATGTTTCTACGGGTGTGGCACCCATTTCTATGAAGTGTGCGGTTTTGTGGGGAAGGAGTTTATTTAACCATAAACTGAATACATAAGTAAACTAAAATGTCAATACTGAATATTTCATTTTAAGAAACCAACTGAAATGAAACTAAACAAGATAAACAAAAATTGTTTTAGTAAATATACATTTATTTATACATATAGAATTCAATAGAAAATACATGCAGAATATCATACAAGTTACGAATCATCTTGATTCAGGTATCCGTCGAAAAACATCTGACTGTACAGGGAAACTGTGAATGGAAAAAAATGACCAGGATTTATGAGTATTAATTTCGTAATAAAAACTACAACTTGTAACAGGTGGTTAATTTTTAATAAATATAATTGTACGAGTTTTGGTTATTTATTTTGTACATCCAGACCAATTTGTTATAAGGGATTCCATTTTACTATTTGAGCCAGCTTTTTTTCAGCATTAGTATTATCTTATGAGATGTTTATACAGTTGAGTCCAGCCCCTCTATAGCACAATACTTTTATAATTCTTTCATTCGCCAATACTGTGTTATCTGTAGTGTTGTTTCTTGTCAAAATTGGTCAGTGTTTTCCATTTCTTGTTTTGTACCATAGAGTTTAACATTCATAGGTGTATCAGAAGCGAGAATGTCCTCCTTAATGTGTCATAATTTGCATATTCTTGAAGGATATTGCTCTGCAGTTTGGTTGGCTTGCCCAAATGTACACTGCTGATGAGCCAATTTTAAATTTTGTATACATATGGCTGTTAGTCTATTGTGTCCAGTTCTGAGTCGAAATATGATGACCTGTTCTTGTATGTTAAGTAGACGGTAGTCGTTCTGTCCCGTGAAGGTAAGAGACTTTTGTTGTGCCTTTATCATGGATTTCTCTGATGATAGCTGATTGGTGCATCAGGTTGTTGCATGTTAGAACTTTCCTTGGCCAGTTGATTAGATCTCTCTTCCTGCTATTCCAGTGTGATGGAATCCATTGCAATATAATTATACACCGATGTTGCACTATGGACATCTTTTAACTCTGATAGTTTATTGGATTATAGTGTCTGTAGTAATGATTTGGCATCTGTATTACAATAATGATTTACAGTATATTTCTACCAACTCCACGTATTTATTCCTTACCTTTCTTATGTGAGCAGCTATCATGAGACTTGACCACATCTTAAAATGTAAAGAGTTGGATGATATCAGTAAGACATTTTTTCCCTCTAAGACAGACAAATGTAACATAATATGGAACTAAGCAGCTACAACTGACAAACACCTGCACACACCACTACATGGCATGAAGTCAAAAGGTAAAAACCCAGACATCACAAGATCACTGAAGGAGACATGGACATTTTGTGTAAATTGTGAAAACAGGTTTAGTTGAGTTTTTAAATCAGTTCCTGTATTTGTGTGGTTACACACACATCATAGATGTGTCATATTCACCCTGTTCTGCTCTATCCAGTGGCAATTCCAAATTATAGTCACATTATCATATCACCTTCCAATCTAGTGACACTAGACGTGATCTCATTTAGAAATTGTTCATTTAATGATCTCAATGTCATTCTTGTCTATAAATAATTCTCATCGTATTAGTATTTTCAATGCTTTATTGGCTTTCGTTGTTGTGACCTAATGTGACAGGAGAATAAATCCACAGAATTCTCAGTTTCCATTCTCATACTGGAGGTTGTAGTTAAGCTCCATTCTGTTTCTTTACATTACAATTCTAGCCCAACCATGACTTTTTAACCAGAAATCACAGAACACCAGTGTAAATAACATCTGTGGTGTTATCACAGAGCAATTGTTGTATTTCAAGTTTCAACTTCCCATGATCTGCTGCTTGTTCAGAGTAATAATGACCTGTATATAGTTTTTCATGTCATCTCCTCTCCTGTAATCAAAGAATCAATAGTGGTAACGAGCAAAATACTTACCAGGTAACAGATAATAAGACTCATAACCAGTCAGGGTCATAGGGATACTGGATTGGACACAACAAAAACTCCCCAAACACGTCTTCAACTATTTGGTTCGACGAGTGACGAAAAGTATGCCTAGACCATTCCTTGATGTTCTCAATCCAGAATTTTCTCTGGCTGTCTCTTCTTTTACCACCAACTGTTTCATGCAAAATAGCTTTAGAGAGTTAGTTGTGTCTCATTACATGTCAAATGAAACAAGTTTACGCCATTTCACCATCCTGAAAGTAACCCAACATCAATATATTACAAAATATATACTTTTAGATTATGCTGTAAACAATCACCTGTATGATTGGGACCACAGATTATTGCTAGACCTGTCATCCACCGGAAGTGACCACAAGAACTGCCTACAAAAGACATCCAAATGCAAAATGTGCTCAAAACTGTGTCCTTTTGCAAGCTGCCTCAGACGGCCAAGTTCTGAAGCATTCAAAGAGCATAGTTTCGTGGCATCTTTTACATTTGGATCAGTCGCAACATGTATGCTCATAATCGAATGATCCTTTTTCCACTTCGAGTCGACAGAAGCCCGAACACATTGAACTACTATGCATGACTCAAAGTGCCCCAAAATACTATTATGAAGTCAGATGCATCAGGCTGAATGGTGAAGATATTGCAGCGTGGTTTGGATCACAAGAATTATAAGCAATGTATCTCTTTTAACCCTTTGTGGAGTTTCATTGTATACCCAGAAAACTTCAACTTTGGCCTGCAATGTTTTGAGACGCTTCCACTGGGGTGAGTGATGTGAACATGCGACAACGACACAAATATGACTAAAGTTGTTGAAATTCCACAAGATCAAAGAGTCATTATATACAAATTTCCCAGGGTTTTGTTGCATGGTGATTGCCAAGCTATTAACCACAACATAAGGAAGTACTGTACATTCTTTTGACTACAACCAAAAGGAATGTGATAACATAGACAATAGAATCAATACAATTTGTTAGCAATAAGAGGGATAAAACAGTCAATACAATTTGTTGGTGGTAAGGAGGATAAAGTCAATACAATTTGTTGGTGGTAAGGAGGATAAAGTCAATACAATTTGTTGGTGGTAAGGAGAATAAAGTCAATACAATTTGTTGGTGGTAAGGAGGATAAAGTCAATACAATTTGTTGGTGGTAAGGAGGATAAAGTCAATACAATTTGTTGGTGGTAAGGAGAATAAAGTCAATACAATCTGTTAGTGGTAAGGAGGATAAAGTCAATACAATGTTGGTGGTAAGGAGAATAAAGTCAATACAATTTGTTGGTGGTAAGAGTAGCAATAAGAGGGATAAAAGTTTGATAAAGTTCAGTATAAATAGGCACATAGCTATCCTCATACAAGCATATCCAGAAAATCAATATTGATTTGCACAACATGATTAAACACACTTTGTTGAATCTGAATTTTAAAAATATTTGCATGTCATGAACCAAATGAAATTGCTGCTTGTGTCACGTGGATGTAGGCCGGGATTAGTGCAATTTGAACCAATCAACAAGTTGCTCTGATCACGACCTTCTGTCAGTGACAACCAAGATCTCAAAGCTGCTTTCTTAGTTGAAAGGGTACGTGTCACATATAGAACATACACATGTATCACAGATCATACAAGATTATAC
The DNA here is from genome assembly GCA_034231615.1 of Meghimatium bilineatum. Taxonomy (NCBI): domain Eukaryota; kingdom Metazoa; phylum Mollusca; class Gastropoda; order Stylommatophora; family Philomycidae; genus Meghimatium; species Meghimatium bilineatum. Next base: position 38,303,849 of record CM067304.1, read on the forward strand.
ATGTGTAACAGTTCCTTCAAGATAACTTAGTTGTCTGTCCCTCTTGTGTGTGATATATTAACCTTACACATTGGGTTTCGAAGAGAGCTCACCAATGATCATACTGACTCTTCTTCTGGACTTAGTTGCACTCAAATACTTGATCCCCTCAAAACTGCTCATCGTCCTTTCATCTGGCTCTCTGGGAATGGAACCCTAACTCTTCAATTCTCATGATTGTCATCAGAGTATAACATCCTGTTTCATTCTAGGTGACAAACCATCTTAATTGTGATTCCATTTTCGTCTGCAGGTGGTTGGATATTAAACCTTGACAGATCTGATTGTGAGCCTATTTTACTCTACTTTCCTCAAGTATCTTATTTCAGAGGCTTGTATCTGCCTTATGTTGGTTGCAGTCATTTCCCATAACTTATATCCTATGTCTAAACTGGTATGTAAATAGTGATATAGTTACCTTTGTTTTTGTTATTCTTTCTTATTGAAGATAATTTGATGTATGGTAGACATTTACCACATAACACTATCATGTCTGACATTCACCTGGTTTCAGTAGTCTTTCCTTATTCTCCTGTCAGTCATACACCAAATATATTTCTTCAATAAACTATTGAGCTTTACAGCTTTCTGAGAATATCCGTCTCTGTGGATCAGTGTTCCTTCCTTAAATGGTTGGGTTAATACATACAATGACTGGATTTTTTACGAACTATAGTTGGTCAAAAGCTCGCACGTTTTCTTGTGTGTGGTACAGTGAGCAGTTCTGTACAGGATGTCTTGTTTCAGTAATAACACTAAGGATCTTTTGACTTTCTGCAATCTGTCCAAACATACGGTCAAATTTTACTGAGCCACTATAACTGAAACCACTCACAGAAGTATTGGAAATAAAGATGAGAAATAAGATCTCATAACTGTGGTAATGCCAAGGACATTTGTCACATAACTGGTGCCCATTATGTTGAAAACTTGAATCAGCTGTTGACTGTCACACTGCAAGCAGGCCGGGACGAGTGCAATTGGTCTTTGCTTCTCCGTGATTGCAAACATCACAGCCTGCCTGACAATGTTTGATCCAATGCATCATGGCCTGTGGTGTTTTTTATTAAGTAGGTAAGAAATATAAATTAATCTGTTATGTTACAACCATTCTACAAACTGGCGTGGCAAGTCTGGGAAATGTGAATACTCAAGTTTTGTAGTAGTCATGAAACAAGCTGGTGTGACAAGTCTGGGAAATGTGATTACCGGGGGTAATCAAGTTTTGTTGTAGTCATGAGACAAGCTGGCGTGACCAGTCTGGGAAATATAATTAGCCAAGTTTTGTTGTAGTCATGAAACAAGCTGGTTGTGGCGCAAGTTTGGGCAATGTGATTAGTCAAGTTTTGTTGTAGTCATGAAACAAGCTGGTGTGACAAGTCTGGAAATGTGATTACTCAATTTGTTGCAGTCATGAAAAAAGCTGGCGTGACAAGTCTGGGAAACATGATTACCGGGGGTAGTCAGTCAAGTTTTGTTGTAGTCATGAAACAAGCTGGTGTGACAAGTCTGAGAAATGTGATTATTCAATTTGTTGCAGCCATGAAACAAGCTGGCTCACCAAGTATGGGAAATGTAATTAGCTAAGTTTTGTTGTAGTCATGAAACAAGCTGGTGTGACAAGTCTGGGAAATGTGATTTGGGGGGGGGGGGGGGGAGGAGGAGGAGGAGAGAGAGAGAGAGAGAGAGAGAGAGAGAGAGTCAAGTTTTGTTGTCTTGAAACAAGCTTGCATGACAAGTCTGGGAAATGTTATTAGTCAGTTTTCAAGTTTTGTTGTAATCATAAAACAAGCTGGTTGTGGCAAGTCTGGACAATGTGATTAGTCAAGTTTTGTTGTAGTCATGAAACAAGCTGGATGTGACAAGTCTGGAAAATGTGATTAGTCAAGTTTTGTTGTAATCATAAAACAAGCTGGTTGTGACAAGTCTGGAAAATGTGATTAGTCAGTTTTGTTGATGTCATTATACAGGATGGTGACACCAGATTGCAGAACATCTACTTCAAGAATATCCTGAATGTGAGATTGCTGAACATACCGTAGATGCAAAATGCTAGAATCAAAGCTCTAAAATGAGGTTTACTCAAGAGACAAGTAAATTATTTAGATTTAAAATTAATTCAGATATAGACATATTTAAATCACATAAAGTTCATATTTCTTACTATCTGATAACAGAGTGCACTGAGAAATGGAAAGTTGCAAGTGATACAGATTTAGAATCACAAGCTTTAAATGTTATCAGTTTCATACCACAAATCGAAATTTAAAAGATTTTTTAAATGTGAATTTATCCAGTATCACAAGTGTTTCCTTATATTATCAGTACGTTTATCTTTTTTGGCTTTCAACTTGGCAGCACATTTGTCTTATTTCTGTTAAAGCAGAATGTAGACCGGAGAATGCAATGACGTGTGCCATGGTTTACAGTCTACTAGATATTAAATAAAGCTCAAAGAAATATCAATTTGCAAAAAGGGATACAGGGTCTCTATTGCTCGTAATGCATGGGGATCACAACATACAATACTAAAGCACACATAGAAGAAAGTCTCCATATTTTATATTTGTGCACTGAAGTGTGGTCCATGACATATCTCAATTCATGGTATCTCCATTGGCAACAAGTAACACACCATGACACCTGGACTAGTCTAAACTAGCACTTGATTACTCCTGAAAGTAAAGGTGTCACAACCGAACAGGTCCCACACAAGTGTAATGTTTATGCAAAATAACATTGATTTCTCACATATGGTTGGTATGAAAGCAAAAGTAAGGTCCTGAAAGCACACAAGGGACAATCAGCCATGATGTCATGGTCCTAAAGAGAGCAAAGAATAGCAAAAATGTTTGCCTTCCATGTATGTCATACAAGACAAACTAAGGAGGTTTGGAGTTGGCTGTCCCATCCCATATAGGGTCAAAGTGAGCCAGAAGCCATGCTAAAGTCAGATCATCATCATCAAACCCATTCTTCTTCTGCGTTCAGCATCTGTGGCCATGCTATATCGTCAGGCCTGTCGTCAAGACGAAGTCCACTGTCTTCTCCAGGTCAGAGCGGCTGCCCCCATAGCTTTTGCCTCAAGTCTGTATCAGGCCAGGTCTGCTGTCTCTGCTCTTTGTATGTTGGGCAGTCCTGAAGTATGTGTTCTGGGGTCTGGATCCACATGGACAATTGATCTGTGTATGAGATCCTTAATCGGTAAATGTGACTCAACAGTCTGCAGTGGTCTATTCTAAGGCGAAATATTGTGGTCTGTTGATATCTTTGGAGGAGATGTATTGCATCATGTTCGTGTTCCCCTTCCATTTGTTTCTTCCACTTTGCTGTGTATGTGTTGTGGATTATTGTTTTTATCGAACTCATAACCCTTCAGGGTCGTAGGGGTGTCACTCTGGAAACATCAACAGCAAAATTTCACTATGCCTATCTGTCACCAGTTCTTTTGTTTGAATGTGGAGAATCGTAATCCTGTACGGTCTATTGTCAATCCATACTTTTACCTCCTCTTCTTCCACCCTCAACTGTTCCTTGCAAGATATTTTTGGAAAGAGAATCGTGCTTCAATGCGTGGCCAAAACACACAAATTTGTGACGTCTCACCACTGCCATGAGATGCTCTTGTTGGTCTGAAAGAGTATTTATTTTGCTTCAAGTATATGTTGGTTTTGTGTTCTGTATAATGGATATGTACGGTAATATTTTTTATTTTTTTGTGTGGCATGTTTAAAGTCAGATGTGTCAGGTCGAAAGGCGCAGATATTTCAGCAAAGCTCTAGACCTCGACACAACACATTATTCTCTGGGTTACATCATGCTTTTCTGGAGTTTGAGAGTAAAATTAAAGAACAATGGAAAAAGTGATATTGATTGGCAGAAGAAATCTTTATAGGGAAAACGTTTTCAATACAAAAATACTGCCCATGTGTTGCTGGGGCCCGAAAGGGGAGCAAAGAATAGCAACACTGTTTACCTTCCACGCATGTCGTAAAAGGCAACTAAGGAGGTTATGGGATGGAGTTGGCTGTCCCATCCCAAATAGGGTCAGTGACCCAAAGCCATGCTGAAGTCGGATGTGTCAGGCCGAAAGGCGCAGATATCGCAGCAATGCTGTAAACCATGACACAACGTATTCCGTTCTCCGGACTACATCCTGCTAATCTGCAGGAGTTTGAGAACGAACGCAGAAGAAGAATACAAAAATACAGATAGGATTGGTATTCTGGGCATCCCCATTGAATGCTGAGTATCATACAAACACACAAATACAAGAAAATGTGAAAGTCTGTGTTTACCTTCTTAGTTACCTCTTATTACATGCACAAGTCACAATGTAGCTGTTCTTTGTTCCCCTTGAAGACTCCCTCAACACACAGTCCTCAACACAGTTCTAAACAAAAACAAGGTTAGGTTGACTTTTCCCCTGCTATATCTCTGCTAACAAAGTTTCCCTATTCCAGCTGTATTGCTAACTCAGGAATCAATTACAAGCACTACAGATTGTCAAGCATTGAAATTATTTCATAGAAATGCTCCTTTATTTAATTAATGGACATAAAAATATGCATATAAATAGTGTATGACAACATGTTTCAGGTATAAAGTACTTTTGGCAGCTGCAGTTTTGTATAATAAGTTACTTACCCCTCCGATTTTTTCGTTTCTCAAATGGATTTGCCCAGAGAGCATTTGGATAGAAAATTCAAGTACTTCGTCTTTCTGCTGAGGGTGTTGAGTGTCATTTGAAAGTTTCTTAATGAACCAGGAAGGATACCAATAATAACCATGGTGAATTTCACGAATGACTGCACTCAAAAGGCTGCATTGCAGAGCAAGAGGATGTGCCACATGAATGTGTTTTAATAAAAGATCAATTGATCAAGTAATCCACAGATAAATATGATCAAACTGCATGGAGATGGATTTAGTGTGTTGAAAACAGACAAGAGAGACAAAGGCAACCAGTTGATTCAGGTTGAGTTCACTCGTCACTTTTGGTTTGGGAAATTATTAATCTGCATTCGTTCTCAAACTTCTGCTGATTAGCAAGATGTAGTCCTGAGAATGGAATGCATTGTCATGATTTACATCATTGCTGTGATATCTGTGCCTTTCGGCATGACACATCTGACTTCAGGTCACTGACCCTATATGGAATAGGACAGCCAACTCCATTCCATAACCTCCTTAAGTCGCATCTTACAACATGTATGGAAGGTAAACAGTGTTTCTATTCTTTGCTCCACTCAGGCCCCAGCAACACATTGGCAGTTTTGGAAAATAGCCACTAGGAAATATGTACCTGAGCTCATGTTCTGGGAAGGTTGAGGAAAGTTGTCATTGCTATTGAGTAGGTGCTGCGCCCAAAGAAAGCAGAAGGAGAGTAAGTGCTGCAGGTTGCTTTCATCAACTCGATTACCTTTTTTAAAACACCTACACATACAAAAAATTAGTTGTTGAAACATAGACACCTGTGTATGAGTTATACACACATTGGATCGCCTGTCCATTCTCTGAGCCTTTTCTATTCATTTCAAATACTATGTAGATATGTCATTGCCCAGGTAACAACAATGATAACACTGAAAAAATATAACTTCTTAGCAGTAAAAACTTAAATGTGCTATACTTTCGTGAAGAAGTCTAATACTCCCAAATAATCATGAAAATATTGAAAGCAAAATGGACATTGATTGTGTGTCGAGTTCTAGTTATCAGCACACACTGGACAAGTTCCACAGGGCTCCGATCCTTGTCTAAATAAATCAATCAGTGAACTGGATTACACTGTTGATTCTCATCTCTCTCTCTCTCTCTCTATATATATATATATATATATATATGTTTCTCTATCTGTCTATGTCAGATTGATTGATTTAAAGAGTCCTTGCGGAGCTTCTTTTTACCTTGAGAATGTATGCCCTTCTGCAACTCATCATAAAAGAGTATCTTTGATAGGCAATGATCTTGCATATCCTTTGTATATGACCTGACAATGAATCTGTGATTTAATCAGAATAGCATCAATGCTATGGACACCAGCTGTCAATGACAGTAGTGTCTGGAATCTTCTCTTGCCATCTGATGTTGATAACTTATCGGAGACAAGTGTGAATGTGAATTAGCTTCCTCAAGTGTCTATACACAGTCCATGCTTCACCAGTATATAACAGCACTGGAAATACCACTGCTTCTTCATTTCTATGTCAAACATTTGCATAAAGTCTGCCAAAAATATTCTGATATTCACTTCATCACAAACATTGTAATATATTAATATGTCACAGATAGTAAACATTTGTTACTTTCCTTAGAATATGCATATTCCCATTGGCATTAGGCAACTATATGGGTGTAAATTTTAGAATCACCAATAATAAAGTGAAAATAAATCAGCATTTGAGACAGCTCAGAATACCATGTGTTACCCGGGACCTGGAGGGGGGAGCAAAATATAGCAACACTAAGTAGGTTTAGTGGTGGCCCGGTGGCATTGGCAGTCCTATCTCAGATAGGGTCAATGTGGCTCATGAACCTTATGTTGAAGTCGGATATTTCAGGTCAATAGGCTCAGATATCATAGTCAATCTGTAAACCAAGACACAACACATTCAGTTCTCTGCACTACATCACATTAATCTGCAGTTTCAGAAGGAACCCAGAAGGAAAAAATATTCATAACCTTGGCGACCTGCAACGGTATGGAAGAAAAATTGTCCCAAAAAATGATAAGTTGTGCTAGAAGATAAATGTTCCTACTTAAATGTACATGCGGTAAATATAGCAAGAAGTAAGGACATTACATCATCATCACTAAGTGCCGTCTCCGCAACGAAGGTTGGCTGCAACGCATCTCCAGTCTTTTGTCTTGGTGGTGCACTCTGCTAGACTGTAACCTGTCCATCGTGTAATGTTACTCTCCCACTTGTATTTCTGCCTACCTCTTGCTCGCTTCCCTTTGACTTTACCCTCAAGTAAGGTCTTCAATAAGGTGTCATGTCTTTTAATGTGTCCAAAGTATTTTATTTGCCTGATCTTTATTTCTCTTAGTAGTTCTTTCATATTAAGTGTCTTTAGCACCTCTTTATTTGTTTTTTTCTCTTTCCATGATGTTCTCCCTATTCTTCTATATACCAACATCTCAACGGCATCAATTTTGTCTTCTAATTGTTTATTTAGTGTCCATGTTTCTGAGCCATACATTAATATGGAATAGATGTAGCATTTTTTAATTCTCATTTTTAACTTTGTAATTTGTTTAGATATTAACAATTTCCTCATGTCATTGAAGGTACTTTTAGCCATTCCTATTCTCCTATTCTCCTTTTCAAATATCTAGGTACAATTATAACAGCAGATGGAAGAAGTTCAACAGAAATAAGATGCAGAATAGGACAGGCAAAAACAACATTCAGAAAAATGAAAAATATACTGTGTAATATGACCTTGTCATTAGAGGTGAGAAAGAGAGTTCTGCAGTGCTATATAACCCCTATACTAACATATGGGTGCGAGTCTTGGACAATAAACAAACTGGAAAGTGGGAGATTGGAGGCAACAGAGATGTGGTTCTACAGAAGAATGCTGAGAATACCATGGACTGCCAGAAAAACTAATGTAGAGGTGTTAAAAGAGTTAAATGTGAAACGGACCTTAATCAACAATATTAGAAAAAGGCAATCTTCTTTTTTTGGCCACTTCATGAGACAGGCAGGTTTAGAGAACATAATCACAACAGGCAAGATTGAAGGCACTAGAGACAGAGGGCGACAACGTGAGAAAATATTAGACAGCTTGACAACCTAGCACGGCAAAGAAACAACAACGACTTTGATACATAATACTGTGGACAGAGAGCTGTGGAGAGCCATGACCGCCTACGCCACCCGGCATGGCACCTGATGATGATGATTCTCCTTTTAACTTCTGTTTCACAACCAGTGATAAATTCATAACGAATTCGCTAGCCAATCAAATCTTTTTATATTAATAATAATATATCTAATAAAAACCAATAGAATGTAGAGGAAACATTTGAGGCAGCATAACAAGCTAGTGAAATATTCCTATTTATGGTCACATTAATCAGCAATAAGAGATACCGCTCTGACCATTCCTTGATTTATGAAGCTAAGATTTTCTTTTACTGCTTCTCCTTTTTTAAAATTCTTTAAGCACAAAAAAAGAAAAATTACCTGGTGTATTTTCACAGGGCAAAGAATTCTATAAGGCTTCTAACACATACGGCACTTCATTCAGCCATGTCACTCTCCTGAACTAATTCGTGTTTTAGAAGCAAGACCCTCTTATCTACAAGTACTTCTAAATAAAATATTTTTCTTGCTTCGCTTTTTTTGTGTGCGAGTATTCACGCTCAATATGATACCAATAGCACCCGCCACACTACTTTTTATGTCAAGAAACTAGCGGTGTGTTACCCCTTGTCACTGCAGATAAAAACCCAGATTGAAAGGAGTCCCTCCCAAACTACTGTGTGCCAGCAACAGTACTCCCACGTGACACGTTGATTTAGCAGTGTTCCTACTTCCCCTTAAGCAAGAGATTCAAAGTTTGTTCCTTCACAATTCTAGATACAATAAAGCCTATGAGCCTGTCGTCTACTAACTACTAGTAACTCCATACTAGAGTTTCTTAAACTGTGATCAGCCGTTCTTCTCAAGGGATTTATGAAGACGGAGTAATATTATGAGAATTCACATTTAAAATAAAAAGATAGACATATAGAAAAAAAGCAGAAACAAGGAACTACTGCACAATTTATTTATTTTATACAACCTTCACACAATTAGATACATGCAGATTACACCTAGAAGCACAAGCGAAAATTCGAATGGGTCAGTTTGATACGGGACATCAACGCAGGCACAGAGTGGACTCAAGTCGTCTGAGACCTATCTATTGTCTATCCCCAGGTGGTGTTTTCTTCCTCACTTGCCGTTGAGGGTAGAGATTTGTGAAGGAGATGTAGTCTACGATCCAGAGCCAGATGTGTTGCTCTGGCTGAAGTGTAATCATGTTTATTCAGGATAGTTTTGATGTTTATCTTTTCCTCGGTCTGCACTTGGCTCTGTATCCTGGCTCCATCTTGTTATAAGCTCTTATGGGAAGTTGATCATTTACCTTCATAAGATGCCCAAACCATTTTATCTGTTGTTTATCTATTCGATGCATGATGTTATACATATTTTTTTTCTGACGTTTTCACTGTGCATTGTGTCGAGTCTGGTGACTCTAATAGCCGTTCTTAGACATTTCATTTCGCAAATCTCAATTTTTTTATGTGTAGATGTCAGTTGCCAAGTCTGGCATTGGTAACTTAATTATGTTTCTTTACTTCAATATTGATTTGTGGGTGCAATAGCAAAGATGACATCGGGTATGTCATAGCATTTGCTTTTCGAGGTAAGGAGCCCGACTCTGCTTCTCCTCGGTTTGGCTGAAAGGAGCGACACAATTATAACAGTGTTGACTGTCTCATGTCTGTAATAACGTATTGGCCCTAATGTATCCCAGTATCTCACCATCGCTGGCTAACACACTCCGTCTTCGGCAGAACAAAATGTTGAATAACAGCTGCTATACTTACATAAATTAAAGAACATACTGAATTGAGATTATGAAACTTATAATTAACATAGGGAATTGTGTTATACATATGCGCTTGTCAATGAATTCTACTGCATCATAACAGTTCACTATTTGCCACATGACAATGCTAAACCCTGACTCTTGACAATCGTAAACCTGAGAGCAGAATACACATTTCTACATAGTTTCCGAGTATTTCTGTTCCGTGTTGGCCGTCGACACACTAAAGTATAATCATAGTGATCAACAAAAACAATCACAATCATCAGGAGTGAATGATTGTTATGACTGTACTTGTAGTTATAAATTGTCCATAAATTACGTCAACAAATAAGGGGAGGTTGCGGGTTTGTTAAGTTTTTGTTGACAATGAGTTGTGGGGTGGGGGAGAAATGTTAACAAAACGTGATCAAGTTTTTATACAGTAGTTAAACTGTGTGAATTTATAAATTAAAAAACTGAATCGGAAAAATTTCGATTTTTTTTTTGCACCTTCAGCATAATTAATCAGGAATGTCCCTCTTTTCTTGAAAACTTGGGAGAGGTAGGCGGGTGTGATGTGTAAAATTGCCACAAAAGTGTTATGACATCATTCATGGACATCCGCCTTACTGTCGATAGCCTCGGTTAAACTATCCAATCAGTGCCGTCCTCGAACCACCACCGTCTTCAATAGAACCCTATACACACATTTAATGAAGCCTTCATTCGTTACTTTTGTATTATTGTCGTTGGTTACTATATACTTGAAGTTGCATGCCAAAAATAGCCAAAGCGACTCCCACGTATATAAACTGGCCAACGGAAATCATTATAATAATTTTTTTTAAAGTAACATATGACGTCCTAATAAATTCTGTGCAGGGGTCTTCTATACTGGTGACGGCCATGCTCGATCTGGCTTGCCGGTTGTAACGATGTTCACATACGTTATGAGTGTATAGAAATAAAGAGACTGCAATATTTGTATCTGTGTACATACAATTGTTTTCACTAAATGATGTTCTAGCAAATGTGTGTAATGATTTGACTGCTAATGAAGTATTATGCGGGAAATGTACACAGCATATTTCTGGTACCAGTTTCAATTTCTAGTTAAACTCGAAATACATGTATTGAAAATCACCAACTATATCCACCAAGCCTAAGGAAAATGGGTACCAGATATGAGAAATAAAGACGGCAGATTTGATGCTAACATCATGCATATCTTCGTTCGTTCTCAAACTCCGGCAGATTAGCAGGATGTAGTCCAGAGAACGGATTGCGTTGTGTCAATGGTTTACAGCATTGCTGCGATACTTGCGCATTTGGGCATGACACATCCAACTTCAGCATTGCTTTGGATCACTTACCCTATATGGGATGGGACAGCCAACTCCATCCCATAACCTCCTTAGTCGCCTTTTACGACATGCGTGGAAGGTAAAGTGTTGCTATTCTTTGCTCCCCTTTCGGGCCCCGGCAACACACGGGCGACATCTTGCATATGTATAATGTAGGTCATGAAAAAAGACGGACCTAACTCCGTATTACCGTTACGTTACGTCTCAATGGAATGGAAAATAGAAAAAACGTGACAAATTCTGGTACCGGTACTATTTTATTTATTGTTTGAGTCCTCAGAATTGTTGCCGGTACAGAAATGCGTGTTTATCTAGAGAGAAAAAATATAAACATGACATGGTATTTGGGGGGAGGGGGAGTGAAGGACTAGATCATGGTGTTATCTGTAAAACCACAAATCATACAGTATAATGGTTGACCTCTTTTTCAGTTTTTGCAACCGCCGCGATAACAAATTTTTATAGAACACAACCACCATGTGAAGTGGGCGCCCCTCTCACAATCACGTCAACAATCACAATATATCAACATTCTATAGTGATATTCCTTACAGTGCGCGTCTGTGGCCATGTCGATGAACGACAGCGCCAAAAAAATGTCAAACGTAGAGTAACCGTTGACATCGACCCTGGTGACAAGCATGTAAGTACTTCTGCGCCTGTTGTCATGGTTTACAGCATTGCTGCGACATATACGGCGTAGCTTTCGACCTGACACATCCGGCTTCAGCACGACTGGGTCACTTGCGCTACATAGTATAGGTCAGCTAACTCCAGCCCATAATCTACTTAGTCGCCTCTTACGCCATGTATGGAAGGTAAACAGTGTTGTTATCCTTTGTTTCCCTCTTGAATCAGTTTTCTCGAACGGTGACTTACTATACTAGCGATATGGTTACAGGCGTCCACCATTTCGTGAAAGTGGTTAAAAAACAATGAACGTATCAGTTACCAACACTGAAGACGGATGTGTCACTACCTTGGCACAAATAAAACGACACAACGCATGTTTCGTTCTCTGGACTCCACTGTTGGAAATCAACAAGGACTATTGTCACGCTATAAGAGATCCGTTGGGAATTTGAGAACGAGCACAACAAACAATTATTGCTTGCCCGCTATTCCCCAGGGCTTGTCTATCGACAAAACGATAAGTTACATTAACGTGCAGAAGACGGTCACACTAGATGTACAGACATGACAAAATGATATTGAAATAAAATCTATCAAAAGTCAAAGTATGGTGTTTCTGTTACCGATTAGGAAAGGACAAAATAGTAACATTAATCACTCATGCATGTCCGTAAGAGGCGCTTAAGGGTGATTTCATTTGATCCATTTTAGAATTTCAGGACCTTCTTTAAATTATTAATACTGACCATAAATATTTGTACACAATAGTGTGACTATTCCTTTTGTGCCACATTGTATCTCCCACTCCCAGTGTTACCCAGTGCGGTTCGTGCCGCTATTGAAACGCCACTGATTACGATCTGGTATGCGTGACCGTTTGTCTCCCCCCAAACCAATATAAATTATAAATTTTAAAATAATTAGAGGAATTGAATTCCTCTATAGATTGCGCATACAATTTTAAAAACAAATTTCCCAATTTAACAACACTTTTCAAAATCACCAATTATATTTGCTCCTTTTACTGTATGTTGCGAATTACTGTTATTGCAATAACGATTTTCAGTCCGGACCAAGTTATTAAACAGTGCTGCTCCATAATAGGGTACTTCTATAGCAGCTTTGTTGCAACTAGCAGCACAATGTAATTAACTTCAAAATCGTAAAGAGAACATCTAAATGGCTATTTATGCAATTGTGTATTCATCCCAACATTGTGTTGTCAACATCAGACGTGGAAACTAACTAAAGAACAAGAGAGATAGCTTACTACTGTGAAATGAGATATATAAGGAAAAAACAGCAAACAGAACAGAACAAGAGATCATGGAGAAATGAGGTGACTACAAGAATTGTTGGAACAAAATCAGTGGTCAGATATAATGAAAAAGAACTTGAAATGGTTCGGCCACCTAATGAAAATTAACCCTTATCTGTCAGCGACAACAGCGTAAAACATGAAAATAGAAACCAAGAAGATTGTGGATTGAAGAAGTTGCCAATATTCTGACAGGACACAGTATTACTGCATAAGTGACGGAAACGTGCCATAGTCTGTAAACCGATTGTCATTCATTCCTGCGATGCCTGACAGCAAAAGCAGAGAAAAGACAATAGATTAATAGAGACTGTTATTGCAACCGATGAGCACAAGTGAAATAAATGGCAGGTGCAACTACTGAAAGAAAAACCCACAAACTTGTAATTTACTTGACTAGGTCCTTTACTAAAATACACTGCATCATACACTACTAAAATGCAAGTCATAGTTCAATTCTTTCTTCGCCCAATATCTGTGGTCAGTGTTCAATCAATCAAGTGCCATGCCGAATGGCGTAGGCGATCATTTTTCTCCTTGACTCTGTCTCGTGTTGTCAATAAGCTCAATTGGTGAACTTCTACAGTACCATAATACGAGTCCATCTGGCAACTTCTTTTTTTCGTCACGTCTCATCCCCTTGATCTTTCCAGTGGTCATTAAGTGTTCAATTCAAGCTGTGTTCTCAGCACATGCCCTAGGAACCTTTCTCTGTCTGCCCCTAATGTTTGCTATTATTTATCTTTTTACGCCAGCATCATTGAGAACATCTACATTACTTTTCTTAGCTGTCCATGGTAATTTCATCATTCTTCTCAGAAACCACATCTATGTAGCCTCCACATCCATAAAAAGGGATTGGTTTGATGTAACATCTCAGCACTCGAATTCGGGCATGTATTGATAGCGTTCCATTGCACAAAATGGTTCTAATTTTTTTAATACTGATTTGGCGTGTGCTGCTCGGCTCTTTATCTCACTTGAGCATCTACCTTCTGATGTTAGCAGGGTGCCAAGATATTTCAACTTTTCAACTTGTGTTAATTTTGTGTCAATCATCTTGGTGGTGTATGTCTCTTCGAGACAACCATTATTTTTGTTTCTTCTTGTTTAAACTGAGGCCTTTCTTTTCACTTTTGCTACCTTATCTAACAGGGTATGTAGTTCCTGTTAGCGATCAGCACTGTGTCGCCAGCATCATCCCACTGTTATTCCTGGCATATCTTCGACTTTTCGCATATGTATTCTGTATACAGAGGGAAAAGATCTGGTGACATTACACAACCTTTCCTGACACCCATTTTTATCTTCTGAAATCTTTCTTTAGTGTTGTAAACTCTCATTGCAGCAGTTTATTTCCAATACATATTTCTTACTATTTTTTAGATATTTCTCCATCAACGTTAAGATTTTCTAGCAGTCTACTGAATGTTTCATCATGTCAAAATTTGCTGTAATCTATAGCCATTGCTAAAAATACTAAATGAAAATCCCAGTGTTCAAATCTGTATACCCTAAATTTAAAACAATTGCCTAATAAATATTAGCTATCTATGCCCAAAAAAGGTGTCAGAATAATTGTATGGAAGACCCGATGTGGTGGACATGAAATTCCAATTAAGGGGATAAACAACACAACAATGAACAAATACAAATATAGCAACTTGGTTCATACTAATGAAATATTTATGTGAGAATGGGAATTCGATATATACAGTACAAGGTATATTAATAAAATTAAAAGAGTGCTGATGATCCACTGTGTAGAGAGGTTCCATGTAAAAATACACATCAAGGACTGAAAATATGCAGCCTAGGGCGTCCTCAGAAAGGCCGGGACGAGTGCAATACAAGGGCAAGGCCACCATTTGCATTGTCCTTGGCCCAGCCTAACTGAAAGACACCTGTCTGGTAGGGTGTCAGGCACAGTGTGAACTTATGCTGGTGAAATTCTGAAAGTTGTTAGAACCTGATAAAATGGATTCTGAGCTATGGCTTAAAGAAAGCTGAATCATTATCCGTCAGGCCACTATCTGCCACCATTTTTTTTCCATAAGCATAAATCGTCTTCATTCTTGATTGCCAATGGAAGGGGTTTTTTTCAAAAATAGTCATACTTAAACTACCGGTAGATCAAAAGTACAATATCCTTTTCTGGTACGCCCCTTTTCTTTGTTCTGGCAACAATCACATGGATTCTCAGTTCTGAACCATCTGGTCAGGTAACCATATGGCCTCTAACATTGTAGTTCAAGTCAAATACTTCATTGAAGCATAGACAATATTTTCACATTTAAAAGGTGCACATTCAATATTCGTGACATTTTAATTAATTTAAAAATTCATGAATCATGTTTCCACATTGTAGGGGGGCTTAAGTAAACTTAAAATCCTCAACTGTTTCCACATTGTAAGTAAATTTCTTCTTCTTCATCGTTCATTCTCAAACTCCCGCTGGATCTCCCTTGTAGCAAGACCATTGTCCTACTAGATTTCTAGCAGGATGTAGTCCAGAGAATGGAAATGCGTTGTGTCGCAGTTTCATTTGCACCAATGGCCCGACACATCCGTCTTCAGTGGGGTAAGTAAATTTAAAATCTTGAATCGTGTTTCCACATTGTAAGTAAATTTAAGTCCTGAAGAATGTTGGCGATGTTTTCATATTCATAAGTAATTTAAGAATACAGACCCAAATCATGTTTCCACAATTACCATTTAAGACTGCTGAACTAAGCCTGTGTGCACATTACAAATCTAAGTAATTTAAGAAAACGGACCTTAAGTATATATTTCAAGTATCTATCAAGATTAGTCTAGTATGAACATTCTTCAGTAGATCGTACCAAAAGTGCACACATTAATTGGTTAAATTAAAAAGTAACTCGTGATGGGGTACGCATTTTAAACCACAACGTCCAATTTGATTATTTTATATCTGATTGGTTTTTTTTTTAACTACATTTCCAAAATCTTTTATCATGATCGTTGTTGACTCTGCCATAATGTCAGATTATTACTTTCTCCCGTTGTCCACTATCTTTCTTGACCGCGGTAAGTATGTTATACAAAACTCATAACTTGACCAAAAAAAAAAATAAAGTCTTGATATTAAGTAATCACCGTCTTGCATTTGATTATATTGCAACACAGTTTTTCTAGCAGTCCATGGTACTCTCATGGAATGAGAGTATAGAACCACATCTCTGTTGCGTGGATTTTCCAGTCCTGTTTTTTTAATTGTCCTTTTCAACAACCACATGTTCTCCAGCAAGATGTATCCGCAGAGAAATGAAATGCATTGTCGCCGTTTTGTGTGCGACAATGATCTGACACATCCGTCTTCTGCTGTATCCATGTTTGAATCTGTTATGTAGCTCTGAAGAGCTTCCCATATGAAGAATGTATCGTACACGTAGATATCTTAATATAATATAATATATAAATATATACACTCAAAAGACGTAGAGGACTGACTTCACTGTGAAAGGATTCGAGCTCAAAATCTTGAGTACAGACCGAACGGCTTAACCACTACACCAGGGAGATTCCCCTGAATTAAAATAAAAAAACAAGGTTACTGATAATATCAACTACTAGGCGTACCCAACTACTACACTCAAAATAAGAATTATATAATCCATAGACCTAGAGACATGTTTGGTGAATGGTCTAAATATTTAGGCCTAGTATGTATGTGTATGTTAGTATGTTCAAGCTAGATTGTAAGCACAACTCAACCATAACATGAAAAACTAAGAGATGAATCTCCAGTTTCGGAAAATGCTATACGAAAAACGAACACCTACATCTTTCCCTTACTGGGTAGTTCAGATCTGATTTCCGATCCACAAGTATTCCCACAGCACACAGGAAAGGCCTTTTCAATAGCCACAGAAATAGCACATACAAAGAGGTCCAACTTTTATTAGGCACTGACAATGAATGAGGAACGGGTGCTGGTTGGAATACGGGGAGGGGCAAGATGAAAAGCGGTTCAGAGCGGGCAAGAAAGAGGGTTAAATATATCTTCACACTATTGGGTTGTAGCGGGCGGGGAGGAAAAAGTGAGACCTGGGTTCCTGCTTGGTCGTTACCTGTAATGTGGTCGTGTAAACGGAGAGGAGTGTTGAGAGGTCAGCAAAGGGAACAATATTGGAAACCAGATGAGTAGCACTTGTGATGACGTTTTAAGCACAAACATTTTTTTAAAATCTCATTTATAATAGGTACCAACTGCATCAACATTGTGATCTCATAAAGCGAAACTTGAAAACTAAGTTTTGTTAGCCTCCGGAAACACATAGGAAAACGCACGTATCGACGTTTTGGCCTAAAGTCATATATCAAGATTATAACAACTATTATGGATGTTTTGTTTGTTTGCGAACCCAGGAATTGTTTATTGGACGACATTCAAATTGGTGAAAAGTATCATTACTGACTGAGCTGCTCTGAATACTTTGCGCACAATTTTACACACCAATTAACTACTAGATGATAGTTTGAATATGGACGTTCACAACTAACAAAGAAAGTTTAAGATTGTGTTTTGCTGTACATTTTATCTACTGGTGATTTATATCGGTTTTATTCACCCGAAACTGGAACAAAAATAACAACACTTTTTCTTCCATTTCGTTAGAGGCAACTGGGAAAATGACCCAGAAGCCACACTAAGTCAGATTTGTCATGACGAAAGACGCAGATAAGATGTAAACATGACACTACATTCTGTTCTCCGAACTACATCTTGCTAACCTGCAGGAGTTTGAAGAAAAAAACCCGCAAAAGATGCTTCATTATAAGACAATTTCGTTCTTTATTTAAGACATCGCGCAGGGTGTTTATAATATAAAGTAATATATGCAGAAATCTAAAAGTTTAGTTTGAGAAAAGACAAATCGTGTTTTACTTTGATACATTTAAGGAAACTATTGTAGAAATCATCTGATGCTGGAAAAGACAAATTGTATCAAAAATTAGAAGCAGAAGGAGGGTGTAATGTGGATTGTTGATAGCGACGCAAGACAGCGGACAAGGTCGAGTATGCTTGGCCGTGGTTGGCTTTGAACTTTGTGACCAGTGTAAGCTCATACGGTTGGCTTACTGTACTGTGTGTTCGTCCATCACAAGTGTTGATGACCATGTCACAGCCACTTATGAAAATTCAGTTAGAATTATGTCCATGTCTAATAGTTCGTAGATGGCTAATACGCCTTACTCGAGCTATAAATGTCTTTGGGCAAGTCGGGAAGGTAATGACCCCTGTAGACTTTTTAGCTACCCTCCGCTGTTGAGCTGCAGCAGCTCTTTTCCCAATATGATGAACTTTTTTTTTTTTTTTTTTTTTTTACTGTAGAGCGCCATGAATATCTATTTTGTGCAAGTTCTTCCCAGGTATCTTGGTCTATTTCAAAGGCTTTCAGTGAATATCTATTTTGTGCAAGTTCTTCCCATGTATCTTGGTCTATTTCAAAGGCTTTCAGTGAAGTCTTTAGCGAGTCCTTGTAGCGCTTATTTTGCCCTTGATATCGTGTTCCCTTCTCCAGCTCACCGTAGAGAAATACCTTTGGCAGCGATGGTCTGGCATACGTTTCAAATGAACTGCCCAACGAATCTGTCAATGCTGGAGATACCAGGTCTGTCAAGGACAGCGGTACGTGTAATCTTGTCTAGCCATCTGATGTTCATAACTTTTCTGAGACAAGTTGTATGAAAGTTTCCTCACATGACGTCTATACACAGTCCATATTTCACTAGCGTATAAGAGCATTGAAAGTACCACTTCTCTGTAAACTTTCAGATTTACAAGTTAATGCCATTTCTACGTCACGCATTTGCGTACAATCTGCTGAAAGTGTTGATTGTTTTAACTATGCTTGTATACACTTCATTACCAACGTTGGCATTCTGTGTTACGGCAAGCTGCGTGTGTGAAAATGACAGGAAGACAGAAGTTGTTGAATGTGATCTTCTTCTTCTGCGTTAGTTCTCAAACTCCTGCAGATCAGCAGGATGTAGTCCAGAGAACGGAATGCGCTGTGTTTGGTTTACAGCACTGCTTCGATATATGCGCCTTTCGGTCTGACACATCCGGCTTCAGGTCACTGACCCTATATGAGATGGGACGGCCAACTCCATCCCATAACCTCCTTAGTCGCCTCGTACGACATGCACGGAAGGTAAAGTGTTACTATTCTTTGCTCCCCTTTCGGGCCAGGGCAACGTACGGGCGATTTTGCATATCTTCTGCATTCATGTTATATTATCAGTTGGATGTGATGTCATTGTGGCATGTGAGGGAAGGTTACCAACTAAAATTTTTAACACCACAAGGGACAGAGTAGTAGAGAAACATGATCGCCATCGCCACTTGATGGATTGACACATGGGGATACATTGGACGGCCCTGAGGAATACTTTAGACATATGACTAATGTATCTCTTTTATTTTGCTTTGTCCGCAACGTACCAACTTTGTGTTATAAATATTAGATGATACTTCTGCGTTCGGGAATCTTTTGGTCTCGCTAAATCTTAAGGACGAAGCTCAGTCTTCTCTGGGTCAGAGTGGATGCCCCAAAGTTTTTGCATCAGTTCAGTCCATTATGGTCATGTTTTCCTTCGAAGTTCTTTGTATTCTGGACGGTCTTGGAATGTGTGTTCAGGGGTCATAACGGGTTTGCTGCATGTTCCGCATGGATATTCATTTGTGTGGCTCACCTTGATCCCGTACAGATGACTGTAGCATGCAGTGGCCAGTTCTATGTCGAAAGATGATAGTCATTGCCGATGAAGTTGGTGTATGGGGTCTGGTTGCGAGTCAATATCCATATTTTTCTTCCACTATGATGTATAAAGGTTGCGGATTAGTGTTTTGGCATCACTGTATGGCAGAGGATAGCTGAATTGTTCCATTTTACCTCATGCTCCTGCGAGAATATCAGCTCTTTCATTTCCAGTGATACCACAATGGGATGGTAGTCATTTAAAAAGTGATGTTTGAGCTTTTTTTTTGTTTGCCAATTCTAATCTAATTTTGTGTATTGCGTTTTCGTTGCTTTGTAATGTTTCCAATGTGTATCTGCAGTCCGTGAATATTACTACATTGGATTCTTCTTCTTTCGTTCACTTGAAACATGTCTGCCTCCTTAATAAAACTCAGGTTTTTTTGTAGTTCATAGTGGCCCAAAGAGCTTTGATTCAAGTGTTGTTTCCTCTGGCCAATATGTCTGCCTCAGCTTTTCATACTCAGAACAATCTTAAACATATGCTTGGTACTCTGTGATGCCTGCCCACATGGCCGTGTTGCCAATCTTGAACTTTGTGTACAAGTGACTGCGGTGTCGGTTGTGTCCTATTCTGGGGCGTAGAATTACAACTTGTTATGATCTATTCATAATGTGATAATCATCTTGTGTTGATGTTTGTGCCTTTCTTATTGACTTCATCAGTTGTTTTTTTTCTGATGGTAGGTGATTGGTACATCTTGTTGATTTTCGGAAGCACCTTCCTTAGCCAGTTGGTCTGCTTTTTCATTTCCTGGTATTCCACAGTGAGAAGGTATCCACTGCATGGTCGCCCTATACTGGTAAGACAGTTGATTGAGTAGTTTTTGCAAGTCGGTTAGTTTTCCAGACTGGAGAGCTTGAAGCACTGACCTTGATCTGTCAGGAATACCACGGGATGTGGGCCAGGAATGGAGTTAGCAGTTTTTCAGTTGCTACCCTAATTGCCTGAATTTCTGCTACTACGGTGGATGATGGATGATCTGTGGAAACGAGAGATTTCAGTGCCTCAGCTTCTGCTTTGACGTGTGAACATATCTTTCCAGTAGGGAATGCCTTACTGATGATTTTTCTCTTTCTCGTTATTATATCATGCTATTATTATGATTCCATTAGTATATAAGATGCATCCTCCTCCATTTTTATAGCTCCCTTTTCCGATCCATCTGTGTACACATATATCCATATTTTAGGATCATATTTGGGTGCAATCATTTTCTGTGCCAGAGACTTTAGCTGAGGTGGTCTCAGGTTTTCTCTGTGGATGATCCCATGGACTTCTTTGCCGATGGATATGTTTTTTGGACTGTAACTTTACTCATCATTTCTACTTCTTGGAGGTCATTGGGAAGGATATCTTGATTATGCAGTTGTTTTGATATGTACAAGAAGCCTAGTTCTCACCAATCTGATTGTTTATGTGTGTGTAACTGTTGCATTGGATGGTGTGACATGAGAAGCATATTCTGTCTGTATAAGAGTACATTTCTGCGAGATTGTTTTTGAGTGGTCGAATGTTTGTTTTTCCATTTATTGAATTGGGGTGGTCTTTATACCCCCGTGATTAGTCTGAAGAAAGTCTTGACTCTGTGTGTTTGTTGTGCATGCTGTCATCCCATATTCTATCAGGTCTAACTGTTCCTGTGTATATGCTTTTAAGTATGTTGGTATTTGCCTCCCCCCCCCCCCCCACAACTTGTGCCATCAGGTTTCTTCATGATGGAGAACTTTCCGATTGATTTCTGCTCTACCACAGTCAGATGTTTCCAGGAAACTCGTTTCTCCAATTTAACTCCAAGGTATATAGGATTGCCTTCAAGGGCAATCTCCTAATTGTTGACATTTTATTGTTGATCTGACAGGGTAAAAGATGCTGTTGTCTTAGCGAGGTTGATCTGTGCTTTCCAGTCAGTTGCCCATCTACTGATGTTATTTAGTGCTGTCTGCAATTCTACTCGTGATATGATCTGCAGTATTCCACATTGCAATGTAATCAGCATGGAGAGCTTTGGAGGATGTGATAGGTTAGCTTGTTTATGATATCATGAATATAGGAGATGAGAAATAGAGTTGAGGATACACCTTGTTGGAGACTGACTTGGTGGCTAATTTTCCATCTAGCCTTATTCTTGATGTGTGGTACCGCAGGAAGTAGCCACATGTACATTCTCCCAACTTTAATTCGAAGTAGCTTTAGGAATAGTCCATTCCATACATTATCAATGCTTTAGTTTGGTCCACAAAGACTGCAAGTACTTTTTGTCCTTTCTATTTCTTGAGTCAGGTATACAAGTTGGTCTTCTGTACTATGATTGTTCGCGTATGCTGAGTTTTTTCCCTAGACGCTGCTTTAGTCTTGTGTTTACCATTCTTTCCATAACCACCCCATAGCAGCTTAGTAAGTTGATAAATTGGTAGCAGCATTTGTTTGATTGCCTCTCGTAATTTATCTGGAATTTTTCCTTTACTCCAGGAATGGTTGTAGATGGGGAGGAGTTTACGTTTAGCTGTGGACCTGAGGGATGTGGATACTAACAAAAGAACAAGAGAGAAAGCTTACCACATGTGAAATAAGATGTCTAGAAAAGCAGCAACCAGAACAAGAAGAGATATCGTGAGGAACTATATATGTGTTGTGTGTGTATATATACACACACAATAAAACAAATAACAAAAGATCTTTTATATATTTTAAGATGGTAAGGAAGATACATGTACTACGAAGTCCTAAAATTGCATCTTTATTTATGACTGCTCATTTTTTATCAGCAGGGGTGATATATATATATATACATTTTTCTCGTAAGGTAGTATTTACCTTTGACCTTTTTTCAGACACCCTCTGATTTTTAGTTTTTTTTTATAGATATTATATACACAATAATCATGACTTAAAGAGTTGCAGGTGCCTTTCATCTTATGTCGTTTGTCTTACAACATCCCATAGGCACAGTTCAAACAATTGGATGCCCTATGTACCACTGACTGAACTCATGCAGTACTATCATCATCCAACTCTCCCCAAGAATTTAGATTAATCATACACAATAGTTCAAGAGTATTTTGTAGATTGTCCATATATCCCAGTTGTGTTCATGCACGGTTGGTTGGTTGCTGATACCATATACTATTTATATGGCCCTGGAGGGAGTAGTATTTTCCTGATATCAAGTGCTCAACATTCAAAACGGTGGTGATCAACAGTTGCATAGGGATGTGTGCACTACTGGCACCCTGGAGTGTTTTGTGCTCAGATCAGATACGGTCTTCAGGTGGTACAAGCAACTTATAGTGCTATTATTTAGGCTTCATAATTAGAACATATCTCCTCACAGGCATCGAAATACTCATCAGATGTTATGTCTGGATATTCTATATAGACATCATAACCTGCTTTGATGGTGGCTTTCAAAGCAGACTCATCAGCATTGACAGGAATCCATTGTTCAGTGTAGGTGTCTATTGATTTTTGTGTAGCTTTCATAAGACTTACTGGGTCAGAACTTTTTGTTACATTATTTCTTAATTGTATCTTGATTTCCGGAAATTTAAAATCTACGTGTGATGGTAAACATTTTTCAACTTTTTTGTAGTTATTGTCTCTTGTCTGTGAGGTGATAGCTTGTCTTTATTTTATTGAATTTTTAACAGAATGCCCTGAGGAATGGAGGTGCAGGTATATATATAGAATATCCACACAAGCCTAGAGATACAATCAGAACACCGACAGGAAAATTCTGCAATAATTATGATGCAGAAATCCAGGCAATTAGTGTGGCAGCTAAAAAACTGCTGAACTCCAACTCTGACCTACAGCCTGTGGTATTCCTGACAGATGCAAGGTCAGTGCTTCAAGCTCTCCACTCTGAAAAACTAACAGACTTGAAAAAACTACTTAGCGAATTGTCTTACCAGTATAGGGTAACCATGCAGTGGAGACCCTCTCACTGTGGAATACCAGGAAATGAAAAAGCAG
Source organism: Meghimatium bilineatum (assembly GCA_034231615.1). Classification (NCBI taxonomy): domain Eukaryota; kingdom Metazoa; phylum Mollusca; class Gastropoda; order Stylommatophora; family Philomycidae; genus Meghimatium; species Meghimatium bilineatum. Next base: position 38,327,561 of record CM067304.1, read on the forward strand.
ACCAACTGGCTAAAGAAGGTTCTGCCGAAGACCAACCAGATATACCAATCACCTACCATCAGAAAAAAACAGATGATCAAGTCAATAAGAAAGCCACAAACACCAACACAAGATGACTATCATATTATGAACAGACCAGAACAAGTTATAATTCTACGTCTCAGAACAGGACACAACCGACTCCGCAGTCACATGTATACAAAGTTCAAGATTGGCAACACGGCCATGTGTACATGTGGACAGGCAGCACAGAGTGCCAAACATATACTTCAAAAGTGTTCTGAGCATGAAACGCTGAGGCAGACATATTGGCCAGAGGAAACAACACTGGAATCAAAACTCTATGGGACACTGTATGAACTACAAAAGACAGTGAGTTTTATTAAGGAGACAGAATTACAGATATAGACATGTTTCAAGTGAACGAAAGAAGAAGAAGAATTGAATTTTTTATTAAGAACTGACTTATCTTTTATTCTGTGGTTTAATTGCCAGTTTTCTACAGGTTATTTATTTGGATGGTCTTTGTTAATTATTGTTTCTTTCATGCGCCTCCATTGCAGTCATATCTATTCGTATTTCAAGTGGTTCTACATTTGTATGTATATCACATGCAGCAGTTGGTTTTGATCCTCATTGCTCCACTAATAAGGTGTAGGGCATTGTTCTGCACTCTGTCGAGAGATTTGTCTTGGAACATGTTATGAGGAGTGCACTGTTGTATTCTAAAACAGAATGTATGTAACCAAGATATAGTCATCTGATGATATCCTTGTCTAATCTCCTTTGATATGTTTGGCAAGGTCATTAATGTAAATGAGACAGAGGGTGCAGCTCAAAGCAGAACCCTGTGGTAAGCCTGCCTCTAAAACTTCTTTAAATCAGAGTGCATCATTTGTCTTTGGATTGTTGTCAACGAGGAAATATTATATCCAGTGATATAGCTTTCCACTAATTCCCACCTCAATCATCTTTTATCAACAGACCCTTTCTCTATACGCGGTCATAAGTCCGTTGTTAGTCGAAGATAGGTACAGTGTTTGTTTTCCTGGAATCCATCATGGATTTTTTGTTTCAACCTAAATAGTTACTCTTCTGAGCAACTGCCTTTTCTGAAGCCTGCCTTTTCATGTCAGAGGATGTTTGGGCCCTCGAGGTACCAGTAAAGTCATATGTTAACCATTCTTTCTGCCAATTTTTCATGACATGTGATATGGGGCAGTAGCTTTTGGGTTCATCTGGAGGTTTGTTAATTTTCAGGATGGAAAGACGTGAGCCTTTCTCCAGTGTTTAGGTATTTCTCCAGGTCACATTTATTAGGGGCTACTTTTCCCTACTTTTGACAGCAAGGATTTAAGAATAATCAAGAACATGTACTGGCAACAAACAGCAGCAATAAGTGTAGGAAAGCAATTTGGCCCTTTTCAACAAATAAAACAAGGAGTCAGACAGGGATTCGAGCTTTCACCAGACCTGTTCTCTCTATACAGTGAAAACATATTGCGTTCAATAGTAGATATCCCAGGAATAGCAGTGGGAGGACATAACATAAATAATTTGAGATATGCGGATGACACTTTTCTGATTGCAAAAAGTGAGGAAGACCTTCAAAACTTAATTAAAGTAGTAGTCACAGAAAGCAAAGAGAAAGGCCTCTTCCTAAATATCAAGAAAACAGAAGTAATGGTTATTTCAAAGAAAGAAAATAACACACCTTGCAAGATCATAGTGAATGATATAGTATTAAAACAGGTCCACCAATTCAAATATCTAGGTACAATTATAACAGCAGATGGAAGAAGTTCAACAGAAATAAGATGCAGAATAGGACAGGCAAAAACAACATTCAGAAAAATATACTGTGTAATATGACCTTGTCATTAGAGGTGAGAAAGAGAGTTCTGCAGTGCTATATAACCCCTATACTAACATATGGGTGCGAGTCTTGGACAATAAACAAACTGGAAAGTGGGAGATTGGAGGCAACAGAGATGTGGTTCTACAGAAGAATGTTGAGAATACCATGGACTGCCAGAAAAACTAATGTAGAGGTGTTAAAAGAGTTAAATGCGAAACGGACCTTAATCAAGAATATAAGAAAAAGGCAATCTTCTTTTTTTGGCCACTTCATGAGACAGGCAGGTTTAGAGAACATAATCACAACAGGCAAGATTGAAGGCACCAGAGACAGAGGGCGACAACGTGAGAAAATATTAGACAGTTTGACAACCTGGCACGGCAAAGAAACAACAACGACTTTGATACATAATACTGTGGACAGAGAGATGTGGAGAGCCATGACCGCCTACGCCACCCGGCATGGTACCTGATGATGATGATTTTTCCCATTGTGCCCATGTATGTTAACATTTCATTACAAATTTTATCTGGTCCAGGAGACCTTCTTGGCCTTAGTTTCTTCATCCCTTGTTGGAGTTTCTGCATATTGAGTTTCAAATATGGATGAGCTAGAAGTATGGACCTTTTTTTTTGCTGCTTCAGTAGGTAGACACTTCTTGTCAGCCTCGAACAGTTTCCATACTCTGTTCACAATGGCAAAAAAGATGTTACAGTCTTCTGCTTTTTTCTGATCTGTGGTGATTGTTCTGTTTCCATATAGTCAAGTCAGGTTGACTGAGATAGATGGCTCCAATGCAAAAGTACAAACTTTGCATCTTGAAGGACTGACAAGTTTTTTTGTTTCACAAAACTCCTCTATATATCTTCCTGTCTTTTGATTCTGGTAACCCCAATGGGGTGAGTGGCCATTAAAGTCAACAGCAAGTATTGTTTTGAGAAATTGTGTTGTAAAGATTTCTGGTAAATTGCATGTTGTCTGAGGTGGGCTGTATATGTTGTAGATTGTGTAATTTCCTTCAGTGTGCCAAGATGGTCACTTTCTGCATGTCTTTGGGGTGGGCTGTTAGCTGGATGACATGTTCCTGAATGTCATTCCTGATATAAGTAATTATGCCACAATAGTTGGTACACTTACAGACATATCTTGTATATACTGACAGATATGGGTCAGTGTCTTTGTGTATAGTCTCCTGTCAAAGGGGATGTATGCATCTTGCGAGTGTGCAGTAAATTAGTAAACTCTAGTTTTTGTTTCTTATACATCAGAGGTTCAGTTGTAGGATGTTAAGCAAAAAATTTTTTAATATTATAATCGTTGCTCTGATGGTTGTCCCTCCAAGGTTTTCTGGGTTTAATGTTTTGGGTTTGTGTGGGTGTGTTGCGTATTGTGCATGTCGGTGTTTGTGTTATTTTTGATGCGCTCCAGTAGTTAATTTCTCGTCCAGAGCAGCCTGGTTACCCACTAATTGCTGCCGACATTGATAGCTGAAACATCTGATCTTGTTTGTAAATACAATTTGCTGTACTGGCATTATATTGCTAGAAAGTCTGTGGATTTTTGGCCCACCCATTGACAGAGCCTGAGAATAACTATCACACCCCCAGGAAGGCAGGTTTCTACCTATAACCTGCTCAGTCACTGCAGCAACAATAGGGTTCACTATACTCATTCCCAGCCACCAATTGACAACTGGTTATGCCGAACTTTTCTATTGCTCCCGGCATGCAAGAAAAAGTTCATATCAAAGAGTTGTCACGTCCTGAGTCACTATGACTCTATGATGGGCCTAAGCCATAGGAAAAACAGTGCCATCAGTTTTCTCCCCAGTGTTGTGCAGTACATTGCTGGCTCCTTCCCAACCACTGAAGGTGCATACATAAAAAATAGCAAAGCATAAAACACATTGCAACAACAAAATACAAGCATGAGAAGCATAGTTGTATAGATGACGGGCCATGAAGCTTCTATAAGAAGAGAACCTCAACATAACAGCATGTCATCTACCAAGGTTTTCTGTTGCACGGGTGGTTTATCTAGTGGGTCATTGGTAACCCACAGATGCAACTGCGTGTGTTGTTCATGTACGAGACAGTGAGGTTTTGCTCATGCATGAGACAGCGGGGTTTTGTTAATTCATGAGATTGTGAGGTTTTGCTCATGCATGAGACAGCGGGGTTTTGTTAATTCATGAGATTGTGAGGTTTTGCTCATGCAGGAGGCCATGAGAAAAGTGTTCAATTGACAATGCAGTTTTGACATTTTTACATGACCAAGAAATCTTAAATCCTTTCTGAGAATGAATGAAGTAACGGGATGGTATTATAGCATACTATAAGATTAGTTAAACAGATTAATGAACAGATAAAATAGATGACAGAAACATGTACAAATATTGAAATAATTTAGATAACCTAATTAATTCCCAAAGTTGCTCATATATGGAATATTATGTGGTTCACTGGAAAAAATATGTCGACATAGGGAGTTTGGGTAATGAAAAGTTAAGAACCACTAGTGTACACAGCTAGCGCTTCCCCCCATCCAAATCCCATCAACAAATCTCCCTATTTTGGTTACTGCACCTTATCGTTTTTTAGGAGTCGCAGGGACAGGGAAAAAAAATTGTAGGAATAAATTCCTAATGCAGACTAGGACCTATGCATCTTTTGGGCAAGGATTCTGTGGTGGAAAATTTAAGAAACTGAAGGAGTATGGAATTGCTCAGAAATAGTACAAGAAGGTGAGGGTAATTCAGGGACAGTATATGCATTTATCAGGCTACTAAAACTATTAGCATACATACTTGTAGCTATAAAATAAACTATTAGCATACCTGCCAGAACAATCTAATGAAACTATTAGCATACATGCCGGAGTCATCTACTAAAACTATTCGCATACATACTTGTAGCTATAAAATAAACTATTAGCATACCTGCCGGAACAATCTAATGAAACTATTAGCATGCATATCCATACTGAAACTATTAGCATACATACCTGTAGCTATCTACTGACAGAGAAAACTAAGGTAAAGTCTAGAGTGTACCACTATTGGTTCAGAAAATCACTAATCAGTATTCCTTGAAACGTCATTATATAACCCACAGATGGCCTTAACCATTCAGTATAGGAGTAGATATGACTGTAGTGGGGAAATCACCCCCCCGGTAGCCTTTTAAAATCAATATAAACTTACTAATTTTCTTGTTTTATCGTATTTTATCTTATTATAAACACATTGAAGATTCCAGAGTGTTGGTTACTAAACACAATAACAAAAAGAAAATACGACTGTTTGGTCATATAAAGAGACACAACTGCTTAGAAAGACATAATGGAGAGAAGAGTACATGGGAAGAGCAGAAATGGCAGACCAAGAAGACATTAAGACATTAAAGATAACATGAATACATGGCTAGAAAATGCAAGACAGAGAGGGGTTCATTGAGAAGACGACGTTCTGGAAGGAATACGTCACATGACAATTTTCTTGTATAATATTCTGGGGCGCCTCTCTGTCTAGTATCTCAGACTTCAGCACCAGTAATTGCTTGAGCAGGACTTTAGGGCCTGCTCGATATCTGGGATGTCGCAAACAATCTTAGTTTCCAGCTTCTGTTGGCTGGACTAAGCCACATCTCCACTTCAAGGAGTTGTCCTCTATTAGAATTGGTGGTATTGGTTGTTTTATACAGATATCTTCCTACAGAAGAATGTCATACTCCATGTGATATTGATGGATGTTCGGTCAAAATCATTCATAAAGCCTCAATTTATTTTTAAAAATTTGCTTGAGTGGGTTCAAATGGGGTTCACAGGAATGCATTTCCCACTAGTCACAAGCACTCAAGGCAGACCTTGACTCTCCATTTTATGGCTGAGCTACATACTTTATCCGAAGTCTTTGTGATTCTCCCTAGGATAAATTTTCTAGATCTCTCAATAGTTCTTGACTGTTTCCAATATCTCAGTTGGACATGTTCTGGCTGTGGGTGAAATGTCGGTTCACAAGGTACTTTTACTACAGCTGGAATATTAGGCAGAACCTAGATTCACTAATGGTAATAATGTCTGCATCAAAATTTCAGGATTCTTGGTGTAGTCGCTTGGATTAGACAATAAAGGCATAGATAAAAAAGAAAAAGGAGAGATCTGGCAATACACACACAAAAAAAACCCACCACTCATTGTCATAGCAAACTTTGCGGAAATGGATATCTCAAGAAGGTGGACACATTTGAGAAGATGCCTTACTATTAGAGCAGAAAGTAGCTTCTGCTGTGACTATTTGCACTTAAATGTTAATGGCAAAAGATGAAGAACATGCTTTTCTTGTAAGCGGGACATATGGCTGTTCCCACATGTCTACTGAAGTATATGTACGGGTACTTAAAAGATTTATCAGGCTGGTTTTATGTCAATGTACAATCTGGCTGTGGCGATGTGGTACAGTGTATGTCTATGACAACCAGTGTACTGAGTTTGACACCTGTCGCAGGCAGCTGTGCATCCGGATCGTTCAGAAAGCAATAAAAAAACTATTGAACATATGTATATTGCCTAGAAAATCACAACCAAAAAATGCTGTGTTCATGGCTACATCGTGAATGGGGGATATGCTACCAATTCAATAACTGCATCAAGAAATATCCTCTATTTTGACCATTTCAAGAAAATACATAAATTATGCTACCTTGATTCCACCATCACAGTCATCTTTATCACTGGATGAAGAAACCAATGCACTAATAGGAGATTCTGCTAATATTTTTGACATATTAGCAAAGATAGTGTTGAAAAACATAATAATAATGTCAAAGAAAAATTAATCAGGTTTGTACTCACCACTTATAGGCCTAGGTCTACATCTCAGAGACATGTTATCATCATCATAGTCCAGATATTGAGATATGTTTGAAGACATTTGTATTTCATCTCTGGGAGAAAGTAAAGTATAAGTTTTCACTGTGACCTTTGTTATAGTTTCGAGGTATTTCATAACCTTTGGATTGTAATTGTCATGCGCTATTGTATGATTGAATTTGGAATATAATTAGTATTTAAAATTAAGTAATATTTATTGAGAACGATTGCATTAGAATTAGTGTTTAGGGTTAGGACTAGTTTTTAATATTTAGAATTAAGGTAAATTATTAGTATATACAATAGCGGGAAGATGTAAGGGACATGTGCAGTAGTATACTGTAGTAATCATGGAGTTTCTGGAATTAAAACGGTGTATCCTGCACAGAATGCTGAATACAGTGAGCATTATGTTTTATTCACATTGCTACATTTTATCAACCTTACAGATTATGGTAAAAATGCTGTTTTGTCCACCGTTGTGCTATAAATAACACACTTTTTACATTAACGTCACCATAATTCGAGAATTAATTATTAATTCTAAACACTGGTTCTAACCCTTCTTTCCCCTCCCAAAAAAATCTATAGACTAATTCTAATCCTTTAAACCCCCCTTTACTAAAATCTATAATTTTATGCAACTTATCTAACACTGCAAAGTCACAACGGTGGGCGAAACGGCAGATGCGCCCAGATTACTGATGTTCCAGGGAAAACCATAACATTAGCTGTTAAAAATATAAAGTGTGCTATTTATAGCTCAGTGAAGACAATCTTTACTTTTACCCACCTCTGCTTTCTTTACAACATAATGAATATCAGTGACATGACAAAAAACACAGAAACACTGCAGCGAGAAATATTAGGCCCCTACCATCAATAGGGCCTAGTAACATGGGTAGACAATCAGGCCCTATCTATTCCCATTATTAATGGTAATTTTCCACAGAAGACAGATGTGTCTGGCCATTGGCGCAAATAAAACGGCGACAACGCATTTCCATTCTCTGGAATACATCCTGCTGGAAATCTAGTAGGACTGTGATCCTGCTGTAAGGGAGATCCAGAGAGAGTTTGAGAATGAAAGCTGAAGAAGAAGAAGAATGTTAATTTTGGGATGGATGTGTCTAGTGCGAAAAATGAACAAGTCAAGAAATGTAGGCCTACTCTGCATAAAATGTTTGGTGAACTTTTGGAGAGGAAAAAGTGAGAGGCAGGTCGTCACTCATGAAACTTTAAAGTGATGACCCCCCTATGCCTATAAGTATAATAGTATAAGGAAGGTAAAGTAATAATAATACTTAATTAAACTTAATAATATTAATACCAGTAGCAATTACTAAGTAGTAATTGTAGTACTAAGTAGTAAAAACTACTGAATGTATTTTATATTTTATTAGTTATATATTGCCTAGAAAGTCATTACAGTCCAAAACTGCTGGTTTGATAGCCAGTCCTGAAATAGGATATCCGATATCATGAATATGCTACCATTGCATGATGCAAGAACTTAAGAAGGCATCACTCAATCAGACTTTTCTATAGTCTATACTCTATAGTGCAAGGAAATTAGCCCTCAGCAAATGTGCAGAAACTTTCTGAACCCCTTTTAGAGGACAGTGACAGAATAGAATGCAAGCAACACTTATTAGGCCTACATAAGTTAAAGGTCACATGCAAAACATCAGCGACTGTCACTACTACGATAATTCACTAGGAAAAGCTGTAGAAGACTGTAGCGGGTAGCCCATCACTTAAAAACCGTCTAAAGACGAAAATGGTCCTGGTCATACACATGAGACTACAATCACTACTATATTTTAAAAAACCTAACTTTTTCATTCACCTAGAACCAAGCAAGACAAGATAGCCTATCCGCTATCACAGAAAATGTCGCAGCATTATTTATTATATTGTAGTTAACTATTAATGTTATATTTTAATGTAGACTGTACTGTAGGTAGTGTGTCAGTCATGTAGTGATGACTCCTTATGACTTATGTTACAGACTCTAGTATTTATAATTATAACAATAACTTGAATTACATATTGTAATATAACAACTACTAGGTTCTCATACAAAAAAACAATACTTACAATGGAAAGACAGGAACTAATTCTCCCGCCGTGAATTCAGGTCGTAGCGTGTTGTCTTCTAAAGGAAACATGGCGAAAATGAAGCAAAAGGTATTTCAAGTCGCTGACCTTCTCATTTGGCGGGAAACCAATGACGTCATCGATAATGCAAGGAAGATAATTACATCTAAATCATTTATTTAGCTGAAGAATTTGCAGTTAGTTCCCTTACACCACGGCAGAATTGAGGGGATTCGTACAAGAAGTAGGTCATTAGATGGTCAGGATACAGTCTATCAGAATGCATCACCAAGGCCAGAGACAGAGGATGGTTGGAAGTTCAATGCAGCCACCCTTCGGTATGGAGGCAGCATTTAATGACGATGAGTTATGAAGCATCAGAAAATAATTCTTCGTATAGTCCATGAATCATGATGTGTGCTGTTTAAAGCACACCTGTCAACACAACCTTCTTTTTCGTGTGTGATCAATCAATCATTTCCAATACTGGTGTTCTCCCATGCTGCAATTTCAGTATGTCCAGTATCTTCTCTCTTAGTCTTTCCTTATTGCTCTTGCTCTTCAATGTGCCTGTTGTCACGATCTTTCTTCTTCTCATGATGTGTCCAAAAAGTGTGGACTGCCTTTCTTTCAAGAAATCTACGTTGCGATTTATATCTGCTCACGGTATTCTTCTATAAAACACAGCAACCAAACTTGTCCACTATTTTGTTGATGATCCAGAGATTCACTTCATATATCACAATTTATTCAATATAACGTATAAAAACTCCTTTCTCACATCAATTGATAAAGATATGGTAGTAGATACACTTCCAGTCTTCTTCTTCTGCATTCGTCTCAAACTCCTGAAGATTAGCAGGATGTAGTCCAGAAAACGAATGAGTTGTGTCATGGTTTACAGCAATGGCTGCGATATGTGCAATTTTCGGCCTGAAACATCCGACTTTAGCATGACTTTGGGTCATGTTAATCCTATATGGGATGGGACAGCCAACTCCATCCCATAACCTACCTCTTTAGTCGCCTCTTACGACATGCATGGAAGGTAAACAGTGTTGCTATTCTTTGCTCCTCTCTCGGGCCTCGGCAGCACACGGGTCATTTCCAGTAAAGAGGGGATTTTACTTATAAAAAAGGCATTCGTTCGTTTTCATGTGTAGTTCCCTCTTTTTATGAGAAATGTGGTGTTTTTTTGGTGCAAAAATCGTTAAGGTAAGAATCGTAAAGGGAACCCACATTTAAGCTACATTCCTGGTGTACCACGTCATTTTCTGAATTGTTAAAGGGGGAGGGGATGTTAACTCCATCCTTCTTGTCTACGGGCTTAGATAAAGATGTGTTACATGTGATATTTCCAATAACATTATCTGAAGCTGCCAGAAAAGCGAGAACAAGAACATTGTATCTCCCTCGACACCCGTAAAGGGTAAAAGAGGAAGGAAAGAAGAAGAAGATATTCTCAGTCTTGTGAAATTGTGCTTTTTCCTAAAATATATTGCATGGGATACTCTTAATCTTGTGAAATATTTCTTTTCCGTAAGATACATTACATGGAATATTCTCAGTCTTATGAAATATAATTAAGATCTTCTATATTTGATTTCTGTAATACATCTTCCATCTGATGTTATCAAGGTTTCCCCAATAATTTGAATATATTGACTTGCTTCAGACTGATCCCATCTTCTTTAATGTTGTATTCTGGAAAATATTTATTCTTGATTACAGAAAACAATAGATGCCCTACATTTTTTGTTTAACAGGGACACTAGAGAAAGAGAAATGTGGAGGATAACCCAGCAGTACTCATGCTCAAGAACAAGGCTCTAGTTATCTTCCGAGAGCACGGGACACGGAGAAGCCACATTTTAGCAGCCATATCGTCTCAGATAGCAGAAAAATATATGTAGTGTCTCACACTTGGACTATATGTCCACGTTGTATATGAATTAAATCTCGGAGTTTCACCAACATTTGTTGAGCTCTACTGTTGAGTGTTGCTATGCCGGAACCATGCTCACAGATGAAGAGCGGTTAAATAACCAAAGGCACTCGGGGGTAATAGACCGTCTAATTACACGAGACTAGTTTTCTGACAACGCAACACCTACGATATAGACTCAATCGACCCAGGTTCAAAACCTGCTCTCCAATTCCGACAAGAAGACATATCCTCAAATATATTTTAGATTATAAAATCCAAGTGCACAGTGGCTGATAAACCGCAATGACTAAAAGCAGCTATACTCTCGTTGACTGGCGAAGATAGAAACGTTGTCATTGGCTAAGTAAGCATACGCGAATAAAAACATGTCGAAATCCAATGTGATGGTTCGAAAAGCACAAATAACGCAGCTCCTCTGTAAAACTAGCAGCACTAAGTTTTCACACTTTTATTCAATAACAGTGGCGTAGCGTGGGTCAATGGCGCCCGGGGCGGAATCATAATTTTCCGCCCTTGTGACATTAAAAAAATATGTCAGTGATTGTGAAATAAATTAGCCGCCCTCCCGCGGGACAGTCCGCACCTCCGCCCCCCCTCGTTACGCCACTGCTAAAAAAGGACGAAAATGTGTGCGGACTATTTGAGAGCACATGCAAAAGAATAAAATCGTCGTCCCTAAACGTACCCTAAACCCTCCACCTGATTAGGCAAAGCAGCAATTACTTTCTACTGAATATAGCAATCAACAGCATCACTGAAAACAAACAGCTAATGCTCATCAAAATCGAACTGTCACAATTAACATGATCAATGAAGATTTTCAGGAGCATTCACGGACACATGGTTGACAGGATCAGTCATACGTGCAGTCCGAAATGTGTATGTTATCATCTTTGTATCACATCGATACAAAGGCTGATCACAAATAAGAGAAATCCTATAAATGGGGGTGGCTGCATTAAAGATAAAAATGGAAAAATAATATTTGTAAAACAGAAGTACTTACAAGATGGACATTTTATGTGACAGAACTATTTGATGACCAACGGAACAAAAAACCAACAATACACAACAACGATAGATCAACAATACTGAAAGCAGAAGTAGAACATGCAATAAAATCAATAAAATGTGGACAGGATGTAGGCTCCGACAACATAACGGCAGACATAATAAAAACTCTAAATGATTTTGGTGTTGATACTATCACATAGCTTTGCAATGACATATATGAAACAGGTCACATACCTAAAGACCTAACTTCATTAATATTCATACCACTACCTAAGAAGCCCAGGGCTGTGGACGGTACAGAATATAGAACAATAAATCTAATGAGTAATTTAACTAAAATACTCCTCAAGATAATACATTAAAGAATTAAGAACAAGATAGACACAGAGGTCGATAAGAACAATTCCGTTTTAGGAAGAACAAAGGAACCAGAGAAGCTATACTGAGTATCCTACTAGTGATAGATAAACATTTAGAAGTCCAAAAAAGTATCTATATTTGCTTCATAGACTACAGCAAGGCCTTCGACAGAGTCCAACATGGAAAATTAATAAAATGTCTTCAAGAAATAGGCATAGATGGGAAAGAAATCAGACTGATTAGAAAAATATATATTGGTGACATGGTTCTCTCTTAACAATCGCATCGTAAAGTCTGTGACTGTGGAGATGAGAGGGTGCGATATAATCAGGACCTCATTCTTACAATACCTGGGCGTGCGATTTGATCATAGTCTGTGTTTCCAGGAACACTTTGAACATGTTATCGCTAAGGCCCGCAAAGGAATTTCAGCTCTGAGAGTAATGGCAGCGGCTGACACTAAATAACCACAGCTCGTAATCTTATACGAGGCTCTTGTCCTCCCTGTCATTGAATATGCAGGCGCTACTATCACCGCCAGTCACACACAGATTGAGAGACTGGAGATGATTCAAAACGAAGCAATGTGGATCATTCTTGGATGCACAAGGGACACACCCTGTGTGGTTATAAGATTTATCCTTGATTATCCGAGCATATTTCATAGAATTGATCTGTGGCGTGCAAGTGCATACCTTAGAGTGAGTTCCGACATAGACCACCCACTACACAGCGAGCTCCCTCTTGTGAAGGGAAGCAGGCTCAAGAGAGGTAAATCGTGGATGGGTCGGACTGAGGATACCGTAAAACATATCTGCGCCCCAGAAGACATAGCCTCCTGGCGAGCAATGAATAACTATTCCTACGTTCTTTCAAGAGGCAGTCAAGACCGTCGTTACACTCAACAGAGAGTGCAAGAAACACAACCACATAAGCGTGGATTCTGAGGTCAATGCACTAATATGAGAGAATGCCGATGATTCAAATGTTGTGATTTACACGGACGGATCGGTCATCATCACCAGCGAAGCGCATGGGCCTTTACTGTCAGATCAAAAGGGGAAAAGGTGATGTACGTAGGGAATGGGCGGAGTAATTGCAGAGAGCTATAATGCGGGCATCACTACGAAAACTCACGCATATTTTTGTCCCCGGACATGCGTGCATGGAGGGAAACGAACGCGCTGACAAATTAGCTAGTCTCGCCACCACAACAGACGGTCAGCCTATGGACCGAGTAGACATACTCACTGCTCTTCGTGAGTCCTCACGATTAGAGGATTTTGAGATGAATGAGCATGAATCAATATCAAGAATGCAAGAATTGGGAGTGAGAATGGGCGTCGCTCGAAGAGAACCCGTAACAAAGATTTCAAAAATAGTAGTGAACCAACATAGAACCGGAACCATCAGCCGTTATACCCTGAGAGATTTAATGAAGCGGAGATCGGAGCACCTATGGACGTGTCCGGTGTTCGAAGATGATAATCAACATACCTAATATATTATGAACAAACTGCATCAATAAGGTCTGAAAACAGCTACTCACCATACTTAGAAATAAAAAGTGGGGTAAGACAAGGATGCATTTTATCACCAAGCCTATTTAATATCTACACAGAGAATATCTTTAAAAATATAGAAGTGCTAGGACTCACGATCAATGGGAAAATAATAAACAACCTTTGATATGCAGATGACAATGTTCTTTTAGAAGAAAGTGAACATTAACTACAAAGATTAATGGTTGGTTGGTTGGTTGCTGATCCAGCGGTCCATGGGCTCATGCCCTTTGACCCAATGCCATTGTGTGATATATGCATGTGTTTGTGAGTTGTTGTTTGTTCCATATAATGTGTTCCATTTATCTGGCCCTGGAGGGAGAAGTATTTTCTTGATGTCATCCAGCACTGGGCATTCAAAAAAGTGGTGGTCAACAGTTTCATATGGATGAGTGCACAGCCGGCACACTGGAGTGTGTTGTGGTTGTATTCTGTTCAGGTGATTATTAAGCTGTACATGTTGTGTCCGCAGTCGGAATATGATACTCTGGTCTTTTCTTTCCAGGAGGTTGATATTGTCTTTAGGATTTGGGCTGGTCATATATTTATAGATTTCCCTCCCAGTGTTTCCCATGGCCCATCTGTTCATCCAATTTTCTTTGTTCACAGATTTCAGAATCATTTTAACTGTGTGCATTGTTGTTTCTGTATAAAGCTGTTCTTGTTGCGCTCCCCTCTTTGCTAGTCTGTCTGACTTATCATTACCAGGTGTGTTTGAGTGGCCAGGAATCCACTGCATAACAATGTTGACATCATAAGATGTGAGCAGACAAAGACTAATAGATCAAGTAAATAAATCAAGTAATGAATATGGACTGGATATAAACATCCAATAAAAAAACGAAAACCATGATAATCAGCAAAGACACAGAAGAACAAGAGCTAAACATAAACATGCATGGAGAGAAACTAAATCAGGTAAAACATTATCAATATCTTGGACACATAGTCACAAATGATGGCAGATGTAAAACATAAGTTAAAAGTAGAATAGGAATTATTAAAAGTACCTTCAATGACATGAGGAAAATATTAACATCTAAACAAATTACAAACAAGTTAAAAATTAGAATTATAAAATACTACAGCTATATTATATATATCTATATTAATGTATGGTTCAGAAACATGGACACTAAATAAACAATTAGAAGACAGTATTGATGCCTTTGAGATGTGGGAATATAGAAGAATAGGGAGAACATCATGGAAAGAGAAGAAAACAAATAAAGAGGTGCTAAAGACACTTAATATGAAGAAAGAACTACTAAGAGAAATAAAGATCAAGCAAATAAAATATTTTGGACACATTAAAAGACATGACACCTTATTGAATATCTTACTTGAGGGAAAAGTCAAAGGGAAGCGAGCAAGAGGTAGACAGAGATAAAATACTCGGAAGAAGTTGGCAGGTAACTCAACGGGTACATAGGCGCTAACAGCAGAGCTGTGTGGACAGCATAGGGCACAGTTAGACACATAGTACGCTCTGGCCATCCACTGCACCTGATTTTCTCCCAGTTGTCTCGACTTTGTCTTGCCACTGGACCAAGATAAAACTCAGGAGAGAGAGTGTGGTTGACGATTAGCGCAACTCTTCCACACTATAAACCAACTTCAGCGCTAGTCATTTCTCAACCCAGATACATTCTATTGTTGTCAATTCTGTAAAAGAACATTTTGTGCGCGCATTGGACTTGCTAGTCATTTAAAAACGCACTATTAACTTTATTATTTATTGTTATTATTATTATGGTTGAGTTTTTGGTCATCGTCGATCACGACGGACGAACATCATCATCATCAGACAGAGATACAAGTGGGAAAGTATCATCACACAATGAACAGGGTACAGTCTAGTAGAGTGCACCACCAAGACAAGAGACAGGGGATGTTGGAGATCCGTTGCAGCCAACCTTTGTTGCGGAGACGGCACTTGATGAATGATGATCACATCGAATGTATTTGTGAAGGGGAATAACGACAACGACAAAACATATAGTTTGCGAAACAGCTGTAATATAATCACCTCTTTATGCCGGAGAAATATGAACAGTAAATTCCTAAACGAAGAAGAAGACTCAACCATTTTCAACTAAGCCGCCTCCGTAAGATACTTAATATCCATTGGTGGGATATGTAGCGGAAAATGGGGTACTGATGAAATGTAAATCTGTAAACGCGCACACAGTTTTGATGAAGACACAGACTTGATGTGCAGGACACACTGTTTGCATGAAAGATCATCATCTGCCAAAAAAGCTGCTGTATGGAGAACTTAGACTGGCTCCTTCAGTGCCGGAGGACAGAAGAAGCGTTTTAAATACATTCTTAAGACATCACTAATTCACGTCAACGTCGACAGCCACAAACTCATGAAATAGTCCTGCACAAGAAAGATTCATGGCAGAATCAAGAGTAGTGCAGAAGCTGTAGAGAACATCAGACACGATGAAGCGCAATAAAAACGTACTAGAAGAAAGGTAAGAGATGCTGAATGTCTCACAGACTCCGCGCACACATGCTCAGAGTGTTTTAAATTCCAGGAATTGTTTAAAATTCCAGGAACTCATATAATTCATTGGTCACAGGCGGGGACATATCACACATTATCATCTTCACCATCATGCTATATAGTTGAACTGAATCATCGACTTTCATGTTGTGAGAGGCAATTTCAGGAAGTTGGGGGAAAGGCTGACAACCCAACAATTTTGAAATAATCATTGTCACATATTGTCTGGAATTCTTACTTATGTCTTCTAACACATAGACCCCCATGGAGGATGAAGAGATGTAGACAGGTTGACATTGCACCGTTATCCTTTTGTGACAGACTCCTATGTGACAGGGCATGATAGATACGCCATCGCTGTGGATGGATCAACAAATCTGACAGAGACTTATATTTGTGGCAGACTCCTATCTGACAGGGCATGCTAAATACGCCATCGCTGTGGATGGATCAATAAATCTGACAAAATAATGATGAGGTAGTTACCCAGAAGTGTGTGTTGTCCTGCTAGGAATTAATCCCGGGATCTTCTTCTTATGTGTTCACTCTCTGATAACCAACACGAAAGTGCGTGTGATTTCCGCCGGGGAGAATGAAATGCGCTATGTTGCCAGTTTCACTGCCGGAGAGAGTGAAGTACGCTGAGTGAAGTAGACTGTGCTGTCAGTTCCACAGCGGAGCTGTGTTATTTTTGCCCGTTTCGGCCATCCGATTTCGGCATGAATAATGGGATACATACCTCCCTTCGAGAACTAAACATGCAACCATGAACCTTCCTTCACACAACCATACCTTCAAGACAACCTTACATGGGTTCAGGTATCGCTTCAGTTATAGAACTGTAAAGTACCTATGTTTTTTGTCAGTAAGACTATGGGATGTCAAGAGCTACCTGCTCACAGATAAACAGATTATCTCATCATCACCAGCAGAATATAACCGGCTAAAAATCACCACCTCCCATCAATATCATTATCTTCACAGCCACACCATCATCACTAACATCAACCCCGTTCACTGGACTACATCCTGTTGGGAATCGAGTAGGAACATTGTCCTGCTACAAGAGATATTCAACGGGAGTTTGAGAATGAACACTGAAGAAGAAGACTACTATCACCACCATCATCTCTAATCCCGGCTGTGTGATGCAATTATCCGAAAGAGAAACCGAGAAAAGCACCACTGTTGCGCGCCTAGCACATTGTAGAATACAACGAAGGAAGTTTAGTCAGTTGGGTTGGTTGTATCATCCGAGACCCTCGACAGTTATAGAAGAACTGTTCGCTAAATTCTTCTTCTTCGTCGTTCGTCCTAAAAAAAGGACGTTTGTGGCGTTATGTCTGTTTACAGCTTTGCTGCGATACTGCATCTTCCGGTCGACATATCCGACTTCTGCACGGTTATTTTTGTGGATGGGTTGTCCATCCCTCTTCGATCTCTAGAACTTAGTCAGGCTACATTACTGTACTCTTGTTTCCAGACCCACTGCGTGGAAGTGTCCTAGGGTCTTGGTCAGCTTTGGTTCGCTTACCCTGATGCGCAGTTACTAGCTATATGTCGCTAGTCCCTAGCACTCTGGTGTGCTTGGCATCTTGGGTTCGTTCGCTAAATTAAGTTGGACCCCATTCGTTACGTGTTTTTATTATTTTTTGGATTTCGGTTGGTTATTATATATACTTGGAATCTCCTAGGCTATTTTTGGCATGTGATTCCAAATATATAAATAATTCCCATTGTGTTTTGTGCGTGGCATATTGATTAATTGTGCGCCTTTTGACTGGTTGCCTCCGTCTTCAGCACATTGCTTACTTGGGCATGACTGTGGTCCTACTCGAGTGGGACTGCCCAACCAGTCTGTTTCCGTATTGTACCGTAAAAGTGACACAGAAGATAGCGTGTGTTACTATTCTCCGTTATGGTCTTCTTACATACTGAACTGAAGATCCAAGCACTACACACGCATGACCGTCTGGAATTTTCAGAAGACCGCGGCACATAATTTATTAGGACTTAATTCGTTACGTTTAAAAAAATATATTGTCGTGGTCTCCGTTGATCACTATTTACATACTTGGAGTCGCCATATCTATTTTTTGGCATGCGACTCCAAATATATAAATAGTGACAACGAAAATCACGACAATAATCAAACAGGTAATGAATGATGTCTTAAGTAATTCTGTGCAAACTCAAGACGATCATGGCTTATGTGACTGGTTATTGGTCGCTTTGCGAATACTTTGTTGTCGCCAGCCAATGAAAAGAGCAGGAAATGTCGGGTAAGTCAAGATAGCTCGATGAGATCACAAGCGGGAATTATTTAAAGAAGGACTTGATATGCACAAATCTTATACATCTAGCTATACTAGTGAAAACTAGGGCAATGGTGGGACATTTCGATAATACTTCTTGACAACCAATAATAGCCCAACAGGTTGTAATAGTCCTTGTCTCAATTGGTCCGTTCTCAGTGACTTAAGTACACAGGTTGAATGCCTTGACGAGATCACATCTTTTTGGGGGGGGGGGGAGGGATGTGGTTGGTCAAGCACGGAAAACATGTTATACTGGAGTTGCAAGGCGATTAGGTGCGGCTATAACGGACCTGGTTCAATTACCGTCAGCTCTAAGAACTATTTTCATTTATCCTCATGCTTCCTACTTGAATTTATTTGACAATCAACAGTTTTTGTGACTTCTAACATGTCCTTCTGTAATCTAGAAGAATGTGAGAATTTTCTGCGCTGACTCGTATGTGTGCATTCCTCCAACAGATGTCGAATGATGATCCAACAGATGTCGAATGATGATCCAACAGATGTCGAATGATGATCCAACAGATGTCGAATGATGATCCAACAGATGTCGAATGATGATCCAACAGATGTCGAATGATGATCCAACAGATGCATGATAATGGTAAACTTGGTTTGTTATTTTAATCATCAGTGTTACAGTCTGTGAAGTATGTGGTTACAGCTACATTTGTATTAGTTAATAAAGTATTCATATACATTTTGGGACATTTTGGAAAAGACGCGTAGTTTCTGTGTTGCTTATAAATTAAGTGCTACTCTTCCGGCATTGCCTATTGTCTTTTCCATGTCGATATTGGTTCAGTGGATTTTTGTGCATTCATTCTCAAACTCCAACAGATTTGTATGATGTATTGAAGAGAACGGAATTTGGTGTGTCATAGTTTAAAACTCCACCGAAGACGGATGTGTTGGGCCATTGGCACAAATAAAACGGCAACACAACGCATTTCCATTCTCTGGACTACATCCAACTGGAAATTTTGTAGGACCATTGTCCTGTTACAAGAGAAATCCAGTGGGAATTTGAGAATAAACGCTGAAGAAGAGGAAGATGAATAGTTTAAAACTTAGCTGCGATATCTGCCCCGTTTGACCTGATACAGCCGACTTAAGTAAGGGTTTTGAATCCCCTTTAACTGGGTTAAACCTGTTTATCTTTTACGACACCCATTGCAAATCCCTGTTGCTATCTTTGCCCCCACCCCCTTTCAGACACAGTCAATACATGGACGTCTATCTGTATATATTATATTTGGACATGCATGCCGACATCATTCCCTGTCAAACTGATCTTGAAGGGAGAAATTGACCGTGGAAGAAGCATAGGGACCAGAAAATTATTCGTAGCGGTAGACAACATCAGAGACTGGACTGGTCAAAATTTTCCCTCTCATCCCTACCGCAGAAGATAGAGATTGCTGGAGAACTCCGTGTGTTGACACAATGATGGATTATATACCCGGAACCATGAAAGATTCCTGGTAAGTCACTCGACAATAATTTTAAAAAAACTCACCGAATGAAGTCATAATTAATGATGTGCAGAGTGTAGGTCTTCTAACGCAGACGGTCATGGCGCACGTGTCTAACAACAGAAGCATCCATGTATATAACCACGCCCTCTTCCTTTAATTCTCACGGACCAATCGTGATCATCAACGGTACTATAAGACATAACTACAAAATATTTAACAGGTCTTCATTCGATACGTTTATTTATTATTGTCTAGCTTTCCATTGGTTACTATTTATATACTTGGAGTGGCCTTGACTATTTTTGGCATGTCATTCCATGTATATAAATATTGACCAACGGAAAACACGGAATAATCAAGAAAAGGAACGAATGAAAGCCTAATTCAGAGAACAGGTCTTCTAGTGCCGATCGGTCGTGGATCAATGCCTGCTTATCAGACCATGACTGGGTTCCAGAAAGTAAACAAGTCTTCATTCTTGACGTTTTATGATTTTTGTCGTGTTTTCGTTGTTGACTATTTATATACTTTGAGTCGTATGAAAAAAATGCTAAGTGACGAAATGCGCGGAAATAATAAAAGAAGCAACCCTTTAGGTTATGTTTACTTTCTGTTCAAATGTCTTATAATACCGTCAATGGTAACGCTATAATCCGCAGTGATGGAGCAATACTCTTTGCATTGCATGCTGAGATATATTACCACACGGAAGTTTGGCAACATGTATGAAAAGATTATCAACCTTTTTCAACATAGGATGTTATGGTTATTATCTTCCGTCTCAGAACAGGAAACAACATATTAAACAGCCAGTTAAGTAGACTAAGACTGGTCCCATCACCTCTGTGCCCTTGTATTATACGGATATTATGTTATATGTTTGTTGTTACTGAGGATATTTCAAACCTGTACGGGATGTTTGTTATTGTTGTAATAGTCCTTGTCTCGATCGGTCCGTTCTGGTGACTTTGTGTGCACGATTTGAATGGCTTGATGAAATCGCATCTTTTATTGGAGATGCGGTTAGTCAAGTACGGAAGAACGCGTGTTCAATAGTTGCTAGGCGATTTGGTGCCGTTGAACGGACAGGTTCAATTCCCGTTAGTCTCAAGAATTTTAAAAAAATTGTCCTCTGGCTTCCTATGAAGAATAGAGTTTTTAAATTGTGACAAACACCTGCTTGTTAGAAGTATCTTTTATTTACTTGTGCCCTTGTAGGAAGGCAGCACAGATCGCTGAACATATCCTGCAAGACAGCAATACACTACGCCAGTTAAGGGAAGAACCCTGGCCTACAGAGATGGATATCCACAGAAAGATGTATGGGAGCACTGAGGAGCTTTCAAATACAGCAGCATTTATTAAGAAAACAGGACTTGCTGTGTAGACATGTCAAACTGCGAACGAGAAGAAGATTCCAATTAAGTTTTATCAGTTTTTCGTCATCAAAAACTAGTGGCGGTAGCTATGTTAATACAGTCGCCACGATCACCGGAGTTAATTAACTGCTTTTTAAAATTTGACACTGGCCTTGTAAATATACTGGATATATATATATATATATATATATATATATATATATATATATATATATATATATATATATATATTGCAAGTCTTGAACAAATAGACAAACTGGAAAGTGGGAAATTAGAGGCAACAGAGAAGTGGTTCTGCAGAAGAATGACGAGAATATCATGGACTGCCAGAAAAACTAATGTAGAGGTGTTGAAAGAGTCAAATGTGAAACATACCTTAATCAACAATATAAGAAAAAGACAATCTTAATTTTTTTGGCCACTTCATGAGATAGGCAGGTGTGGAGAATATAGTCACATCATGAAAGATTGAAGGCAACAGAGACAGAGGGCGACCACGTGAAAAAATATTAGTTTGACAACCTGGTACGGCAGAGAAACAACAACGATTTTGATACATAATGCTGGAGATAGAGAACTGTGGAGAGCCATGATCGCATACACAAGCATCTACATGGCACCTGATGATGACTAACCACTGGTGGCTGTTTTCACAACTGGTACCATATCTGCCAACATGTACGCACTTTGTAATACTTTGTCGGCACACCACATCCATGATTTTCCTCTTTTTAGTCTACTTATCTTTCTTTCTGAATTTCAGAATACAGTGGATATTCTTTGTCATATGTAATTTGGATGTCATCATCAAGTGCCGTG
This sequence comes from Meghimatium bilineatum, assembly GCA_034231615.1. Classification (NCBI taxonomy): domain Eukaryota; kingdom Metazoa; phylum Mollusca; class Gastropoda; order Stylommatophora; family Philomycidae; genus Meghimatium; species Meghimatium bilineatum. The sequence goes on from CM067304.1 coordinate 38,349,781, forward strand.
CTGACAGGTGTAGGTGATCACGGATCTTCACAATTCGCTATTTCCAGTATCTTTTATCTGAATCATTGTTGTCTCTTTGCCATGCCACGATGTCAGAATAATATTTATTCTCGTTGTCGTCCTAGGTCTCTCTTGCCTTCTATCTTGCATGTTGTAACCATGTTTTCCAGACCTCCCTGTCTCTTGCTGTCTATAAATAACCACATGTCTTCACAGATGGATCATCAAAGGATGAAATAACATGACATAACACACTCCGTTCTCTATCTTTCTAACAAGCAGACGTTTGTCACAACATGACATAACACACTCCGTTCTCTATCTTTCTAACAAGCAGACGTTTGTCACAACATGACATAACACACTCCGTTCTCTATCTTTCTAACAAGCAGGTGTTTGTCACAACATGACATAACACATTCCGTTCTCTATCTTTCTAACAAGCAGGTGTTTGTCACAACATGACATAACACAACACATTCTGTTCTTTATTTTTCTAACAAGCAGGCGTTTGAGAACGAAATCAAACTATTTAGTACCATCAAAATGATCAGGCGAAGGTCAGCAGAAGACAAAGAGAGGTGTTTGTGATTGTTATTCTGACATCGAATAAAATCATTGACATAACTTATTAACAACACATGAGAAAGGAGTATTGAGAGACTTCGTCTGCGTTGCGTTACGATTTACACAGTTTCTGGGATATCTTTTGGCCTAACACATCTGATTTCAGCATGACTTATGGGTCACTTTGATCTTATATGGGATAACCAACTTCATCCATAACCGCTTTAGTCGCCTCTTACGACATGCATGGAAAGTAATCAGTATTGCTAATGTTTGCTCTCTGCTTGGGCCTTGATAACACAGAAGTTCGAGATACATGATTGAGTAAGCAACTTGTCACGGCACTTCATTGACTAGAAGACGTAATAAAAAATTTAATGTTGTGATCTCCCCTGAGGAAACGTCTTCAGGTAAACGGAAATGAACTCTTGTGTTTCCTTCTCAGCCAAAATGGCTGTGGGTTTTCTAATGATGAATATTTCGACCCCACCCCCTGAGTTTTGATGACTGACGTCAGGGAAAGTAAAAGGACATTCAGTATCTATACAAATAATGATAATTTGTTGAACAGAGTTGAAAATGACCTCTTCTGAACTCTACACCAAGGTGAGAATTTCATTTATTTATTATATAAATCACCCATAGTTAGTTCAGTGGTTAGTTTCACTTGAACTTTCACTGAGCAGAGTCTGTACTACTGCAGTGAAGTGTTTATTTTTATATCTTACTATGCCTATTTAATTAATATTAACTAGGCTAGTATATACATAATCATTAATAAATAATAAACCTAGACTATTATTGTTTTTCTAGAACTAGAAATGATAATAATAATAAACAGAAATGGAACACAACAGCGCGACCTATTTAATATTCAATTAATAATATTATATGCCATGTCCGGCATCGCAATTTTGCGAATGAATATGTTTTATTTTAGAAATAATACGACACTGACAATTATATGTGACTCATTGATTGTTCTGAAAATACTCAAATGTTCTGTTTAGACATAATCTTAGTAGGCTATAATTTATGTTTATTTGTGTACTGTTTTATCATGATAAAGTAAATTAGGAATTCCAAGCACAGTTGAAGTGATCAAACTCATATCCCAGCGTTTGCTTAGTTTTATGACACATCTTGGCACATTACTTAAAATGACTAACTTTAATATGGAAGTCATAATTCGAAATGAACCCTTCAAATATTCTTTGAATAATGTAACAGGGTATAATCAGCAGAGAGGTCGCCTGTGTGTTATAAGCGTTCAAAAGGGGAGTAAAGAATAACAACACAGTTATCTGCCATATATGTAAGATGCAGTTAAGGAGGTTGTGAAGGTGGAGATGGCTGTTCCATTCCATAGAAAATAAAGTAACCCAGAAGCTATGTTGAAGTCGAGTGTATCAATCTGAAAAGTGCTAGTGTAAACCATGATACAAAGCATTCTGTTCTCTGGACTACATCCTGCTAATCTGCAGAAGTCTGAGAACAAACACAGAAAGAGACAGAGGAAACAACTATTTAAAAAAAATGTTTCACTATAATTTCCTTAGAATACTTCCTTCAAGATAGCAGAAATTGGCAGGGTATTTGTGCTATTTATTATTGGTGGTAATTATCATTACCGCACATGTGACCAATTTTAGAGCATGCACTTGATTATAGTGAAAATTACTGTGTATATGGGAGGTTGGAAGTTTGGGTAGAATACAGTACTTGTGAATTGAATTTGCACACTAGCACATGGTGTTCATTTTCTAATTTAGTTAATTCTCTAATCTACCGATGCGGAATTGGTACTCAGAAATTTTAATTTAAAGGTTATTTGGTGTACTAATATGGGTGGAGCAGTGTACAACCATTTCTGTTATGCATCTATTTACTCTTCTTCTTCTGCATTTGTTCTTAAACTCCTGCAGATTAGCAGGATGTAGTCCGGAGAACGGAATGCGTTGTGTGATGGTTTACAGCATTGCTGTGATATCTGCGCCTTTCGGCCTGACACATCTGACTTCAGCATGTCTTTGGGTCACTGACCCTATATGGGATGGGACAGCCAACTCCATCCCATAACCTTCTTAGTCACCTCTTACGACATGCATGGAAGGTAAACAGTGTTGCTATTCTTTGCTCCCCTTTCGGGTCCCTGCAACACACATTGTGATCTATTTACTATTGAAAGAATACTTGTATGTCTAAGTTTGCAATAAGGCTGAAATTTTTGTGCATTTGTTTAGACATTTTTCAACATAATATTTAGAGTACTTGGTATGCCTTCGCTCTTCAATCACTACTTAGTCATGCCATTACATGAAAATGCTATCTCTTCAATCACTACTTACTCATCCTATTACATGAAAATGCTATCTCTTCAATCACTACTTACATGCATGGCCTCACATACATTTTTTATGACCCATGGGAATTATTTCTTGAGCTGCAGAGTCACACGCTCTGAGCAATTTTATTGACATACAGTTTGCTGTTGGGATAGAGTATTTATGGGAAAACTCAAGTACAATGAAGTCAGTCCTCTGAGTCTTATTATTGTTATAAGAGTGTAGGAATGTCCTTGATTAGTTCAGTTTTTATCAGGGCTGTACGTATGCCATCATTAGGGGAAGTGAGGGTTTACCTTTAAAAAAAGGGCTTTTGCTCATTTTCATGAGTGATTGCCTCATTTAAAAAAAAATTGTATGACTCATTTTTGTGTTAAAATTTTCCGTACTAAAATTCATGTTCTTATTTCCTAAGGTAGGTTGTGGGTGTTTTTAACACCCCACACCCCTTGCTTATCTACTGGCTTAGCTTTTATTAATTTAGTAAATTATTGTATACAACTCTCAGCTGTTATACAATTTCTCAATGCTTTGAGAAGCTTCCTACTCAGAAGGTGTATATAAGAAAGTATGTTCACCATCTTGTACTTACACATCCAATCTCATAAAAGCATACAACCTTCAGGTGGTATCAATATTGGTCACTTCTGACCATACTGTCTGTATGACCACAGCTAATATTGGTTGTGAGATCCTCCCTCTTGTTCATAATTACTATCGCTCCCAATATACCAGAAAGCAGTTTGTGTATGGTCATTTGTTATGTTGCAGCATTATTGCACTCCGGGCAAACCTATAGGTGCTCAGTCAACAACCACTCTCAGCAGACGTTAAAGTATATGATAATACAGTAGAAATCCAATTATCCGAATCCCAATTAACAGAATCCCCAATTATCTGAATCAAATTTGAGTGAAATAATTTGAGAGCGTTAGCAGACATGGTAGAGAGGTCCTGAGGCAGTGTGCACATGCCGTTACTATGTAGTTTATTTTAAATACATAGTTGCTTACATATTACTGTTCTTTTATCAATAAAATTCCGTTAATTTCGATGTCTGATTGTATCTATGTACACTGTTTTTCTTCATTCCTGAGCTATATCGAATTATCAAAATTTTCGATTATCTGAATCGACCCAATCCCCAATTAATTCAGATTTGTACAGTAATAATATAGCAAACCCATAACCCATCAATACTGTAGGGGTTTCATGCTGGAGACATCAGCACAAAAAGCCCTCCAAACATCTCTATCCTCAGCCATTCAGAGAAGTGTAGAAAAGCCATGCCCAGACCATTCCTTTATGTTATCAATTCAGGATTTTATTTTTGTTCCTCTACTCCTTCCACCCATGACTGTTCTTTGCAAAATCATTTTAGAAAGTGAGTGGTATCTCATTACATGTCCAAACCGAACAAGTTTACACCGTTTCACCACTGCCAAAAGTGGTTCTTGATATCCTGCAAGTTTGCCTATTTGCTGCCGGACAAATTGTCTTGGTTGTCTTATGCATACGAATAGTCCTCATGGTGTGCAAGTTAATCACATTTCTCACTGTGCCCTTCAGATGTCCAGTCCTACTAGTACCACACTTGTATCAAATTATCTGTATTGCATCATCTGTTGGAGTGTCTATATTTAACAGGCGCTTTAAAAGCAACTTCAGATCATGTTCCTTATCCATTCACAATTCATAGAGTTTGTGTGCATTTGACACAAACCTACCTACTGTCTTATTTCCACATACAGCAGCATGAATACAGCAGTAAATCTATGTGATATGCCACTCATACCAATACCAACCATATCAGTATATGGAAAACATTTGTATTCAATTTGGAAAACCATTGTGCTCCAATTTAACTGTTGTCAGAATGCATGGAGTAAAAGTATAACACCTTTTTCACACCATTCAGGCATACAGGAGATGTCTTATTGGTCCATATTCCTCAGTGACAAGTGGCTTGGATTATGTGATTAGTAAAGAGTCTGTCACTTATACTTACCGAAATTTGATTTGCCCCCAATTTCCTGCAGTTGGATTGGACTGTGAGCCATTTATAGTAAACACGTTTTCTTGTTATTGATCCTGGACCTTCCGACTAGAAAGCCACCACACTAATGACTGAGTAACCATTGCTTGCAGAATGGCCATATTAAGTTATTTCAGTGCATTTTGGTTGATCTTTAACCTTTAATTTATTTATCTGGCTATGTTGGTTGAGGTCATCGAGAATTTTCTATTTTTTGTGAATGGCAGAAATTGTGCTAATTTATTGTAGTGTTAAAAAAATGTAAATCCTGCCATGATTCTTTTTCTTCTATGTTTGCTCTCAAACTCCTGCAGATTAGCAGGATGTAGCCCAGAGAACGGAATCAGATGTGTCATGGTTTACAGCATTACTCTGATATCTGCACCTTTTGGCCGGACACATCCGACTGCAGCATGTCTTTGAGTCACTGACCCTATATGGGATAGGACAGCTAACTCCATCCCATAACCTCCTTAGTCACCTCTTACGACATGCATGGAAGGTACACAGTGTTGCTATTCTTTGCTCCTCCCTTGGGCCCATGTAATGTCATGATTGTGTGGATTAAAAAATATAGTTTAGGTGAGGCTTTTATCCTGTGTTCATTCTCACACTCTTGCAACTTTTCAGGCTAGTTCAGAGGGAGGGTTATGTTGTGTTAAAGTGTACAGATTGGCAACTTTTCAGGCTAGTTCAGAGAGTGGGTTATGCTGTGTTAAAGTGTACAGATTGGCTTCATCCAGGATTGATTAGGACGAACAATATAATGGTTTCTCTCATTTCTCTGTTCAAATTCACATGGTAGAGATTTTGTCATTTCTCCTAGACAACATTAGTGGTTGTCAGGGCAATAGTTCTGTGCCTTGATCATAAAGATGTTTTGAAAATGTGCTCACTTATTGCTGGTGAGTGTTTGTACTCTAGATCTACATTTGTCACACTATTTGTTCAGTCTCTTTCAAGGGAGATTCGTCTTCTGCAAATTAGCGGGATGTAGTCAAGAGAATGGAATGATTTTGTGTCATAGTTTACAGATTGACTGCAATATCTGCACCTTTATCTTCAGCTTCGGTGTCAACATGGCATCTGAATTACTTTGACCCTATATGGAATAGGACAGCCAACCTTTTTTTGGGGCTATATTCTTCTCCGTCATGTTCTGTGTTAATTTTCGAACGTATGAAGATTAGCAGGATGTAGTCCGAAGAACATAATGTGTTGTGTCATAGTTTACAGCTTGGCTGCGATATTTGTGACTTTCAGGGTGAAACATCCGACTTCAGCATGTCATCTCAATCACCTTGACCATATATAGAATAGGACAGCTAACCCCACCTCAAAATCTCATTATCGCGTCTTGCGACATGCTTGACAGGTAACAATGTCGATATTCTATTCTCCCTTTTCAATCCCCCGACACTGGAAGGTTTAACTAATGATTTTCTAGGTAATATTTGCTGTAGCCATTGCTTTCTGAACGGTTCGAAAGCACAACTGTATGTGGTAGAAATTGAACCAGACACTTGTGTCTGCACTAATGCACTCTGTACCACTTGGTCATAAATCCTGGAAGACATACTAGCTATACTTGTGCAAATTGTCTGCAGGAAGTTATAACCAGATTGAAAAATTTTACCAGTAAGGCTAAAATATAAACACAAAATTTGTTGTGCAATAAAAGCATGGGTTCTCAAAATGGGTTATATGGGGTGATGGGGGGGGGGGGGGCTCACCAAAAACATTGACTATTGGGACCACGAATCCGTCGGGGTGTGGTGGGGGGTTAAGTACATTCAACTAACTCAGAAATGATAGCTATACTACTGCAAATAAACTTTCAAATATGTTAGTGTACAACCAACTGTTCCTGTGACGTGGCAAACCCTGTAGCACATTCTTGTATCTAGAGATCCATACTTATATACAAGCTCGCCCGAATGTTTACGGGTCCCGAGAAGTTATTGGGTGAAGTTGGTTGTCCCATATAGGGTCAAAGTGACCCAAAGCTAGGTGTGTGTCAGGCAGAAAGGCGCAGATATTGCAGCAGTGTTGTAAACCCTCACGCAACGCATTCCGTTCTCCATACTATATCCTGCTAATCTGCAGGGGTTTGAGAATGAACGAAGAAAAAGAAGATATAGCACCTCGCGAAATACCGGATTCCATTAATATAATATTCAGTGTCACGTGACATGACTAGTCATACATTTGAGATTTTACCACCGTCTTTCGTCCTATATATAGTCCTGCTGGCTAATCGTGAATCATCCTTCTAAAGAAACATATTTGACTTTTATCATGATTTTCATTGGTCACTTTGTGTGTCATTATGTTTGACAGCCAATGTAAATCAGTGAAAAGTGAACCGCGTAATTTGACTTATATTGTGGTGACAGCCAACAAAAATCAAGGGGATAGTCAAATGAGTCATGAATAAGGCATGATTTCCAATTATCCATTAGATCTTATGTAGTAGACGGTCATGGTTGCGGCTATGATTCATCTTTTAAAAATTTAAAGGCAGAGAGATCTGGGTAGACGGGTTATTTGTGGTATTCTTAGAAAGTACAATCATACTTGTAGCTGTATTGTAAATAGATGTGCGCATGTTAGTGTGTGTCTATATATATATATATGCAGGACTATTCTAGAGAAGGACGTGGGAAAAATTTTTCCCAAGTCCTTCTCTAGAATAGTCCTGCAGGATGATTCCAAACAGGATTAATTATCTTGGCTGTCAAGAATTAAGGGGACCCCCCCCCCCCCACTTAATAATGTGAAATTTTAAAATCTGATTAAAACATCTTCCCCAAACACAATTTTTAAGCAGAAAGAAATACAAAAAGATATATTTTGTGCTTCAGTTTTTATTTGTTGAAAATGTTTCACATTCAAACTAATTAAATGATAAAGATAATATTGTTAAAAACTTTTGTCAACAACTTTCCCCCTGTCAACAACTGTAAAAACATTTTAGACCCCATCTCTCTCACCCTTAATTGTTGATGTAATTTATAAACAGCCCCAATGAAAAGAAATTGGGAATTTTAAGAAGACGCTACTGTCTGATATAGATCTCGCGAGCACACAACGGTTTAGAAAGATTAATCATGAAGGGAAAAGTTCCAGGAAGAGAACAAAAAGCACACCAAAACTACGATGGGCACAGGATATCGAAGACCTTCTGAACATGACACTGGAAGAGACTGGACAGCTTGCACACTACGGAGAGGTTTGCAGAGTGGCAGTGATGATAACGTGGTGTAGAGGATAAGTCACATAGACATACTCTGTCCCCTGGTAATATTTAAATCCACTATTGTCCATATTCTTCCACTAGTCTGTCTATGAGTTATAAATTCTTGTTATCATCAGAGCACACCGGACAGGTCCAATAAATCCATCAGAGTGTAGCGCTTGATTAGTTCAGTACTGATTGATTAATCTCTTCGAATATCTATTACGTTTCTCTGTAGGTAACAATCTTTAGAACATCTCCTGCAATCTTGAGAACGATCATGTTTCACACTTTAGAAAATTCTCTGAGCAGGTTGTAAGTCACTCACGTAGGTAAGGATGGAGGGGCTTGGTATTAAACTCTCTCTCCTGGAAGTTAGAGCATAACATTTAGTGATAGAAAGCAAGCCAAAAAATACAAGAAGATTCCCCTCCCAGAAATCATCATCATGCGACATATTCTTTCCAGAACGTGGTCTCATGGATTCTTTGAACACTCCGCGATTCTGGGCTAGTTGACCAGCCGCAGCTAGAGGCATATTTAAACATTATGCTATACCATTGCACCATCGTCGTCTTGGGTACCATATTCCCCTGTTGCCGTTAACTCTGTCTTCAGCGATTAATCATTCCATACTGTTATGTCTCATTATATGATAAATAAAAAATCTCAGCTTTATTGTTATGATGTTGTTAAGGAGCCATTCCTCTTCGACGTTTATCGATCTTAACAGTTCTTGATTTGTCTTTTTACCCACAAATGGTTTTCCAAAAAAAAGGTCACCCAAAGTACCACGACAACAATGAAATGAACTTTTAGATGAAAACCCGAACTTACCGAAGACTCATCTACGGCCGTGCTGACATCTCTTAATATTTATTTGTTACTGAATATGTGATTAAGTCATCTGTTGGCCACGAACTATAACTTGCATGTAGTTCCATGCATATCTATCACACATATCAGAGCCTTCTTCTTCTTCAACGTACATTCTCAAACTCCTGCTGAATTTCGCTTGTAGCAGGACCATGGTTCTACTATATTTCCAGCAGGATCTAGTCCAGAGAATGGAAATGCGTTGTGTCACCGTTTTTTTGCGCCAATGGCCCGACACATCCATCTTCGGCGGAATATCAGAGCCAAATAACAGGGTCTATGTTAATGTTACCGCTAAGTTGGCCATTGGAGCAAATAAAACGGCGACACGACGCATATCTGTTTTATGGTATACATCCTGCTGCGACTTCTCAGTTTTGCCTATTGTCCTGCTACAAGAAAGTTTTAGCGGAAGTTTGAGAATAACCCTTACAAAATTGTGTTAAACTACGGCTATGTCAGTAATTATTGGTTATAACCAAACTTGATTAACTATGTGAACCGTGTTTTCTCCTGATTGGTCCAAATAATTACGTCATCTTCTGTTAGAATTATCGATCCTAGCGTGTGACGGACTGGCTGGAGTTCGATGAACACGACAGCAGTGTGTAACGATGCGACTGACTCCTACTGGTGCCTTGCCTATAGAATTTGAAATCAATGTCTCAGTATTTGACCATAATGCCTTTGTCTGGGTTGTCTGCCGAAGCGGAATCGGATTTAATCTGGTGGAATTTAGGAATCGCTCGTAATCATTTCATATAGTCCATGTCGTGTGGCATTGGTTATCATTTCTGTCCACAGTTTTCTGTCTCATGTATTTCTAATAATTTCTTACAATACTTGTCGCTTGGTTTATCATTTTTGTCCACATCCTTCTGTCTCATTTACTGCTAATTATTCGTATATTCCGCTGTGCTGTCATATATGTCAACAGCATTCTGTCTGGTGTACCGCCAATCATTTCCGATACCAATGTTAGACCATTTTTTGATCATCATAATAGGAGGGCGTGATCAGTACCACACTCACCATCTTTACTGTCTCTGAAGATCTGGTACTCATTTCTTCATATGATATCCCTAACGTAGTGGTTAAATCGTTCGCTTTGTGATGAACGGGTTGCTGGTTCGAATCACTCGCGCGAGTTCCTGTTTATAAAGTAGATTCTATTCGGAGATCCCTGGGGATTATTGCTTGAAACTATGGAGTTACGTGTCCGACTCTGTGGCAGCATGGGACAGAGCTCGTCTGTGATATTCAAGGTATTGGGTTCGAATCACACCGCAGCAATTGTCCATCCGGGCCTTAAGAAAACAATGGTAAACTACTGAACGTATTATATTGCATAGAAAATCACACAGCCAAAAAATGCTGGATTTATATCTACGTACTGTATATCTTCGAAGTTAAAAAAAATGGTATTGTGTACTATGAGTGGTACTCTCAGCAGACGACGCATCACATTGTTGAGAGAGACTGGGTACATATGAGCATCCTCATCCGTGTGTTGCCGGAACCCGAAAGAAGAGCAAAGAATAGAAATACTTTTACATATCACGCATGTCCTAGGAGGCGACTACGGAGGATTTTGATGTGGGCTGACTTCCCCATCCCATTTATGGTCAAAGTAACCAAGAAGCCTTGCTGAAAGCAGGCGTGTCAGCCAGAAAGACGCAAATATCGCTGCTCAACTGACATTACACATTCTGTTCTCTCTCTATCTTGCAAATCTGCATTAGTTTGAGAACGCACGCAGAAAACGAAAATGCAATAAACCGAGTACAAAGAAGTCAATTCTCTACACCTTTTCAACTCTTTCTTTAGGCTGTGTCAACTTAGGTTTGTAGTCAAGCAATTTCTTCAGCAAAACTGGGATATAACATTGCATATAACATTGTTACCTTGCATTTCGTAAAACACGACTAGAAAGGATTAGGTTTGAGGCTGACTGACCATCTCGAAAGTTATAAATAACCCAAAATGTCCTTACTGTAGACACCATTCTCTTTCAAGGATTATACTAAAACCGACTATTGAGTGTAGAGGGGGAAGAAATTTCTCCAGAAGAGATGACCAAAGAAAACTTTGGTTTCTTCTTCAAAGTTCATTCTCAAACTCCTGGTGCATTTCTCTTGCAACAGACCAAAGGTCATACACGAATTTCAACTGGATGTAGTCCAAAGAATGGTAATGAGCTGTGTCGCCCTTTTATTTTCGACAAAGGCTCAACACATCCGTTTTTTGCGACACGTATATTTTGGTGTGATAACTTCAAGGGACGTCCTGTACGTGATTTTTCCATACTTGTCACTATGACAGAAGAAAAAGATGTTTGGTTGATTTTTTTGTGTGTGCTGGCTTCAGTATGACCACCACTACGACACTAACGGGTTACGGGGTTTTGTTATTATTTGTATCTTCCTCTTCCTCCTATTGGAGTCATACTGCTGATATGGATTTATTCAATGACCTGTATTGTGGTCATCATGTATTGGAGCCGCGTTAGTGCAGTGGTTAGCGCACTGGCTTCGCATATGAGTGGTCCTGGGTTCATTCCCCAGTTGAGGCAGAAATGTTTTCAGATCGCAACGGCTCCCATGTCCACCCAGCCTTAAATGGGTACCGGATTAATCCGGGAAGTAAAGACTGCGAGGGAGAGGAGATGGCTACCGCCCTCATTTGCAGAGCCTGTGAAATGTGAGAGCGCTAACATCTCACACCACTACGGCATTAATAAATGCTATGGGTTACTTTACTTTTTTTACTTTTTATTGTGGTCATCAGCTCCGAGATAGGGTTGTAGAGTTTGTCCGTAAAAGCTCTTTTTAGATGGACATAAGTTGTCTTTTTTTATGGTGTGGTACAGTGGGCAGCTCTGTTAAATACATTGTGTTTCTTCTTCACATTGTCCACAGTCAATATCGGGGCCAACTCCAAACATTCTATACACGTGTATACATGAGTCTATTGTGGCTGATCTATATATACTGTTTAAAAAAAAGAAACGCAACATTTTTAGTGTTACTTTTATAAAAGATATTCGCTGGATGGACACCTATCGAATGTGTCCATCTGATCATTAACTTCTCGTTGTTATTTGAATTGTACTCACCTAATGATTCGTGAGGTCATGAAATAGGTCAAGGTCAAAACAACATTTTTGACAATAATTCGTGACATGTTCATGCTAATCTCGTGAAATGTTCTGAGCACAAAACTCTCTGACTATATTATTGAATGCATATAAAAGATTGACGGTCCTCGAATAAATTCTGTTGAAAATTCAATGTGCAAGAGATGACACTAGTGGTTCATCTCACTACAGAAAAAAGATACATCATCATTGTACGCTTACGGACTGGATAATAACAACGTGTAGTGACCAGACAATTTAATTTTGTTAGAAACACCATTAGTCACCTTTGGAGGCGATTTCAACAAACTGGCTCAGTAGCAGACCGGCCACGCAGTGGAAGTCCCAGAATCACAACTCCTGCCGAAGATTGCTTCACACGGCTGCGTCACCTCAGGAATCGATTTGCATCTGCGTCCTCCATAGTCCATTTAAGATCAGGCGGTCAGGAACCGGCTGCACGACGCAGGTCTTCGGGCTAGAAGACCCTACAGAGGTCCTGTTCTTTTGGACCGGCATCGCCAGAACTGACTGCAGTGGGCGAACCAGCATTGTCAATGGACCGTTGGGACTTTTGGAGACGGGTTTGGCTTAGTTAAAGTCTGAAAGTTTCTTCATGCCAAGGTTGAAACATTAATTCCGTAAATTTAACATTTTGTACACGTTTAAAATAATGTTGCGTTTCTGTGAACAGTATATGATCGTTTGTTCCTTTTTTCCAAGCTTGTGAATGGTATCGTCTTTTTGGTCGCATTTGGGAGTTTTTTAAATTCCAAAGTTTATGAAGGTTTTTAATGTTGGACTGCTGTCACCAGCGTAATTGTTATTATTATTATTGCTATTATTATATATGTATAGAAAAATCTGTTATGAATACACATAAATGTAAATATAATAAAAAAAACATGATTAAAAAAATCTTCCATTCTAGTCCTCTTAAAAAAATTATAGTCCTCGCCATCAGATAATTTTAGGATAAAGTGCATTCGCCGCCCACTATCTCTAGCGTACACTGTAGCGTTTCAGTGTATAGAACTATATATAACAAGGTCACAACATTTACATGCACAGAAAATGGTATCCACGTGTGGGGGGAAGAATGAGAATGTATGTGAGTGCAGATTAATTCTGGTTAGTCACTGATAATCGGTATATACACGTCGAATGTTCTAGAAGGATATAATTTGTTGGTTGTAGATAATTTTCAGGCTGGAATAACCAACGGAATATAACGCAACAAACAACAAACTCCGATTAGAGAGAGACACGCTGGATTATAGAGCGTCAACTTGTGGTGTTTTGTTGCGATGACAATTCCTATGTTTTTTGTAGCATACTGGATATAAATATATATATATATATACATTAACTTTCACTACCGCGTTTCCCTGTTAAAGAATGTTAAAAAACTTTATATGGGCAGATGTAATGAAGGTCATTTTGTTATATCAGTCGCCAAGACGTGAATAGGATGGATTTTAAAGAATTGTATCTACGAAAAACAATAATCCATTCTCAAACTCCAGTTTGAACCCGATATTTCATTGTTATGATACATGTGTTTTCGCTATACGGCTATGCTTATCATATATATATATATATAGTCTTGTATATGGGCGTCATTCTATAGTTATCCGAGGAAGATGTGTCGGGCCATTGGCGCAAATAAAACAGTGACACAACACATTTTCATTCTCTGGACTTCATCCTGCTGGAAGTCTGGTAAGGACCATGGTCCTGCTACACGGGAGATCCAGTGGAAGTTTGAGAATGAACGCTGGAGAAGAAGAATTCAATATATTTGTTTACAACCGTCCTTGTGTCGTCAGTACCAGGAAGGGAATAAAACATAGCGACAGAGTTATCTGTGAAACATGTTTTAAGAGGCTAATAAGGAGATTTTTGGGATTGAATTGACTGTCCAATCCCATATATGGTAAATTTGACACAGAAGCCATTATCTGATTTGTTGTGACACAAGGCGCAGACATAGTAACAAAACTGTAAACTATGAGACAATGTATTTTGTTCTCCAGAGTACACTCTGCAGATCTACAGGAGTTTGAATAGGAATACAAAAGAAGAAGATTTACCAGCCCCTTTTTCTTATGTGATTTTGGGGCAATAGAGCCTCTAATCAACAGGGAAGAGATCTTGAGGAGGCTCTGATTGATATGAACTTAGTATGCATAAACGACCGGCGCATGACAAGGTTGGCGACCAGGGACGGCGACGATGACAGTGCGATTGACTAGAGCTTGGCGGCGGCTGATAGCGCACCCAGATGCGGATGGGATGTTATGGGGCATCACAGCAGCGAACATTTACCGTGTGTCTTGTTGGTGGACAAAGGAAAAAGTAAACACCAGAGAGTTAAAAATGAAGTCTTTCCAGTATGATCGCAACGAGGCGTCCATTGTAGCAAAATTAGTAAGGAAAAACGTAGGACATTCCACCAAGTCACACGTGTGGAATGAAACCCCACCCCCGGTGGAATGATGAGGTTCAATGTGTATTTAAGGGCAAACGTAGCGGAGTTTCAGAGTGGCAGAAAGCAAAAAAAAATAAGTGGTCGCACAATAAGATCTTGTTTTACAATTGAAACAGAACAAAGACGACAGGGTTTGACAGATCAAAGATAACGTCAAATCTGCAAAGGAAAAAAGGAAGACTTTTCTCAGAAGATTGCAAACGAGATGTCACTAAATCTGCCTGCAGAAATCAATGAACGACACAAAGAAACAATCCCCAATTTCCAAAGCACAGACTTAGTTTGGCAGAAGACAGATGAGAATAAGGATGCAGTGCTGAGGGCTCATTATAAGGCACACATTGGTCGGAGGAGCTCGGGGAATTACAATGAAATCGTGAAAAGTTATAGACCTGTGCAATAAGCAAATTATGGAAATGGATAATGAAGAAACTCTTGAAGATATTAGTCACACTAAAAAAATTGAAAAACTCAGCGCCAGGACCTGACGACATTAGGTACGACGATCTCAGATGAAGGTCAGGCGAGGACCTTAAGGAGCTGGCATTGTTGTTCATCATGAGCCCAGCGAAAGGCACAGTAGAAGAATACCTGTTGCATAGTTACTTAATCCCGCTACCCGAACCTGGCAAGAGTCATGCAAAGATACAGGGTTTCAGGCTCATAACAATGTAGAATGTGAACGGCAAGTTGTTAGAAAAAATTGTTGCGTGGAAATTGACCTAGAGAGGAATAACAGACTACCCTCAACGGTAGGAGGCTATCTTCCAGGTAAGAAGAATTGACACAATGTCGCCGTATTCTCGCAAGACGTGTTTGAATGTTTTGACGCACGAATGGAGACGTGCGCGTCTGCAGTAGACTTGGAAGACGCTTACAACAGAGTATCCTTGGATTTCTTGATGAACACGATGCTCCAACTTCAAAGAAGTCCTTTTATTGTCAGGTGGATTGCTTCTGCACTTTTTCAGAGACAGGTGGTTCTTAAGTGTGGGCGTTGGTCATCGGTACCAACAGTTACAAGCCCAGGTCTACCACAAGGGTCACCTCTGTCCCCAGTATTATTTAATGTGTATACAGTTCAAATTACGAACTGTCAGATTGCAGGACCGGGGAGAACTATGTCCTATGCTGATGACATCTTGGTATATAGGCAGGGCAGAGATAGATAAACGAGCGCCAGGAATTTGCAGAGGGAGTTTGATCGTATAAGGAGGTGGTACAGTAGTTATGGAGCTTTTGTTAATCCATCAAAAGCATCGATAACGTAGTATTGCCTGAATAAACACATAGTAAACACTTTCCATGCCGTCGATTACCTTGAGCGGGGATGCCATCGAGAGAACCAGCACCATGCAGTACTTGGGGGTTATGTTGAACCGGAGTCTGAGTTTCAAAGATCATGTTGACCACATCACTGTAAAGGCGTATAAAGGTCTTGCGGCGATGAAAGGTATGGCTGCTGCTCAGTGTGAACAGAGGCTGCTATTTCTGCTGTATCAGGGATTGGTGGTGGCGGTGGTAGAGTATGCAGTGGCGTTTCGGACACAGAGTCAGACTCAAACAGAAAGATTGGATAGAATCCAGAATGAAGTAATGTGAATCATACTGATGTGTATGTTCGTCCATCACAAGTGAAGATGACCATTTGTTACATCCACTTTTGAAAATTCAGTTAGGATTATGTCCATGCCTAATAGTTATTAGATGGCTAATAAGCCCGATTCGAACTGTAAATATCCTTGGATAGTTCAGGCATAGAATGACCACTGTAGGTGGATTTTGCTTTATCCGTGATATTCTATAGCTACTCTCCGCTGTTGACCTGCAGCATTTCTCCTCTGTTCACAAGATAATGTGCTCTTTTTGACTTTAGAGCTGGGGTGTACGAGAAATAACGTCAGCATGGGTTATACGATACTTACTTGATTCCTCAACTGCAGAGAAAAGAATACAAATGTGCAGGACGCTGGACTACCTACAAATCACTGCTGATAAAGAGCACCCTCTACATCCTGAAATTCTCAAAGTGAAAGATAGTCGACTTATGTGAGGAAAGTCGTGGATGGGGCGCTCAGAGGACATTACACAAAGTGTGTGCAGGTTGGAGGATGTGCTACCTACTGCGGAATGGAGTCGGGATCCTGTGGAGTGTCCGAAAGTCTTAAAAGTGATAACACTCAATAGAGAATTCAAAGAATGATATCAGACCGTCGTGGAGTTGGATGCTCTGATCTGTGAGAATTACAAGAAAGGTGATATGATTATATATACAGTTGGGTCGGTTATGAGACACGTCAGGAGGAGTGCCTAGGCCTTCACGGCTCAAGAGTGGGGGGGGGGGGGAAAGACCATCAGAGAATGATTTGGTGCTTTCGCTCAGAAGACAAGCAGCATGACAATGGTGTTTTGTCAGTAACTAAAAGCTTTGAAATGCTCGCAGACTGCGACACATACCTGTATACTCAGTAACTCGATGAACATGATTGTCAAAGTGGAAGAGGGGTACATTTGGTAATAGTGGCTGGATGTGGTGAAGAATTCCTGTGTGCAGAAAGTGACTTTTATTTTTGTGCTGGGACATGAGGGAGTTCAAGTTAATGAGAGAGCTGATAGTTTGGCTGCACACTCGGCTACTACAGCTGTTAGCGGAGCGATGAATTGGGAAGACATTTTGAACGCCTTACAGGAAAACGCACGAACAAATGATTGTATAAGTGACGACGACTCTTGTTCCGTTAATAGAATGAGGAAACTTGGTTTGAAATGTGGTGTCGCTAGAAAGGAGCGGTTTCATGGGAGAGAAATAATGATGGTCAATCAATGGCGTACTGGGACAGTCAGTCTTTGTGTAATGGCGTATACACTCAAAGAGAGATCTGAGCACATATGGACTTGTCCGGAGTGCAGTGACGATGATCCAACGACTAACTAATGTGATTTAATAAAGATATGTGAATATTTTGTGTTACCGATTTATTTGCTTAACTTGGCATAGCACATCCGTTTTCAGCATAGATACATTTTGACTCCGAGTCGACGTTTCTACCTGTGGTATTTATCAAGAAAGGGGGGGGGGAACCATCGAAAGGAGCAAAAGAAAATTAGCTAAAGAAACTAAATAGAATTGTTTTGGAAGCTGGCATATATTGATTGATTAAGACCGTTTAGTCGAAACGTATATTCCTTATAGTTGTTAAACGTAAGATTGCTACTTAACAAATGTTTATTTTTTAACGTTATTATTTTTCTTTACTATATGGTATACAGTTTTACTGCAGTCACACGTTCATTCAATTTTAGCTACTGTGCCATTGTGTAAGCTATTTGGGGAGGGGGGGGGAGGGCGAGAGAGCGTTTTCCCCATCTTCTATTTTTCTTTTTATATTTTCTATGTCATTTGTTTTTCTTTTATACCATAATATATGCGATGCACGTTTTTGAATATTATAATTGATAGGTATAATAGGATGTGGTAGAAAAGTTATTTCAACTCTCCAGCAATTAACTGGTACAATATAACACCTTTGGTAATATCACTTTACAACTCTTCTATAGTGGTTGTTGTTTGGTTTGTTGATTTTATGGTCCGTGGTTCCATTTCTTCTTTCTTCGTATAGTGTTTCCACATCTGGAATTTCTGTTGATGTTACCAGTACTTCTTTTGATGTTCGATGTGCGGCTGTGAACTAAAAGAGTCTGGTCTCATCTGAAACCTTAACTAAGTCTTCTAGAAGAAAGAAAACTGTATTACACATACATATATCTTTAATAGCAACTTTCTTTCATAGAAACAAAATTACGTGAGGACAATCCATGTTATGATATATAACACATTCTTTCAGTATTTATACTCACAGGACAGGAGGCAGTTGATTCCATGTGTATAAGATGATCGCCTATTGTTTCTATTTCAAATCAAGGAGTCTACCCCAGCTATCCGCCCTAACTCATTATCACTAAAATAAAATAGTTCAAAAATTGCGTGAAAGCCACTATAAACATATCCTTCAAGTCAATAGTTCGCAGTGGTCGAGGTTAATTATATGATCGGTCCGTCTATCCAAATAAGATCGAAAATAAATTTGGTAGTGACATTGATAACGTAGTGTTCACAAACTTGGCACATCTATCTATCTATCTATCTATCTATCTATCTATCTATCTATCTATCTATCTATCTATCTATCTATCTATCTATCTATCTATCTATCTATCTATCTATCTATCTATCTATCTATCTATCTATCTATCCGATGCGGTCCTTGTTTACCTTACGGCGTCACGGGTAGAAGAGTTCTTTAGAGATGGCCTTTTTGTGTGCTGTTCCTGTACAAGTGACACCCTGTTAGAGCCTGGCTAAATTAGTAAGTACGGATTATATGTCGATGCTGCTAACAGTTTATGCCTCATTGGCTTTTCAGGTTCGAGTCTTGTGCGTATTCTTCTGAAAACGTTGCTGGAATCTTTAGGAAATTTGTGTGGATTATCCAGTGTTGCATTTAAGTAATTAGCTCTTATATTTATCCATTGTAGATGTCCGGCCTGTGTTAAAGGGAAGTACATTAGTTTATGTAGATACGGTTATTCGTTAGATTGCTATGGAGCGGTTGTTGAGTTTTGTGAGCAAAAGAGAGAAGAGTTCGGAAACTGTGCGTCTACAGACTCCTGAATTGGATTACAAGGCTGATAATGTTAATGAAAAACAGATTCGTGTGGATGGCGATGGATCCAGTGTCGAAGTTATTAGTCAGGCAAGGGAAGAGTCACCACAGTCGCGCTTATTTAGACAAGATATTTGTAGACCTGAAGAAAATGACTCAAACCCTGCACAAGATAGCATCAATAATCTGGTATTCAGCAGTAGCCACACAAGTCAATCAGATCTCAGTTTTCATACTGCAAACGGAAGGGATAGTCAATCAGAATGCAGTTCAATGTCAACGAGCCGAAGAAATAGCCAATCGGATTTCACATCAGCTAACAATAGTCACCGAAACAGCCAATCTGATTTGAGCTATCTTGGTTACAGCAGACGAAGTAGCCAATCTGATTTTACCTCTGCTGCTGCCAGCAGACGAAGCAGCCAATCTGATAGTAATTTCAGTTTACCTCCTATCAAAACCGGCAGTCAGTGGCCCGGAAAGAAAGATGTCACAAGAACCCACAGCAGTTACAACCGATTTGATCTTCAGTTTATCGCACATTGTATAGAGACATCGGATTTTTACGTCAAGGTAATACTGTTGTCATTTTTGCTTCTGTTTTTCCCCCTACCTTTTCAAAAACTTCCATAAATTATGTAATTAATTAGGGGTAGGGGGAATCAGAAAAAGCTTGACAGTAGCTGACAAAGAGGGGTGGGGTGTTGACAAAAAGTTGACGTCAGCAGTGCTGTTTTAATATATAAATTTGTCCTTGTTTTTGTGTGTGTGTGTGTGATTACTGTCGATCTCAAATTTCCATCGGATCTCTGTTATAGCAAGACAATGCCCATACTAGATTTCCAGCAGCATGTAGTACAAAGAACGGAAATGCGTTATGCTGCCGTTTTCTTTTACGCCAATATCCTGCTTCGGCGTTGGTAACTACATTCAGTACGGTAAACTTACGTAACTACGGCAAATACGTTAAGTGTTTTTACCAGTTCCACTGAGAGTTGAACGTCCGTAACCATATAGCCAGTGAAGTAAGTCAACTGTACGAGAGAACTGATTCTCGTTCTTACACGCTGGTCGTCCTGCTCAAAGCTAACAACAGCCAGGCATTCTTGACCTTTATTGTGTCTGTTTTACGTTGCTATCGACATCCTAAACAAAAGATCCTAAAAACATCACCATCATCCAAACATATGCACCAACATCAGCAGCAGCAGAAGAAATGGACACATGACGATCTGCAAGAGACAATTGACTAACCAAACCGTAACCCCAACCATAAAAAAATGAAGTTTAAATGATTAAATAATGAAGATGAAATTTACAAACATAGATGAAGGAGATAATAAAAAATATGGTAATGTCTACTGGTACAGTACCTAATATGTTTCAGAAAAATCATCAGACTACCAAAAAGATCACCAATATAGCCATGGGCGAGAGAAATGAATGTAAAAGAAAATTGACTAAACAGCATGGTTCTTTCCAGAAAACTGCAATATTTTGGTAATATCAGACGGCATAGAGAAGACCATAATGGAGGGGATTATAGGGAGACGAACAAGAGGAAGACCATGAAGATGGACGCAAGATATCAAAGACCACTTGAACATGACACTATCAGAAGCACGAAGACTGGCTGCAGGATGGACATAGGTTTTGAAAGACTGTGATGACTGCTACATACTGGTCAGACCATGAAGAAGATGAACGCAAGATATCAAAGACCACTTGAACATGACACTATCAAAAGCAGAAAGACTGGCTGCAAGATGGACAGATGTTTTGAAAGACTGTGATGACTGGTCACGATATGCTACCTGATGATGATAGTCATAAATAACAAAAAATAAAAAAATTGGTAGCATAATCTATTCAGGACATAGCTATCTAATTTGCTTGTTGTAGTAATTTTCTTAGCAATATAAATACGTTCAGTAGTTTGCTATTGATTTCTGAACGGTCAGGATTCGCAATTGTCCGCGGCGGGATTTAAATATGGTACCTTGACGCGCTCATTACCTCGCCGTCACAGAGTCGAACATCGACATAGATCCACTAATTAAAGTTATCCACGGAATCGGACATGGACATAGATACACCAATTAAGTAGTTAGCCAGTCTGGAAAACTAACAAACTTACAAAATCTACTTAATGAACCGTCTTACCAGTATAGGGAAACTATGCAGTGGATACCCTCTCACTGTTGTATACCAGGACATGAAAAAAGCAGACAAACTGGCTAAGGAAGGTGCTGCCGAGACTAACCAGATGTATCAATCATCTACCATGAGGAAAAAAAATTGATCAAGTCAATCAGAAAGACACAAGCACCAACACAAGATGGCTATCACATTATGACTATCACAGATCAGAACAAGTTGTAATTCTACGCCCCAGAACTAGACACAACCGAATCCGAAGTCATATGTGTTTTATTTGGTCATCAATTGGGCAGTAGAAGTTCAGGAGATGAAATTCTTTAGGTGGAGCGTCTGTTATTCTGCCTCTCCATATACACTTCTAGCTGACATGCACGAATATTGTTTTTAACAGGTGTCAGAATTTCACCCTTTCGTCTGTCCTTTGGTCTGATCGGTAGCACGGGTAGCCTCTAATTTTAAAGGCTATATCGCTGCTGATGTGTGTTTCTTGAATACAGCATAAATTAATGTGTTCTTTATATATAATATTTTCAAGCTCCAATTTTTTACTGTATCCATCTCATTTGCTATTGACACCCTCAGCATTCCAGTGCATTATTTTTATTAGTAGTTGGTTTGTATGGCTCTATCTCCTTGCCTCCTGGCTCCTCGGGGCAATTGAGAAGGACCTCCAGAAATGTAGGTTGGGCCCTTTCAAGGAATATAGCCAGGCACCGCCTCTTCCTGAACGTCCGCCACAGGGCAGGCACCATAACTACTATTAGATACAAACATGTTCCCATTGTGTTTTGTGCATGACATCCTGATTAATTGAGCGCCTTTTGGCTGGTTGCCTCCGTCTTCAGCAACCTGCTTACTTGAGCAGGACTGTGGGACTGCCCAACCAGTCTTAGTTTCCAGCCCTGATTTTACCTAAACTAGATATCATCTTCTTCTTATTCAGCGTTCATTCTCAAACTCCCACTGGATTTCTCTTGTAACAGGACAATGATCCTACAAGATTTCCAGTTGAATGTAGTCCAGAGAATGGAAATGCGTTGTGTTGCCGTTTTATTTGCGCTAATGGCCCAACACATCCGTCTTCGGCGGCAGATATAATCTGATTTTCAATACCCATTATTGTCTTTGTTTTATAAATGCACGGTAAGTCCTTTCTCTGAGTGTTTCGTAATTACAGCATCATCAACAAGGAAGACTAAACTGTACAACCAGCTTAAGTTAACAGAACCGTAGATAGGTCTGTGGTAAGAAGTTTATCTAAAATAAAAATAAAACCTAGTATATTTCTGCGTTTTCCTGAGATTATTGGTGTTCGTTTATTTGAACAATCATAAAGAGCGAGGTGATGTATCCAAATGTTTGCCCTACTTCCTAGTACTATATGCCCTTTTCTGACTTCCTAATGGGGAAAGGGGTATTAGAATACCCCTCCCCATAATATTGTTTTGCAAAAAAGTCATAACAAATCTAATGAAAAAGTGAATTGCACCAAAAAGGGACGAATTAAGTTTTTTTTAGCTAAAATACCCCGCCCCTATCTACGGGCAGTTAAGATAGTCATGCAGTGAATATAATCTCACTAAAATACTAGGAAATGAGAGAGAATATCAACTGGTTAAAGAGGGCATAACATACGACCAATCAAATATACCAATTACTACCATTAGAACAAACAAGTCAATGAGAAAACCATATACACCGCCACAGGATGGCTATCAAATTATGAACATACCAGAATAAGTTGCAGTTCTACTCCTCAGACCAGAAAGCAACCGACTCCAAAATCATATGTACACAAAATTCAGGATTGGCAACACTGCCATGTGGACAGGCAACACAGACTGCAAAACATAAACGTCAAGAATGTTCTGAATATAAGATGATAAGTTGTTTAACTGGTAAAGTAAAAAGTAAAGTTAACCATAGCATTTATTAACGCCGTAGGGATGTGGCTCTGCTATATGTGGGCGGTAACCAATTCCTCTCCCTCGAAGTATTTACTTCCCGGATTAATCCGATACCCAATTCAGGCTGAGTAGACCCGGGAGCCGTTTCGATATGAAAAAAAACAACATTTGTCTACCTCAACTGGGGAATGAACCCAGGATAATTCATATGCAAAGCCACTGCGCTACGCGGTCCCTATACTGGCCCATAGAAACAACACTGGAGTCAAAGCTCTATAGATCCCTGTATGAGTTGCATTTTTTTTCTTTTTTTGAAAATAGTTTTTCGTTAGGGAGTTAGTATTTGTAGCTGTGCGATAAAGGCCGCATTCTCTTGCTCTCTCCACGTCATATACGCGATGAGTTTTTTAATTTAAGGAAAAAAAACCCAGTCCTTACAGGGAGTTGAACACTGGACCCCCATGATGCTCTAATTTCTTGACTATACGCCACACGAAGTTTTATTGAGGGGACAATTTTAGATATATATATACATTTGAAGGGAACAAAAGAAGAAGGAAATATGCTCTCTGATCAAGCCGTTCTTTATCTTCGTCTTGGTTTCCAACAGTTGAATATTCTAGAGGTCGCTATCAGTTCGAGAATATATCACACTCCTGGTCACCCCAAAATACATTTCTAGAAGAGTATTTTTCTACTTCGTTCGTTCTAAAACTCTGAACAGAATGTAGCCTGGACTCCGGAAAACCGAATGTGTTGTGCCATGGTTTACAGTTTAGTTGCAATATCTACGACGTGAACACATCCGGATTCAGCATCTCGGGTCATTTTGGTCATCTATAGGATGTGACGGGACATCCAACTCTATTCTTTACTTTCTTGTTAGACACCCGCAGCAATGTCCGTCAAGAGAAGTAAGAAGTATGTTCCGAAGAGGGGAAATTATACAGTTAGATAGAGAAAGACATAAACATAAAGAGTCACTCACACACGCGCACATAGACACATATATCGTGATCATTGTTGATATAAAACCTGTGGGATATTTAGGGAATCATCCTTCTAAAGTGATGCTTTTAACTTTTCCCGTGATTTTCATTGGCTGTCGACACAAAGTATACATAGTGACCGATAAAAATCACGGAGAAAGTCAAACGCGTCACTTTAGAAGGATGATCACTGATGAGTCAGTAGGGCTGTATAATTAAACAAAGACACGCACTTATCTTTCATGTGTTTACGGGCCTGAACGTGGAGCAAAGAAAGCAGCAGTTATCTACCTAGCATGTGGCACAAGGCGACAAAGGAGGTTTTGAAGTGGAGTTGGCTGCTCATCCCATGCGGGTCAAAGTGACCCAAGAATCATGCTGAAGTCGGATATATCCGACCGAACGCTGCATATATCGCAGCTAAGCTGTAAACCATTACACAATGCATTATAATCTCTGAAATACATTCTGCTAATCTGCAGAAGTTTGAGAACGACCGCAGAAGATGGAAAAGAAGACGCACATATACATAACAAGAATTAGAACTCACAAGAATAGACAGAGGGAATGTGAGACAGTGAGAGAGAGAAAGAGATCATTTTTGATCATGAATCATGACGGAATCCATGTTTGATCAAATTTCTGCAGTTTCAACGCAAGCCAAGACGTGTACTGCCCACACATTGTCTCCTTGTTTGTCTCGTGCCAGCACGTTAAATTTCAACCAATCAATGACTGGACCAAGTCCATCTTGACAGACAAGTGAAGTTTTTTTTTAAAAAACACATCCACCCTCACCCCCTCCCGCTCCATTTGTTTCGGCACACGCAATCATCTTTAGGTGTTTTTTAAAAATAAATCTAATAATGTAACATCGACTTCCAAAAATTTGTTGTATGTATCCGTCACGTTATAACCAGAATGTACAGAGTTAACACCGAGTCCCTAGTCGTAGTCATGTGACCTCATTAGAAGTAATCAGGGTTGTAGGTAGATACGACTTCTGTGAAACAAAGAAAAAATGTAAGGGGGGGGGGGTGTGATTTCTTTTTTTTTATAAGATGTTGACATTTGAGATAACCATTAAGTGGGTTGGGTGTTTACTTGCTTTCTATCTCCCTAGTACAAAATGTAATGTTCCAACTCGCGTTATATCTATCTCCCTAGTACAAAATGTAATGTTCCAACTCGCTTTATATCTATATCCCTAGTACAAAATGTAATGTTCCGACTCGCTTTATATCTATCTCCCTAGTACAAAATGTAATGTTCCGACTCGCTTTATATCTATCTCCCTAGTACAAAATGTAATGTTCCGACTCTCTTTATATCTATCTCCCTAGTACAAAATGTAATGTTCCGACTCGCTTTATATCTATCTCCCTAGTACAAAATGTAATGTTCCAACTCGCTTTATATCTATCTCCCTAGTACAAAATGTAATGTTCCAACTCGCTTTATATCTATCTCCCTAGTAGTAAATGTGATGTTCCGACTCACTTTATATGTCTCCCTAGTAGTAAATGTTTCGATTTCTTACGGGGATGTCCATAAATTGGAATAAACAATGGGGGGGGGGGGATGGGGGCAGTTGTGGATTTGAAAACGATTGATAGTTTTATCAAAAGGTGGCGTAAAGATAACTATTTTTTAATACACAAATTAAAGAAAAACAACATCCTGTCATACTTTTTCTTGTTAGGGAGTTACAGGGAGTATTCTGGTGGCTTACGTAATAAAGGCCGCATGTCCTTGCTGTCGTCACGTCAAGTTTAGGGTGAGTTTTTAAAAATGTACACTCCGGCAGAAATTAATCCAGTCCTTACCGGGGATCGAAGCCTGGACCTCACAGGTGTGAAACCAACGCTCTAACATCTCGGCCATGAGCCACACTCCGCATGATGCGACCAATAAAAATCGTGGGGATGCGTCATAACATAGCATCATATACCTGCTCTGGATTGTGCATGTAGGCGATATTCTTTGAAAGTTTTGGTACATTGCAAATAAAAGTAACATTGTATCCAAAGGCGTATCGTCTAAAAATACTTGATTGTGGAAATTGCTGTATGTGTTATCACTCGAATGTGCAATAGTAAACATCACTGCAATATGCAGCAGTTAGTCTGCCCTCTGGTCACCATTAGACCCCAGGGTTTCTTAACTGCGCTTAAATCCTGTATTATTTTAGCCGATATTGAATGAGATGTATTTTGTTGTATTTTATCCTAAATAATATGTGTGACGTCATCACGACAATATGGCGTTGTGTTTTCATTCTGTGAAGCAGGGATCTATGTTATGTATTATATTCAATGAATTAGTGTGCAGTGGAAAATATGTCAATTCGGGATAATATCTTGAAGGTTACTCGTTAATGGATTAAAAAATAACAACATAGTGAAGATATTATCAAGTTTAGAAGTCTTAATGTGGATGCGTACGAAGTAAGGTTGTGACCTAGTGAAATGGTAGCGATGCGCTCAGCGCGAAGTTCAAATGTGATGTAGCGTCAACATCAGAAAAGTGCAATGGAGATGGAGAGAGAAAACACATCCATGTAACAACATCAGAAGGACAGCTGGAGAGGAGATGGGCACCACTAGCTAAACCTTTTGCCCACTGAAATACTACAATGGATAATCACACACAGAGAATACAGAACAAAGCTCTTAAACTTACCGAAAACTGTGTAAGGCTGGAGATGGCTTTAGCGTCCTTGTCAAGGCTAACTGTGATTTGGAAAAGCAACATCAGTGTTGGAGTGAAAATCAAACTGTATAGGTCGCTGGTGCTTTCTGTTGTGTTGTATGGTTGTGAGAGTTGGACACTCACTGCGGACATGGAGAGAAGATTACAGGCTTTCGAGTATAAATGCTCATCATCATCATCAAGTGCCGTCTCCGCAACGAAGGTTGGCTGCAACGTATCTCCAACATCTCCTGTCTCTTGTCTTGGTGGTGCACTCTGCTAGACTGTAACCTGTCCATCGTGTAATGTTACTCTCCCACTTGTATCTCTGCCTACCTCTTGCTCGCTTCCCTTTGACTTTACCCTCAAGTAAGGTCTTCAATAGGGTGTCATGTCTTTTAATGTGTCCAAAGTATTTTATTTGCTTGATCTTTATTTCTCTTAGTAGTTCTTTCGTCATATTAAGTGTCTTTAGCACCTCTTTATTTGTTCTCTTTCCGTGATGTTCTCCCTATTCTTCTATATACCCACATCTCAAAGGCATCAATTTTGTCTTCTAATTGTTTATTTAGTGTCCATGTTTCTGAGCCATACATTAATATGGAATAGATGTAGCATTTTATAATTCTCATTTTTAACTTGTTTGTAATTACTTGTTTGTATAAATGCTACAGAGTAATTATACGAATTTCCTATAGGGAACATAAGACCAATGTGTACGTAAGAAATAAAGAAGAGATGTGTGCAGGTGTCCAGGAGCCATTGCTTTCAATAGTGAAACGACAAAAACTAGCATGGTTCGGACATGTATGCAGGCACGATTCCTTGTCAAAAACAATACTGCAGGGAACTGTCGTGGGTGGAAGAAGCAGAGGAGGACAAATAAAGACATGGACAGACAACATCAAGGAATAGACAGGGCAAGATATTTCCACACTCATCCGCATCGCTGAGGATAGAATTCGCTGGAGGACGCTGTGTGCTGAAGCATCCAATGTGGTACCCCTACGACCCTGAAGGGTTATGGGTTTATTGATTGATTGATTTTGTTGCGACTGTATATGTACCTAATGGTGTGCTCAATATAAACTTATTTATGTAGGACCATTACGTGTGGTCTGTCCACGAAATAATTTCTTCAAAATTCAGAATCTGATGATTCCAAGAGTTTGATTATTGTTAATGGTCGTAGAAAATGTACTTCATCTAGGTGCCCGTAGTCATATTCCTCTCGGATTACATGATCCAAACATTTTTTTTCTCCAAAACTCAACGTGTATTGTGGTGATATACTCGCGTGTCAGATCTTCAACATCACATATTTTAAACGTTGTAGTCCACCGAAGACGGATGTGTCGGGCCATTGGCGCAAATAAAACGGCGACACAACGCATTTCCATTCTCTGGACTATATCCTGCTGGAAATCTAATAGGGCCATTGTCCTACTGCAATAGAGATCCAGCAGGAGTTTGAGAATGAACGCTGAAGAAGAAGAAACGTTGTAGTATGTTCGGCAACTTGCCTTTTGACCTTAGCCCGAATTAACTCTATCTGGTTACGGTGAGCATGATATGCCGGTAGTCGCAAGGAAGTGTGGCCATATTGTTGAATGATTTTATCAATATAATATAACTTTGTATTATTTGTCTTCTTCACAAGCTGTATCAATTCGGGCTTCAAAAAAGTATCGTCAAAGTGGACATTTTCCTCAGTAAGCCATGTCTTAATTTGGTCTTTTGTATTTGATGAGTTTGGTCGCCCGTGTGTTGCTGGGACCCGAAAGGGGAGCAAAGAATAGCAACACTGTTTACCTTCCACGCATGTCGTAAAAGGCGACTAAGGAGGTTATGGGATGGAGTTGGCTGTCCCATCCCATATAGGGTCAGTGATTCAAAACCACGCTGAAGTCGGATGTGTCCGGTCGAAAGGCGCAGATATCGCAGCAATGCTGTAAACCATGACACATCGCATTCCGTTCTCCGGACTACATCCTGCTAATCTGCAGGAGTTTGAGAACGAACGCAGAAGAAGAAGATGAGTTTGGTATTTTGTCTTCCTGTGATACTGCATTGTGATAGGAAGCATAGTCCATTACTAAACATGATGGTCCTTCTAGAATTGGAAGAATACTTCTCCATCCAATGCCAAAAAATATTTTCATTATTTTCAGTATGGTAGTCCCTGCTTTATGTACATTTTGATTCGAAAATAAATCCAACTTCATGGACTAGGCCGCTGTTGCTACTTCCAACCTGCGAGAGTATAATTCGCTGGCCTGTGCTGCTTGGAATGTTTCTTTTATGTTCACCGCCAATTGATTGCCATTCTTTGGTATTTGTGTAGAGGGCATTGACCCAGGATTCGAGCAAATATACAATATCATAACCCGTGCTTCTCCGCTATCGGATCTTCTGTCTCAAGTATTTACTCAACAATCAATCGTGGCTTTTCACAAATAATATTCTAGCCGTCTAAGGTATTTCTAAAAGTTTTGCCGGCGGTTCTTACAATTTTCTAGTGAGAATGTTTTGATATTTCAATATCACAAATGATCTGGAATTTTACTCTCAATTTCTGAAGAGAAAAAATTTCATTTTTAGCAAACATTCTCAATATTTCCCGCCTTATGACATCTATGTCAAAGTCGTCAACTTTTATTTTTATTGCATGCTTGACATGGGTGCTTTTTTCTTCTTCTTCTGCGTTCGTTCTCAGACTCCTGCAGATTAGCAGGATGTAGTCCGGAGAACGGAATGCGTTGTGCCATGGTTTACAGCATTGCTGCTATATCTGCGCCTTTCGGCCTGACACATCCGACTTCAATATGGCTTTGGGTCACTGACCTTATATAGGATGGGACAGCCAACTCCATCCCATAACCTCCTTAGTCGCCTTTTACGACATGTGTGGAAGGTAAACCGTGTTGCTATTCTTTGCTCCCCTTTTGGGCCCCGGCAACACACGGGCGTGGTGCTTTTTGAATCTTGTTTCATCCAACGTAAAAAAGATGATTATCCAGACCAAGAGCCAATTGAGTTCGCTTTTTCCATCTTAGATTCTTTGCAAAAATGCCTGTAGAGTAAAACGGTAACATTCTGCATTGTAATAAATTTGCACTCCAAACTTATTTTGAATTATATATGAATGTAAATTGCAAGACACTAAAACGATAACACAATAACCACACGTTGAATACCTTTGTGAACGACAATTTCAATCTTACATTTGAGACACTGAGATTTTGGTGTTTTTCAAAAACAAAAATACAAATGAAATTCAGTGTACTTATTGCATCACTTCTGTTGGTCCAACTGATTATTTCAGTGATTTTTATTGGTTATTATGTTGACAACACGCTGGTGGGGTGACTAATGAATAGATAATTGTGTCAACATGAATAACGTATGGCCGTCACAACAAAATATTTGCAGTCAGGAAATCGTGTTCCAATTCTGAAACACGGGCTATGTTCCCGTGCAAAACAAGAAATGAGGGTACCTATATATTTTTTTAACATAAAAAAAAAAAAGCGTGTCTTTAAATCATACGACAATATTTCCTTGCCTATTGATAGGGAAAACGCCGTGATTGGTGACGTTCTTAATTTGAATCATCTTAAATTCTCTCTATATTTTATACTTTCCGTAACAGCAAATGAAAAGCCCAAACAATATAAAAGTCACCAATGCAAATGTGTTTCGAATATATAGACAGTAATTTGTCTTAGGAACACTCGAACGAATATTGCAGAATATCTTATATCCTAAGAAATGCAGAGGGTTATACAATATATATATAATAACATATGTATATACTGGTGCATTGCAACGAAACTTGTTAAACTACTAACATTTATTAGAAATTATTTTTTTAGGTAGGTTTGAATCAAAAACTATATATTCCAAAATTCTCTGCGATCAAGAAGTTTCTGAAAAATTCGCTTGAATGTGTGATTACGAATTTATAAATGGACTATAGATTATAGTTTTACCGCGGTCTCCGTGGCCCCCCTCTCCCTGGGATGTCACTCTAATGACGACTAATCTATGAAATTGTGTGAGTGAAACATGTTTGAAACATTTCTCTTTGTTGATTTTCCAGGGTGCCAGAGTTTGGATCCCAGACCCTGAGCGCGTGTGGAGGGCTGCCGAACTTCTGGACGACTACAAGGGACAGAACACGTTACGTATACAATACGAGGAAGCAGAGGTGAGGGTTGTATTCTAAATAATCTTGAAAGTTGTGGAGAACGATGTAAGTGAGATAAGTAGGTAGATAGCTAGAGATAAAGAGATAGATAACACATAAATATATATATTAGATTGAGCTAGGATAAATAGATAGACTGTGATAGAATAATAGAAGCAGAGACATACAGATATGCGAAAGAGAATATGCAGAAAGAAGTGGATATAAAGAGAAGTATATAAGAAAAACAGCGAGAGAGAGAGAGAGAGAGAGAGATAGTTACTGTTATATATAGAAATACACATGATAAATTAAGGTATATGATAAAAATATAGTATCAGACTTCCGGTAAAATGGCACAAGATGATATTTGCTAGTTCTGTGTGTTGATTAGGAAAGTAAAGTTCAACGTTTCAGTGTTTTCCAAGTGGAAAATGTGCTTTCAAATCTGAATGTGATATAGCACAGAATAAACCATGCGGAGGATCCTAAACCAGATTGACGAGTCTTCTCAAATCGATTGGACTTTGGAATATGTGCTTTCTACATTTTATAGAGATAACACTTTGCAACCATTCAGAGACTGAAACAATAGTGATAAGTCTTTAGTGTAACCATTAGGAGGCTGAGACAACTGTGACACGTCTCTAGTGTAACCATTAACAAGCTGAAACTACAGTGACACGTCTCTAGTGTAACCATTAACAAGCTGAAACTACAGTGACACGTCTTTAGGAGGCTGAAACAACAATGATATGTCTAACAAATCTACAGCGGAAAACAAAATCGCAAATATAAAATAAAAATGTCATCAGAACGCGACCAGTAATGGAAGGCGCAATAAGCAGAAGTCTTCAACGAATTTTTCTACCCCTGATGTTGATGAATTCTTCTACACCAAGGGATAAATGGGAAAGTAAAATAAGATCAAATTAGAGAGAGAGAGAGAGAGAGCTATAATGAAGAAAAGAAAGAGACTCTTGTTACCCGGAGTACTTGTGTGCTGATTTCAGCATGCCATCTTTATATTTTATGCCTAGATGAAATTTTTTTTTTTAAATTACAAATTCCTTGCATACACATGCTATTAAAACAGTATTGTATTTGTAATACTAATTATTTTGTCCGTTATGTTTCGGAATCATCTCTCTTGTACAGGACATGACATAGTTATTCAACTAATGTTGAATTATGAGGCACAACTAAAACATAACAATTTTATCGCCAGTGAGATGTGGACGATCGTTGTTCGAACCACTAGCTTATTCGACTAGACGGGTTTGCGAGGCGAGCTCACTATCAACTCTGCTACGGAGCCGACAAACTTCTTTTTAAAGTGATATAAATATTACTCTTTCTTTGTCTTGTCCTAGTCTTCCTTTGCGTGTGTTCTTAATCTCCTGCTGGATAGTAGAAAGGCACATGTATTGCAGCTAAGATATACACCATCACACACCGCATTCCGTTGTCTGGACTGTATCCTGCTAAATATGCAGGAGTTTGTGAACAAGCGCAGAAAATAAAGACAATGTTTCACAACTATTGTTTGAGCATGCATCTACTATTATATTCCTTGTTGTTTGACCTTTCGTGTTTCGGCTCTGTGTTTCCATAATAGCTGAGTAATGAGGTAGGAAATCGACGTTGCTTAGTAGCCACTGTTGGATTTAAGCACTAATGTGCATTGCATTTATTACTAGTGCACAGCTCTTTCTCTTACATCTTCAGATCCAACTACAAAATGGCTTGTCGTTACACGATCATAGTCTTCTTCTTTCTGTAGGGTACTTACAACTTCTTTCTGTACGGTACTTACAACTTCTTTCTGTAGGGTACTTACAACTTCTTTCTGTAGGGTACATACAACTTCTTTCTGTAGGGTACTTACAACTTCTTTCTGTACGGTACTTACAACTTATTTCTGTAGGGTACATACAACTTCTTTCTGTAGGGTACTTACAACTTCTTTCTGTAGGGTACTTACAACTTCTTTCTGTAGGGTACATACAACTTCTTTCTGTAGGGTACATACAACTTCTTTCTGTAGGGTACATACAACTTCTTTCTGTAGGGTACTTACAACTTCTTTCTGTAGGGTACTTACAACTTCTTTCTGTAGGGTACATACAACTTCTTTCTGTAGGGTACTTACAACTTCTTTCAGTAGGGTACTTACAACTTCTTTCTGTAGGGTACTTACAACTTCTTTCTGTAGGGTACTTACAACTTCTTTCTGTAGGGTACATACAACTTCTTTCTGTAGGGTACTTACAACTTCTTTCTGTAGGGTACTTACAACTTCTTTCTGTAGGGTACTTACAACTTCTTTCTGTAGGGTACTTACACCAAGGATAAGTAGAGATTAGTTACATATAACTGGAAGAAAGCAAATAAGTTAGAATAACGAACATTGATGATATAAATAATATAGAAAAGATGCCTGTGTATTTCTGGGACCTAAAACGGCAGTAAATAATAGCAAAATTGTGAACTGTCATGCAAGTCGTAAGGATAAAGAGGTTTTAGAAGTGCAGATAGCAGTCACATCCCATTTAGGAAAAAAAAGAGACCCAGAAACCATGCTGAATGTCGGATGTGGCAGTCCGATTTCGGCAATATATACCGTAGCTAAGCTGTAATCCATGACACAGCGCAATTAATTCAATTAATTCTCCGAACAACATCCAGTTAATTTGCAGGGGTTTTATAACTAGTGCAGAAGAGGACATCGTATTCTTCTTCTTTCCGCAAGATATAACACATACATGTAGAGATCAGTTTGTTAGTGAATTGGCTTCTTGGTCTGGTGATACAAGGTTCAATATTCAATATCCACCGCTTTCTCCCAATACAATTCAATGGAATGGAAAAATGAAACATGACTGTACTTATATATATATTATATCCTTTGTATGTGCGTTACTGTGGTGCACATCTATATTATAGCACCTGTGTGGATTTTTTCGACCATATGGCTTTTAGATCACCAAGATCCCATCCCATATAGGGTAAGTGGCCTAAAGTCACGCTGAAGTCGGATGTGTCAGGCCAAAAGGCGTAGATATCGCAGCAATGCTGTAAACCATGACACAACGCATTCCGTTCTCCGGATTACATACTGCTAATCTGCAGGAGTTTAAGAACGAACGCAGAGGAAGAAGAAGATCACCCAGAAATACAATTTGTTGCTTCGTAGCTGAGCAAGGCTGCGATATATGCACCTTTCTATAGGACATCCTACTAAATCATAACACAGTTAGCCACTTTGTCCGTTACTATGAGTAGCCAACACGTCATGGGAACTATCATGAGATGGACAGGTTACAGTCTAGCAGAGAGCACCAAGAAGCAGAAAGAAGATGGTAAAGGTCTGTTGCAGCCAACTTTCGATGCGGATACGGCACATTATGATGATCAGTCAGCATTTATTTCAAAAATTCTTAGTCACTTCTTATGACATGCATGCCAAGCGGCAGTCTTGTTGTCATTTACATTGTCTTCGGATCCATGCAACACACTGGGAAAGCTATTGGCCTATTTTCGGTGTATCATCACCCTAGAAGTGCTTTTATTCATCAATCAAGTCCTTGAGTACCCTAGGTAGTTTGTACATCTTCGTGTGTATAGGCCACGGACGAACCAGTAGATGGGGGAAAGTGTATTGGGATTTAACACCCCCCCCCCCACACTTTCCCCACCTAGGAAGTCAGAGCATGATATTAAGTATAAAGAAGCAAGTTCACCCTCCCCCCCCCCCCTTACAAAAAAACAGGTTACCACGCCAACTGGTTTTCCAACTCATTTCAAAAGAAATGTTATTAAAATACCCACATAAATGAGGAAATTTGCTCTTTAGTGTTTTTTAAGGTAACCTTCCTCCCTTACCGAAGACGTGTCTACGTCCTGGCTTCGGAAACAAAGATTTACTATTTTATACAGCTGGTATATTATGCTCGCACAAAGGAATCGAGCACCAGCATGCTCCCTTGTGCATTCTCATTGTCTCCATGGAATGTTACGGATAGACGACTATATATATATATATATATATGTCACTTTATATGTATATATGTCACTTTATATGTATATTTAGCTTTACAGCTGGTGCTGGTTCTTTGTCAAAGATTTTTCATTTGTGCAGGTTTTCAAATATATATATAGGCCTATATTTGAAAAAATGAAAAAATCTGAATATATATATATATATATTAATTATAAAGAAGACTGATTAGAAAAAACAAAAATCATCATTTTTTCTTCCTCTCATTCTGTCTCACATTTGATTCTAATCATGTATCTTCTACTTTCGTTATATCCTTCCATAAATATATTCATGAAATATGGCATAACATCCCTGTTGTGTGTCTCTCACGTCTTTGCTTTGTTCTATAAAACGTGAATTTTGAACGTTGATATTTTTTTTTAGAACTAAATGATCAAATTCTACAATTCACTTTCACAGCTTAAAACCGTTGTCTGCCATAGGACCGTCTATGAGGAATCGGTTGGTGACTGGTGAAATTTGAGTGGGGACGGGAAGTGTGAGCATGTTCTTGAAAGCACTCTGATATTATCTGATATTTAATAAAAAAATTAGCTTAGAACTCATGATGATTTGTCATCTAGTAGGCGTGGTTAATCAACTGGTAGGCGTGGTTAATCAACTGGTAGGTGTGGTTAATCAACTGGTAGGTGTGGTCAGTCCACTTCCAGGTATGAAGGAATTCATAGCAGTTTAGTTAAAATATAGCCTTAATTATATACATTTGTAGATGTAGCTAACCAGTTTTTAAGTATTATTTGTCAGCGTGTTGTCCGGCTGGTCAACTTGGGGATTCTGTTGGTTAGCTTGTATACGTGGATAGTTAATACGTATGCCTAATTATTCATTGTATGTGTGGATATTTGACTAAGCAACTTGTAGTGCATATTTGACTAGGCAACATGTAGTCGTGGATATTTGACTAGGCAACATGTAGTCGTGGATATTTGACTAGGCAACATGTAGTCGTGGATATTTGACTAGGCAACATGTAGTCGTGGATATTTGACTAGGCAACATCTAGGCGTGGATATTTGACAAGGCAACTTGTAGGCGTGGATATTTGACAAGGCAACTTGTAGTCATGGATATTAGACTAGGTAGATTGTAGATGTGGATATTTGACTAGGCAACTGGTAGTCGTGGATATTTGACTAGGCAGCCTGTAGGCGCGGATATTTGGCTAGACACAATGTGGGCGTGTCTGATCAACTTGTAGGAGTAGCTAGTCACAATGTGGTTGTTTCTGATCAACTTGTAGGAGTATCTAGTCACAATGTGATTATTTCTGATCAACTTGTAGAAGTAGCTAGTCGCAATGTGGTTCTTTCTGATCAACTTGTAGGAGTAGCTAGTCACAATATGGGTGTTTCTGATCAAGTTGTAGAAGTAGATAGTCACAATATGGGCGTTTCTGATCAACTTGTAGGAGTAACTAGTCACAATGTGGTTGTTTCTGATCAACATGTAGGAGTAGCTATTCAAATATGGGTGTTTCTGATCAACTTGTAGGAGTAGCTTGTCAAATATGGGTGTTTCTGATCAACTTGTGGATATCTGACTTATTGGATTCATCTGGTCAACGTGTGGTCCTGTTAGTATTTTTAATCTAAATTTAAGATGGTTATTTCTTAGACACTCGTATATTTCGTATTTTTAACAAGACGAATATTTATTTATATATTCACGGTATCAGAGTGCGTTCAACAAGATTTTTTGTTTTAACCGCGCACTCGTGCACTAATTGTGCAGTGTGCATGGCATTAACAATGCCTGTGACTGTTTTAACATTTGTTTGATCTTCAGTTCGTTTGAATTGTGTTTTACTTTTGTGTGTGCTCTATGTTGATTTTTAGTAGAACTAATGAAATAATAAACAGTATATGGCGGTTGCCAAACAGCTGGAACTGTTTGTTGCCAAATTTAGGTAAAAGATTGCAAAAATACGACCACATTTATAAATTTATACACAAACAGCTGAAAGTATAAAACAAGTTAAGATCAGGAGACTCTTTGCATAACAACCATCAAAGATGGTAGGACTATAAGTCTCAACAACATGCAAGAACTACACACATTAGCATGACATCGCTGAAACTAGAGAGCACTGAATT
Source organism: Meghimatium bilineatum (assembly GCA_034231615.1). NCBI lineage: Eukaryota > Metazoa > Mollusca > Gastropoda > Stylommatophora > Philomycidae > Meghimatium > Meghimatium bilineatum. Next base: position 38,387,225 of record CM067304.1, read on the forward strand.
CTGCCATATGCACGGTATTTTAGCGCTGAAGGAACATGAATAGATATACTAAACTTGAGGCACACAGAGAAAATACAAAGAGAGTAATACTGTGTGCATTATTCTTTCCAATTTGAGGCAATTGACATTTGCTGTCAACAACAAGGACCGCACGTAGTGTAGTATTGAAGTCGGTGCTGTTGTGTGGCTCGATTACATGGGAGGAACAACGATGGGGGGCAATAGAAAAATTACTAATGATTTTTTTACGGCTGCATGTTGCAGGGACCCGAGAAATAATAGCAACACTGTGATCTGTCAAGCATGCCGTAAGAGGCGACTAAGGAGGTTTTGGGGGTGTTGGCTGTTCCTTCCATACATGGTCAAGAAGTGATGATGAAGTGGAATGTAAAGTGTCGAAATGCGCGTTTATCGCAGTTAAGCTGTGCACCATGACAACACATTCCGTTCCGCTGACTACATCCTGCTAATGTGTGGGAGTTTGAGAACGAGCGAAGTGGAAAGAAGAAGCGGACTTTCAGTATTGGATGCTTAACGTCGAATAGATGGCCTGAATTGGTAGGATGCCGCCGAAGACGGTAGTGTCGGGCCATTGGTGCAAATAAAACGGCGACACAACGCATTTCTGTTCTCAGGACAAACATCCTACTGGAAATATAGCAGGACCATTGTTCTTCTACAAGAAAGATCCAGTGAGAGTTTGAGAATGAAAGCTGAAAACGAAGAATTGGTAGGATAGTACAATAAATGAGATGAGATACTCTTTTGAAAATAGCTAAACGCTTAGAAGAAAAGGGTAGGGAGTGTGATAGAGGCTATACCATCTGTAACTATGGCTCCCAGCAACAACAACAAAATGCAATGTTAAAATGAATGTGTCGAAAGTCGCAGACAAAGCAGCGAAGAAATAAACTGTTAAAGAACACCATATTCAAGACATATATATATATATATGCACACACAGTATATAATATATATGATATACATATATACATACCATACATATTTACATACATGGAGTGGCGAATAGAATCCGAAGCTATGGTTGTGTTTTCAGGAACTAGGAAAGACCTAGTATTTAGACCTGATACTGGGTCTTCTGCTTGTGCGTTCCTTCTCACAATCTTGTTGGTTAGCAGAATCTAGTCCGCAAGAAGGAATGTGTTATGCCATGATTTACAGCGTGCCCACGATATATGCGCCGTTTGGTCTGACGTATTCGAAAACAGCATGAAATATGGGATAGGACAGCAAACTCTAACTTCAAACATCCTTAGTCGCTTCTCACGATATGCGTGACATGTCACAGTATTGTTATTCTTTGCTTCTCTTTCAGGCCCCAGAAACACATTAACAATATCAGGTCTGAAGTGATACCATAATGTGAATAAATTAGCAAACAAAAGCTAATTCATTAGAAGCAACATAAAACAATACAAATCTTTATAAACACACAACTATTTCAAATCTTTTTCAAATACTGCAATGACACATTACTAACTATATATTGTTTTCTAAAATCACGTGATGCTTTTTCCAGGAATCGTGGATTGTAAGTTATTCCTTGTATCGGTCCATGTATAATTGCTGTAACCAAGTATTGATATCGCATCGTGTGTTTGCATGTTAATATTTGTGTCATAGTACAACTACATACATATACATTTTTGAATGTAGATGATGATAGTGTTCCACCTTTCACGCGAAGATGGACATTGTGTAGACCAAAACATTCTATTAGATTTGATCAAGCCGCGTTTGGAGAAGACAAGCAGATAGCAGAACCATGTGCTCCAATACTTTGGTCATCATGAAAGAAGTATAATAGATAGATTTGTGGTACTCCACGACCTGTCTGAAGGTCGATAAGATAAGCTTGAGACAGACCTCCACCGTTTTCATAGAGATCAGCGTGGTTAGATGTATGAGCGGAGAAGAGGGTTATCTGATTTTAGGAGAAACCTGTTTTCATGAACATGAATGAAGAAATGCTCGTGTGTTGCAAGGATCCGATACGAAAAAAAAGAACAGCGATACTGTTACCTGTCAGACGTGTTATAAGAGGCGACTAATGAGGTTTTGGGGTGGAGTTGGCTGTTCCGCCCCATGTAGGTTCAAAGTGAGCCATAGACCAATTCTGAAGTCGAATGTATCAGGCCAAAGGCACAGATATCGTAGCTAAGCTGTAAACCATGACGCATTGTAATCCATTCTCCGAGCTACATCCTGCTAATCTGCAGGGGTTTGAGAATGAACGAAGAAGAGGATGGATGAAGCATGTCATGAGATTAGGAAAAGATGAATACATTCTTTCATTTTTATATTTTTGGAATTGCCTGAAATGTTCTACTTTTTCAAAGTTTTCAATACATGCACTGATCTGACCATGTCAGAATTGACGGTCAAGTGCTGTAGTTTTTCCAAGAGTTGGCGTCTATACTGCAGTGCTTGAGAAATGTCTTCAAGTAGTCTTGAAGTAGACTGCTTGAATACTTCTATGAATATTAGACACAACCATGTTGGCTACTTTCTTTCTGGAAGAATCTTCCTCATCTTAGGAAACTCATAATCATTACCTTATTACCATTGGTTCTTGCAAACGTAGGCTAGCATCAATCCCACAGAAACGTCTTGTGTACCGATATTGACGGTCAGTTTCAATGTTAATGTATTTCCATGTCAAAAAGGAGATCTCCTTAACGAAGTGCGAGTGCCATGTCCCTTGTTCATGTCTGTCATTTATCCCTTTAAGCTCTGTTACGTTATGTTATCATGGGCAGTGCCGTTCTTTACTCATCGTTTTCCTGACAAAGGCCTTGTGGCGGAAACGTCGATATTTGTGCCTTATCCTGTGACTGGCAATGATTAGCTAAACCTCACTACATTTTTTTAATGTTTTGCTTGTGTTTACGGCACCGAGACTCAAAATATTGTCACGCATTCTCACATTTTTTATATAGTCTCTGGGGAATTGTCGCAAGATCTACGGAGTTGCGTAATATGAGCGATACTCTGCTATTTTGAAATGGAAAGAGTCGCGGAGTAAATATAGGAAAATCAGAATATATCCTGTGCACATTTTGAGCCTAATTTTCATAAAAGAATTTAATGTGCCCAGCAACCAATGCATGGAAGCATGCCTATTTATATACATGTTGTCTGTAAAGTCGACGTGCACTCATTTCATTTGCCGGTTTCACGCTCACATGAATTATGGGTATTGGTTACATATCTGTGTGACGTCACTGTGGGATCCACAGCATTATACTGAGTCATAATGTACACTGGACCATATAAATTTACAACGTTCAATGGCGTTATATTGAGCATAAATATTTCATTTGAAATTAAATGCACATCGACTTTATAGACAATATTATATATATATATATATATATATATATATATATATATATATATATATATATCGTATATAACTTGACATCAAGTATTAGCATGCATTGATCTCTATTCCCCATCGTATGTTTAAGCATGTATTAAATAAACGTTATTAAGAATATAATGTAGACTGTTGCTAAACCGAGAAGCTGTATGTAGATGTGTGTGCTGAACAGTGAGACAAACCTGTCAAATATGCAATGCTTTAATTAACTAGCTATTCATAGACTCTTACATAGACGATTGTTTTCATTTGTTTTTTTTGGGTAAATCTCTCTCTTGTACATCATTTAAGGATTCTGATATTAAATTCAGCAGAATAGTGAAAAATTATATTAAAGGCAACAGATGCTGTTTTATAGAAGAACGTTAAGAACAGTACGGACTGATAAAAAATTGAATGAAGTCATCTTGAAAGAAGTTAATTCAAAAAGTGAGCTGCTCACCCGCATAAGAAAGAGAGTCCACGTTTTTTTGATACATACTGAGAAGATAGAAGATGGAACCCAGGGCCGGCCCTAACAATTGAGGGGCCCAATGCGAAACGGATTGTGCGGGGCCGAGTCTGGGTAGCGAAGAGGATAATAAAATAAATTCTAATATGAATTTATGGACCTATGAAGTGCGGGGCCCAATGCGGCCGCATATGTTCCAATGGCCTAAGACCGGCCCAGATGGAACCCATCTAGACGACAGACAAGTTGAAGAGCAAGAGGTTTGGGGGAAGACCAAGAGAGAAGATGCTTGACATAGTTATCGGAAATGATTGACAGCACATAAAATAAAAGGTTGAGGAAAGACATGATAACCAACGCCCACATGGCTTGGACTGTAAGAAATCATTGACAATGCTCGAAACAGATGGCTGTGGACAGACGTGATAACCAACGCCTACACGACATGAACTATGAGAAGAATAAACAGACAATATTAATCATCTTCGATGAAATGTTGAAGAAACCCGAAGAAGGTGACAGACGAGATTCGGTCCTGGCCTGGAAAATCGGTGTTTCGATCTACATGGCTCACATTTCATATTGACAAGAGATTACACGCTCAAACGACTTAACTTAAAATGACGTTTAAGTTAGAAATGCTGTTTGGCCTATTTAGTAAATGTTGAATCCAAGTTGCAAGACGAATTAGTGTAAGTTGGACGAACCTGGATGTAATTTGCCATCCTCTAATTGAGCGTAGTTATGGCGCATGTCCGAAAGGTTAGAGCGCTGCTCACAGCCGTAATGTCCAGGGTTATACACCTGATTAGAATTATTTTTAATCTGTTTTTTTTTCCTGTCGGAGAGAAAATTTTAAGTTCTTCACTAAACATCACATGACGACAGCAAGACCATTCGGCCTCATCACACGGGCCATTCAAATCCTCCCTTCAACTTCATAACGGGGGAAAAATGCAGTCTTCACAATTTTTAGTGACAGTAGTTACAGGCAGCGGGAAATTCATGCACACAAGTTATATAATAACGACTATTACAAATTGAATCGCTCAAAGTCACATGTGACAATTGACACTTTTAAATATGCATGAACATTATTGAATTCGAATGGCTTGTTCTGTCATTTCCTATTTAGTGATTGAATTATTGTATATGCTTGTGTTGTTGATGACTACATGTATTTCTTGATTGAATTATTGTTTATACTTGTGTTGGTGATGACTATTTATTGATTGAATTATTGTTTATACTTGTGTTGGTGATGACTATTTATTGATTTAATTATTGTCCATGCTGATGACCATTCACTCTTGCAGGTTCGTAGATACAATTGATTAGGGAGGGATTGGGGTTTCATACGAACCCTTCATTTAATTCTGGAGGACTTTATGTAGGAGATCAACTCAACTACTCTCTCGTGGAGGGAGATGTTGCTATTTTCTATGTCATTTATTTCCCGCAGGGCTGTAGAAAATACAGAGTAATGCCACTATAACACATTTTATAAAAAAAAGTATCTATACATTTATAACGAAAATTTTCAAAATCCCCCAATCATATTTATTGTTTATTGTTTATACTGTATGTATAAATGACCATGTCATTAGAGGAGAACAGTGAACAATTTACATCGAACATGTGTATTTCCTGTGGCGACATGGATGTGAAGCATGGACACTAAATAAAACAGTGGCCAAGAGAATAATATCATTTGAATTAAAGTGCTATAGAAGAGTTCTGAGAATATCATAGACAGCAAGGAAAACAAACCAGGAGGTGTTACGAACAATTAACGTCCAGGATGGCTGGCTCCTGAACAATCATATTAAAGAAAACGCTAATGTTTTTTCTCCGGGCACATTAAGAGACACGTCGGTATGGAGAGAGTGTTACTGGAGGAGATGATAGAAGGCAGCAGGAAAAAAAGGCCACCCAAGACGCCGCTGGACAAAAGACATTAAAGAATGCTTGCACATGTCACTAGAAGAGGGAGGACAACTTGCGCAAGACCGCGGAGAGTTCAAGAAATCCATACGGAAGACTACGTTCTGGAAAGAATGTGCCATCTGATGATGATTAGAGGTGAGGAAGAGAGTTCTACAGTGCTATATAAATCCTATACTAACATATGGATGCGAGTCTTGGACAATAAACAAACTGGAAAGTGGGAAATTAGAGGCAATAGAGATGTTGTTCTACAGAAGAATGTTGAGAATACCATGGACTGCCAGAAAAACTAATGTGGAGGTGTTGAAAGAGTCAAATGCGAAACGGACCTTAATCAATATTTAAGAAAAAATTACAATCTTCTTTTTTTGGCCACTCCATGAGACAGGGAGGTTTGGAGAACATAGTCACAACAGGCAAGATTGAAGGCAACAGAGATATAGGGCTACAACGTGAGAAAATATTAGTTTGACAACCTGGTACGGCATGGAAACAACGATCTTCATACATAATGCTGGAGATAGCGAGCCGTGGAGACCCGGGATCGATTACACCAGCCGACATGCACCTGATGATGATGACTGTATGTAGCAACTTTCTGTTATTACATATATATTTCGTCAGTCTGGACCTTTGTTATAATGATATTTGACTCTGCCTCTATTTGTGTGTGTATGTGAGTGTGTTCGTACGAGAGAGGGAGGGAGAGTGGGAGAGAGAAGTTGTTCATTTCGCTTTGGGTAGGTGAGGATGGATGTTGATTTTGTTTTTATTGAGAGAACAGTTTGACAATGTTTGTTGCTCCCTTTTTTAAAAACCTTTTCCTTGGTGCTTAATATCGTGTTCTATTTACCTAGAAGTAACATTGAGCCAGCCCTGCAACATCATCTCCCCTCAAGGTATCTACTAGCTTGGTTTCCCTGTAGTGTTAAATGTGAGGTATGAATCCCCCTCCCTCAATTCCCCAGTATCTACGGGCCTGCATACAAACTTTCGTTTACACTATGTTCTTATTGAAACAAGCCAAAGAATTTAAATATCTAGGCAGCATTTTTTCCGAAGATGGAAGACCAGACAGAGAAATAGAAACAAGGTGCCAGAAAGCAAACACAGTGACTTACCAACTTTCACCATTACTTCTTCATTCAAAGATCAAGATGGAAATGAAAAAACAAATAATATCTACAATTTTTAACTGTACTACCAATGTCAAACATGGTCTTTAACAGCTTCGCATCAAAGAAAAATCGTCACATGTGAAATGAAGTGTCTGAGGAAAGCTGCAATGGTTACCAAACTAGATAAAATAAGAAATGAAGAAATTAGGAAAAGAGTTGGTATAATATCATGTATCGAACATATTGAGAGACAGCAAGTAAAATGGTTAGGTCACCTTATGAGAATGAAGCCAAACCAAATACCAGTAAGAGCATATAATACAAGAATATCCGGGCGTAAAGCCAAAGGCAGACCAAGAAAACAGTGGATAGAAAACATTAAGATAACCTTGAACAAACATGGACTAAGTGCAACCTCGACGACACATCTGGCCTTGAAACGACAGCTTAAGATACCACCCCTACGCTTAACGGCAATTGTGAATGCGATCAACAATCATTCACCTGGGCATAGACAATAGACAATTGTTCTTATTAAAACTAAGTTATGTATTCTCTATGTATGGATACTTGTTATTGCTTATACATGGTGATTCACACAAAACGGAACACGTAGTGTACCAACCAGTTTAATTAGTATTAGAGGCACTATAGAGTATAATAACAATTGGTTTGAAAGACCAATATTTCCGAGAACCGTAAGGGGAGCACAAATCCGTAAGTGGACACTGCCTCATCTTTCCATATTCACTTTTAGTATTTACCTGAAGTTATAAAGTTGAGTTATGAAGTTATAAAGCGGGGCCTTAGTTGGGAATTTCCTATAATTACTTGTCTAGTCATTGGTTGATCAGAAACCGCTTGACTACCGTCGCCTACCTGCTTAGCTTCGATGGCTCAGAGATCTTGGACTGTCTCAGAGCATGCGCTCTGGTACCTTACTTCCTGGTGGCTAGGTGAGTCATGGTCGTAATTGTTATGTCATATAATGACCATGAATAACTAGTGAAATTCTCGGCTCTGCTAGATTAGCGGATGAACGACATAGCAGTGCGCTACTTGAAACATTTTAAAAACCCTTTTCTTCTACGTCTGTGCTAATTCTCACACTTCTGCAAATTAGCAGAATGTAGTCCAGAGAACGGAATCCGTTGTATCATGGTTTATAGCTTTGTTGCGATATCTCCACCTTTCGACATACACTTCCAACTACAGTATGACATATGGATCACTTTGACAATATATGAGATTGGACAACCAACTTCATCCACCAAACCTCCCTAGCCACCTCTTACAACATTGCCGCTCTTTGCTAATTTTTAAGGCTTCGGCAGTGCACGGACGCAATTCTTTTCAATCGGGGGTAAAAATACTTAATTGTTTGTATTTTAGGCTACATTTTAAAATCATCTTTCTGGAAGGTGACAGGTATGTAGGCCAAATTCTGGAAGGTGACAGGTATGTTAAGTCCACTTTCTGGAAGGTGACATGTATGTAATCCACTTTCTGGAAGGTGATATGTATGTAGGCCACATTATGAAAGGTGACAGATATGTAGGCCACTTTCTGGAAAGCAACAGGTATGTAGGCCAAATTCTGGAGGGTGACAGGTATGTTAAGTCCACTTTCTGGAAAGTGACCTGTATGTAGGTGACTTTCTGGAAGATGTCATGTATGTAGGCCACTTTCTGGAAAGCGACATGGGCATGTAGGCGACTTTCTGGAAAGCGACATGGGCATGTAGGTGACTTTCTGGAAAGCGACATGGGCATGTAGGCGACTTTCTGGAAAGCGACATGGGCATGTAGGCGACTTTCTGGAAAGCGACATGGGCATGTAGGTGACACTCTGGAAAGCGACATGGGCATGTAGGTCGCTGTATTCACGCAGGATCTTACAACGAAGATGATGAAAATAAATACCACCGGCATGATCGTTAGACATGAGCAGGCTTTTAAATCTCGCCATGACGAAAGGGAAATCTGAGTTTTCTATTGGTCATTATAAAAATATTTTGTATCGCTAGTCGGTAAAAAAAACCCGCATATTAGTGTCTCATAGTGACGCGCTATGGTGGACCTAAATACATGTTTACAGCAGAAGACGGATGTATCGGGCCATTGGCGCAAATAAAACGACTACACGATATATTTCCATTCTCTGGACTACATCCTGCTGGAAATCTAGTGTAGGGCCATTGTCTAGCTACACGAGAGACCCAGGCGGAGTTTGAGAATGAAAGATGAAGAATTAGAAATACCCGTTTTTGTTGAATGGCCACTACTTCCACAATCTTTCAGGCAGATGTTCATTGGTTTAAAGGAAATACTGACGCATTTCAGGAATACACAGTAATGACCAGTGTCCAGTGGAAATATAGTTCACGGGTGAAGAATGTAGATGGATTCGACAAGTCCTAACATAGGTTGAAAAGGCGCAGATATCATTGTTATCAGTTATTCCATATGTACTCCGTCTTTCACAACGAAGCCGCGGCACACCGCCTACCGAGAGTATCACTCATAGCACGTAACTCCGCAGCTTCAAGTGGTAATGCCCAGGTATCTCCGAAACGAATTCAATTTGTAAACAGTTGTCGCCACCGGCATTCGAACCAGTGACATCATGAGCAGACTGCGAAAGACTTAACTACTACCCCAAAGTAGAAAGATACCTGGCAACATAACAAAGCAGGTGCTTGACGGAAACCTACAGGAGAAGACCAATGCACATCAGAAGACCATTGAGCACTTGTTTAAGAACAATAGAAAAGGAGACGAGATCAATTGGAACCTTGTGGACACAGTTACAGACACCGTGACAAAAACATCGTTGTAAATGTCATTTGTCACTACGTACTTCAGGTAAATGAACTGATTAAGGAAGCAGGTGATGAGTTCCTTGCATAGTTTCAAATTATGATGTTTTATTTGAACTTCTGACCTAATGTCCCTTTGACCCCAATTTCATTTTTGGTCTCACAGGAAGGTACGATCAATGTGACAGAGAAAACACTTCCGCATCTCCGAAATCCTGAGATTCTGATTGGTGAAAATGATCTGACATCACTCAGTTACTTGAATGAGCCAGAAGGTTTGTGTGCCTGAGAGATAACATTGTGAAAGAAAGAAAGAGAGGGAGGAGTATAACTAATAATTCATGGGTCGACAGATATACTTTCATTGTGCCAAATAAATGAATGGGGGTGCCAACAATTGGGGGGGGGGGGGGGGCATAAAATTGTCTGAAAAAAAGATAGTAGTTGACAAGGGGGTTTGGGGAGGAAAAGATTTGTACCAAAGCTGACGTCAACAATATTTTTTTTAATACACCAATTAAATGCATGCAATTAAAACATTTTTATTAAAATAAGGGGTGTAGTTATTTTTGTACTTTTACTTTATTTTTGACGTAGTTTATGGACAGTCCCAATACAGTGATAGTAGTAGGTAGTTTTCCAGAAGATAGTATTGTTGTGCTAAATAAATATAATCTATGATCTATGGCTATGATTACATACATCACACATCTTAGTAGCTACCCTTCTGTATTTCCAGGCGATACTTTTATTGTTGGGCTATAAGAAATACAACATACGATCAGTGGCGATGATGGATGTGACTAGCGAGACCTATCAAAAGTCTTAAAGACAAAGAGTCTTCCACAGTGTGTACAAGAAATCACAGGGCCATTGTGGTGCCGTCCAGTATTTTCTTAGATGTCCAGCCCTTGAACTAACTGCTTCATCAATCTTCTTCTTGGCAGACCTTTTTTTCCTGGCATCATTCCCTCCATTATGATCTTTTCTAGGCTGTGTTGTCATTTGTTATTTCCAAAATATTGTAGTTTTCGAAAAGGCCATTGCCTATGTGATGCTGGGGCCCGAAAGGGGAGCAAAGAATAACAACGCTGTTTGCTTTCCATGCATGTCGTAAAAGGCGACTAAGGGGGTTATGGGATGGAGTTGGCTGTCGCATCCCATATAGGGTCAGTGACCCAAAGCCATGCTGAAGTTGGATGTGTTGGGTCGAAAGGCGCAGATATCGCAGCAATGCTGTAAACCATGACACACCGCATTCCGTTCTCCGGACTACATCCTGCTAATCTGCAGGAGTTTCAGAATGAAGAAGAAAGAGCCATGTTGGTTAGTCAGTTATATTTTACTTTCAATTCTCTCAGAATGTCCCTATTTAATGATCATTTTGATTCACAGTATTTCTACTGTAATATTTTGTTTCAATTGTTGCATTTTTGTTCTCACTTTATTGGTGATTGTCTAAGATTCACTGTCCGTTCACTTTAAAATTTAACTGTATGTAGTGTTCTAAGTATCATGTTGAATCTTATTTCAAAAGAAACAATTCTTTCTCTTTGCCATTGATTTATTAACTTAATTATGGTACACACAATTCACATTATTTTCACATAAAAACAAGAATATGTGTGCGTGTGACACAAAAAAGTATTTTCAAAGACATGAGGAAAATATTAACGTCTAAACAAATCACAAACTAACTTTAATAAAAAAAACTTTCATTACTGCGTGTTTTCCTGTTAAGGAGTGCAGGGAGGCTGTTACGGCTGTGGAAATAAAGGCTGCTGTGCCAAAGCTGTCGCCGCGACGTGCACAGTGCGAATTTTTTATTGCACCTCCGAAAGATAAAAATCTTTGTCCCAACCGCGGATTGAACCCGAGAACTCAGGAATCTGAGGCCGGCGTTCTAGCCGTACGACCACGCAAGAGTTGTAAAACACTACATCTATTCTATATTAATGTGTGGATTAGAAACATGGTTCTTCTGCTCACATGCAGTTTAAAAAACATGTTTCCACAGTAAGTATTTTGTCGTTCAAATATATTATCTTAGTGGGTTGCATGGTACCATGGTTGCTGGTGCGCCTCTTGACTGGTATATCTGACCAGCATCTGTGCTTGCTTGGGCAGGACTGTGGTCCTGCTTGATGTAAGGGATGGCTGGAATAAGCCTTCATCTCCATGTCAGTGAGCTGGCCTCAATGGAGAGAAACATGGATAATGAACAGAAATAGAAAGAGTTGCTGCCTTTAAGATGTGGACATCTAGAAGAATAGAGAAAACTTCATGGAAAGAGAAGAAAATAAACAATGAGGTTCTGGCGAGACTGTGTATGAAAAAAATAACTATTAAACGAAATACAAATGAAACAAATTAATTTCAATATTTTTGACATATGAAAAGACATAATATCTTGTAGAATACCTTACTTGAAGATCGAGTTGAGGGGAGATTAGCAAGAGGTAGGCAGAGATAGAAATAGGAGGAAAAGATCACAATGTTGACGGGTTACAGTCCACCAGAGTGCACCACCACGGCAAGAGACAGAGGATGTTGGAAGTCTGTTGGGACTTGGGGTTGTGGATGTGGGACAAAGGATGTGGGGACAGATGTAGTATCAGATAACTAAGGAGGATGTGGGGTGGAGTTGGCTGTCTCATCCCATATAGGGTCAAAGTGACTAGAAGCCATGCTGAAGTAGAATGTGTCAGTCCAAAAGGCGCAGATATTGCATCAATGCTTTAAACCATGACACAACACATTCCGTTCTCCGGACTGCATCCTGCTAATTTGCAAGAGTTTGAGAACGATCGCAGAAAAAGAATAATTCTAGAAATTATGAGCAAATGAGTTTCTTTAATCCATCTTTGCACTGGGGTGGTTTCTCCACAGCTTTATTTTGTACCAAGTGGGTTTCAACTTTATTTAGAGACTATCCACTTTATTTCTTAGGTATATATTTGCCATGCTCTCTAAATGAAATGCACAAAATTAGAACAATTATGAAAGAATTAATGACTTGAAATATGAATGTACAGAATTCAGTTGCTAACGTAATTGTATTTTTCTCTACTGCATCTTCAGTGCTCTACAACCTAAAGGTTCGATTTGTTGAGCAAAGCCTCATCTACACATACTGTGGTAAGTTATCTAACAATCAGACTGAGTACCATCTTCATAGTGTAAGTACGAGCATTACAGAAAGAAGGGTCCATGCATGTGAATCTAGTGATACAGGAGTGTGAATACAAGTGTTGCAGGTGTGGGAATACAAGTGCCACAGGAATGTGAATAAAAGTACTACAGATGTGTGAATACAAGTGCTACAGGAAAGGGAATATAGTGCTATAGCAGTGTGAATACAAATGAAATAGGAAAGTGAATATAGTGCTGCAGGAGTGTGAATACAGGCGCTTTAGGAGTCTGAATAAAAGTGATACAGGAGTGTGAACGCAAGTGATACAGAAGTGTGGACGCAAGTGATACAGAAGTGTGGACGCAAGTGATACAGAAGTGTGAATACAAGTGCCATAGGAGTGAGTATATGTTCTACAGGATGTGCATACAAGTGCTACAAGAGTGTGAACGTATGTGACACATGAGTGTGAATACAAGTGCTACAAGAGTGGACGTATGGGATACAGGAATGTGAAGATCGATGCGACAGGAGTGTGAATACAAGTGACACAGGAATTTGAATTACAGTACTACAGAAGTGTGAATGCAAGTGCTACAGGTGTGTGAATTTAAGTGTTGCAGATGTGTGGATGCATGTGCTACAGTCTGTGAATATAAGTGTTACGGCGTGTGAATATAAGTGTTACAGACATGTGAATGCATGTGCTACATGCCTGTGGATGAAAGTGTTACAGACATGTGAATACATGTGCAAATAAAATGGCCACACAGCACATTTCCATTCTCTGGACTACATCCTGCTGGAAATCTAGTTGGACTTTTGTTCTACTTCAAGAGAGATTCAGCATGATTGAGAATGAACAATGAAGGACAGAAGACGAATAGATGTGCTACTGGCGTGAGGATAAAAGTGGTGTAGGTATGCAAGTGCATGTGCTACATATGTGTGAATACAAGAACAACAGATATGTGATATAAATGGCAAGGCTGAATGTTATAGAAAAATAAATCAGCACATTAGTTAAGATTAATTTATTCAAATCACTACCAGCTTGGCAGTACAAATCCAGCTCCTCGAATTATCTCGTGGTTCAAATAATGATCATCCACACTGTACTGTCGATACAATTGGATATATTAGGGGAGCTTAAAAATTCAACAATAGTTGATTAGCCATGTCCTATACCTTAGAAAAATATAAATCAAAATATAAAAATATAAATCACTAGTAATATCCTTTTAGATGGATGTTAAAACTCGTCACAACTAAAATTACATGGAGAAAAAAAGGATCCAGGATTTTGAATACAAGTACCACAGATGTGTATTAAGGGATGTTTTTGGTGGAAAAGAGATGTGCATTGCTCTCGTGCAAACCCAAGGTTAGCAGATAACCAAGATATTAAATCCGCTTCATTATTTCTCACCCTGGGAAACAAATTACTTCAATTTCATGTGAAACAATTTGGTTAATGTGTTATGGATCATGCCTGGTCAGTGCAGACTGAGATGGAGTGAGAACTGTTTGCACAAGACAAACAATATCTCTAAATAGAACCTCACAGCTCCCCACAACCAAAACACTGTCGTAGTAGTGCAAGACTAATGACCAGCCTGGACTACCATTGTCTTTTGTCATGTCCAAAAGCTAACAAAGACAAAAGTAGTGAGCAAGTCTGTGGAAAAAAATGAAGTTCATGCAAAGGTAGCACTGCCCTTGAGGGCAGCATCAAGTGCAAGAATATGAAATAAAATTGAAACCATAATAAATGAAATGTTCACGCTTTAGAGTAAGCATTCAGCCATCTTCTGGCAGCAAGTTGTGTGGAAAGGTAAAGGTACTATATCATATCATCCCAGTATGAGGAAAATGTATATAGAAGCTCAAACAGCTCAAATATTTTCACGATTCCCATGAATGAAACCTCGGCTAAGAGAGCAAACCAACTTAGTCCAACTTTACTGTTCGAGCAATTTCCTATACTCTAATAGTGCTCACAGTCAAGATAAGGGTTAGTGTTTGAGGACACAGGGGATAATGGCATCTAATTACATGAGACAAGTTCACTAACAGTGGAACACCTCATATGAGATAGGTATAGTTGACCCAAATCTAAATCCCCGCTTAAAAGCTCCATGGAAAGTGCTACACAGGGACATGTTTTGGCCTGTAAAATCCATGGGCACTCAATGGCGTTGAACAGATATACACTCATTGCTTGGCAACAGATGAGAAAACTGTCACAGGCTATGGAAGCTAAACTGAAATCTAATGTGCTGGTCCAAAAGGCACAAATAACTCTGCTCTGCTGTAAAACTAAAAGCACAACACACTTCACGCTTCCTGGCAGATTTCACACACAATTGTGTGTTGGTTATTTGAAAGCGAACACATAAAAAGAAGATGATGAAATCATGTGTTAGAAAGTTATTTGAAAGAATATAAAATGAATGTATGCTTGGTTATGCTTGAATATAAAAAACAGTGCGTGGTTGTCAGACATAAGATAAACAAGTGTGCAGGTCAATAGGAAGCACTTGTCAGTGTAAGCTTGCTTGGTTTGGACATATAACCATTCAATCACTTAAAAAAATTGTCCTGCAGAGTTGGAAGAAAAAAAGACAGAATATGATATCTTGGCTTGTCAACATCAATGAATAATCACAGCATAATTTTTTCACACTTGTCTGCATGTTTGCAAATAGGGATGTTTGGCTGGCATTTTGTGCTGATGGCTCAATTATAACACCCTTATGACCCTCATGGTAATGAGTTCTATTATTAATATTGTGGAATACATACAAAACTATGGTCCATTTTTAATCACTAAGGCCAGTGGGATCTCAGTGATGGTCCTGTATGTTTTCAGTGATATTTTCTTTAATTTTATTAATAATGTTTGTCATCTTCTCTCACTACTTTTTAAAATCTTTCTCTTCGTCATATTTTACTATGCTGATCTTCTGTGCTGACAATCAGTACCTACTTCACAGTTCAAGTGAGGACATTCAAAATCATATAAACCTACTCAACAAAAGCTGCCATAATCAAAACATGAAGAACAACACAGAAAAAAACAGAGGTAATGTCTATAAGCAGAGAATCCAATACAATCAGCATAAACATAAATGATGAACTACTGAAACAAGTTCAGGAATGTAAATATCTTGGGAGCATTTTGACAGATGTCAGAAAAATTGACAGAGAGATTGAGACACGAATTAAAAAAAGCCAACTACATAAATTATGAACTTGCACAAATTTTAAAACACAAATCTATTCTGATGGAAACAAAAAGACAAATCATAAAATAAATCTTCATAGCAACATTGTGTTTTCAATGTCAGACATTGACACTAATAAAAGAACAAGAGAGAAAGCTTACTATGTGTGAAATGAAATGTATAAGAAAGGCAGCAAACAGAATAAGACGAGATCATGTGAGGAATGAAGAGATTACAAGAACTGTTGGAACAACATCTGTGGTGAAATATATTGAAAAATAGAGACTGAAATGGTTCGGTCACTTAATGATAATGAGTCGTATTGGCCAGTAACAAGAGCTTACAACATGAAAATGGAAACAGTAAGGTACAGAGGAAGACCCAGATGAAGGTGGACTGAAGGAGTTAAAATATTCTGAGACGTCACAATTTTACTGCATATCAAGCTACCAAGTGTGCCATAGCCCGAAAACCGATCAACATTCAATCATGCGACACCTTGCAGCAAAAACAAAGAAAAGACAATAGATAGATCTTCAGAACCCAACTGATGTACTTTTCAAATCTAATTTCAGGTATCGTGCTGGTTGCAATAAATCCATATGAGTATTTGGATATTTATAGCAATGATATTATTCAAGCATACAGTGGGCAGGATATGGGGGCTATGGACCCCCATATATTTGCTGTTGCTGAGGAGGCCTTCAAGCAGATGTCACGGTAAATTGTGGATCTCGGTTTTATGCTTCTAAATTTTGGCTGTCGGTTGTGTTGTGCTTCAGACTCTCTCAGCTTCCTACTGTCAGTCTCCTGATATGTCACCCTACCTCATCTCAGTCTTTCATTATTCATCATCTTTCTCAGCATACCTTACCTCTGAGCCTTTTATTGCCCTCATCTTACTCTCCTGATATCAGAACATACCTAATCTCTCCGCCTTTTAGTATCCTCATCTCAGTCTTCTGATATCTCAATCTACCTCATTACTCAGTCTTTTAGTATCCTCATCTCAGTCTTCTGATATCTCAATCTACCTCATTACTCAAGTCTTTTAGTATCCTCATCTCAGTCTTCTGATATCTCAATCTACCTCATTACTCAGTCTTTTAGTATCCTCATCTCAGTCTTCTGATATCTCAATCTACCTCATTACTCAGTCTTTTAGTATCCTCATCTCAGTCTTCTGATATCTCAATCTACCTCATTACTCAGTCTTTTAGTATCCTCATCTCAGTCTTCTGATATCTCAATCTACCTCATTACTCAGTCTTTTAGTATCCTTTTCTCAGTCTTCTGATATCTCAATCTACCTCATTACTCAGTCTTTTAGTATCCTCATCTCAGTCTTCTGATATCTCAATCTACCTCATTACTCAGTCTTTTAGTATCCTTATCTCAGTCTTCTGATATCTCAATCTACCTCATTACTCAGTCTTTTAGTATCCTTATCTCAGTCTTCTGATATCTCAATCTACCTCATTACTCAGTCTTTTAGTATCCTCATCTCAGTCTTCTGATATCTCAATCTACCTCATTACTCAGTCTTTTAGTATCCTCATCTCAGTCTTCTGATATCTCAATCTACCTCATTACTCAAGTCTTTTAGTATCCTCATCTCAGTCTTCTGATATCTCAATCTACCTCATTACTCAGTCTTTTAGTATCCTTATCTCAGTCTTCTGATATCTCAATCTACCTCATTACTCAAGTCTTTTAGTATCCTCATCTCAGTCTTCTGATATCTCAATCTACCTCATTACTCAAGTCTTTTAGTATCCTCATATCAGTCTTCTGATATCTCAATCTACCTCATTACTCAGTCTTTTAGTATCCTTATCTCAGTCTTCTGATATCTCAATCTACCTCATTACTCAAGTCTTTTAGTATCCTCATCTCAGTCTTCTGATATCTCAATCTACCTCATTACTCAGTCTTTTAGTATCCTCATCTCAGTCTTCTGATATCTCAATCTACCTCATTACTCAGTCTTTTAGTATCCTTATCTCAGTTTCCTGATATCTCTGTCTACTCAGAGTCTGACTACCTGCAAGCTGTGGTGATCTACTGGGATGTCAGATATATATTTGACCATATATTTATACTTTTGACAACAGTACACATATTTAAGGCAATATACAGGAATATAAAATTAACAAAAAACCCCCTGTACATGATGTGGCGGCATCAAGAACATGCGGCCTTTATCACACAGCAACCCCAATCCCTCCCTGCGACTCCCTAACGGGGAAATGCACAGCATTTAACAGTTTTTTTTTTACATGGACATGATACATCTTTGGAAGGGGGGGGGGATGCCAAAAATGGATGTACTGGGCCTGAAGGTGCAAAATAACGCAGCTCCGCTGTGAAACCAGCAGCACAATGTACTTCACGCTCCCCGGTGGAAATCACATAAACTTTTGTGATGGTTATCAGAGAGCAAACACAGAAGAAGAATGTAAGGGGAGGGGGGGTGTTACCTTATATAAAAATAAGTAAATAAGTTAACCTAGTTCTGTATTTATTTTTGTATGAAGTTCATATTCAAAAACGAAGACTCACATAGTAAGTTGAAGCAAACAAGGTCCTTACCCAAAGTTAAACAATTGTCAACGCCGGATATTTCTCTTGAAGAATAAGAAGCAAATATTTCTTTGGTTCTACAATACTTTTCACTTAAGTCATTTATCAGTAAGATCATTCCAAGATGCATTTTGTAAGTGAATCATAATATTTACTTTCATATCTGTGCTACCACTGTTTATTACCTGATTGTCGGATATTCTCTTTTTGTTGGTAACTATGTGTGTACAATCTTGTCTGTCCAGGTTTGACAGGAACCAGTCTATTATTGTTAGTGGTGAATCTGGTGCAGGGAAAACAGTCTCTGCTAAATTTGCTATGCGGTACTTTGCCACAGTTGGCGGATCACAGGCGGAAACGCAGGTGGAGAGAAAAGTTTTGGCTTCGAATCCAATCATGGAGGTGCGTAATGTTAATTTATGGATATTTGTTCAATTGTGAGGTTAATGATTTGTGATGTTTAGATATGTAAGGATGATGAGATATTTGGTGGCTTTGGTGATGTTTAAATATGTGAGGGTGATGAGATGTTTGGTAGCTTTGAATATGTTTAACTATGTGATGATATGTTTGGTGGCTTTCATGATATTTAGATATAGAGATGATGAGATTTTTGGTGGCCTTTATGATGTTTAGATATGTCATTATGATGAGATATATATGGTTTTAATGATGTTTAGATATGTGATGATGATGTGATTTTGATAGCTTTCATGATGTTTAGGTATGTGAAGATTATGGCTTTAATGATGTTTAGATTTGTGATTATGTTTAGGTATCTGATAAGAGTTTGGTTGCTTGCTATGTTACAATAAAAAAGTTTAGTTTTGTTAAAATATAAGTTTAGTTGCTATGCTAAGATAGGTATTGTTGCTATATGATAAGTTTAGTTGCTATGTTAAAATAAGAAGTTTGTTAGGCTATATGGTAAGAAGTTTGGTAACTATATGATATTGATAGCTATAAGATAAAAAGTTTTATTGCTGTATGATAAGTTTGGTTGCTATATGATAGGAAGCTTGGTTGCTATGCTGAAATAAGAAATTTTATTGCTATGATAAAACAATAAATTTGCCATCTTTAAATATTCTTAAATTCTAATTTAAGGATTATAATGTGCTTGATTGTTGCAGTGCTGTTGTCAGTAAATAGCTGTAGTGTTGTTATTTCTCTGTTGTTATTAACAGAAGTTGAGATACATCCCAGAAACAGTTGCTCACAACATCACAGCTTTTTCTATTATGTGTGTTCGTCTATCGCAAGTGATGATGACCATTTTTACATCCACTTTTGAGAATCCAGTTAGAATTATGACCATGCATAATAGTTCATAGATGGCTAATGAGCCCTATCGAGCTGTAAATGTTCTTGGACAGTTCGGACATGTCTTTTTGATTGTAGAACACCATGTAGATCTATTTTTTGTAAGTTCTTCCTGTGTGTCTTGGTCTATTTCAAAGGCTTTCAGTGAGGTCTTTAACAAGTCCTTGTAGCGCTTCTTTTGGCCACCTTGAGATCGTGTACCCATCTCCATCTCACGACAGAGAAGTATCTTTGGCAGGTGATAGTCTGCCATACGTACATAATGACCAGCCCAACAAGTCTGTGTCTGCATCAGGATAGTGTCAAAATGCTGGGGATACCAGATCTATCAAGGACAGTGGTATCTGGAATCTTGTCTTGCCATCTGATGTTCATAATTTTTCTGAGACAAGTTGTGTGAAAGTGATTGAGCTTTTTTCACATGATGTCTATACACAGTCCATGTTTCACTAGTGTATAACAGCACCGGAAGTACCACTGCTCTGTAGACTTTCAGCTTAGTCTGTAGGTTAATGCCATTTCTACGTCACACATTTGTGTACAATTTGCCAAAAGTTCTGCTTGCTTTGGCAATCCTTGTATACACTTATACACTTAATAATAATAAAAATAAAGCCTACAACCCATCAGGGTTGAAGGGGTGCCACATTAGAGACATTGACATAAAAATATATGATCCATATTATGCTGATACTCTAATAGTAGCATTTCAGTGGGCAGAATTTTACTTGGCGGCACTCATCTCCTCTCTGATTTTTTCCCTTATTGAAAAGCATAAATAAAACAGCTGTCATCCTGTATCATTTTACCAAGCTAGTTAATAGGAAAAGGAGATTTCTTACCAGTAGATCACAAGATGGAATGCAGGGATGGAACTAGAGATCAGATGGCAGACAGAGAGGGACAAGTGTAGATAGAATACTGTAACCCAATGATGTGCTCTACTTATTGTAGGGAGCCTAGACAGAAAGCAGCCTCAGTCTGCCAAAATCAGAAGAGCACCATTGTTTGTGGTGTAGAGGAACCTGGTGTTCACACTTATTTTCATACATCAATGCCATGCTACATATATGACTGAAAAACACAAAAAGAGCAAACTATTGTATATATATATATATATATGTATGTATGTATGTATGTGTGTATGTATGTATGTATATGTATATATATATATATATATATATATATATATATATATATATATATATATATATATATATATATATATATATATATATATATATATATATATATATATATATATATATATATATATATATATATATGTGTGTGTGTGTGTGTGTGCTCATTCTCAAACCTCTGCTGGTTCTCTCTTGTAGCAAGGCAATAATCCTACAATATTATCAGCAGGATGTATTCCAGAAAACAGATATCAGTTATGCTGCCATTTCATTTGTGACAGTAGCCTGACACATCCAATTTCAGTGGAACCCATTGCATATGATGATAATGGCCTTTTGCACTTTACAGGTGGTCAGAAAGCAGGCCAGTGTAGAAGTTACTTATGGACAATGAATCTCTTAAGTAATAACCTCTCTCATGACTGATTTTACCAATTTTCAATCAGTAAGACAATAACAATTGAGGATAACAATTTAAGACA
Source organism: Meghimatium bilineatum (assembly GCA_034231615.1). NCBI lineage: Eukaryota > Metazoa > Mollusca > Gastropoda > Stylommatophora > Philomycidae > Meghimatium > Meghimatium bilineatum. The sequence goes on from CM067304.1 coordinate 38,408,852, forward strand.
ATTGAGGAGCGCAGTAGCCTAGTGGATAGTGAGCTTGCTTGCTATCATCTGGTTACAGCGTGCCAGGTTCGAAACCACGTCCGGACATTAAAAAAAAATCAATCCGGGTTGTGATTTCTCACTTGACATGACCACTCCTGCAAATGAGTACCTGACGCATGAGTTAGGGAAGGTAAAAAAAAACAGCAAGGAAGGGAACTGGCCACCCCACCTAATAGTTGCTGCGGCTTAGTACATGAAGAGTTATCTTCATCCCCGACGGCAGATGCCATGGGACCTACCGTTACCTTTTAAGACAATAACATTTAACATTATATACAGGAAAATCTAATTTGAAGAGTGTTAGTTTAGTCTTCTATCTTCTTTCTCTGAAATATTGATGCCTCTACGTAGCACTAATCTCTATTTTGTATAAGCATCTCCCAATTCTTTTCAAGAATTTGAGTATGCATACAATGACGGTCTTAATACTCTAGCCACTTTACTTACAGCTTATAATAATAAGACCCATAACCTTCAAGGCTGTAGGGATGCCACACTGGAGACATCAACACACAAAAAACTCTCCAAACATCTCTATCTTCAGCCATTCAGAGGAGTAGCAAAATCATCCTCAGACCATTCCTTGATGTTATTAATTAATCCAGGATTTTCTTTCGGCTCCTCTTCTCCTTTTCTGTTCGACTGTTCCTTGTAAAATAGTTTTAGAAAGTGAGTTGTGTCTTTTTACATGTCCAAACCAAATAAACTTACAGATTACAATTCTACAAACTAAATTAATGCCCCATTTCATGCTCTCATTTATAATCCCATCTGTATCTTTGAGACTGACTCCTGCATTTTACCATTTTTTTCAGGCTATAGGAAATGCTAAGACCACTAGAAATGACAACAGTAGTCGATTTGGCAAGTATATTGAGATCAGTTTCAGTAAACAGCATTCAATTGTTGGAGCACATATGAGGACTTACTTGTTAGAGAAGTCCAGGTAAGAATTTTTTGAAATTGTTAACTTAAAAGATGCTTCTTCTTGTTTATTCTGAAATGCATTCATATGAGCATTGTAGCATGGTTTACAGATTAGTTGCGATATCTGCACCTTTCAGTCTGACACATCCAACTTCAGCATGGCTTCTGGGTTACTTTAATTCCATATGGGTGTGACAGAAGTCATGCTGAAGTCGAATGTGTCAGAGCAAATGGCACAGATATCACAGCAAAAATGTAAACCATGACATAATCCGTTCTCTTGATTACACTCTGCTAATCTGCAGGAGTCTGAGAATGCAGATGAAGAAGAATAAGAGATGAGAATTTATAATAAACAATAATAATACTTTCAGTTTCCTCTGTAGCACATGTCTTAACTCTCTATGTCCACTGAGCCGCTAATATCTACATTTTGGAGACCCACTATGCCGAAAAGCCGCTCAAATCTACATTTTAATATGAATTTACTATAGTGTTCGGCATAGCAGGAAAACCGTACGGAGATAAAGAGTTAAACAACTACCGGTATATACCATCCTTTGACATCCTCTCCATGTCCTCCCAATGATCTGTTTCCAGTTCCTTCTCTATTAGTTTATTAGTCATCCTGCTTTTCCTTTTTTTTTATTGGATTCCACAAGACCAATCTTGCTTCACAATTAGCAAGGCTTAGAAGACTAGATAATAATAATAATAATAATAATGATGATGATGGTGATGGTGGATAGTGGATGGTATATGATGGATGATGATAATGATGGATGGAGGATGATTGATGATGAAACCTATAACCGGTTAAAGGTCGTAGATCCATCAGCATAAAAAAATTGCCATATATTCTTATCCCCATCCATATGGATGAATATGAACAAGATTATGCTTAGACCATTCCTCGATATTATTTAACCAATATTTCCTTTAACCACCTCTCCTTTTGCCCTCAACTGTTCCCCGCAGGATAATCTTTGAGAGTGAATGGTGTGTGGTCGGATGCTCAAACTATGCAAGTTGATGCAGTATCCCCAGTGTTACAATAGTAAACAGAAATGAAGTACTCAATATAATAAAGGAAAGATGAAAAGATAGGCATTTGTGGTGTTACAGAAGATCAGAAATCAAGCCAGATTAAAAGTTACACTTCTCCAGACTACATCCTGCTAATCTGCAGGAGTTTGAGAATGAATTCAGAAGAAGAAGAGTTACATATGGACTAGGAGCCCTGAAATTACAGCCTATACAGCTGAAGTCAGATGTGTTGGTCATCCGCACAATTAATTTTTAGATACAACTCATTTCTGTTCCTCGGACTACACCTTGCTGGAAATATTGAAGGATTAACCTGCTACAAGAGACATTCAGTAGGAGTTTAAAAAATGAACGATAAAAAATAAAATTTAAATTTAAAAAAAACATTGAGAACCTTCTTGTGACTGGTTTTGAATTCGTAGAAGCAATAATAGTATATGCTGAACAAGTCTGAGTTTAAAGTTGCAAGTGCCTTTCATTTACAATTCATGTCTTCAGACTTCTCCCTTAGAATCCATTTGAATGAATGAATGATAAGGAAAAAATATCTCTATTATTTTTTTTGCATACAACAACAAAAAACAGGACTACAGTTGAACACAGTAATAGAAAGGAAGGAGTGAAGATGGATGGGATAGAGTAAAATGTTTTAAATAGAAGAATGTAGAGATATGGCTAAATTGCAGCCTATAAGAGTGTGCTGGCATGGCACAGAACAGAATCTATTATCGATTTGCTGTAGTGAATGTTAGTAGTTGGTAGCATACTTTATTCAAGATATAGTTAACAACCCAGAATTTTTTTGTCTAGGTAATATTCTAGGCAACACTTGCATTCAATAGCTTGCCTTTGATTTCTGAATGATTGATGTAGAGTTAGTATGTGATCTGGTCTAATTATCAGAATGTTTCTTTTATTTACAGAGTGGTCTTCCAGGCTGCCGAAGAGAGAAATTACCATATATTTTATCAACTGTGTGCTTCCGCTAGTCTTCCAGAGTTTAAGGAGTTCCATTTAGGTAGGTTTTAAAAGAACCAGATATGTGGGCTCTATAAGAATCATTTTGGTATGTCCAATGAGAACCATTTAGCTTTGTCCAATGAGAACCATTAATCTGTGTCATATTAGAACCATTTACCGATATCAAGTTAGAACCATTTATCTATATCTAATTAGAACCATTTATTTATATAAAATTAGAAACATTTATCTGTATCAAATTATAACCATTTAGCCTTGTTCAACGAGAATCATTTAGGTGTATGCAATGAGAATCATTTAGGTGTATGCAATGAGAATAATTTAGATGTTTAGTTAAGTTTAGATTAAGTTTAGATGTTGATTATCCTCTTTGCACACGGGACATGTCCATGGGTTCTATGATCTCCGCTTTAGTAAATCTCTCAGGGTATAACAGCTGATGGTTCTGGTTGTATGTTAGTTCACTGCTCTGTTTGAAATCTTTGTTAGGTGTTCTCTACAGGCCATACCTATCCTCACTCCCAAATCATGCATTCTCGATATGGACTCATGCTAATTTATCTCAAAATCCTCTGATCGTTCGGACAGGGCAGTCATCCGTCACCACCAATGCGCATGTGCCTTTACGGCCAGATTACAAGGAAGAACAGAACATAAAGCTAGTGGAGCCTTTACCACAACAACAAGCAGTCACAACAACAAGCAGTCCAACAATGGAAGTATTTGCCGTAACGCAGACACTTAACTGGTTGGAATTGCAAGCCTATTCCTATGCGTGCATACTAAGTGACTCAATAAATATGATTAAGAAAGTCAAAAAAGGTGATGTACGTAGGGGATGTGTGAAGTCATTAGAGGGAGCTAAAATTGTAGGCCTCACTACGAAAGCTCACGCTTATATTTGTCCCCGGACATTTGGGTTCGAGGGAAACGAACGGACTGACCAGTTAGCTAGCCTCGCCACCATAACAGATGGTCAGCCTATGGACCAAACAGACATACTCATTGCTCTTCGTGAGTCCATATAATCATTTAGATATGTCCAACAAGAATAACTTTGATGTGTGCAATGACAGTCATTTCATATATCATAATTTGACAATGGAGATCTTGGCAGTAACCAAATCTTTGAAATGGGTGTTCTTGCAGACTGCGACACATACCTGTATTCTCAGTGACTCAATGAGCATGATTGTGAAAGTGTAGGTGTGATACATTCGAGAACAGTAGCTGGATGCAGTGAAGAATTCCTTCCTGTGTGTGTAAAGTGGCAATTATTTTTGTGCTGGGACATGCAGGAGTCCAGGGTAATGAAAGAGCATATAGTTTGACTGCACACACGGCTACTACGGCTGTTGGTGGAGTGATGGATTGACAGACATTTTGAACGCCCAACAGGAAAATGCACGAACAAATGACTATAAGTGATGATGAATCTTTTTCCCATGATTAGAATAAGGGAGCTTGGTTTGAAATGTGGTGTCTCTAGAAAGGAGCCGTTTTATGGGTGAGGAAGAATGATGATCAATCAATGGTGTACTGGGACAGTCAGTCTTTATGTAATGACGGATACACTCATGGAGAGATTTGAGCACATATGTGCTTGTCCGGAGTGCAGTGATGATGATCCAACAACTATCTAACTAACTAATGACAATCATAAATTCATGAAAAATTCTCATTGGTGAATTCATGAGAATTAAGTTGATCTCTAAAATATTGGGTGAATTTTGATTGATTTTAGAGCTAATTCTTAAAATTTTGGTTGGTGAATTACTCAAGTTATTTAGACTGAATTGGTAAAACAAAATAATGATATATTCATGCAAAATAAGTAATCGGACAAAAATATCATGATTGTTTGTCGAGTGAATCATGAAAGAGTAGATAATGGACATTTTATAATAAATTATTTCACATGTGAAAGAGACAGCGTTTATTTCATATATCATATGCGTTCCAGTAAGGCTGCAGAAATAGATTCCTGGCTCGATGAGTTCAAGAAGAAAATTTAACAGAAGAATTGTTATCTCAGCTACAAACCTCAAGTTTTTTTTACTGTAAAATCTTTCCTGTTTCACACTCTTACAGTATTATATTTTATGATGCCACTTTTACTCTTTTATATTAGGAGCTGCAGAGGACTTTTTCTATACCAGCCAAGGAGCTGCACCAGAAATCAGAAATGTAGATGATGCTGAAGATCTGATAAAAACCAGGGAAGCTCTGACAACATTAGGTGTGATGCTGTAGATGTTCTCTTTGTAATCTATACTGTTATATGTACTGTTATATTAACACAGCTGTTTGTATTATTCCAGACATTGTCATATTCCATCTGTTTGTACTGTTATATTAACACAGCTGTTTATATTATTCCGGACATTTTCATATTCAATCTGTTTGTACTGTTATATTAACACAAGCTGTTTGTATTATTCCAGACATTTTCATATTCCATCTGTTTGTTCTGTCTTCTTCTTCAGCATTCATTCTCAAACTCCTGCTGGATCTCTCTTGTAGCACGACCATGATCTAGATTTCCAGCAGGATGTAGTCCAGAGAATGGAAATGCTTTGTGTTGCCATTTTATTTGCGTCAATGGTGCGACACTTCTGTCTTCGGCTGGTTTGTACTATATATACACAAACCAAATATAATTCATTTAGATTGGGGGGTGGGGTGGGTGTTTTTGTGTGCTATTTTGTCATTCCATTTGTTTTCAGTCCAAATGTCAATGAATTATCAATCTTGTGTTGACATTTGTTGTAATTCCAGTTCTATTTTATTCTTATTCCCCATGTTTTTGAATTGCACCGATATAATAGTTGTGAGATATGTGTGTACAGATGTCATTATTACTTTGGATTTTCTTTTGTTAAATGTCTGCAGTCTAGTCTATTTGTAATTTTAGTATGTCTTTGTGTTTGCGTCCACTTTTATTTAGTCATCATGAGTTTCATGTGATTTCCTCCGTGAGTGTGAAGTGTGCTGTGCTACTGTTTAATTTGCACCATTTAGGCCTAGCACATCCGATTTCTGCGAGTTTTTTATTCAGGCGATCTTCTCTACCCTGTGACAGCCTTCCTATCTGTCACCAAGCAACGGATGTGTATCAACTCAATGCCGTGATGGTTTATCACTCAGTGTTCTCTTGGACTTTACAGGCCATTGCATGTCCCTGGGTATCAGTCTCTGAGGAGTCGGTAATCAGGGAGTCAGGCTTGGGTCAATTATTCCTATCTCGCTTGAAGTGTTTCACTGCCAGTGAACCTGTCTTGCATAATTAGATGCATTATTCCTGTTCCCTTGAGTACTGAACCTTTTCTCATCTGTGAGCATGTTTCCTTTATAGAAAGCACTTTATAGTAGAGTTGGACCCTGGTTCGTTTGCCCTCTTAGCCGAGGCATCATTCACCGACATTGTGAACACCTGTTCAAATCTTAGTCTTTACAAATTTCTAGGAGCAGTGGGGGTCATTTACCATTGCTTTTCCACGAGACATTATTCTTTGAAGTAATTAGAATCCTATTCCCAAGCTGTACAACACTTTAGTTACGATTTCCATATAGTGTTTTCTATATTCTATTTGCACATGATGTTGTCCTCTGGTGCTGTTACCTACCCTCTCTTTGTACTCCATATGCCGGCAATACGTCTCCGGAGACTTGCGCACCATTCTTGATTTTCATGACATCTACTCATATTAATACATTGACATTGACCACTCCTCCAATGCATCTGCATTTTGGCTGACGGAGCCGGAATGCCTTGCGTAATTGTGTGTCCACAGTGCTGCTGTATGGTGAACTGGCATATAAGTGTCGAAGATGTTGCCCCCTTTTTTTACAGTAAATTCTCATTCCATCTGCAGCCTTCACATCCACAGATATGATCCTTAAAAGTCTTGGCCAAGAACATAACACGAGCCACTGTATTTATGTTTCCAGGGTGCACCACAAGGAGGTACTTTTAGGATCTTGGTTATCTGTTAATCCTGTCTCAGCATATGAACGATACAGTATCATTTGCACCTCATTTTAGTATTGTATCTATCATTTGTTCTCTGTATTTTTCTTGAGAAAGATCTTATGGTTGAAACGTTGATTTGGTCTGTGTTTTATACTGTCATCTATATTTTTTCGTGTCTGATAATCTGTCTTGTGAATCATAAAAATCACTACCTTGTGCTCTGAGTAAGTACCTTTTTGGTTATATAGTTCTATGAATGGTAAAACTCAGTTCCTTGTGTTCTGAGTAAGTAATTTATTTGTTATATAATTATGTGAGGCCTAAATTGATTTTATGCAGTTTAATGGGAATACATACAGTATTGAAATTTATAATACAGAATTTATTTGTGATATAGGATTTAAATAAATTTGAAATATTTGTAATAAAAAGATTTTATGTGATATTAATTCACTTTCTTGTCTGTTTATTAAAGGGCTTCCAGAGAAGGACCAAATAATGGTATTCCGTATTCTAAGTGCTGTACTTCATTTTGGTAATGTAGCCATCAGGGAGAAGGAGGGAGAGTGTTGTGAGATTCCTGTAAGTGTGATGGATTGTTTTCGTGTAGGCTCAGATAAATGTTATTTGTTGTTCTTTGACTGGTTTCTAGACTATATGTGTGTAATACATTGATGGATACATATAATATAAATTATATTAATAATATTAATGGTAATAGTAAGAGTGACAGTAAGAGTAATAGTATTAGTATAGAAAACACCACTTTCTTCACTAATACACTCCACTGTGCATTGAGACAGAAATGCCTAAGCACTCCGCAATGTTTTGAACCACAGATACATCAGTGTAGACAATAATATTTCTATCTAAGAAATTCACACTGATTAGAGCCTGAACTTCTGAATCTATATGCATTGGAATGTCATTATCACATTTCCTGGATTGTGTGATTACCACATCAATGGAAGTTGTAAACTTGATAGGCTTACTTTTGCACTTTTCTCCAGATCCCATGTTCCCTAATGTTGCATAGCTGTTTAATAGTAATATGATGATGGAGGTGATGCTGTGATGATATGGCTGGAGTGCCAGAGTGCTATATGTGGCTGTTTTCTTGCTGATTTTATGAGTATGCTTCGAAAGATTCAGTCAGGCTATCTACACCGTCAGTGGCTTGAGTCGATGATGAAATCTGTGCTGAAGAGAGTTACCTTCATTTTTTTACCTGGACAAATGGGTGTTGAGGGAAAGAGCAGACAGACTTGCCAGAGTGGCCACAGTGATTAGTAGCAATTCAATAGACTGTGCTGATAATTTTGAGTGCAATCATAGAGTAGGACCAATTGGAATATATGGGGTGTATTTCTTATTTCATATCTGTGGCTAGAGTGCAGGACCTGGCAGTGAAGCGTGGTATTGCAAGAAACAAGCGGCATATAGAAATCAAAAGAAGAGTTATCAACCAAAACAGAACTCGAACAGTCACCACATGCTGAAGGATGTACTGAATATGAGATTGGGACACTTAATGACTGTCATGATGATGATGATCTGATGACTAACTATAATAATAATAATAATACAGTAGAAATCCAATTATCTGAATCCCAATTAACCGAATCCTCAATTATCCTAATTATATTTGGGTGAAATAATTTTAGAGCGAGAGCGTTAGCGGTTGCGGAAGAGAGGTTCCGGGGCAGTGCGCACGTGCCATTACTATGTAGTTTATTTGCAATACATAGTTGCTTACATATTACTGTAAGACACATATTACTTTTATCAATAAAATTCTGTTCATTTCAATGTATGTACACTGTTTTTCTTCATTCCTGAACTATATCCAATTATCAGAATTTTCGATTATCTGAATCTGCCCGATTCCCAATTAATTTGGATAATCGGATTTCTACTGTAATAATTATAATAATAACAAAACTATAAATAAAAATAAAATAAAACAAAAATAAAAATAAAAAAAATAATTTAAAAAAAAAACTAATAATAATAATAGTGGGTGGATGGATGGATGGAGTTTGATACAAGTTTGAGTGATGTATTTCATCATACAAATATCTCTTCCTCTATAGCCCAAAGACACTTCCATCATCCTCATGTGTAAACTGCTGGGTATTCAGGAGTCACAGATGAGGATGTGGCTATGCCACCGTAAAATCCAGACTGTAAATGAAACATTGACAAAACCATTGACTGAATCACAGGTAAGTAAAAGAGATATCCTCGTTCAATGGTTCTCAACCTCTTCGTGCTCATGATTCCCTTTTTTTTTGGGATACATTTTCTTCTATGCCCCCCCCCCCTCCAGACTAAAAAACACTTGTTAATATTTATTCTTTGAAGATATTTTGTGTGTTAATTCTCAAACTCCCTTTGGATCTCTCTTGTAACAGGACAATGATCATAACTAGTTTTCCATTAGAATGCTGTCCAGAGAACGGAGATGCGTTGTGTCACCATTTATATTTGTGCCAATATCCTGACACATTAGACTTTTGATGGTGGTAACTAATAACTTAGCGCTTTGCCAATTCCACTGAATGGTGAACATCTGTATCCATACTGTTAGTAGGCCAGCTATATGTTGCAATATTTTTACAAGTATTGTCCGTACTGCATGCTCGTCACCAATCTGGATGCTAACCGTGGTCAACCTTACTTGACCTTTTGCATCACCAGGTCACAGGCGTCCACCGTCAAGACTTATTATATCTAATTAAATATTCTTTAATATTTCTAGTTACCTCTCTCTGCAGCCCTATGTGGGCTATGACCCCCTCCATCCCCCTGCCGTCTGAGCAAATTCCTGTGTTTTCTTGCAGTCATAGTACATGTTGGGAACCATTGTTGTAGTTGACTTAGTTGGGGGCTGTTCTTAAATTCTGTCAACAATTGCAATTGTTTGCCAATTATTAACAACTGTCAAGAATTCCGGGATCCACCTATGTCAAATCTTTCAATTCACACACACCCTTCCCACCCCCTCCCAAGTTTTTTGCAGGAATAATATTTTAAAAAAAAATTAACTAAAATTTTGTTGTTTTCTGATTTGTAGAAAAATGTTTCAATTGTAAGTAATTTAATTGGCATAGTTGTTATTATTATTCAATATTACACTAATATTATATAATACATTATTTGACAATATTGTTGATGTCAACTTTTTTCAAACCAACCTCCCCATTGTCACAACTGTCAAACATATTCTCCTTCCTCCACCCCCCCCCCCCTCCCTCCAATTGTTGATTAAATTTATGGACGTCCTCTTGTACCTGCTTACTGAGTTAGTTAGGTCATTACAGTTACAAAAGAAGAGAACAAATCTTTTCTGAATGTTAATTACTAATCTTATGAGATCTCCAACACCTTATTAGAGTTACAGTGTTCATGCTCTGCCGCTGAGGTATTCCTAATCACATCACCAAAATGCAGTAATATGAGTCCTTAGAAACAAACTGCAGGTCAAGAAATATACTTTCATTATCATCAACACCATCATGATCGCCGTCATCCTTTTCTTCTTGCAGGCCAGTTTTGCCAGAGATGCTCTAGTGAAGACAATTTACTCACGACTCTTTGACTGGATCGTCACACAGATCAATAAGGCACTTCATACGTCTGCCAAAATACACAAGTTTATAGGAGTTTTAGATATTTATGGGTAAGTGTTGTGAGTTAGTCAGTCAGAGTCAGTCAGTCTAGAGGTCCGTAAGAGCTCAGATCTATTTCTCAAAACATCCCTCAGCATGTAGTGACTGACCACACCAACTCTGTGTTGGTTTAGCAGTCTCCGTTGCAATCTTGTATAACACTCTTTTTTAGCCACCCTCCATCTTGAGATTACATTCTTGTTTTCTGTTCAAGGTCTCAGACCTGCAAGCATTAATGAGACCCTCGCTTATCCTATCTTCCTAAGTGTGTGTGTAAAAAACAGGTTATGATAATTTTTTACCACTTTGTTACTAGTGGCAAATCTGAGATCTGTCAAAATACATGGGCATATGTTGTTTTCAGTCATAATCGCCATGACCATTCATCCCAACTGGGCAGATGATGAAAATTATGGTGTCTATGGGTGTGCCCGGCTGTGACCAATGAGTTCTGGGTGTTCCTGGAAATATCTACCACACCCTTAGCATGTGCGGGAGGAGTCGGTGGAACATTGAGCAGCTCTTGCCTTTCTTCTAGCGCATTCTTGTAGTCAAGCATGATGTTTGATGTTCCCTGTAGCTGCTGCACCAATCTTGATTCTGCAACGCAAGTCAGATCGATCTTGTGCAAGACATCAATTTGTGTCTATGTTGAAGGGAGTCGGAGCTTCACTATGTGGGAGCCAGTATTGAGTTCTCCATTTACAAATTTTCTGATAGATGATTTTTCATGCAGACCATGTTTCCTGACTAATATGTTTGTGCCTTCATCAACATTGTCTTTATGTTTACAGATTTAGATTTCATCAGTAATTTATCCCACCAATGGATATTAGAAAACTTATGGTTATGGTGCTGGGATGACATTTTGTTATCTCTGCTCGCCTAAACAGAAGTAAAGTTCAGTGTTTCAGTGCTTTCTAAATGAAATATATGATTACTTTTCTGAATGTGATACATTAGAAAACCGTTTAACCATTCGGAGAAACGAAATGACAGTGTGACTAGTGTAGCGAACCGATGTGTGTAGAACTAAAACGCTTGTAGGAAACATTGAAGAGTTCTCAGTAGTCAATGAATACAAACATATATGAAGCACACACAAAAAATGCCATTTGCACAGACTTCTTCTACCCCTGATGCTACAAGTCATAAAAGGGGTATAAAACAGAAAGAAGGCAAAGAAATGAATGGATGTTAAGTATTTTATGAAGGCAGTTTAGGCGGAAGTGGTTGAGTCTTCTAGTGTGTACGTCATATATTGTCCATGGATATATAGATATATATTAAATGATAAGCACTAGTGTCCCAAAAAGGGTTGACTGTTACTGAAAATAGCTGAAATTTTACATTCACTACTTACAAAGTCCTCCAGAACAGTCCTACATGCTGATCTCACACAGCATCACTCATTTTGGCTGATGCGACAGATCATTTATTGATGCTTTGCACATACTTTGTGTTGTCAGCCAATGAAAAGATTGTGAAAAGCTGGATATACCATGATAAATGCACGAGAGAAGTAATACAAAGGGAAGCATGAGAACAGTGAGAAAAACTAACATGGAGAAGTAGTTTTCTAGTTACCGGGTATACAACTAGATAAAGTGTGTCATAAATGGATAGATGTCAGGCCTCAGGTTACAGTGCAGGAACTCATCCAGCTACACTCGAAACCACAAGACATAATTATATACACAGATGGCTCATTTAGCAGAAATACTAATAAAAGCGGTCGAGGTTTTGTTGCATACAGAAACGGCATGAAGTTGGTTGAGAAATCTTCAGCATATTCCACTTTCACATCGATTATGAGGATGGAGATAGAGGGAGTTACATAATTGATTGATAACTGATACATCAACACACTCGGTAATGCTCATAGACTCTCATAGCATGCTGTGCATGATAGGAAAATGCATGCTCAGAAAGGAATGGTGTGATTTATTGAATAACTCAATTGTCCAGAGTATTACATGGATATACTACCCTGGTCATGCTGGGGTCAGAGGAAACGAGAGAGCCGACTCATTGACAGGGAATGTGGCAATAGATGGTACAAAGCTGAGAAGAGATAAAGCACTTGATCAAGGCAGGAATAAATTCATTCCAAGATGAAGATGATGTTGGCGAGGCTGAGAACGTACACATACAGAGAATGTCAGAAATGCGAGTGTCTAGAGGGGAGGAAAGAAAAAGTAATTTTTTTGGAAAGTCCCCAAAATTATGCAATCAAAATCTGACAGGGACTCAGAGTCTAAATACACTGGGGTGGCTGCTGTAATGGAAAGCGGAGCACTTATGGGAGTGCCCCATGTACTGTGTTGCTAGTTTCGAATCAAGACTCGAGAAATCCCAAGAGTGATGCGCTTGGTCCTTGTATCTGGATGTCTGTACAAAATACCACCAGAACAAGCTTGTTACATATTAAATTAAATGTTTTAGAGTAGAGTTAAGAAAAGGTACAGGATATTAAATTAAGTCATCTTAAATACAGCTCTGATACAGGGAACAAAATTACAAGCAGTGGTACATGGAACAAAGTTACAAGCTCTGGTACAGGAGACACAGTTATTAGATCTGGTACACAGGATGAAATTGCATGCTCTAGCACAGGGAACAAAGTTACAAGATCTGATAAGCGGACACAGTTACAATCTCTGGTACAGGGGACATAGTTACATACTCTGGCACAAGGAACAAAGTTACATGCTCTGTTACAGGGACAAAGTTGCAAGCTCTGGTAAAGAGAACAAAGTTACAAGCTCTGACACAACAAAGTTACAAACTCAGGTATAGGAAATAAAGTTACAAGCTCTGGCACAGGGAACAAAATTGCAAGCTCTGGCACAGGGAACACAACTACAACTGTGGTATAGGGAACAACAGAATTGGAAATAATCAGGGGACAGAGCAATAACAATAAATAGCAGGAACATGTATATATTTGAGCCTACAGCTCATTGGGTCATTCACCAATCAAATATAGATGTTTAACTTGTCCATATCTTGTTTTATTCAGGTTTGAAACATTTGAGACAAACAGTTTTGAGCAGTTTTGTATCAATTATGCTAATGAGAAGCTGCAACAGATTTTTAACATGGTAAGGTTCATCATCATCATCAAGTGCAGTGACGCCTGGCATATGCCGTCACAGATCTCCACAGCTCTCTCTATCTTTTGTATCAAGTGTGTTGCCGATTTTCTTCGATGCCACAATATTAAAAAACATTTTTTTAAACACTGTTGTCCTTTGTCTGTATTGCTTTCAGTCATGTCCTTTGTGACTATATTGTCCAATCCTCCCTGTCTCAGCATGACCAAAAAAAAAATAAAGATTGTCTCTTTCTGATATTTGTAACCCTATTCTGTAGATATTTCAGAACTAATCCAGCTGAGGCATTTTGTAAATATTTCATAACAATAGAGGAAATCTGTACACATTTCAGTACTAATGCAACTGAGTCATTTTGTAGACATTTGAGAACAAATGCAACGGAGACACTCTGTAGACATTTTAGAACTAATGCAATTGAGACATTCTGTAGATATTTCAGAACTAATCAAACTGAGGCTTTCTGTAGACATTTTAAATAAATTACAAGTGAGACCTAGTACAACCTTGACTCATAACCTGAAAGGACTACAAAGAATAGCAACACTGACCTGCCATGCATGGGATAAAAGGTAACTAAGAGGTTTGGGAGTGAAATTGACTGTCCCATGATATGGATCAAAATAATCAAAATTCATGCTGAAATCAAGCTGAAAGGTGCAGACATCACATCAAAGTTGCAAATCCTGACACAATACTATGGATTACATCTGCTACACAGCAGCAGTTTGAGAATGTACACAGAAGAGGAATCACCATATTATTTTTTTGCTATCTCGTTCTCGATCACTTGCCCATGCTTTACTTTCTGTTGTCCAATCTACCTACCAACCTACCTATCTACCTGCCTACCTACATACCTACCTCCTGCCTGCCTACCTATGTAACGTGTCATTTAGAATATGTTGTTCTCACTGCCACTCCGTAAGCCTCTCAGTTCTGTGCAAGCTGCCCAGCATCTTCCAGTGTCATGTTCAGCAGGTCTTTGATATCCTCTGTCCATCGTAGTCCAAGTCTGCCTCTTGTTCCCTTTCCTGGAACTTTTCCCTCCGTGATTAATCTTTCTAAACCATTGTGTCTTTTTATCTGTCCAAAATGAATTAGCTTGCGTTTTTTCATAGTTTTGAGGAGCCAGTTGTCTTCTATGTTCAGGTCTTTGATGAAGTCTGTGTTGATTCATCTTTCTGTCCATGACTTTCTTAGGAACTTCTTATAACATTTCATTTTGAATGCAAATATTTTATTTTCCATTGCGAAGTCATTGCCCATGTCTCACAACCAATCTTGTCACTGGAAAAATATAGCTTCTTAATAACATCACTGTCCAATATCAAATATGAATCTGTTATTTGAAGCAGAACTTATTAAGAAATTTGTTTATATTAAAAAATATTTTAACATTGAATCAAATGTTTGTCTGCTTTCAGCATGTCTTTAAGTTGGAGCAGGAGGAGTACGTGAGAGAGAAGATTGAGTGGTCTTTCATTGATTTTTATGACAATCAACCATGTATTGACCTCATTGAAAGTAAACTAGGGATACTGGACTTGTTGGATGAGGAGTGTAAGGTAAGAGGTTGAGACATTATAATTGATGAGAACTGTTTTGATCTCTGAGAGAGTATGAGTTTTCTGACATTCCAACATGTGCCAGAATATGAGATACTTAATTGCTCTCTTTTACTGCCCCAGGGACACTAACCAAGATCTATAAAGTAATATAATATAACTAGCTGTAATACTCGGCGTTGCCTTGGTGTAAAAATAAATTATATGACTTGTAATATACATTCTTTCAATTTAAGAATAAATGAGAAAGGTAATAAAAACTATTCTAATGTCAGTGCTTGACATCAGGTGTAAAAAAAAATACAATTTTATTTTGTGTTGGGGTAGTTTTAAGTAACTGAGGGACGAAGAACTTGGTATCCAATTAACTTTGATGGCCAAAGGGATCTCAGTAACCTTGTACAGTATCAGATCTGTATTGTTGCATGTCTCATGTACATGGAGAGATAACCGAGAAGCCAAATTCTGGCATACAATCCCCTGCCGTGTGTAACTGGAACTATAGACCAGTGGCAAGAAAAAGTTGAGAAAACTGGAAATAGCACAGGATGCAGTATATGACTTGGGCGTTCTGAGTATTTATCATTTTTCAGGCAGTCCATACCATATTCTTCTTTTTTAATAGAGAATCCTTTCAACCAAATGTACCATCTGCATAGTCCACCAGGGCCATTCTGCACATACTTGTATAGACAGACCCTATTTATGACTTTCTGAATTTCATCAAATGGTAATGTAAAATAAGATTCTTGATTAGAAAACTGACCTCACAGCACATGGGGCATTCTCATAAGTTCTCCGCCCTCTGTTCCAGCAGCCAATTGACTCAATGGTGTTTCGAGTCCAATGCGTCGACATCAGGGCACAACTCTGGCCCTAGCGACAGGTTTCTTTGTTGTTCTGCCCACCCACTCCGTGCCCGTAACTAGTTCAAGCACAACGTCGGCCTGTCAGAACAACATGGTAACTGTTATCGAAGGTTATGACTACGGTAAAATAAGATAAAAAGGTTACTAAAAAAACCTAACTGTAGGTAAAAAAATATATAAAAACATACAATAAAACAAAGAACAGTTTTCCACATATCGGTCTAAACCGATATGTCCATATAATAACTGAATTGACTTAGGAATGTTTTCCTTGACTCGTACCCTAGAGTGTGTTGTGGTTGTATTCTGTTCATAAAAGATATAGTTTGAACATAAATGGCATGGAACCCGCGAGAAAGAAAAATGTAAACAGTGAAGTTCTAGGAATACAAGCATGTGCCCAAATGTCTACACTTGCTCTCAGAAATGCAGTAAACATGTATATGTATACAGAAAACATACACACTTTGCAAACTCACAGATATATGCAGGTATGCATACATCCATATTGCATGCACATAAACACAGAAATGTAGCAGACAGAGAGAGAAAGATAGAGAGAAAAAGAAAGAGAGGGAAAAAAAATTGAGTTTATGCCTGTATTTGAATATCTATTTCTCAGATGCCAAAAGGCTCCGATACAAATTGGTGCCAGAAGTTGTATGATAAACATCTGAATAAATCAGCACACTTTGACAAACCTCGAATGTCCCGAACAGCTTTCATCATCAACCACTTTGCTGACAGGGTAGGTAGAATCTGTGTTTTAACTCTTTAGCTGTTATATTCATCTCAGAAACAGATCCCAGCTGTGCTAAATTTATACCACAATAACCTTCTCCATGTGCTGAATCCTTCTCGTCTTACAAATAGAAGAGATCTGTCACAATACTACTTGTTGTTAACATCAGAAAATATATACTGCATGGATGGGATGGTTAACACATACTGGCGCTTCATGATTTCAGAGTTAAATCACTTTTAGAAATGATGGGATAGACTTTAAAGAATGGGTTACCTCCTCCATAACAGTTAGATAGAGGAGTGAGTAAACTCCTCCGTAGCAGTTAGATAGAGGAGTGAGTAAACTCCTCTGTAGCAGTTAGATAGAGGAGTGAGTAAACTCCTCTGTAGCAGTTACGAGGCGTGTTCAAATGAAAACGGGACTTGTGGATTTATTTAAAAAGTATCATACGCAATTTAATATTTTCAACGGAATTGAACAAAGCAACCACTTGTGAATAAGAATGCACCTGGGTTCATCAGAAAAAATCTCCGTATGCATTTAGGCAAGCATCCCACTGTTTAGGTAGACGTCGAATGCCGTCCGAGAAAAAGTTGCGTGGCTGTTCTCTGAACCATGTGGTCACCGCTGTCTTCACGTCTGCGTCGCTGTTGAATCGCTGTCCCTTTAGTGCTTTCTTCAACGGTCCGAACAAATGGAAATCACACGGGGATAAATCGGGACTATAGGCTGGGTGATGAAGAACTTCCCAATTCTTCTTTGCCAATGTTTCCTGCACAATTTTTGCGACGTGCGGACGAGCGTTGTCGTGGAGAAGAATCACACCTTGAGAAAGTCTGCCTGGTCGCTTAGCCTTGATGGCCTTATGCAGCTTGTCTAAAGTGTCTTCTTCTGTTGCAACAATATGCGCCTGACCTGGCCGTGCAAGATCTGCCGTTAACTCACGTCCGTCTTTAAACATACGCACCCACTCCATCACTCTGGTCCTCGACAAACATTTGTCACCATATGCTGCCTTCATTCTCCGATGAATGTCTACTGCTTGACATCCTTCAAATGAAAGAAACTGGATCACAGCACGCTGATTCACTTTGGACGGGTTCGGAATCACACCCGCCATATTGTTAACAGTCTTCTGCAGCACGTATGCATGCTGGGAAGATGAACACGTGACCGTATGTAAATTATTGGATACTCATTACTAGTGCAAAATGTCATCAATATCAGTGCGCTCTATCACGCGTGGTGTAACAAGTCCCGTTTTCATTTGAACACGCCTCGTAGATAGAGGAGTGAGTAAACTCCTCTGTAGCAGTTAGAGGAGTGAGTAAACTCCTCTGTACCAGTTATAGAAGTGAGTAAACTCCTCTGTAGCAGTTAGATAGAGGAGTGAGTAAACTCTGTAGCAGTTAGATAGAGGAGTGAGTATACTCCTCTATAGCAGTTAGATCGAAGAGCGAGTAAACTTCTCCATAGCAGTTAGAGTAGCAAGTAAACTCCTCCTTAGCAGTTAGATAGAGGAGTGAGTAAACTCGGTCATAGCAGTTAGATTGAGGAGTGAGTAAACTCCTCTGTAACAGTTATCTAGCAGTCAGATAGAGTTGGAAAAAAGGTGCAGATATTGCAGCATAACTGGAAATAAGAATGCAGAGCTTACCATTCTCTTTACTACAAACTGCTCATCACCAGGAATTTAGAATGAGAATAGTAGGAGAAGAGATGTTTCAAAATAAATGGTAGGTCTGATATAGAAAGTCATTGCTTTTCAGGAAACTTACCACAAAACATGTACTTGCCGATTTAGAGGGGTGTAACTAGTTCAATGATTTTGTGTAGTAACAGTATGATATATTTTTAGGTCAATGACATGGAAATGTTCTGTCGATATGTGTAACGTTTTTACCAATCACATTGAGTGTTAAAGACATCATTACTATGCTGTCTGTGACGGTAAGTCATGGGGTGTCTACCCATAAGCCACTGTCATTGATACACTTCGTCAGTTGATATATACTACTTTAGTGACATGTAATAACATGATTGTTAATATCATATGACGAAGGATTCATGCCATTCTAAGCTAGTTAAGTTATAAGACAGATAAGTCGTGTTTAATTTCTACTCCGTCTTTTCCGGTAAATGCAAATAAAGTAAATAGGTTACTATATCAATATAAAATAATAAAATATAGAAAATAACAATAAATAAAAGGAACAAACACAACAGTCAACATGTCAATCCAATTGGGACCTTTAAAGACAACAAAAACAGTTAAGAACAAAAGACCAAAATGAATATAAACAAAATGGATCTCTCCCACCAGGAAATCAACAAAAAGACACTTCAGATCCAGTGCAACACAATTCCAACAAGTGCACATCGATGCGTTCAACATGTCTAAACTATGAAATTCCCAAAGATGAAAGACGCAGAACCAAAGAAAAGGGGACACCAAACAGCACTGCCAAGAACGGGGAGGGGGGCAAGTGGGCAACGGGAGACAAAAGGGGAAAGGACAGAGAAAGACAATGCACGTAGGAGCTGGGGGGGGGCACAAATAGACACAGGGAACACAGAAATGTGCAAAGAAGAATGGCATTTGACAGCACAGACAACAAAAATATACACACATCAAAACACAATCACGAACCAAACATGCACACATTTTACCCGACAAACACAGATAACTATAAATATAAGCACATATAAATACAAACATCCAGACACATACAAAAGTATATACTGATTTCACAGTACACATTGAAACATAGACACATACATGAACATAGGTACCTGCACACACAACAACATATATATATTAATATATATACATACACACACATACACATATATACACATACACACATATATACACATACACATACATACATTTATATATATACGCACGCACGTGCGTTATGAAATAACATAAATATGATAGGTCTAGATAAGTTGAATTTTATACCCCAGATCGGTATTGAATATAATTACTGTTGTATGTCAGCCTAGATCTAATGTAGAATGACAGACATGGTTAGTGGCATCTACTTGTTTTATTTATTTTCGCAGAGGATATTATGTTAGTTTGGTTATGCAACAACATAAATACAGCAGACGAGGTATGAAGGAGGACTCTATCAGGGTTGCCACACATAGGAAAAGTATACTGCGTCAAATAAATTTTTTTTTTTTTTTCAATTTTCATTTTTACAACTTTGTAATACATCTTGTAACATAAATAAACCAACAAAACTAACATACACATATATAGTATTCAATTCTTTATTTACATGAACAAAAAATTATTTTAAAATATCTTAAAAACAAAAATGTTATTGCGTTTTCCAAACATTCACCAAAAATAATGCAAATTGTCAAAAAATAATTCAGTGGGTGGGGAGAAAGTGAGTAATTTTAATTTTTCGTGCTGAAGATTAAATATCAGTAAGATCACATAGAAAGATGATGCAAACTACTGTGATCTTGAAGGAATGTAGGCCCTAGTGTCTGATTTTTTTGTCTTCAAGACAGCGGTAGAAGTTCTTCATAGTTTATTGTTATATCAGCAAACATATTTCTTAAGTAATAATGTAATTTATCAAAGAGAATGCACAAAATGTTTCGACATATACTATAACACCTCTCTAAATGGGCAGGTCCATGTTCTGTGATGGGTATCTTGAAAAACAGCAGAAATTCTTCTGAGATGTAATTAAAAAAATGTAATATACATTTTAAAATAATTCTTTAGCATGTAGCAACCCAGCTAAAAAAAATGCATATTTCCTCTGACACTGCCATTCTTTTATGGTTTTTCTGCACATGTTTAATTTTTTGCCGTAACGTTTTTATTTATTGAGTCATTGATTTCAAAGTCAGGGGCACCCGTGTGTTGCCGGGGCCCGAAAGCGGGGCAAAGAATAGCAACACTGTTTACCTTCCATGCATGTCGTAAAAAGCGACTAAGGAGGTTATGGGATGGAGTTGGCTGTCCCTTCCCATATAGGGTCAGTGACCCAAAGCCATGCTGAAGTCGGATGTGTCAGGCTGAAAGGGGCAGATATTGCAGCAATGCTGTAAACCTTGACACAATGCATTCCGTTCTCCGGACTACATCCTGCTAATCTGCAGGAGTTTGAAAACGAACACAGAAAAAGAAGAAGAAGAAGAAAGTCAGAAGCAATAGAGACATATGAATGATGGATATGATTTGGAGGTGTTATTAGCTTGTGTGTGTCAGTGTTATGTTGTGTACAGCAAAAATTGTGAATGTGGACAAATGCACACAAAGTACTTAACATGCCAAGGTCATGCGTTGGCCTAGCTGAAGAAACCACGGCTCCTCAAATTCCTTGTTGTAAATGACACCAATTATATCATTTTTAAATATTATAAATATCTCTCTCAAACACCACACGTTGATCTACAGTAATTGAAACACTAAAGCTTTAAAATTCATCCTTTTCTCAATCATAATCTGTGAAGAAATAGCAGAAAATAATGGCACCGAAGCTATGCCTATGCAGTTTGGTTTCCAAATGTGATAGGTCAAATAAATTACAACTGCGTATTTATATATCTTTGGAAAACTAAGGAACAATCACTCTAGCACACACTTACTATATGATGACTATATGTTACTTACTATAACATGATGGAAAATAAACATGGCAGATTGTTGTCCATGACTACAATTGGCTACCTTGATGTAGACATTTGGCTACCTCAGACATCTATTGCTAGATGACATTTGTAGACTACGGGTTGCTACAGCTTAAGAATGGTTGGACAATGTAAAATCATCCTGAATACAAAAAGAGATGTAAATCAAGATGCTGTGACCATATTATCAGAATCATAATGATCTATCCTGTTAAATAAGGAAATATGTCATCAGTCTCAGATGTCTTTACATCTCAAACACATTCAGCTATGTTGGTGGTAATTAGTACATTGTGTGTTCTTACCTCATAGATTCCCTTCGAATAAATTAGAATTTGTTAAATATAACTTCTAATAACTCATTTCTTACCTCATAGATTCCCTTCGAATAAATTAGAATTTGTTAAATATAACTTCTAATAACTCATTTCTTACCTCATAGATTTCCTTCGAATAAATTAGAATTTGTTAAATATAACTTCTAATAACTCTCTTTCTTACCTCAGAGATTCCCTTCGAATAAATTAGAACTTCTAATAACTCTCTTTCTTACCTTATTTGACAAAGATATATTACATAGATGTTCTTTTCTTCTTTTTGTTAAATGTTGCCTTTGCTGTTCTATATTTCTTTTGTGTAAATTCTGCAGATTAACAGAATGTGGCCTGGAGAGCGGAATGTGCTGTGTCATGGTTTACAGCTTAGCTGTGCTTTTCAACCTGGCACATCTGACTTCGGCATGGCCGAAAGGCCACTGTGACCCTCTATGGGATGGAACGACCAACCTATCATACAATCCTCCTTAATCGCTTCTTATGGCATGCCTGGCAGGTTGTGCTTTGTACCCTGATCTCATTTGGTTATATGCTTGTACGGGCAACTTTTCATGATGCATTCTCATAATGTGGCCAAACCACTTGATCTGTTCTCTCTCTATGTAATCTGTACAAGATTCTTCTTCTTCTTCTTTCGTTCACTTGAAACATGTCTATATCTGTAATTCTGTCTCCTGAATAAAACTCACTGTCTTTTGTAGTTCATACAGTGTCCCATAGGCTTTGATTCCAGTGTTGTTTCCTCTGACCAATGTGTTTGCCTCAGCGTTTCATGCTCAGAAAACTCTTGAAGTATATGTTTGGCACTCTGTGCTGCCTGTCCACATGTACACATGGTCGTGTTGCCAATCTTGAACTTTGTATACATGTGACTGCGGAGTCGGTTGTGTCCTGTTCTGAGATGTAGAATTATAACTTGTTCTGATCTGTTCATAATGTGATAGTCATCTTGTGTTGGTGTTTGTGGCTTTCTTATTGACTTGATCATCTGTTTTTTCTGATGGTAGGTGATTGGTATATCTGGTTGGTCTTCGGCAGCACCTTCCTTAGCCAGTTGGTCTGCTTTTTCATTTCCTGGTATTCCACAGTGAGAGGGTATCCACTGCATGGTTACCCTCTACTGGTAAGACAATTCGCTAAGTATCTGTACAAGATATTATACCTATTCTTTCCCTGATATATTAATTTCGCAATCTATCAAGCCTGGTGACCCCGGCAGCTTTCCTCAAGCATTTCATCTCACATGTCACTATCTTTCTGTAATGTGAAGATGAGATAGAGACCAGGTTTAGCACTGGTAACACCGTGTTTCTTTCATATAAATATATAATACCTTTAAATATTTGTGGTATCTGTTGAGTCAGTATGTCTTTTCAGGTGGAGTATCAGGCTGATGGCTTTTTGGAGAAGAATAGGGATACAGTCTTAGATGAACAGATCAACACACTCAAAGCTAGTGAGGTGAGAGAGAAAGTTAGAGTTTGTTGGAGATAGAATTGTAGAGATAAAGTGGCCATCTGTGGCTATGTTGATAGTGATGCAGACAGTAGAAAATAGGTCAAGAATGATTGACTGGTTGGATTTAAAATTGGTGACTAGTGTGCAGTACAGGCATATGGCTGGCCAGTAATGTTTTTCAAGATGTTTTATAAAGTGTGGATGTGTTCCTTCATACAAATATAACGGGCGATCACGCATGTGATGTCTTATTTAAATATCTGTCTACAGAAGCACTATTATTATTTTACATGTTTGCACATAGAATATTATTAATTATGCCATGCCCAACATTGTGCTATATTTTGCAGTATTGTTTTTAAAATGTTTAATTCTGCACATTTAACACATTTCTGTCACATGAATTTACACATATAACATTGTAACATTTGTCAGTGTGTTCTGTGTTTTTGATATATACATTCCTTAGCAGAACGACAACATCTTTCATGGATTGCATCTTTCATGTGCTCCAATCACGGTATCTATGAAGTGTAGTAAATTATTCACAATTTTGTGTCTCATGCTATCTAGTGTGCTTATTGCATAATATTTTTGCCATTTATGTATCACAGTATATTCATTCATTCATTTTCCTTTTGCGCTGAAGTTAGCGCATAGGGCAGAGGTCAGATCTCTCCAATTCTGTCTGTTCAAAGCTATTCTGTGCAGTTCTTGAATAGTATGAATATTGGTTGTTTTACTTTCTCTAAGTATTGTTCTTCTGAGTGGTTCTTTTGGTCTACCCCTTGCTCTTTTGCCTGTAGGTATCCATTCAAGAGATTGGTGGTGTATTCTGTTGGTGTCTGTGCGTAGGACATGCCCGATGTAGGACCAACGGCGTTTTCTGATAACATCTGTGATGAAATTTTGATGTGTCTCTTCTCTGATTTTATCATTCAATTTGAATTCACTCCAATGGATGTTAGTTATCCTACGAAGACATTTGTTCTCGAAACTCAGTAATTTCTTTTCTGAAGATAAAGAGCTTTTCCAGCTCTCACATCCATACGATAGCACCGGAATAATGCTGGAATTAAATAAGCGCATTTTCGTGCATGTGCTGATTGATTTTGACTTCCCAGATATTAGACAGTCTGTTAAATGCACTTGATGCTAGGGCAATGCGAGTTGTAATTTCTGGCATGACATCACTGTCGAGTGTTAATTTGCTTCCTAGATAGGAGAATGTCTGTACTTTTTCAAGTTGTTGTCCATTTAAAGTGATTTCGTTAGGTGAATTGGTGAAGTCCATAATTTTTGTTTTTGATAAATTGATTTGGAGACCTTTTTGTCCTGCGATGAGTTTTAATCTATCAGTTTTTGCTTGTGCATCTTGATGGTTTTCACTCAATAGTGCAAGATCATAGATAAAATCCAGGTCTTCTAATGTTGTTTTATTTATCCATTAATATACATGAACAGTAGATAACTTATGGGAAACCATGGGCTATGACGTTGTTTTATAACCCAGCTTAGCTTTGTATAATAATGTTGTTTTATTTATCCAATATATATCACAGTATATACTGGACAAATAAGAAGTAAAGTTGCAGCGGATCTATCTGGAACAGCAATCATAAAACATTCTCCCATCTCACGACAGATCCTACTTCTGTGGAAACACATGACCAATGCAGTACATTCACTTTGTAAACAAACTTTCATCTATTTCAACCATGGTATTTGGTCCATTGTAGTTAATTTTTGTAAACAAACACATTAGTGAAACATCCAAGCCACCTAAACTCACGTGTCAGTCATAGCTCGCACGCATGTAATGTATATAATTATATCGCAAACACGTAACTTACGGACACCCATATGACCATTTATCCAGTTTAGACACATTCAAGTGACAAAGAACTGGCTGGCCTACTAGCGATATGGCCGATGTCCCACTGTTCAGTGGAATTGAAATATTAAGCATATTAGTTACCATCACCAAAGTCAGATGTGTCGGGCCATTGGCACAAATAAAATGGCGACACAACACATTTCCATTCTCTGGAGTACCAGCATACTGGAATTTTACTCAAGATTTTCAACATGTATATTCTTCTATGAATATGAACCTGTCAAATGACACACACACAGACAACAACAACAACAACACACACACACACACACACACACACACTGCACAGGTATGTAAATTTGTTGAGAACAACAAAAGTTTTCAACATTGTTTGACAGTGTGGCTGTAGAGTGCAATGCTGTGAGCTGAGTAACCTTCTACTCCAGGAGGGACTTTGTTGTAACTTTCTTGCAACCTCGAGATATGCAACAGATAAAACAATGATTGATTCATTCTAGCATTCCAAGACATCTGGTGAAAAGAGTTAGGAACAGATAGACAAAATATTGATGAGACTTGGAAAATCATGGAAGCATTAGTCAAAGATGCAACAAAATCCAATAGATTTCTTGAGGATTTATGCTCAGCAGGCAATAAAACCTACACACACACACGTAAATAATTGGATCTAACCTATTAATTATCAAATAGATAATTAGATGAACAGATGGTCAAATGTTTAGATAATTAGATGAACAGATGCTTAAATGTTTAGATAATTAGATGAACAGATGGTCAAATGTTTAGATAATTAGATGAACAGATGGTCAAATGTTTAGATAATTAGATGAACAGATTGTCAAATGTTTAGATAATTAGATGAACAGATGGTCAAATGTTTAGATAATTAGATGAACAGATGATCAAATGTTTAGATAATTAGATGAACAGATGATCAAATGTTTAGATAATTAGATGAACAGATGGTAAAATGTTTAGATAATTAGATGAACAGATGATCAAATGTTTAGATAATTAGATGAACAGATGATCAAATGTTTAGATAATTAAATGAACAGATGGTCAAATGTTTAGATAATTAGATGAGGAGATAGAAAGATATCTCTGGATAATATATAGATGGTTTCATTTATTTATTTCTTGATGGGTGAATGTCCAAATTAGATATACAGATAGTTATAATATGTGTATATCTTTAAATCGACTAGGGATCAGCAGATTCATTCATGAGAAGACATGATCAACTCATGCCTGTTTAACTCCCAAGTGATACAGACTTGCTTTAGACCGTCTGTCAAAATAAATAAGGCTGTATATAGTATGAGTAAAGTCTACGAGTGAAGTCTCTGTTCATATGTGGTTATGCTGTTTTGTCTTTTTATGAATCTAATTTTATTATGTCCTGTTCAATTGTTCCTCACCATCTCTATTTTCAGTATGAACTTGTCGCAGAGTTGTTCACAGAGGACCAAGGAGGTGGAGCTGCAGGAGCCAGAAGGGGCAGGTCTTCATCAACCACTCAACCAATAAAAGCACAGCCGAAAGCTGGCAACAAGCAGAACAAGAAAACAGTTGGTTCACAAGTCAGTCAGTTTTTATTTATTATGATATCTTGACATAAAGTCTCAACATGAATTTTTAGCAAGGTTTATTTTCATGACTTCTGGATATTATGTCTCAACACAACTTTCTAACATGGTTTCTCATCGTGACTCTGGACATTGTGTCTTCATGACTTTTTAACAGGATTTCTCATCATGACTTCTGGACATCGTATCTCAATATGACTTTTTGTTAGCAGGGTTTCTCATCATGACATGACATTAGGCCTCATTATATATTTTTAACAGGGTTTCTCATCATTACTTCTGGACATTATGTCCAAACCTGACTTTTCAGCATGGCTTCTCCACATGACTTCTCAACTTCTTTGTCTTTGCTGTTGTTGTGGGTAGACTTGTTGGAAGTGAAATTGACATTTTTGGGGATTTAATGTTGGTAGTGTTTTAGTCTTATACAGGGTAGTAGATCTATGTTAGACCACAGAGAATGGTGTTCTATTATAGCCAAATCTATTTTTCTTCTGGTGGTCAGAAGACATGGTTAGATAATATCAAGGACTGGACAGGGTGTGAAGTTACCAACTCATCAGGATGGTAGAGGATAGAGATACGTGAAGATCTTTCTGTACCAAATGTCTCAATGTAACACTCCTGACGGGTTATAGGTTTTATTATTATTATTATTATTATTATTATTATTATTTTTCTTTATTATAATGAAGCTGATGTTGTTGTTAACTTGAATGTTTCAGTTCAGAGACTCTCTGGGTGCCCTAATGGAGACACTGAATGCTACCACCCCCCATTACATTAGATGTATCAAGCCTAATGATTTGAAGGAGTCCTTTTTGTAAGTAGATACTTTCTTAGATTGTCTTAATGAACTGCCATATCGACAGTTAAATGATATGTGGAATATATATGTGGAAACGAAACGAACAAAAAGATGAGTAAATGACGGAACAAAAAGAATAAAGACAAAGACCACACCAACCCAGTACTAGATATAAGAGTGGTCAGAATTGAGTCCAAAAGGATTGAGTGTACCCAATTTAAAAATGAGACGATTTTCTAGAGCATACCTAGATCTATCATCGGTGGTGCAAGATCTGATGGTGGTGACCTGAATATTAAAAGCACCATGATGACCATTGCCGTTGAAGTGTGTGGCCACATGAGTGGGTGTTCTGTGCTTGATGGCATGAAGATGGTTACAAAAGCGATCACTCAATTGTTTTCCCGATGTACTGTTTGCCACAGCGTTTGCATATGATCACGTAAATGACATTACAGGATTCACATGTAAAGGCCTCATCGATGGAGAAAGTGGCCCTGGGAAATGAAACGGAGCGCATCTAAACTACATAAGGACATATATAGCAATGGACACGTGAACAACGAACAGTGCCAAAATGGTCAGAAACACCTTAACCGCCTTAAGTCTTCTGTTCCTGACCAATTCTGTATTTTATATTTTACCACAAATTCTGACACATTTTGCATAGAGTACTTTGATAAATTCTAAAGATCAATGTGTGCATTCAATGGAACTTAAGCAAATTTTGCCCACATTTTGTATAGAGTACTTTGATAAATTCTAAAGATCAAAAAAATCTAAAGATTCAATGGAATCTAAACTAATTCTGTGCAAAATACAGAAATCTGTACTAGTTGACAAGTATGCATATCGGAACCACATGAGATTTCTACCGCTTTGAGAATTTCAATAAATTAATCAATCAAGTATGCAAACTCCATAAAAGTAGATATGTGTTGCCGGGATCCAAAATGGAAGCAAAAAAAAAGCTACACTGTTTACCTTCCAAGCATGTGATGACAAGAGACAAAGGAGATTATAGAGTGGAGTTTGATGTCCCATCCCATATAGGGTCAAAGTGACCCAGAAACCATGCTGAAGTCAGTTGAGTCAGGGCAAAAGGCTTGGCTATCGTAGCAAAGCTGTAAACCATGACACATTCCATTCTCTTGACTACATCCTGCTAATCTGCACAACTTTGAAAATGAATGCAGAAGAAGAGTGTATGCTGACTCCATGTAAACGAAAAAAAATATGATAATAATAATAATAATAATAATAATAATAATAATAATAATAATAATAATAATAATAACAATAAATAATAATAATAATAATAACAATAAGTAATAATAATAATAATAATAACAATAAGTAATAATAATAATAATAAATAATGATAATAACAGCAAAACTACAACAGCAACAACAAAGTCGTGTACTGATTTGCTTGGGGGTGGTGGTGGTGGTTATCACCCCAGACCATCTCCCCCACCCCCAATCAGATCTATGGGACTGATCACAAGTCATGATGACCATTTATTACTTCCACTTTATGAAATTCACTGAGAGTTATGTCCTTGACTATGAGTTTGTATATGACTAATAATCTCCATTCTTGCAGCATGTCCTTGTATGGTTCAAACATTAGATGGCCGATGGTCCACATATGACTTTCTAGCCACTCTGCCCTGTTGAGTTGCTGCATTTTTTCTCCCTCCACAGAACACTGCACCTTTTTTTTTTTTTAACTGTAGAGCACCATGTAGCTCTATTTCTTGTAGCCTTCCCCCATGTATTTTCCAGTGTTTGTCCCAAGGGCGTTTAGAGAGATCTTTAACATTAAAGAAACAGGTAAAGCTAAGATGAGTTATAAAACAATGTCATAGCCCATGGTTTCCCATAAGTTATCTACTGTTCACCTGATTAGTGTCATCTACTACACTTGCTCAGTAGTGATGGCACAATTCATCGAGCTTTCCAGTGCATGAACCCTGGTACCATGCTTCATTTTTTGGATGGGTGAACCATGGGAGTAATTTTTGTTATTAAAACCATAAATAATGAGTGAATTCTAAACCTGGAGTCTGATGGTTAGTTGGTGAATGACTGAACATTACACTACTGCTGATACCCAAGAGATAGGTAAATTGGTTCAGTATTGGGAATATTGTGTCATGTTTGAAATGATATTCACCATTTCAGGTTTGAGCCAAAGAGAGCAGTGGAACAGCTGAGGGCTTGTGGTGTTCTGGAAACTATACGTATCAGTGCAGCTGGGTATCCTTCCAGGTGAGAGATATATGTGACAAATTAAGCTATGAGAGAAATCTGGGTATCCTTCCAGGTGAGAGATATGTGACAAATTCAGCTATGAGAGAAATATGGGTACCCTTCCAGGTGAGAGATATGTGACAAATTCAGCTATGAGAGAAATGGAAAGAAAATATTCATTCATTCATTTTCCTTTTGCGCTGAAGTTAGCGCATAGGGTAGAGGTCAGATCTCTCCAATTCTGTCTGTTCAAAGCTATTCTGTGCAATTCTTGAATAGTAGGGATATTGGTTTTTACTTTCTCTAAGTATTGTGTTCTGAGTGTGGAATGAACTGACTTCTGTTACACAAATCGGTATGGACTTTATGATGTTAGTTGCTTAGTCTAACGATCGACGGAATGACCCAGACTTGATTAGAGAAACACCCTCCATCAACAGACGTCACTACCGGAAGAAAATATACAGGTGGTTAAATAGAAGTTTATCAGAAGATTGAAGAGAATAAATACATAGATTCAATGTTTTTATCAAAAAATCTTTATCAAGACAAGGACAAACAAAAACAACAGAAAAATAGTGTCACAGAACATTGCATGGATTTGTGTGCTAGAAATTGACAGAAATGGGAATAGGAGAGTAGCGAACAAAACAAAAAAACAGAAGAAGAGATTTTCTTGTTATTCTTTTCTTAAGTTTTTTGCTGCTTTCTTATTCCCATTTATGCCAATTTCTAGTACATAATTTCAAGAAATCTATGATTACAATTTGTTTTCTAATCTGTATTTGTTTGTCCGTCTCTTGTTAAAGACCTTTTAGTCAAAGTATTATTACATGACTTTCTTCAAAATTGTTATTTTAACCCATTGTATATTTTTTCTTATATACATTTACCATAAAAGTATATGGTTTTAAAACTTTGAAGACTATTCAATGCATGCATACCACCTGTAGTGACATATGGATGTGAAAAGTGGAAACTCACACAAGCAATAGACATCAAATTAATCATCCTTGAAAACAAGTGCCTTTGAAGAATTCATTCATTCATTGGTACCATTCCTTCCGACGTAGGCGATCATGTCTCCCCATAGTCTTCTGTTTGTTATACATTTAAATATAGTTTCTGATGATTCTGCATCATGCTAGGCTTTGAAGAATATTGAACATAAAATGGACAGATTTTGAAACACGTGATTCATTGAGAGGAAAAAACAAACCAAGAATTTATGTAAAGTTTTATAAGAAGAAGACAGACGAAGAGGAATTACATGGACATATATGTAGAATGGATGAAAACATACTTCCTAGACAAATCGTCATGTGGAAGGCTAAAGAAAAGTAGGCAGCCCAAAGAAACTACATAGAACAGTTAACAGAGAAAGCTCAATACTGGGCATAAGCAATACACAAAAACAACTTTACAGCAACTTGCAACGAGACACTCCCCATGGTAAGAAATTACTGCTGACATATTTGCAATCTTTGGCTCAAAAGGAACTATCTAACACAGTTTACCTTCCATGCATGTCATAAGAGGCAGTTAAGGAGGTTTTGGGGTGAACTTGGCTGTCCCATTCCATATAGCATCAAAGTTACCCAGAAGCCATGCTGAGGTAAATATATGACCAAAAGGCACAGATTTCGCAGCAAAGCTGTAAAATATATATAATGATGACCAGGGCAATGATGTTGGATACCCTGAATGTTATGTTTTTTATTACCTATTCTATGAGCATGCAAGTCAGGCTATCTATGCCATCAATGTTTGGAGATAAAATCTGTGCTGAAGAGAGTTACTTGAATTTTTATAACTGGTCAAGCAGTTTTAGGGGAAATTATCTCCTATTTGCTGATGACTGTGCCCTAAATGCCAACTCTGAGGCTGATCTAAAAAGTATTATAGACAGATTCTTCAAAGTCTGTACCAAATTTGGACTTACTATTAACAAAGAGAAAACGGAAGTCATTTTACAACCAGTATCTAGCTAAAGCTATCTTGAGCCCTGCATAAAGGTAAATGGTGTAGCACTGAAAGTTGTGAATAGATTCACATATCTAGGTAGTACTTTATCACAAAATGGCAACGTTGATGGTGAAGAGTATACAAGTATTGCCAAGGCAAGCAGTGCTTTCTGCAGATTGTACGCAAATGTGTGGTGTAGAAATGGCATTAACTTACAGACTAATCTGAAAGTTTATAGAGTAGTGGTAGTTTTGGGTTTCATTAATCACTGATCAGACATATGTTGTTGATTTGTATGTTTTTATTTTTTAGGTGGACATATTCTGAATTCTTCCAGCGATATCGAGTTTTAGCAAAGTCCAAGAATATTATCAAGAATGATATGCGCAAAACATGTGAAGCAATCCTGCCTACTCTCATTGCAGTAAGTCTAGTTAATTAAAACATGTGAAGCAATCCTGCCTACTCTCATTGCAGTAAGTCTAGTTAATTAAAACGTGAATCAATCCTGCCTACTCTCATTGCAGTAAGTCTAGTTAATTAAAACATGTGAAGCAATCCTGCCTACTCTCATTGCAGTAAGTCTAGTTAATTAAAACATGTGAAGCAATCCTGCCTACTCTCATTGCAGTAAGTCTAGTTAATTAAAACGTGAATCAATCCTGCCTACTCTCATTGCAGTAAGTCTAGTTAATTAAAACATGTGAAGCAATCCTGCCTACTCTCATTGCAGCAAGTCTAGCCAATCAGAAATGGAGACAATCTTACTTGCTATCATTACAGAATGTCTATCCAATCAATCATTCCTGCCATCTCTCTTTGCAGCAAATATATCCAATCAAAACATTTGATGTAACTTTGCTTGTCCTCAATGCAGTTCTCAATAATACATAACAGTAAATGAAGTGCAAAATTCTGTGGTCAGGTTGAGCAATTTAGAATATAGGAGACACGATTTGAACCAGGTCTGTTCAGCTAATACCGATTCGCTTCACAACGAAATTAAATACATGTCCATGTTTGCACTAAGAGCCAGGGAATATCCAACAAAGAGGAGAGTGTTGCCAGAGTGTATTTGACAAAGAGGAGAGTGTTGCTGAAGGATATCCAAAAGGAGGAGAGTGCAGTCAGAAGATATCCAACAAAAAGGAAAGTATTGCTAAAAGATACCCAACAAAGAAGAGAGTGTTGATGAAGAATATCCAATAAAGAGAAGAGTGTCGCAAGAAGATATCCAACAAAAAGGGAGAGTGTTACAGTAACACAACAAGGTAGTGACAAGATTAAGGATAAGAGAAAAATATGTTACTTTTGCTAAAAAAAACAAAAACAGAAGTCTGATGTGTCTGACCATTGGCTTAAATACAAAGTCAACACAATGCATTTCCATTCTCTGGACTACCATCTAGATGGAAATATTGTAGGACCATTTGTCTGCTACAAGAGAAATCTGGTGGGAGTTTGAGAATGAAAGCTGAAGATAAACTCTTCATGATTCTGAGTGAGTTTGTGTTCCTGCTGTTACCAATGACAGCTACGAAAATAGGCATGGGGCAGCTGGAGCTCCTATTGTAAGCACCAAAACCATCCCCATGGGCACTACAACTTACAATAACTTTTATACGGGAGAACCAGAATTTGCCAAGGGGGCCAAAATGCTGAGTTTCTTTGCTGTTTAATGTCATATTTCAACACTCTGAGATATCTCTTGGCCATCACCATCTTTTTACCATCACCATCTTGCAACCCTTTCACCTGTTACCATCAACCATGCCTTTCATTACTAATTTATCCATGCCTATGGAATAAAAAGAAATTTTAGTGATTAATGTGAATATATTTTTGCACAGGAGGATGATAAATATCGCTTTGGCAAGACAAAAATTTTCTTCCGAGCGGGACAAGTAGCTTACCTTGAGAAACTCAGATCTGACAAACTTCGGGCCTGTGGTGTGATGATTCAGAAACATATCCGTGGATGGCTGCAGCGGAAGAAGTACAAGCGGATACGCAAGTCCATTTTCCTGATTCAGACATTTGGAAGAGGACTTTTGGCTCGAAGGTGAGAATGACAAGTTGATGTCTTATGTCTTGTAGCAAATTTTTGTGTTTATGACTGAAGTTTGCTGTGCTTTGTGCCTGTGAGACATGGACAGTGTACAGCAGACATACCAGATTAGAGCAAACAGATTTGTCAGCATGGCCAGAGTGACTAGCAGCAGTTCAATGGATCGCCTGTGTGTTGTCGGGGCCCGAAAGGGGAGCAAAGAATAGCAACACTGTTTACCTTCCATGCATGTCGTACGAGGCGACTAAGGAGGTTATGGGATGGAGTTGGCTGCGCCTTTCCATATAGGGTCAGGGACCCAAAGCCATGCTGAAGTCGGATGTGTCAGGCTGAAAGGCGCAGATATCACAGCAATGCTGTAAACCATGACACAACGCATTCCGTTCTCCGGACTACATCTTGCTGATCTGCAGGAGTTTGAGAACGAACGCAGAAGAAGAAGAAGAAGTGTTATGGGGTGTATTTCTTCTTCCGTATCTATGACTAGAATATAGGACATGGGATTGAAGCGTGTTGCCAGAAATTCTTCTTCTTTCATTCACTTGAAACATGTCTATATCTGTAATTCTGTGTCCTGAATAAAACTCTCTGTCTTTTGTAGTTCATACAGTGAACAATAGAACTATGATACCAGTGTTGTTTCCTCTGGCCAATATGTCTGCCTCAGCGTTTCATGCTCAGAACACTCTTGAAGTATATGTTTGACACTCTGTGCTGCCTGTCCATATGTACACATGGCTATGTTGCCAATCTTGAACTTTGTGTACATGTGACTACGGAGTCGGTTGTGTCCCGTTCTGAGGCGTAGAATTACAACTTGTTCTGATCTGTTCATAATATGATAATCATCTTGTGTTGGAGTTTGTGGCTTTCTTACTGACTTGATCATCTGTTTTTTTCTGATGGTAGGTTATTAGTACATCTGGTTGATCTTTGGCAGCACCTTCCTTAGTCAGTTGGTCTATTTTTTCATTGCCTGGTATTCCACAGTGAGAGGGTATCCACTTCATGGTTACCCTATACTGGTAAGTTCATTAAGTAGTCTGTTAGTGTTCCAGACTGGAGAGCTTGAAGCAATGATCTTGCATCTGTTAGGAATACCACAGGATGTGGGACAGGGTTGGAGTTAAGCAGGAAACTGAGGGTGACTGTTCTTCGCTGCATCATGTTCTGTTCATCCTCGCTTAGTATTCCTTTCACATGGGTCTGAATGTATTTTGGTATTCCATACCTTTCACTTCAAGGGGTTTGTTCTGGTACAGACCTTAAGGGACTGCCAACGTCAGTATCAGTAGTTCTGTAAGTTGTCTACCTAGTCGTTTAGCTTGGTGGATCAAGCTGCTGCTTTTCAGTCACCCCATTGCTAGATTTTGGAATCTTTTTTTCATTGGATGACTTAAAATACACTGAATGTAATTGACATATGGGATTCACATGTAAAGGCCTCACCGATAGTGAAAGTGTTTCAGATTTCTTTGATAGTATATTCCAACTCCTTAGTAGAGCAACTGCTTTCATTTTTAAAAGATACTAAGCATGCTTTAACTATATTTTCTTCTCTTCAGTTGTCTTATGGCTGCACTTATTGTCTGTTCTTACTTGATGATTGTTCTTTATATACTTCTATACCCCATTCTGATGGTCTTACGGTTTTGAAGTGTTTTCTTGATAACAACCTCCATCCCTCTGTAACCACTCCCACTCCTATCCTCCCTGCTGAATTGATGCTTACGCTAAACTCTTTTGAATTCGATGGGCACTTTTTAAAATCGATCAGTGGTGTTGCTATGGGCACTAAGATGGTACCCAGTTATGCATATCTTTTCATGGGACATCTTGAACATCAGGTTTGGGAGACTTGTGAAGGTCCTTTTCCATTTCTATTTCATAGATATATTGATGATGTTATATGTATTACTGGCATGCCTGAAACAGAATTGTCTCACTTCATCAACTTTATCAACAATTTTAACCCTGCTATTCAATTCACATCTAACATCTCTACCACTTCTGTCAACTCTCTTGACATTATTGTCACTATTCATTCCCCTTAACTCAGCACATCTGTTTAATACAAACCTACTGATGCACTTGGTTTTCTGCTCTACACTTCTTATCACCCTCCTTCTTGTCGCAACTCTCTACCATTCTCCCAGCTTCTTCGCCATTGTCACTTATGTAGTGATGATGTCTACTTTCTGGATAAATCTTCTGAGATGATTGATTTCTTTCGTATACGTTCATTCCCTGATAGTGTCCTTTCATCTGCATGGCTTCATGTTCATAAGTTATCTCGATTTGATATCTTGACTAATACTCATAGTACTTCATCCTCCTCTGATAGAGTTAAATTTGTCCTTACTTTTCATCCCCATAACTCTACTGTCCGTCGAATCTTGTTCAAACATTATTCCCTTCTCCAGTCTGATTCTGAAACTCATGCCGCTTTCCAGGACTTTCCTTTGGTTGCCTATAGGAGTGACAAAAATCTTAATGACGTCTTGGTCCACAGTCACCTCAGGTCTTATGTTCTGGTGCACTTTGGCACTATGTAGTTCAGATCTGCTCTGTTTAATTTTCTAAGGCGATGAGGCCTTTACATGTGAAACCCGTAATGTCATTTATTTTATCATATGTAAACGTTGTGGCAAGAAGTATATAGGTGAAAAGGGCTTATGATTGAGTTATCACTTCTGTAGGCATCTTCATGTCATAAAATACAGAGAACCTACCACTGTCACCATTCATTTCAATGGTGATGGTCATCATGATGCCCTTGATATCCAGGCCACTGCCCTCAGATCCTGCACCACGGATGACAGATATAAGTATGTTCTTGAAAACCGAATTATTTTTAATTTGTTACCCTCAAGCCTTTTGGTCTTAACTCTTGAACATTCATTTGTTTAAATTTGTGTTGGTGTGGTCCTCATTGTATTGGTATCCATGTTTTATTAGGTAATAATTTGTTATATCTGTTATCATATCCCGCCCAATTTTAAAAAAAACCTGCTTCCATGACTACATGTTTCCATGTACAAAATTGTCACCATGAACTTTGTATTGTTTATGTGTCAATAGTGTATCTAGTCTCTTTGTGGTGGTAATATTGTTTTTACTGTCGGAGCAACTATGGACTTGACAGGTGTTTGCTGATGGTAACTTGCAGTCATAACTAAATTAGTAAATGTGAATATTTGCTAATCACTATTCCACATAATCTTCCAACCAGACATGCTGACTTCTTGCGGAAAACCAGAGCTGCTATACGCATCCAGTCACAATGGAGAGGTTACCGTCAACGGAGAAAGTTTAACAGCATACATTCAGCTGTTGTTGTTCTTCAGGTGTGTACCTTCTGACAGTTTCAATTATATTTTTAACAGAATACACAAAATGCATAGGTGTCAAATATCTGTAATTAGCTTATTTTGTACAGTTTTTTTGCAAGGTTTGATTATGTACACCCATACAATACACTTTACGTTTTTTTGCGTGAATTTCTGCAGTTCTCTACATTTTGGGGTTTTTACTCAATTTATTGGCAACACTGATTTTCTGCCTTTTATAATTTATTTTTAGTGGCAACACTGATTTTTACATTATTTATATATTTTAGTAGCAACAGTGATTTGTGAAGTTTAATTTTTTGGCATCAATGGTTTTTGCGGGTTTTAACATTTATTTTAGTGGCACTACTGCTTTAAATACATAACAGGTACTTTCATTACTCCCTATGATTATTAATTTGTTTTTATACCGAAGTCAGATTTGTGTATTTATAGGCAGTGTGTAACAAGAACTTCTGCTAAAGGAGTTGATGATGCTTGGTGTCATTGAAACCCTTTTTGTAAAGAGATGTGTGGGGGGGGGGGGTCAAGGTATATAATGACGTTTACACTGAACACCAAGTAAGGAATAAAACTCTTCAAACAGCCATAAATCTTTCAAAGACAAGATGGATGTACCCCACAAAAATGTAATAATAGGGTTTTGTTTTAAAAAAAATTGTCTCTGCCCAACGACATGTCCAGACAAGGCCACAGATAGGAGAGGAATTTCAACTCCCACACCCTTTAGCAAAGCAGAACATGAATTTTAGTAAGCTACTTTTGATTGACTTGACCAAAAAAGGTTGGTAAACACCTCCCCACATCCCATGGCAACAACCTTTCCATCAGGGATGAAGATAACTCTTTATTGATTAAACCACAGCAACTATTAGTTGGGGTGCTGGTTCCCTTCCTTGCTGAATTTACCTCCCCTAACTCATTTGTCAGATACTCATTTACGGCTGAGTCAACTGGAGGAGTGTTAAGCGAGAAATCACAACCTGTATTTTTTATTGTCCGGATGTGTTTATTTCATTATATTGGACCAAATTAAAAACCATCATTACTGCAAGAAGAACACAAATGTATCTTATTTTATAATAGACCAAATTAAGAACCATCATTACTGCAAGAAGAATACTAATGTATCTTATTTTATAATAAACCAAATTAAGAACCATCATTACTGCAAGAAGAATACTAATGTATCTTATTTTATAATAGATCAAATTAAGAACCATCATTACTTCGAGTAACTTGCACAACTATCTATTAACAATTTTATATTTTCAGGCACACGTCCGAGCTATGTTTGCCAGAAGACGGTACAGAGAATTGCTGCGTCGACACAAGGCTGTTATCCTGCAGAAGAACATACGTGTGTTTATACAGCGAAGCAAGTTTAAGCGTGTCATGCGTGGAATTGTTCTAGTACAGAGCCATTTCAGAAGACGCAAAGCTCGATTGCAGTTTAAGATACTGAAAGTAGGTCATGATAGAATAATATAGCTCACATTAAAATATGTAAAGTAGGTCAAGATAATATAAAGTAGGTCATACTAAAACATTCAAAATAGGTAATGATAAGATGAAGTAGTTCATGATTAATGTAAAGTAGGTCATGATACAATGTAGTAGGCCATGATATGAGATGCAAAGTAGGTCATGATAAGATGAATTGTGTAGTAAGCCATGGCAATCAATGTAAAGTAGGTCATGATACAATGTAGTAGGCCATGATATGAGATGCATAGTAGGTTATGATAAGATGAATTGTGCCACTACAAGAAATGCTAAGTAAATTGATCATTATACAATGAAATAGTTTGTGTTTAAAAAAATGCAAAGTAATTTATGATAAAATATGCAAGGTAGGTCTAGATAAGATAATGTTATCATAGGATATGAATTTGAGTGCTAGTATGTTATATTGAACCAATTCTTCTTTAAGGAAGAGAAGAATGGATGGTAAATAAAAGACCTCAAGATAAGCTGGAGGCAACTGAGATGTGGTTTTTGAGACGAATGATGAACATTTTATGGACAGCCAAGAAAACTAATGTAGAAGTTCTCAGATATGCTGGGGTAAAAAGACAAATTATAGCAAAAATTAGAAGCAGACATTCAAGAGTGTTAGGGAATGTGATGAGAAAAGTAAAACGTGAACATTTAGTAACTGCAGGAAAGAACAAGGGAAGATGAGACAGAGGAAGACACTGGGAGAAATTTCTGGAATGGTTGTCACTGTGACACGAAAATAAATCACCAACTGAACTTATTAACATAAGAGACAGAGAGTTGTGGAGATATATGATTTCCTATGCCACTCAGAGTACGGCATGGCACGATTGATTGATTGATTGATTGATTGATTGATTGATTGATGTAAAGTAGATGATAAGATAATTTAGTCTATGATTAGAAGATTCTTAAAATAGGTTATGATAAAATATGCAAGGTAACTATAAGTAAGATAACGTAGATTATCATATATAAAATAGGCCATGATAGGAGATGCAAAGTATAGGATAAGATGAAGTAGACCATGATAAGATGAAGTAGATAATTCTAGGAAAAAGTAGATAATTCAATAAGGTAAATCAATCTAAGATAAAGTGGACCATTCTAAGATAAAGTAGTCCATTCTAAAATAAAGTAGATCACTCTAAGATAACATATGATTAAGATAAAGTAGTCCATTCTAAGATAAAGTAGATCACTGTAACATAACATTATATGATAAAGACCATTACAAGATAAATTAGTCCTTTCTAAGATAAAGTAGATCACTCTAAGATAACATTATATGATAAAGACCATTACAAGATAAATTAGTCCTTTCTAAGATAAAGTAGATCACTCTAAGATAACATTATATGATAAAGACCATTACAAGATAAATTAGTCCTTTCTAAGATAAAGTAGATCACTCTAAGATAACATTATATGATAAAGACCATTACAAGATAAATTAGTCCTTTCTAAGATAAAGTAGATCACTCTAAGATAACATTATATGATAAAGACCATTATAAGATAAAGTCGATTAGTCTGAGATAAAGTAGACCATTTTCAAAGTGATATTTTATATTTGTGTTAGGATATTTCATTATATTCTCACTGGTTTCAACTTTCAATGGATCTGTTTACGGGTATAACTTACACACAGGATCTCATCATTTTCAGTAGGAACACGTAATTAATCATACCTACTTTCAGTCATAGGACACTGAATTATTTTCAGAACAGCCTCAGAAGTAAAATGAATTCAGCATTATGAGAGGACACAATACATATATATATATATATCTGAAGCTGGGATCTGTTACTATATATAGAGCATCTTCAAGACAAAATGGCTCATAGACTGGGTCATACAAAAATAAAGAATTAAAAAAGATATATAGTGAAGCCCTTTCAGTATACTTTTGATATAAATTTTAAATAATTACTAGGACATAGTGCTTTCAGGGTACAAGTGATAGAGCAGTGTTAAGTGTCCTAGAACAAAGTACATCTGGGTACATAGATTAAGCAATGTTATGGATTCTAGGACAAAGTACTTTCAGGGTACTTCTGATAGAGAAGTGTTATAGGTCCTAACACAAAGTACTTTCAGGGAACTTGTTATAGAACAATGTTATTTGTCCTTGGACAAAGTACTTTCAGAGCAGAGTACAGCTGTAAAGAAACAATTTTAAGAAAAGCAGGTTTAGATATGTGGGACAGTTTACTTTCAGAGTTTCTATAATACATCAACATGATTGTCCATTTGATATTAATTCCCAGTCAGGGTTCTGTTTTGTCATGTAATTTCTAATCACATTTTGTATTAATGATTCTCATTGCAGGTAGAAGCCAAGTCAGTGGACCATATCAAGCAAGTAAATAAAGGACTGGAGAACAAGATCATTGAGTTACAACAGCGATTGGATGAGAAGGTTAGCAATGTGTGAGATTGCCAGAAATGAATGATTAAAAATAGAAGATTGAGTTAAAACTGACTGATTAAGGGTTAAAACTGAAAGATTGAATCAAGAATAGTTGAATAAGGGTCAAATCTAGAAGATGGAGTCAAGAATATTTTATTATGAATCAAGAATGGAAGATTGAATCAAGAATAGTTCTTTTTCTTCTTCTGAGTTCGCTCTCTGATAATCATAGCGAAGAAATAGTGTGATTTCTGCCGGGAAGCGTGAAGTACGTTGTACTGCTAGTTCCACAGTAGAACTGTGTTATTTGCACCTTGGTTAGCTCACTCTATGACTCTATGACTCATCCAAGACCCAGCACATCTGTTTTCATCATGCCTTTAATTCGTGTAGTAGACTTCCCTAGCCTGTGACAACCTGCCTATCTGTGGACAGGTGACGGGTGTGTAATGACTCTTCACAGAGACAATTCTCATTCTTTGCACGAGGCATTCTGGAGCCAGTGAACTCGCCTCATCTAATTAGAGTTATGTGCCTGTGCACATCAGGTACTGAACCTTTTCTCGTCCTTTAACCTGGCTCCGGTCTAGGAAGAACTCGACAGAAGAGTTGGACCTGGGTTCTTCTGCCTTCTTAGCCGAGGTGTCGTTCACTGATTTTGCGAACCCCTTGTCCAAGTCTAAGTCTCTCCACGCATGTGGGAGTAAAGTGTGTTCTCGAGCTGAATGACCTTGTCTCATTTTTGACTTAGCCCATCAGGTACCTGAACCCTTTCTCTCCGCGAGCATTTTTCCGTATTGGAAAGCTCGACGGTAGAGTTGGGCCAGGGCTGCCTTCTTAGCCGGGCACCCTCTATCCACTGCGAACAACACAGTGGAATCCCTCTATAGCCCATATTTAACAACACTTTTCAAAATCTTCAATTATATATTCATTCTTTATTGTTTGTACTGTATATAATGAATTTCTGTTATTACAAACATATTTCATTGGTCTGGATCAAGTTGTTATGATGGGATTCCTCTGTAGTTAGATATGAGCTAGATGATTGCCAGAATATTGAGTCAGTAAGGAGTGTATGAGGGTGCTTCAAATGAAAACCTTAAATATTGTTTTTAGGAGAACGTATCCTGAAGAGTTAGTTTCATATTGACAGTTGTATCATTTTTCAACATAGTAATGAGTGTTTTCAATGCGAGTTCTCCAGCACCTATAAAGTGCTTGAGTTGCTGTAGAAAAAATTATATTTGTAGGGTGTCTAACTACTTAAGCATCTCCCACTATACCTTTTCATCAGAACTGCCATGGTACCCACCTTGCAGACACTTTGTGGTACTGTATGATGCATTATATGGAAACTTGACTAATGTCTAAATGTATAGCAGTGTAACTCAGTCAATTGAATGTTTTTCTGTATGAGGCATTCAGTGGCTGCAAATAAACTCTGATGTCACAACCTGGTCATGAACCATCTGTCACAGAACTCATGCTGTTTCAAAACTTTCAACTCCACCCATGCACTTGATGGAAGGCATACATCACCATACTGGACTTTTATTTGATGATGAATTTCTACAGGTTTCATCCCTTCACTAGTTGACAAAATGGATAATAGAATACTGCTCCTCTTTGGTACATGTCAGGACTGGGGAAGTCAGCTGAAAAATGTGACTATGATGTCATCTTGCAAGTCTGCACCAAGATTGTACTTTCAGGACACTCTTGACACCCTTAACTACAATATTGATAGATTAAATTACAATTCTATGATTTATTTTCATTCTATCACACTTTTAATATGACATTTAATATTGTCATTTGTAGCCCCTTGTAATTATTTATCAGGGCTAGATAATTGTGTCAGTTCTGAGAAATTGAGCATTAAGACAGGATAAATGATTAATTAATTTATATGGTTGAGTCTTGAATGATTGAATCTGGACTGGATGATTGAGAAAAATTGAAGTAAATATGATGGCTGAAGATAAGATGCTGAAAAATTAAGTTAGAATTGGACGACTCTAAGTCAAGTTTGGATGATTTAATGAACACTAGAGAATTTAATAAACTGTAGATGATTGACTAAATTGTATGGCTGAGTCTTGGGTGATTTGGTGCAGACTGGATGATTGATAAAAACTGAATAACTTGAGTAAATATGATGGTTGAGGATAAGTTCGGGGACTAAAAAAATTAAAATAGTACTGGTTGACTGAGTCAAGTCTGGATGATTGAAGAATACAAGAAAGTTTAGTCAACTCCAGATGATTGAGTTAAGATTTTTGTTATTGAGTTAAGACAGGATAATTAATTCTGGATGATTGAGTCAAGATTTTATGATTAGTTCAAGAAATGATGCTTAATTATTGATAATTGGATCAATACTTGTGACTCAATTATATTTTAATAATTGGACCAAGGCCTATGTTCTCTAAGCAAAATTAATGTGTGTGTGAATCCTGCAGTGGTTTGGATATATGAAAATTGTTCTTAAGGTGGTACTTGGTACTAGAAACATTTTTAGGTGTGCAAATCTGGATTTTGAAAAGGGTTGTTAAAGTCAGTGCACATCATCTTCTGGAGACAAGTGCATCACACACTTCCGCAGGTTAGAAGGAACATTGGTAATAACTCTATAGTTAAATTTATATTGTCTTCCGAATTACTATGTTAAGACAGAATGATTTGGTCATGGCAGAATGATTAGGACATTATAATACTTTCTTGTTTTACAGCTTACTATAAGTGTAGACTTCTTAGTTAGTGTTAAACTGTTGTTATATTTTACAGTCTAAACAAGCAAATCAGGCCAAACAGGCAGAAACAGAAGTTCTGAAGATGAAAGAAGAGATTGACAGATTGAAGGTCACAGAGGAAGTTGCCAAAGTTTCATCGAACAAAGTTCTGGACTTACAAGTCAGTACTGTTTTGGGGGAGGGTGGAGGGAGAGATTAAGATGTTTCAAATATATGACGATCCCAAGATCTTAGTAAACTTACAAAATATGGGCCAGATTCATCACTCTTTATGGCCAGATAATGTTATATACATAACATTATCTATATTATCTTTGTCTCTTTGAAAACCACTGCTTAGTTACAAATGGCAAAAGGGGATATAACAGTTAAAATTTATGCTGTGAGGGCAGATTGAACAGAAATATTAAAATTTTATGGAGGTCACAGTAGCTCAGCTGGCCACACCATCTCTAGGTTGTTAGTGAGAAATATGAGCATAACACCATATTCCTCAATATGACTCTGTGGTGTGGAAAAGGGAGTTTTACTTAATCAAAATGTATTAGACCATTTAAATTTTATAACAAAACAAATACCATACAACATATATTGGGAATATTTTCTGGAACTGTAGTGTTTGTATAATGCTTTAGAGATCTCCAGGTGTAAGAACAGATCAGAGAGAGTACAGATGACTT
The DNA here is from genome assembly GCA_034231615.1 of Meghimatium bilineatum. Lineage (NCBI taxonomy): Eukaryota > Metazoa > Mollusca > Gastropoda > Stylommatophora > Philomycidae > Meghimatium > Meghimatium bilineatum. Next base: position 38,453,490 of record CM067304.1, read on the forward strand.
GATCAAAGTTCAATGTCAATAGTCCGAAAATTTAATAAAACCATATTGCAGAGGGGGCAACCATTTTTGGGTTTGGATTTACCACTCTTCATGTGGGATGGTGGGCCAGATTCATCACTCTTTATGTAGGATAGTGGGTCAGATTCACCACTCTTCATGTAGTATGTGGCCAGATTTACCACTCTTCATGTGGGATGGTGGGCCAGATTCATCACTCTTTATGTGGGATATGGCCAGATTCACCATTCTTCATGTGGGATGAGGCCAACTAGTGTAAACCATTTATTTTAGTTCTTTATGGTTTCATAGAATGTGCTGAAAACATTCTCTGCATGAAAAAGCTTGCTGCTTCTGAAGTTTTTATTGTCAACCACAAACATAAAATGTTTGCGGCGAGCAATACTATTTTTAGCTAGTAACATAAATGGTTTGACATAATAATATCTCCTCTTTATCACTGTTTAATAGCATATTTGTGGGTATCTGTGGTTATGTCGGTAGCAAAACAAGACTGGCAAAGGTCAAGTATGTGTGAACATGGTTATTTGTGAGCATGATGTAAGAATGAGAAGCAGTTTTCTCATGCCGCTGGCCTATTATACTAGGCATGAGCCCATGGACCGCTGGATCAGCAACCAACCAACCAACCAGTGGATTTGGTAAAATACTTAACGTATTAGTTACCAATGCTAAAATCTGATGTGTCTGGCTATGTGTCATATATATGGGACGAGGTGTGATTTAATCATCTCTTCCTTGCTTCTGAGAACTGGTTGGTTTCCCTGCTGAACTCAGCAGTTCCTGAACTCAATTTATTTGATCTAATTTTTATAGTACTAAATGTTGTGTTTATTGATTTTGTTGAGGGGATGGAAGGTCTTTTAATAACATACACCCATCTCCGCTCCGGCGCTTTGGTGAAAGTAGTGGAAGTAGTGAAAGAAGAGGAAAACAATTTTCTATAATTTCAATAGATAAATAACTTTACATTCTCGATTTATAAAAACATTTATCACTTTCTTTCAGGAAGAGATTGACAGGCTTCTAGCTGAACTGGTAAAAGTCAAGGCTGAAAAGCAGGATTTACTGACAGAGAAAGAGGAAATGAGACTTCAACATGATGAGGTTAGTTACGGAATGATTTTTACTGAAGTCTTCTCTGACTTGCACAGTGTATGTTCACTTATATCTCTTTACAGAACAGACATTAAGTGTATAGACTTTTGTATGTATGGACTTGGGTATGTGTAGACGTATGTACATATCGAATTTTGTACTTGTGGACTTTTGTACATGTAGACTTTTATACTGCTTCCGGAACCATTATCTGCGTGCTATGCACTGAGAAACCACCCCCCACCCCTTGGATGCATGGGGGGGTGAGGGCTTTCAGTGCAAAGCTCGCAGATCGATGCAGCAGACCTAGCAACTTTTTAATCTGAGTTCATTGACATCATAACAGCTGAAATGTCAGCACTTCTCCTTGTGTTTAACATAATTTTGTATATATAGGCTTTTGTGTGTATATACATTTTTTTCTTTTATGCAGTTAAATGCAGTTTTATGCAGGTTCGTGTGATTAGGTAGTGTTAATTGTAGAATCAGTCACTGTTGTTTTTCATTGACCTTTACTTTACATGTATGTCACTTGTGTTCTAGCCTGTCTCTCAAAAGTTTCTTCACCTGTATGCAGTGACAATCTGTATGCAGCACAGTTTTCTGTCACATTTCCCCAACAATTGTGGTCAATAGAAAACTCTTTCATTGAGTTCTTGCGCACATCTTTGTATCTCATAAGTAGTCTGCCCCTAACTCTTTTCTTTTCTGAAAGTTCACTAAACAATTTTGGCTGTGAAATACAGTTATTGTTCATTCTTTGTACATGATCCAACCACCTTAATCCTCTACTGCTGAGTATTCCCATTATTGATGGTAATTTTGCTTTCTGCAGAACCTTAGTTTTTGTGATTTTGAATTGCCACTTGATGTTGCGAAGACAGCGAGGTTGAAATATATTGACCCTTCTCACATGTCTAGAGTATGATGTCCATATTTCTGAGCCATATAATAAAGTAGTGAGTACAAAAGTTCAATTAATTTCGACGTGTTTATTTAAAAAAAAATTTGATTTGATATCCCAGATTCTTTTATTCGCTTTGTCTTCCCCTCTGAAACAATTCTTTCTTCCATACATCTTCAGATTATTAGCACTATGATTGAAGAGAAGATGGCACTAAAAGAAGAACTGGAGAAAGCCAAGTCTTCTATGATAAGACAAGATCTGCAGACAGATGGTAAGCATACTTATGATGGCATGTTGATCAGTAATTCCCCAACTGTTTTTATCTGTGGACCCCTTTTGGAACAAATCTTTTGTGGTCCAATCTGAACTGACCGACTGACTGAGCATGACTGACTGAGTCTGATAGACTGAGACTGACAGACTGACCGATTGATATTGACTGATCTAGACTGATATACTGAGACTGATTGACTGAGACTGATTGACTGAGACTGACCAATTGAAATTGACTGACTGAAACTGACCAACTGAGATTGATTGAGACTGACCAATTGAGATTGACTTACCGAGACAACTGACTGATTGAGACTAACTGATGGACTAATTTATTAAAGTATAAAATATTCTGTCAATAATTATTGACTTATATGTCTCAGATTATCTGAAGGAGCAATTGGATGCAGCAAACAAGCTTCTGTTGCAGGAGTTTGAGTCAGAGAGAGTTCATCACCAAAAGCTTGTTAAGGAACATTCTCGATTGCAGCAGCGTCTGGAGAACTTACAAATGGAGTTGCAGGTTGGTAGGTGTGAGAGCTGTGTACACATTTGTGGGAATCTTAGTGATTTGTGATGATCTGAGTAGAAGATCTGTAGTGAAGGTGGTAGGATGTCTGTGTGGCTCTATAGGGATTGGCGATAGGATGTTTGTATGGTTTGGAAGAAGGAAGTAGAAGATTTGATGCATTCGGAGTAATGATAAAAGTAGAAAATTTTGAGAAAAGGAAGACAGGGGTTTGTTTAAATTGAGGAAATGGGAGTAGGATATTTGTGTACGTTGTGGAGATGGGGATATATTTGTGTACATTGTGGAATGGGATAAGAGATTTGTGGGGAATGGGAGTAGCCGATTTGTGTACATTGTGGGGATGAGATTAAGAAGTTTGTGGGGGTGATATGTTTGAGTTTGTGGTTTAGGTGTTTTTTTTTATATGTGTAGCAGTTTTTGTCAATTATCAACTTTGATCAAAATCAGGTTTTTATAATTGCTATATGTTTGAAATATACATTTTATATTTATAGTATAAGCTTGAAAGTAAACATTTAAACTAAACATTATGGTATATCTTAAACATATTTTAAACTTTTGATATGGTTGGTTGCTAATCTATAGGTTCATAGGCTAACGCCCTTTGATCCATATTTTTATATACATCTTATAAGCCTACAATTTCAGCTTTTTTAATTAATGTTAATTAATATTATAAGCTTAACTCTTTCGGGACTTGATTTATTTAAGGTTTGGGTCAAATTAATTTTTTATTATTAGATAAATGTCATTACATGTTTTTAAAATTTCATATTGATTTATCATAATATTGATAAATGGTAGTATTGTATATTAATGGAGAAGGGAAATGGTGACAGAAAATCAACATATCAGTAAATTGTTGAAAAATTGTTTTTGAAAAGTATAATTACAATTTGTAAACTAGAAAAATTATTTGTAAGCGTATAATCTTTTAACAAAAATATTGCAGCTAACCTAATTTGTTAATGATTTGAGGTGTTCCGATCACATTTTCTGGTATTTTATGATAGGATTTCTTTATTCTTGATTAGGAACAAGTGTCACAGCACTAGGGGCATTCCCATATATGCTCTGCTTGCCGTTCCACCAGCCATCTAAAAGTGTATAAGCTCAGTGTCCCAGTCAGTTGCTGATTACGCGTTCTTCTGTTTTTTCTGGAGAGGGAGCACTTTATCCCATCGCCTCTAGTCACTCCCGTTTCTACCATTCTCTGAATATGTACATTGTCTCATTTGACTTCCTCCTCATCTTCTCGTAGGGTTTCCATGACTGCTCTAATCAATATTTAGTTGTAGGCAATACACAATTTATTCAATGCATTTATGTCCAAAAATGTTAACCGTATGAATATTTGTCTCAATGACATCAAAAGCAAAACATATAAAAATAATCATCACAATTTCATTATTTACAAATTTTGTTTACTTTCTACAATTTGCCATGATTTGTGTCTGTTTGGTAAAATACGTTCCCATGCAGATTTATCACTTTCACTAGTTTGGAAAGAACTAGGTATTCTGTCTTCTGAAATAGTTATATTATCACTGCTCTTTGATGTTTCAGAGGCACTACAGTTCATGTATAAGCGAGCAGTATAACAAGTACTTAAACCTAGTCTAAAACTCTCGGATATATTTTGATATTGAACTGCTTCAATCTTCTGTCTCTGAATGGACTATAAATAAGAACAATAGTTTGGTTCCACACTATGTCCAGAAATGGTTGGACTTGTTATGTTATTATTTCTCATAAATAAACAACAAATTTTAGAGTAAGACAATAAGTTTTTAAAATAAAAGATGTTTGTTTTTAGTGAAAATTGAAGTGAAAGTACTCCCGTCCATAGCAGAAAATTGGGTTAACGTAAAATCCCTGTTAGCGAACCACGAAGTATAAATAGATCAAATTATGATGGATTGAAACCAAAACCGATATATCGCTTATTGGTCCTGTAGAGCTTTCAATAGCCGATATATTGGAGATTGGTCCAGAAAGAGTTAAGTATCTAATGAATGATATATGAACTTTATTATATACTTGAAATATAATAAACTTTTTATAAATGTTATAAACTTGAAATACCAACTTTTTCTACATAATATAAGCTTGATATATTAAATTTTATGAATGTTATAGGCTTGATATATTAACTTTCTACGAATGTTATAAATTTGAAAGTACAGACTGTCTAAAAAATAACTTTTGTTACTGCATGCTTTTCTTTGAAGGAGTGCAGGGAGGCTTTCTATGTCTTGTGATTTCGAGTGTAACTGGGTGAGTTCACGCACTGTAACCTGGGCCCTGTCACATGTCCTTTTTCGACACGCTTTATCTAGTTGTATTATTATTTTAGTCAGTGATTTCTTCTCAGTGTTTACCTCCACCCATTCACTGCCCTTTCCTATTTTCTATGGACTGTCTATGTTGAGTGAAAATTCAGAATAATTCTGAACTATGTAAGTGTTGTGATGGTAGTATAGCCGCTACATGAGGTTGAGTCATTCTCTGAACTATGTAAGTGTTGTGATGGTGATTTAGCCGCTACATGAGGTTGAGTCATTCTCTGAACTATGTAAGTGTTGTGATGGTGGTTTAGCCGCTACATGAGGTTGAGTCATTCTCTGAACTATGTTAGTGTTGTGATGGTGGTTTAGCCGCTACATGAGGTTGAGTCATTCTCTGAACTATGTAAGTGTTGTGATGGTGATTTAGCCGCTACATGAGGTTGAGTACCCATCTGGTTAAAATGCAGTAACATTGATTAAAAGTTTCTCTGTAACTGCCACTGTGCTATTTTGGCAGGTTCTGACTAGTCCAACCAAAGGTCACCACCGGACGGCATCAGACATTAGTGCTATAAGCCTGGAGTCATACAATGATGAGAAGAGGGAAGAAGAGGAGGTTAGTATTGTGAAATGAGTTGAGGTTGATGGATGGGAGTAAGGTTTCGTCATTAGTTGAGAGAACTATTATGTTTTTGCTCTCTTTCTCTCTCATCATCTTTGTCACTGTCGCTGTTTCTCCCAAACTTTCATTTACTCTTCTAATTCTCTTTTTGCCTCACTGCTTCTGTGGATACACTCTCTCTTTATGAATCTATTGTTATCAGTCTATCCCTTTTCTCCATAGTTCTTATTATCACACTCACTCTCATTTTCACTCTCTGTCTAATTTTTACCCACTGTCACACTCACTCTCTGTCTCATTTTTACCCACTGTCACACTCACTCTCTGTCTCATTTTTACCCACTGTCACACTCACTCTCTGTCTCATTTTTACCCACTGTCACACTCACTCCCTCTCACTCTCTCAGACATTCTCATTCTAATTATTACTAATGGCTGAAAAGCTAGTGCCTGCCCTAGTAAGTTAGATCTAATCCATAGGGGACTCAAGGTTTCCAGTTGTGACGAGAGACTGTGGAACAGTTACAGATATATCACACCACTCACCACTTATTCTGCATATGTTCTCAAACTCCAGTCAGCTAGTGAGATTTAGTCTAGGGAAGTGAATGTGCTGTATCATGGTTTACAATTTTGTTTTATATTTTGGTACAACATATCGGTACATGGAGAGAAGCTACAAGTAAAACATCAATATCTTGGACACATAGTCACAAATGATGGCAGATGTTAAACAGAAGTTAAAAGGAGAATAGGAATGGCTAAAAGTATCTTCAATGACATGAGGAAAATAGTAAAATCTAAACAAATTATAAACATGTTAAAAATTAGAATTATAAAATGCTACATCTATTCTATATTAATGTATGGATCAGAAACATGGACACTAAATAAACAATTAGAAGACAGAATTGATGCTCTTGGGATGTGGGTATATAGAATATATGGGCACTTTCTCCCTATATAGAATAGGGAGAACATCATGGAAGGAGAAGAAAACAAACAAATAGTCTTTAAAAACACTTAATATAATTACTAAGAGAAATAAGGATCAAGCATATAAAATATTTTGGACACAATAAAAGGCAGGATTGAAGACCTTATTGAAGACCTTACTTGAAGGTAAAGTCAAAGGGAAGCGAGCAAGAAGTAGGCAGAGATACAAGTGGGAGAGTTATCACAAGATGGACAAGTTACAGTCTAGCAGAGTGCACCACCAAAACAAGAGATGGGATGTTGGAGGTCTGTTGCAGCCAACCTTCGCTGCAGAGATGGCACTTGATGATAATGACAACATATCAGACTTCAACATGGTATTTTGAAATCATTTTACTTTCTATGGGGTAGTTAACCACATACCAAACTATCCTTAGTTGGTTCTTATTATATGCATGGTAGCTTTCTTGTGGTGAGGAGTAATTAGTTTAATAAGCTGTCTTTCCAAGGCCAGATGTGTCACCGGGGTTGCATTTAGACCATGTATGTTCAAGGCTATCTTGATGTTTTCTATTCACCGTTTTCTTGGTCTACCTTTGGCTTTATGCCCAGATATTCTTTTGTTATATGCTCTTATTGGTATTTGGTTTGGGTTCATTCTCATAAGGTGACTGAACCATTTTACTTGCTGACTCTCAATATGTTCAGTACGTGATATTATACCAACTCTTTTCCTAATTATTTCATTTCTTATTTTATCTAGTTTAGTAACCATTGCAGCAACACTGTTAACACTTGAAATGAAAATGAAGTACTAATGAAAACTATGTGATGTGTGTATTGTTTACACAGGACCAGGGTTATGACACAGCAATGAGAAAACGTGATATGAAAAAAATGGGCAGTGCTACAGCGCCAGAGCCACCAATGGGTGGAGATGCTGAAATCAAGGTTGGTCATTTGAGTACTTCTCTTTTGAATCTGATTTATTCGATTTCATCTGAATCTGATGTTAACGTATGTTATCTCTTTCTGAACATGATGTTGATGTATGTGTTCTGAATCTGATGTGTAGTATGTCTGAATCTGATGTTGATGTATGTTATATCTTTCTGAATTTGAAGTGTTGATGTATGCTATCTCTCAGTTTTGTTTTTTTCTACTTGTTCATCACATTTATTGTTTTTCATGTCATGCTCATCTTCGCTTGTGAAGGAGGAATTTGATGTGTTGATTGGTATTATCAACTATATTGCCATGACTATCTCCTATATTTGTTGCTGTTGCCACTGTTTCATCTCTTTCCAGAGTGTCCTCATAATTGTCATGCTCCAGATTTGCTGCATTTCATGGAGTGTTAATCTGGTCATTAAAAAAAAGTAAAGTAACCCATATCATTTATTAATGCCGTAGGGGTGCAAGATGTTAGCGATCTTACATTTCAGAAACTCTGCAAATGAGGGTGGTAGCCATCTCCTCTCCCTCGCAGTCTTTACTTCCCGGATTAATCTGGTACCCATTTAAGGCTGGGTCGACCCGGGAGCCGTTGCGATCTGAAAAACATTTCCACCTCAACTGGGGAATTAACCCAGGACCACTCATATGCGAAGCCAGTGCGCTAACCACTGCGCTAACGCAGCTCCCATCTGGTCATGCCTACTGTTGAAACTTAGAGCACTCTGGGGTTTCGCTGTGTTCAGCACATAATAACTGACTGTTCCAGATCAGTGTTGGTTTATAACTCTTCTCTAGATTTCTATATGCCGCTAATTTCTAGTAATTCCATGTGTCACTCCCAGGTTCTGCATTCTGAACAGACACAGAAGAAGAAACATACCCTGTATCCTCCAACTGGTCTAATTTGTTTTCTTTCAGAATATCAGCACAGTTCATTGAAATACAAGTCTGTCTGCTCTCCTATTTTCCATAACGCCTGCATGTTCAGACACAAAAATGAAAGTAGCAGAGACTGTCTTTAACTTCTGCCAGTGTTGACTAAGTTACTGTTTCTGGCCAGGAGACAAGAGTTCAATTGGCTATGGTGTAGTCACACTGAAGTCTGATAGTTCCAATAATTTCTGATTATGCATTTCAGTCATCTTTCCTTGCATTGTAACCAATGTCAGCTTTTTCACACAGAAATGGAGCATAATTCAGCCAACAGAGACTCTAACTAAGATTGGTTGGGCCATTCCTTACAATGAACATGACCCACAGCTTTGTCCAAGCAAATGCTGAAGCCTGATATACCAGACCACAGGGTGTACTAGCAACCATGGTACCAGGCAGCCCAAAAAAATATGTAACATAAAGTTATATGGGAGTTTTGAATAATTTAAATAGGAAGCTTCAACAAGAGTTATAGAAAAAAAATCAGAAGTCATTAGAATGGATTCGAACTACTTACATTCAGCTGACAACTATTCGTCCTACAACTTGAGTCAACACATGCTCCTAATTCGATCACACTGCCGGAACTTCTTTCAAATAAAATAACATTTAACCCGTAAATATTGAAAAATTACATGGTTTGATTGGTTGGTTGCTGATTCAGTGTTCCATGAGCTCACACTCTTTGACAAAGAAAAAAATAACATAAGTGTTAAATAGTAGTTTTACTTTGAACACTACATGAGACTCAATTTTTAACATTGATCAAGAATTTTGCAATTTTGCTATGTTTCTCATTCTCTTATCCAACCACCATGCTCCTTAGAAACCTGCAACCGATGTGGATGTAGGCCTAGTGCTGAAGCTACAGAACAAGGTGAAAGACTTGGAGAGAGAAAAACAGCAGTTGAATGAGAAGTTGGATAGTCTGGAGGAGGAATCTTCTGCAGGTTCCATTATCTCAGAGACTGCCTTTAATGCTCTTAAGGTGAGTTTCTTTAGGAAGAAGTAGTTTCTTCACAGAGTGAGTACATTTCTTCAGGGTATGAATAGGAAGTGAGTAGAGTTTCTTCATGGATTGAGTAGAGTTTCTTCAGGGAGTGAGTAGATTTCTTCATGGATTGAGTAGTTTCTTCATGGATTGAGTAGAGTTTCTTCAGGGAGTGAGTAGAGTTTCTTCAGGGAGTGAGAAGATTTCTTCATGGATTGAGTAGAGTTTCTTCATGGATTGAGTAGAGTTTCTTCAGGGAGTGAGTAGAGTTTCTTCATGGATTGAGTAGAGTTTCTTCAGGGAGTGAGTAGATGTCTTCAGGGAATGAGTAGTTTCTTCAGGGAGTGAGTAAAATTTCTTCAGGGAGTGAGTAGAGTTTCTTCATGGATTGAGTAGAGTTTCTTCAGGGAGTGAGTAGATTTCTTCAGGGAGTGAGTAGAGTTTCTTCATGGATTGAGTAGAGTTTCTTCAGGGAGTGAGTAGATTTCTTCAGGGAATGAGTAGTTTCTTCAGGGAGTGAGTAAAGTTTCTTCAGGGAGTGAGTACAGTTTCTTCAGGGAGTGAGTAAAGTTTCTTCAGGGAGTGAGTACAGTTTCTTCAGGGAGTGAGTAGAGTTTCTTCAGGGAGTGAGTAGATTTCTTCAGGGAGTGAGTAGATTTCTTCAGGGAATGAGTAAAGTTTCTTCAGAGAGTGAGTAAAGTTTCTTCAGGGAGTGAGTAGAGTTTCTTCATGGAGTGAGTAGATTTCTTCAGGGAGTTAGTAAAGTTTCTTCAGGGAATGAGTAAAGTTTCTTCAGGGAGAGAGTAAAGTTTCTTCGGGGAGTTAGTAAAGTTTCTTCAGGTAGTGAGTAGATTTCTTCAGGTAGTGAGTAGATTTCAGGTAGTGAGTAGGTAGTGAGTAGAGGCCATATCAAAGGATAAGACAGCATAGAAAAGAGTATAATGGAGTGAATTCTTCTTCTTCTGCATTCAGCATCTGTGGTCATGCTATACCGTCAGGCCTGTCGTCAAGACGAAGTCCACTGTCTTCTCCAGGCCTGCCCCATAGCTTTTGCCTCAAGTCTGTATCCTCTGGCCAGGTCTGCTGTCTCTGATCTTTGTATGTTGGGCAGTCCTGAAGTATTTGTTCTGGGGTCTGGGTTCCGGATCCACATGGACATTCATCTGTGTATGAGATCCTCAATCGATAAAGGTGACCCAACAGTCTGCAGTGGCCTGTTCTAAGGCAAAATATTGTGGTCTGTTGATATCTTTGGAGGAGATTTATTGCATCATGTTCGTATTTCTCTTCCATTTGTTTCTTCCACTTTGCTGTGTATGTGTTGTGGATTATTGTTTTTACTTCTCCATAAGACAGTGGGTGTCTGTGTTGCTCCATTTCGCTTCCTGCCTTTGACAGAGCATCCGCTTTCTCATTTCCCATTATTCCACAGTGTGATGGTATCCACTGAAGGGCAATAGCTGATGATTTTTGGATATGTCTTAGCTCATGTCTGATGTTGTGCAGAAGGCTTTCGTTTCTGTTGCTCTGGATTTATTCCAGTAGGGATCATTGAGGAAATGATGCCAGGGAAATAAAAAAGAGGTAGACCATGAAGAAGATGGATGGAAAATATCCTAGACCTTCTGAACACTGAACATGATACTCATAAAAGCTTGTGAAGATTATCTAAAGAACAGCAGGAGTTTTATGACTGTGATTTTATTTTTATTTTGTTCGCCTTGAATAAGCTTATATCTGAAGTAAAGTCTGTGATCACATGACTGTTACATCCTATCCAGTATATGCTACATAATGGTGATGGTCTTTCTGTATCTTTGAAACTAGCTGTTCTCCATTATCAAATTATATATACAGTAGATATGCTTCCAGTCTCCAGGGCGTCACATGGATCTACTGTTTGGGACAAGCTTGTGTTTGTGGTAATGAGAAAGTGGAGAGGCTTACATCTAATGCATGAGTGGATGGGGAGCTGGCAATAAATAAGGGAACATGCTGAAACTATTTCATGCGTGTTTGATTGATGTGAACTACATGATTGATGATTCATCATGGCTGAGATTTGAGGGGGGGGGAATTGTGTATTAATTGTTGAAACAGTAGAACTTGACACCTACGATTCAGAACAATAAGTATATTGTACCAGTGTGACAGGAATAATTAGAACGCATACCCATCAAATTACATATTGGCAGTGAGGAGAACAAAAACTGAGGAAAACAGTGTGTTTTTGGTCTTTTAGAGTGATAGATTAACTGATACTTTCATTAGTACTTTAATTTATCTTCACAGTGACATAAGTTTTCAAAATCTGTTAAAATTAAGAAAATCATAAATCAGTCTTTTCATCAACCATCAACTGAGCAAATTGAACACAAATTAATTACACCATATCCTGTGGTTTTTTTTCTTCAATTCAGTAGTAAATGTTTTAAACTTTTATTTGTTTTCCTGAATTTATTCTAGTGTGGATGTTAGACAAATAAGTAATCTTGAAATGACCTATAACCAGAAATGTTACCTCTATATTTGTACTAAGACATGAAGGTGTTGAGGGTAATGAATGAGCTGAGATGCTGGTGAGCATGACCATAGTTGTCAGTGGATTAATCTGACATAGCTAATACATTAAGGTACCTCATTAGCTTCGATGATTTTCAGTAGTGTGAACCATGGCTAAATCTCATGACTGCATGAGACAGGTGTAAAGATTGGGGGTTTTTTTGGCACCAGAAATTCGTATTAATACAGGAAATTTGTGCTAGTTGACACATATGCAATCTTGAAATATGTACCCTTCAAAAGACTGTTAGTTATATAATGAATTACCTATATTAACCCATGTTAATGTTTTTGTTGTGAAGAGGACATCGTTGTTGTAAAGCTGACATGGTTTTTAGATTATAAATCTGATATGGTTTTTTGGTTGTGAAGCTGATATGGTTTGTTTTTAGGTAAATACTTACGTTTTTTGTTGTAGTAGAGGTGACATGTTTTTGGTGTACTCCGAACTGTTTGTTATTTGTAAAGATGATATTTTGTTGGTGCAAAGCTGACATTTTTCTGTGTTCTTGTAAATGTGATGTTGTTGCAATGCTGACCTCAGTTTTCATTTCGGTAGCAACTTGTGCATTTCTAAATCTCGCTTTACACTGTTAAGTCATATGGGGATTACAGTTTTAGACTAGAATTTCTCTCTGACTGACAAGAGTGTATATGTAGTAGTGTTATACATATATTAAGTAAAGTTAAAACATGTTCAGTACACAGCACTGTTAGTTAAGCTTTTCTATGTGTTTAATGAGTAATACATAGAAACAAATGTTAAATTTATGTATTAAATTTGTGCATGGAAGCAAAACTGAAAAGAACCAAACACCTACAGAAGCATGCTGTGCTGTGTGTTTATGGACATCAAACACCTACAGAAGCATGCTGTGCTGTGTGTTTATGGACATCAAACACCTACAGAAGCATGCTGTGCTGTGTGTTTATGGACATCAAACACCTACAGAAGCATGCTGTGCTGTGTGTTTATGGACATCAAACACCTACAGAAGCATGCTGTGCTGTGTGTTTATGGACATTAAACACCTATAGAAGCATGCCTGTGTGTTTATGGACATGAAACATCTACAGAAGCATGCTGTGCTGTGTGTATATGGATTTAACTCTTGCTACCTATGAACAAATGCATGCTGCTTCAGAGATACCATTATTTAAAGCCATATCAAGCAGTGTTTTAGTTTGTTTAGATGTCCAGGAAATATGAGTGATGAAGCTTTTGTTTCCTATATGAAAAGGGGAGGGGATGGTTTCTCTGAGCTTTCATTCAAACATAGAAGACAAACTCTCAATGGTATGCAATGTTGTAAGAAGCCTCCTACTCAGAGTGGGAGTCTATGCATGAAGGTATGTTCAACCTTTTTTTAAATGTAGAACATCTAATCACATAAAAGTCTGTAAACATTTGCTAGGATCACTGTTAGCCACTTTTGACCACTCAGAATGCATGGCATGAGAGTGAAGCGTTGTGTTGCAAGAAAAGAGCAGCATATTGGAAAAAAAAATTGAGTTATCAACCAGCACAGCATGAACTGGAACAGCCAGTTAACACATGCTGAAGGATATACTTAATATGAGATCTGAGCACCTATGGATATGCCTGGAGTGCCATGATTATGATCTGGCAACTAACTGACTACTCAGACCATATGTTACTGACTAGGGTCAGTAACATTTTTGTACCATTTATTTACATAAGACAATTCACTGGTAGTGGAACACCTGGTACAAGATAGGGTAGTTGCCCCAAGTCAAATCCCAACTTACTGTCTCCTCAGAAACTGCCATCCAGGGACATGTTTTGGCTTGTAAAGTCCAAGGGCACAGTAGCTGATAAAGAATAATGGTGTAGAGTGAATTACTGCCTGGCAACAAATGAGAAGGCTGTTACAGACAAAGGAAGCTTGCTATGAGGGATGGTCAAAATGTTTATGGAAATTCAACAGAGAATATTTTTAATGTAGGATATTGGGTGCATTGTTGTGACAAAGCTGAAGTAAGTCATTCTGCAATAGATGATACCAAGCCGACTGGTCGTCCATCTACTGCAGTGACACTACATAACATTTGTTGAGTTGGTGACATTTGTAGTGATTGTCGGATAACACTGGATGAACTGCTTGCCATACTGTCCATTTTAAAAGTTGCGTCCAGAACACAGTTAAAGATCTGTGTTATTCAAAGATTTGTGCACAAACTGAAGGAGATGAGTTTTTATCGAATCGGCAATGAGGTTTTGGTTCATTTTTGTGAACCAGAATCCAAGAGGTTATCAGTGGAATGACATCATACAACATCACCGACAGGAAAAAGAAGTTCAAAAGTTCACCGTCTGTAGGGAAAGTTATGGATTCCGTGTTTGAAATGAGAAGGGTATGAATCTTCTTGACTTCTTGTAACAAAGCTACATAGTGAATGTAGAACGTTATATTGAAACTTTGAAGAAGCTTACAGGTTGTCTTCAGCAACTTTACACATTAAAAAGATCAGAGAACTGCACTACTGTTGCATAATAATGCCATGTCACACACACTGCTAAATACATCATTGATGCAATTGAGAATTTGGCTGGACAGTATTACCACATCCCCCTTACAGTCCCGATCTTGTATCTTCAGACTTCTATCTGTAGATCTGAAGATCTACGCGGACATACTTTAAGGACACCAACAAATTTAAACGCGCCATACACAATTGGTTTAGGAAAAAAGACACACATTTTTACAGTGCTGGAATACATGCCCTTGTGTGAAGATGAACAAAAACTGTAACAAATAACGGAGACTACATTGAGAAATAAATTTTTGAAGTACAGACTTCAGACTACATTTTAATGTGAGTTTCATCAATTTTCATGCCTATTAAATTATATTATTTATAATTAAATTATATTATTTATAATTAAATTATAAAGTAGGAGGCATTATTTTTTGACCATCCCTCATATTATTAAAAACATGCAGAAAACAAACATGTGCTGGGCCTTCATATCACAAATCGTACTGTAGCACAACATATGTCACATCTTCCCGGCGGAAGCCATATGAAAACCTATGCTGGTAATCATAGAGCAAAAGCAGAAGATGAATTAAAGATTTCAATACAGCTGGTGTTTAGTAAATCAAAAGGAGAACTGAAAGCCATTTCAAGTGACGCTTTCAATATTAAGAGTTAATTATGAACATATATCTAGTTTGTTAACTTCTAAACTTTGATAGATTTACTTAGATGATGATCAGAGCATCTATATACTCATCCAGTGTGCTCTGATGACTCATCCAGTGTGCTCTGATGACTCATCCAGTGTGCTCTGATGACTCATCCAGTGTGCTCTGATGATAATCTTCACTCATAACTCAATGATCTTTCATGATGATTTATAACTAAAATTTTGTTGTGTGTGATGAACTGCATCTAAAGTTATGTTGTGTGTGATCAACCACATTGCATGTTCTGGTGCATTGATACCACAGATCTGTGATTGCATGTTATATTGCCTACTTAAACATTCCTACCCCTCACAGCAAGAGTTAACGGGTCCAGAAGATGTGACCCTTGTCATTAAACTTCAAAAACGGGTGAAGGAACTGGAGGCAGTCAAGAAGAAGCTGACCAGAGAGCTGGATAAACGTGATGATTATAGGTCGGAGAGAATGGGAAACTGGGCGGATGATGCATTTGAAAGTCTGAAGGTGGACATTGCTTTAAGATTTGCTTCTAGAACATATTAATGTGCCTGTATACTTCACGTTGCTTGTAGAATTTTCATGTGCATGTTTTTGTGTTTGATGTAGAACTTATTAGAAAGCACAAACAGATAAATGCATGTACTATATCTTATTTTGGGGAAAAATGTTGGTTGCACATATCTGTTAATATCCAGGTTGACTGGGGATCGCCCAGGCATAGCAGTTAAGACGTTTTCTTCTTCTTCTTCTTCTCCTTGAACCTCAGGAATTGCAAGCGATTGGCTCTTACTTTCTATGTGCAGTGGGGAGGTTACTCCAAGCTTTCTTTCATACTCAGGAGGTATCAGCTTTCAGCTTAGTGCAATGCCTGTTGAAGGAGCCTTTTATTCAGAGGGGGTATATGTCACTAGATGAGCTGATAGTTTGTCAGGGTCACCCATTGCTTGTCTTTCCTCCGATGAGGCACATTGCAGCCAGCATGCTTTTCCTTGTGTAGGAAGACTATTCCATTACCACCCTTTGTGCCCCTAGGTCTCAGATCTAATTTCATTTGTATGAGCCATATTGGGTAACAACGACGGTCAAATTAGACTCAGGGGTGATACACCTTCCTAGACAAGGTGCTGCTTTGCCAAACACGTCGGGGGTCTGGGATTTGACCTGTGCATTTCAATGCACACGCCTCATCTGCTTGAGATGGCCTTACAATCCATTGCCAGGTGCGGTCTGTGTTTTGACTGTTTGCCATTGCGTATATTACCAAAATTAATCGGTAAAATACAAATCTCGAACGAGAAACTTCGCAGTGGGCCCTTGGGTACTGAACCCAATTCTCTGTATGAGCCGTGTTGGGCAATGGCCGACAGTCACGTTGGGCTTGGTTTGCAGTGTCGTTAGAGACTTGCGCCACTCCTCTATGTTGCTAGCAGGGTCCAGACATGAGTCTCAACACTGCTTCGGTCAGACAATTTAACAATGCAATACCCGGCATTTGTTCCATGCTTGCCCTGTGTGCAATGGGGAGCTGTATTCAAAACGTTTTTCTATAACCAGGAGAACATTTTCAAGTTGACGTATCCAATACTTGAGTCATGACTCCTACTTTGAATGGGGTCAATTGTGATGGGACATGTGGATTTCTGTGTGTTCTCGAGCATGAACAGCACTTCCGTCAGTCAGCCTCGTGGTGGATTATTGTAGATTCGTTGCCACTGAATTGATTCAAGCATTCACAGAACACTGCCCTCTAGCATTTGTTTCGTTTTCCACATTCAGTGTGTAGTTATAAGATCACAGCATGTTAGGAATATTGATATATTTGTCCCCCTCCAATGTTTCTGCTATTTAAGCCGAGACGGGATGCACAGATGCCTTACTTCACTGTGTGTCGACAGTGATGTTGGATGTAATGGCATAGAGATTTTTGAGATATTTCCTGTCTCTTTGCAGGAAATTCTCATTTCATATACAGCATCCAAGGACATGAGCATAAAAGTATTAGCAAGAGCAGCTGTATTTCTGTTTCCAGGGTGCATCATGAGGAGGTACTTTTAGGATCTTGGTTATCTGCTAACCCTGGGTCCTCATGAGAGCAATGGGAGATCCTTTGTACCCCTCTCTTTGTTCTCAAGAGGTCATCTGTTTTAATCCTCTACCACTTTTGATAAATTCTCCAGAAGAAATATTTTCTTTATATCTCAGTACTAAATTGTGTATTTTGATCCCAAATTCTGACAAAATTATTTATAAAGAGTAAAATACAGTTTAACTTTACTGAACTTTAATTAACTTTTACGTAACTTATTTAACTTTATTTTACTCTTTAAAGTTAAATAATTTAAATAAAGTTAAACAAAGTTATATAACTTGAGTAAAGTTAAATAATTTAAGTTAAGTAGTGAAATAAAGTTACTAAAAATTATGCAAGCTAAACAAAGTTTAAAAAAAGTAAAAGTTAATTTAAACAATTTAAATCCCTTGAAGATGGATGTTTCGGGCCATTGGCGCAAATAAAACGGTGACATGGCGCATTTCCATTATCTGGCCTACATCCTGCTGGAAATGTAGTAGGACCATGGTCCTGCAACAAGGGAGATCCAGTGGGAGTTTGAGAATGAACACTGAAGAAGAAATAATTTAAATAGAGTTAAATAAGTTAAATGAAGTTAAAAAAGTTAAATAAGCTGAATAAAGTTACTTAAAGTTATATAAGCTAAATAATTTAAATAAAGTTTAATAAGTTCAGTTAAATAAAGTTAATTAAGTTAAATAATATAAAGTTGCTGTTGAGAAGTGAGATAGCTTGCTTGCTATCACCGGGTTACAGCATACCAGGTTCGAAACCACCTCCGTCAAAAACACAAAAATCCAGATTGTGATTTCTCGCATGACACGACCACTCCTCCAGTCGACTCAGCTGTAAATGAGTACCTGATGCGTGAATTAAGGGAGGTAAAGACAGCAAGGAAGGGAACTAGCTACTGCTATTAATATTTTCTGCTGCTTAGTACATGAAGAGTTATCTTCATCCTGACGATAGGTGGCTGTCATGGGACCTACCTTTTCCTGTTAAATGAGCTAAATAAGTTAATTAAAGTTAGATTTATAAAATACAGTTAAGTAAATTAAAATAAAGTAAAATTGAGATAAATAATTTCAAATACGGGTAAATACTTGATTTCATTACTGATTGTATTAAATGAAACTGGAATATTCTCATAGAAAATCTGTTCTAGTTGTCAAGTATGGCATTTACTATTCAGAACTAATCAATTAACCCAGCATTTTGGTGATTTCATAAGCAACATTTATGTTCAGCAGTTTGTTAATGTTTTGTGAGATGTTCAGTTTTACTATAAAAGTAAAGTAACCTATAGCATTTTTTAATGCCGTAGGGGTGTGAGATGTTAGCAATCTCACATTTCAGTGGCTCAGCAAATGAGGGCGGTAGCCATCTCCTTTCCCTCGCAGTCTTTACTTCCCGGATTAATCTGGTACCCATTTGAGGCTGGGTCGACCTGGGAGCCGTTGCGATCTGAAAAACATTTCCGCCAACTGGGGAATGAACCCAGGACCACTCATATGTGAAGCCAGTGCGCTAATGACTGCGCTAAGCAGCTCTAGTTTTACTATGCCTGCAGCTGAATTTAAACCCATCAACATATAATAATCTCTAGTGATACATATTTTGTACAGATGTGACAGCTAGGTAATTACAGTGAAAATTGATAGAAGAATACAGGCTTTTGAAAACAAATATTACAGACAAATATTGTGCATCCATTATACAGAAAATTGCCTTTAATAGACTGTCTAATATCTGGAGGTCAAAGTCAATCAGCACATGCATGAAAATACGCTTATTTAATTCATGCGTTATTCCGGTGCTATCGTATGGATGTGAGAGCTGGAAAAGCTCTTTATCTTCAGAAAAGAAATTACTGAGTTTCGAGAACAAATGTCTTCGAACAAACTAACACCCATTAGAGTGAATTCAAATCAAATGATAAAATCAGAGAAGAGACACATCAAAATTTCATCACAGATGTTATCAGAAAACGCTGTTGGTCCTACATCGGGCATGTCCTATGTGCAGACATCAATAGAATACACCACCAATCTCTTGAATGGATACCTACAGGCAAAAGAAATAGGGGTAGACCAAAAGAAACATTCAGAAGAACAATACTTAGAGAAAGTAAAACAACCAATATTTATACTATTCAAGAACTGCACAGAATAGCTTTGAACAGACAGAATTGGAGAGATCTGACCTCTGCCCTATGCGCTAACTTCAGCACAAAAGGAAAATGAATGAATTATACAGAACATAAAATCAACATAGATGTGAGAAACATAATAAATGCTCTTGTCGGTCAACAAGAACATCTCATGGCTGTGGAGAAATGTTACAAACATGTGTGGTTTGGTCATGTGATGCATGACTCTTTTGCAGAGGACAGTTGAAGGTGGAAGAAGAAGACAAAAGAAAATCATGGACAGACTGTATCAAAGACTGGACAAGTTAAGATTTATTTCTCACTCATCCACATCATTTAAGAAAAAAAAATGGAGGACTCTTTGTGTTGATGTATCTTATGTGGCACCCCTACAACCCTTATTATTCGTTGAGAAAGATTGTTGAGAATATCGAAGACAGTGGAGACAACAAATGCTAAGATTTTGAGGTATGTGATTAATGAGTGATTATTCATGAACATTATTAGGGAAAAAAAAATAAAATTCATTTACAGAAGAGGAGAAATCGTTTCTATATGGGAAAAGGTGAGGTCGAAGTGAAAAAAAAAGTGATAGATGTTTGTGGGAAGTTTATTTACACAATGGAGAACAAAAACAATAGCAACGCTTTCAGCTATTAAAAGAAAAAGAGGATGGTGCATACATGCCAGCTTGTACAGATTTTATGTATTGTGTACAGAATACACCCTGGTTATACCATCCCATATTGCTTACTAAAATGCTTTATCAAGAACAACAGTCATCTGTCCACCTCTAGAGAGAGACCTTCAACTGGTTTGAGGTCCAAAAAAGTCAGAGTTGGATGCATCCTCTCACTACATCTGTTTAACATATGTGCAGAAAACAGAAATTTACAAGAAGACACACATTATGAACAGTTTCAACATCTCAATATCAGAGGCCATGAGATTCCATAAATTAGGCATGCAGACAACACTGCCCTTATATCAAGAAGCCTCACAGGTCTAGAACACATGATTATGCCAGTCAAACATCATAGCGAGGCTCAAAATCTTTTTTCTTCAATGCAAAGAAGACACAACTAGATTTCATTTGATCGGAAAAAATGTATACTAGAAAATGTCAAAAAATTGACACGGTAGCTCTATTGCACAACGTACTTGGAAAAAAAATTAGCTGGAAGGACGTGATGTAATCCTAGCTTAGAGTGCGCTAAATCTTGTCATGTGATTAGTAAACATCTTATAATTCATTGTCAATAAATAAGCGCATAGCCATGGGCGACACAGTACTCCATTGGCTATTTGCAGATAGAGAACAGTTGGCAACAATTTTCTCAAACAGTGTGCTGAAGGTTAATAAATACATTTACACATTTTACTAACATTACGAAGTATGCATTGCAGTGTGCTGCTTTACAAAATGACGTATATGTGTTGACAACATCTTTCTTATCAGTGTATTAGTATTTACAAAATAAAAAAAAAACATTTTGAAAATCAGGATTTTTGTGTGTGTTCAAAAACAGCTGAACAAGTTGTTAAGTTTGTGCTTGATGGTTCAGAGGACAATAAATTGGATTTAGATTGTGATTATTCTGAAAATATGTAAATCTCCCTGTTAATATTGTCGTATATATTTACCTGCCACCTACTCATATTCAAGGCATATTGTTGCTGTGAAACATATAGATGTAGACTATAACATCTGCAATGGAAAAGAAAATATCAGCATTTGAAATGTTATAGAAAGGTCCTAATAATAACATGGACAGAAAGATGAACCAACGCAGATGTCTGCAAAGACCTGAACATAGAAGACTTGCTTCTGAAAATTATCAAAAATGTATGCTAACATATTTCGGACATATAAAGAGACACAATGGTTTAGAAAGATTAATCATGGAAGGAAAAGTTCCAGGAAAGAGAACAAGAGGAAGACCAAGACTTTGATGGACAGTATATTGAAGACTATCTGAACATGACACTGGAAGAGACTGGGCAGCTTGCACAGAACTTAGAGACTTACAGAGTGGTAGTAAGGACAACATTCTGTAATGGACATGTCACATAGATAGATAGATATTGTTCTTATCTTTGGATTTGAAATGTTACGGGAAAGACATATTGCAATCTAATATAAAAACATATAGATTTTTTACATAATAAATCATAAAATTCCATTTGTAAAATATTTCATGACAGTATTTCTCAATATTCTTTTCAATTGTAAACATTACGGATAGATATAATGTTTTAGTTGTTCTAACTTTGTGATGGTTGAACCTGGTAATATTTTACTATATGATATATAAAAAAAACTCTTTTCCTGCTTATGCTATTATAGTGCAAAAATTAACATGTAAGTTTTTCATAACGTCTATTTCATACATAAAGTTTCATCAAAATCAATCCCAGTATTTTTTTAGGTATAATTTTGTTCCTGTGGTCATTCATTTCTAAACGCACTATAACAAATTCTCAATGTTGTTTGTAACCACATAATATAGATGGAGAGTGTGCATCTTGGAATTATGTTGCCTATTTGTAACTATATATTGGCTTTGCACTTTCTAATTTTGCTGAATAGTTGCTGTTTATTTTAGTAGATCATGCATGCAATTCAGCTGGTTTACTGAATCTTAATTTATGATTAATCATTAACTTTGCTTTTTTCTTTGTGTGTGACAGTAAAGGTAAAGGGGGGTCCCATGGCAGCAACCTGCCGACAGGGATGAAGATAACTCTTCATGTACTAAGCCACAGCAACTATTAGTGGGGTGGTCATTTCCCTTCTCTGCTGTATTTACCTTGCCTAAATCATGCATCAAGTAACCATTTACAGTTGGGTAGACAGTACAGTTTTGTATATAGAAAAGGTGGTAACCTTAATGGTTTGACAGGCCAGATTCAGCATTTGGATTTGGCCAGTGGGACATTAGTTGCCTACCCCAGGTGTGTGTGTGTGTGTGTGTATATATATATATATATTCATTCATTCATTTTCCTTTTGCGCTGAAGTTAGCGCATAGGGCAGAGGTCAGATCTCTCCAATTCTGTCTGTTCAAAGCTATTCTGTGCAGTTCTTGAATAGTATGAATATTGGTTGTTTCACTTTCTCTAAGTAGTGTTCTTCTGAGCGTTTCCCCTGGTCCACCCCTTGCTCTTTTGCCTGTAGGTATCCATTCAAGAGACCGGTGGTGTATTCTGTTGGTGTCTGCGCGTAGGACATGCCCGATGTAGGACCAACGACGCGTCTGATAACATCTGTGATGAAATTTTGATTTGTCTCTTCTCTGACTTTATCATTCGACTTGAATTCACTCCAATGGGTGTTAGTTATCCTACGAAGACATTTGCTCTCGAAACTCAGTAATTTCTTTTCTGAAGATAAAGAGCTTTTCCAGCTCTCACATCCACACGACAGCACCGGAACAACGCAGGAATTAAATAAGCGCACATTTGTGCGTGTGCTGACCGACCCTGACTTCCAGACACTAGACAGTCCGTTAAATGCACTTGATGCTAGGGCAATGCGAGTTGTAATTTCTGGCATGACATCACCTTCAAGTGTTAATTTGCTTCCTAGATAGGAGAATTTCTGTACTTTTTCAAGTTATTGTCCATTTAAAGTAATTTCGTTAGGTGAACTGGTGAAGTCCATAATTTTTGTATTTGATGAATTGATTTGGAGACCTATTTGTCCTGCAATGACCTTTAATCTATCAGTTTTTGTTTGTGCATCTTGATGGTTTTCACTCAATAGTGCAAGACCATCGGCAAAACCCAGGTCCTCCAATGTTGTTCCACCCATCCATTTGATTCCTAAATTTGTGTTTGATGTCCTTTTTCTCATAGCCCAGTCAATTGCGACATTGAATAGCAATGGTGACACAGGGCAGCCCTGTTCAACACCAGCAATGACAGGGAACCATTCCGAATTGCCCCCTTCTGTCCCAACACAGCATTCTGAGTTGGCATAGAATGATTTCATCATATTTTTACCTTGGAATCATATTTACCTTGGAATCCATATATTTTCAAAATCTCCCAAAGTGATGGTCGATGGATGCAGTCAAAGGCCCTATGTATGTATGTATATATATGTGTTCGTGCGTGCGTCTCTCTCTCTCTCTCTCTCTCCCCCCATCAGTAATAATGGAAACTGAGATGATTAGTCCCACAAACCAAAAAATATATAAGTATCAGAAATAAGGGAAGGACGCATGTGGTTGTGTCTGTAGGTCTCACCAATGGCCCACTAGACATACCACCCATGGAACAGAAAATTTTAGTAGATGGCATGCCGTTATATTCAGACTATCTTATGGTAACTTTGTAGCATGTCATCTATACAATATAGACCCCTCTGAGTAATGGGCTCCTTCAATAGGCATTGCACTAAGCCAAAAGCTGAATCTCCTGGGTATGAAAGAAAGCTCAGAAGACCACCTAAGTACACACAGGAAGTGAGAGCTAATCGCTTGCAATTCCTGGGGTTCTCAAAATTTTTTGTGAAAATTTGACAAAAATCTTATGATATTTATCACTTGAGTACCTCATTTCTGCTCTCAATGATTACAAAATCTTATGATATCAGTTTGTCCTTTCAGTGATACAAAAATCTAATGATGTCAGCCACTTGAAACCTCATTTGCTCTCTCAATGATTTCCTTTTTAGCTTTCATCATAATCTTATTTTTGCTGCCTACTTTTCAACCTATTTTTTCATGGGACTTTGGGGGAGGGGCATTTTTGCAATAAAGTTACATACAAACTGTCTCTACACCTGGACACAAAATATAAAAAAATCCTGTAGCAAAAACAAATAGAAGAACCATTTACTCAGTTTTGATCATGTGATATTGTGCAGAAAGAATGCTTGCATTTCGAGAAATTGCTCATTTAAAAAAATAATATTTATTAAAATCTTTTATGCTTATCTTGCAAAACAAATTAACATAATTCAGAAGGTTTGTGTTAGATTTTTTTTTTATATTGCAAGTTTGTGTCATATTTGATCTTGGCACTACAAGTTTGTGTAAAATTTTATCTGGACACTGCAAGTTTGTGTAAGATTTTATCTGGACACTAGGTTTGTGTTCGATTTTTTTGGGACATTTTTGGTTTATATAAGATGGTGATAGAACGCTGCTGGTTTATGTTAAATGGTGGTGGTAGACTTCATGGACATGAGTTTTGCTTCAAGATGATGTTTCAGTATCAATATGTCTCAACATCATTATTCATCAACATTGATACAATATTGTTATACATTAATTCTAATTTGAACAACACCAACATGAGAATCGCAACATAAAATTCATCACCATTGAACGACACCAACATATCACAACACTAATATGCAACAGCAACAACATATAGTGACATCAACAAACAACATTAACATACAGCGAAATAAAAATGCAACAACATTGACATACAACACATGTATACAATAACATATACAATGTCATCACTTACAACAACAACAACAACAGTAGAAGCAACAACATGCAACAAGATCACATTCTGCAACATGATCATGGAACAACAAAATTGGCATGCAATAGCATCAACAACAGTAATATCAATAGTTAACAACATTGACATGCAACAACATTGACATGCAACAACATCAGCTTGTAATGACATTGGTATAAAATTACATCAACGTGCACGGATATCAACATACAACATTAACATGAGTAACATCAACATGCAGTAATATTGTTGTACAATAACATTGAGATGCTACAACATCCGCAAATAGTGATATCAACATAAAACACCGTTGATGTACAATAGCGTACATGTAATAGTATTAACATACAATAACATTGACATATAACAGCATTAGCATCCAACAACATTAGCATCCAACATTGATATGTAACAATATTAGCATGCAACAACATTGACATGCAACAACATTGACATGCAACAACATTGACATGCAACAACATTGACATGCAACAACATTGACATGCAACAACATTGACATGCAACAACATTAGCATGCAACAACATAGCATATAACACCGACATGCAACACATATATTATGATTCTCTAGGAATAGATTCTCATTGTGAATGTACCATCCACAGATGCAAGATCTTCAAAATGACAATGACAAACTACGCCGCGAGGTGGCCAAATTAATGAAATCCATTTCTGAGACAGCAGATTTTGAGAACATGTCCCAGAAGACTGCTTCTCAAGCAGGCAAGGAATTTCTTGGTAAGTCCAGAAATTGCATTTGTTTTGTCAACATTGTGAAATCTCAAGCTTCAGACTATCTCCATATCATAGCTAAGTCAGTTAACTCATGCTCATTGTAAGAGCTTTCCAGTTCTGCCATATGTGTCACTATAAAGTGAAGGGTCTCTTGGGTTACTTCCATCTTCCTAAGTTTGCAGTGTTTCTAACTGTGTAAACATGCTTGATTTGGACATATAATGAGATAGTATTTCTAAAAGTATTTTGAAGGAACAATTGAGGGAACACGGAAAACAGGTAGTAACGAACATTTTGGATTTACAAAATCAAGGAATTGCCTGCGCATGATTTTTCTATATAAAAAATGCTGATGATAGAGGTGTTTTGAGGGCTTTTTTGTGCTGACGTCTCCAGTGTGTACCTCTATGACCCTGCCGGGTTATGAGTTTTATTATAATTTTGCGCCTGTTTCTCCACATCGCATCATCCACATGGTGCTTCTCTGACTTCAGTGGACTTGGACTGCTCTCTATCTGTTTGTGTGTCCTACCCATAGATAAATTGCCTTACTGGATAAACTGAACATCACAGCCCCAAAGGCAATATCAATCTCCTGGGAAGGATAGACCAGAGTACCATCTTCTGACTTCGCACCCATAATGTACAGCTTAACAATCAACTAAATAGAATACAACTACAACACACTCCTGGGGCTGACTGCACTCATCCTTATGAAACTGTGGACAATCAACTTTTAAAATGAGATTTTGGCGAATTGCATCAATTGCATCATTCCCTTAGGAATTTCAAAGGATTAAAATATAATAAAAACATGTTGACCTTGTCCCACATGGAAAACACAGACACTGGCCCACCAGCCTGAAAACATTGCCCATTCCTGATCTACACCTTTGAAACAGTCTAGTATGAATGCCTTGATCTGTAACAATTTAGATGAGAGCACATTCTGCAATGCCCGTTTCTCCAAAATTACTAAAATAACTTAGATGGAACTCATGAACCTCCATCCAAAATAGCAAATTAGAATGAAATTGTTTTCCTTCCCGAAAGCAACGGAAAACTACAGGAGTATTGTGACTAGAAATTCTTAAAGGAAATTACATTTGATTTAGAGCAAGCTTATTTCCAGCAGCAATTTATAACGCTGAAACATGGATACTTAATAAATCAGTAGCAAAGAGAATAGCTGCCTTCAAAATGAGATGCTACAGAAAGATTTTGAGAATACAATAGACAGTAAAAACTATAAATCTAGAAGTGAAAAGAACATTAAACGTTGAGGAGAGTTGATTCCTAAACAACGTAATAAGAAAGCTGAGATTTTTTGGTCATATAAGGAGACATAACAGCATGGACAAACTAATAATGGAAGATATGGTTGCTGCTAGCAGGGGTAAGGTCCACGCAACTGATGATGGATAAGAGACATCTCAGATTGTTTAAACATGCCCCTCACTGTTGCAGGTCAACTTGTCCTGAAGTAAGAAGTTCCGAAGATCCATAAAGAGGACAATGTTCTGGAAAGAATATGTCATCCCTGTCCAAGGGGTTTACCACAAATTTCATGATTACGTGCAGATTCTATAGACAAGAGTTGCTTGCTTGACTTATACGAAAACTGTATAACGTTAGTTACAAGGAGAAGAAGAACTATTTGAGGATGTTTGTGTTACAATGAAAGTGGGGTTTGAATGCACCAACAAACATGTAGTGTTTATTATATTTAATGTAGAAGAACTTGTATTGTATTCGATTTCAGTTTCATAGCCATCCATCACAGACGATGATGACAATAGTATCAGGATTTTGTTGTTGCATCTTTTTTTATATGTGCTAAGAAGACTTAAAAAACAAGTCCAATTCTAGCATAGAATCCCAAGCCACATTTGGGATATGTATTGTCAGAGTTCGACATCTGTGTGTTTGTTGGTCTGTACTTTCAGGCTGCTTGTTTTCTCTTTGCCTCTGAAATTTGATGCTTTTCATTGATGCAAGCACCTGTGCTGGTATTACTAATTCTGAGTGACAGATTTCCAGGAGGTGACATCGATGCTGAAGCTCTTTAAGACACTGAAAGAATCCTTAGAATAATTTCTTCTGTCATCCAGCTAGTCATTTCCCTTAAGGAGTTCATCCTAAATTCACTGTTTTGAAATGCGTTTGTCATGCATGTGCACAACATGTCTGGCCCATCCGATTTGAATTTAATACCATGTATAGATAGACTGTATTATTGTACTTAAAGAGATAAATCTCCAGTATTGGGGCACAATTCAACATATTAGAGATGTGAGGGCTGGGGAAATATGGCAATATAGGGGGAAAATGGAAATAGGTAAGAAGTGTTATCAATATTAAAGTACACAACATACTAACAGCAACTTCAAAAATAGACAATATTAACCCACCCAAAAAACTGAAATTGCAAAAATGTACACAGACACATAAGTTTGATAGGAAGAGGGGAGCAAAGGTTAATAACAAAGTAGAGAGGATGAAATGAAGAGTGAGAAGAAGTAATACAAGTACAGCAAGATAATAAAGTATAAAAGATAATACAAGTACAGCAAGATAATAAAGTATAAAAGATAATACAAGTACAGCAAGATAATAAAGTATAAAAGATAATACAAGTACAGCAAGATAATAAAGTATAAAAGATAATACAAGTACAGCAAGATAATAAAGTATAAAAGATAACACAAGTACAGCAAGATAATAAAGTATAAAAGATAATACAAGTACAGCAAGATAATAAAGTATAAAAGATAATACAAGTACAGCCAGATAATAAAGTATAAAAGATAATACAAGTACAGCAAGATAATAAAGTATAAAAGATAACACAAGTACAGCAAGATAATAAAGTATAAAAGATAATACAAGTACAGCAAGATAATAAAGTATAAAAGATAATACAAGTACAGCAAGATAATAAAGTATAAAAGATAACACAAGTACAGCAAGATAATAAAGTATAAAAGATAATACAAGTACAGCCAGATAATAAAGTATAAAAGATAATACAAGTACAGCCAGATAATAAAGTATAAAAGATAATACAAGTACAGCAAGATAATAAAGTATAAAAGATAATACAAGTACAGCAAGATAATAAAGTATAAAAGATAATACAAGTACAGCCAGATAATAAAGTATAGAAGATAATACAAGTACAGCCAGATAATAAAGTATAAAAGATAATACAAGTACAGCAAGATAATAAAGTATAAAAGATAATACAAGTACAGCAAGATAATAAAGTATAAAAGATAATACAAGTACAGCAAGATAATAAAGTATAAAAGATAATACAAGTACAGCAAGATAATAAAGTATAAAAGATAATACAAGTACAGCAAGATAATAAAGTATAAAAGATAATACAAGTACAGCAAGATAATAAAGTATAAAAGATAATACAAGTACAGCAAGATAATAAGGTATAAAAGATAATACAAGTACAGCAAGATAATAAAGTATAAAAGATAATACAAGTACAGCAAGATAATAAAGTATAAAAGATAATACAAGTACAGCAAGATAATAAAGTATAAAAGATAATACAAGTACAGCAAGATAATAAAGTATAAAAGATAATACAAGTACAGCAAGATAATAAAGTATAAAAGAAAAGCAAAAGAATAAGCATGTTAAAAGAAAAACCTACTTATCTGAATAATGAAATGTGTTTCCAGTTTCAAAACTAAGTAAAGTAGAACTGCACAGGACAGTAAGGTAGAAACAAGTGATTTGAAACAAAAGTCCACTATTTCATATTCTTTTCCTAGCAATCCATATTTTCTATGAAATAATCAGAATCTGATATGGATAACAATGATTTTGATGAAAATAATGTTGACAAACATTTTCCAAGAAATATGTGGAAATATTACTTGAAATTATATTGATTATGTTCTTGTTTTTAATAAAAACAGACCAGAAAGATTCTGCTAACTGGAGTAGTGATGCATTACAGAATGGTATCTTAAGTCGTGATGTCGATTCTAAATCTTAAGCATGATTTTTTTCAAACTATTAATATTTGCCCTTTTGCAAACTATTAATATTTGCCCCTAACTCATTTGTTATCTGAAAGCATGAGATAAAGTATCTATTCTCAATAAATTTTCTATCTTTAATATTCTTGACAGTAAATTTATCTTTATCAATAATTTGTAACTATTAATCATGATTGAACAGATAATTTATCTAATTTATCTTTGACCTCAACAAATCTTTTATATCATGATTTGATGTACAATATCTTTCCCTGTGACAATGTTTTAATTATGATTGTAAAGAAAATTTATCTTTAACTGAATAGTGTCTTAACTAATAATCAAAATTGAAAAGAAAATTTATTTTTGACTTCAACATTGTCTTAACTAATAATCGTGACTGTAAAGAAAATGTATTTATCTTTGCCGTAAAAGTCTTCAGAAGTAATTTAATTTATTAGTCGTAATTTTGTCAGCTCAGTAATATAATGGCTCACAAGCCCAACTTGGTGAAATTAGCTCATGATTTGAAAGCTAATCATCCACAGTGTACTGATGATAATGCAGAGCTGTCAACCTATTTTTTCATAAATTCATAATTTGTAAAATTTATATGCATATGCTTACAAAAACGTCATCACTAAGAAAAATAAAATAAAATAAAGGTAACAGCAGTAGTAATAAATATATAATAATTTCTAAAAGGGCCCATATTCGCTATTAAAAAAATGTGTGTGTGTGTGTCCCATCAATACGTGCGTGTGAGATACACATTGCTGTAAATCTATTTCAATACAGACAATCTGTACTAGTTGACAACTTTGCGGTATGATTGGATTTATTAATGTGCCCAAAAATGGAACAATAGTTGAATAGCAATGTCCTGTACAGGATACACTTCAATTATTACTATTGTAATTTAGAAGCAAATTTATACAATAGTGCTTTCAAATGAAAACCTTAAAAGTGTTATAGAATTGAGAATAGCCACGATGTTTTCTTGTAGCTTTCAGTAGTGTTCAGGATGTTAAGAGTGTGTTGTACATGTCACCCACTGTGTAGATCATGATGTATAGGCAGGGCAGAAATTGAGAAGAGTGCATCATGGAAGTACAGGAGGAGCTGGACAGACTAACTAATTGGTGTAGAGCTATGGGAACAGTGGTAAATCCTTTTAAGGCATTCATGATGTGGTTTTCCTTGAACAATCACATGGTAAAGACACCCATGCCACATGTTTCATTGGCTGGGAAAAGTTTAGAAAGAACCAGCACAATGAGATATCTGTGTGTGTTTTTTGACAGAAGTCTGAGTTTCAGGGAACATGTTGACCACGTTATCATAAGGGCAGGCAAAGGCTTAGCATTTATGAAGGTTATGGCTGCTGCGCAGTGTGAGCAGAGGTTGTTATTTCTTTTGTACCTGGGTTTGGTGGTGGCTGTGGTGAAATGTGCACTGGCAATTCTTACTCTTAGCCAAACTCGGATCGAAAGACTGGATAGAATCGAGAATGCATCAATGCGTATCATTCTTGAGTGCACAAGAGACACATCGACAAGAACTATGCACTACCTACTTGACTGGCCAACAGCAGAGCACAGATCACAGTATTGCCGTGCACAGGCGTACCTTCAAATACATGCAGATAAGCAACATCCATTGCATTCCAAAATACAGAAAGTTAAAGGAAGCAGACTTAAGAGAAGGAAGTCATAGATGGGATGTGCTGATGATGTCATACAAAACATGTGGAGATTGCAGGATGTGGCAGCAGGTGCGGAATGGATAGGTTTACCCACAGATTTCGAAACTTGTTTAAGAGTAGTAATATCACTTAGCAGGGAATGCAGAGAATGGTGTCCCATAGCTGTGGAGAAAGAAATGCAGGCTTTGGTCAGTGAGAATGCCAAAAAGGGGAATGTGGTTATATACACTGATGGATCTGTGATTAGATATGCTCGCAGTGCTTAGGCCTTCACAACTCAGTGTGCAAGTAAAACTATCAGGGAGGTTAGTGGTGCCTTTGCTGTTACTATGAGTAGCATAACTATGGAGATTATGGCGGTGACCAGGGCATTTGAGTGGGTAGGCACACAGAAGATAAAGCTGGTCTGCATCTTGAGTGACTCTATGAGTATGATTAAGAAGGTACAAGTGGACCTCGTTTGTGAACAGTGGATTGAGGCCTTGAGAAAGGCGAGGCTGAAAGTGGTTACATTTATTTTCATGCTGGGACATGTGAGTGTTCAAGGCAATGAAAGAACAGATCAAATGGCGTCATGCGCAATTGTGGCACAGGGCAATGGAACAATGGATTGAGCTGACGTTTTGAACTCCATAAGAGATATATCACACGAGAGTGAGACTAATGTGGATAATGGTTCCTTTTCAATGGCCAGGATTAAAGATCAGGGTTTGAAATTCAGTGTTGCTAAAAGTGAACATTTTGGAGGGTGCAGAAGAATGGTGGTCTACCAGCATAGGACCGGTACTGTCAGTAGATGTGTAATGGCGGATGCACTCAGGGAGAATGGAGCAACTATGGACGTGTACAGTTTGCAGTGATGATGATCTGACAACTAACTAACTGTGCAGATGTGTAGAGTGATGTCATAATGGCTAATGGTTATTCTAATTCCACATCATACTTTCAATGTTTTCATTTGAAGTACCTCATACATGCCATCAACAGTTTTATTTGCCATCTTGCACGACCTTGCCTGTCATGATTTTGACATCGGTGAATGTGGATTAAATTCAAGTACATTCAATCTTCCTAGAATTATTGTCAGAGCTAGTGTGTTGATACTTTCAGTTAGTTCCTAGATACATGACGGTATCAAGTATAATCATGACCTTAGTATTCAGTGTTTCAAATAGTCACCATTGAGGACATGGAAAATGTAGTAGGTAGGCTATTATTCCTCAGTTAGCAACAGTTCTCTAGAGGTGATGTGTTAACTGATGCATTTTCTAACTCTCTATCTGGTCACCTGTGCCTGTATGGCAGCAGGGGCCTGGACTTCTAATTTTGGGTGCAAATAATAAGACCACTTTCTTCTTACCAGGCATATCATAAGAGGTGAATAAGGAAAGTTGGGGGATAGGGTGACAACTTATCACCTGTGACAAAATCATCATTGTCATATCGTCTCAATTTCTTATTTTTGTCTTCTATCAAATTATCCCCATTGATGACAGAGAGATGCAGACTAGAGAACATTACACCTTTATCTTTTTGTAACAGACTCCTAGGTGACTGAGAATGTTAGAAGTCATCAGTGCAGATTAGTCAGCAAATCTGACAGAAGAATGATGATATAGTTGGCCCAGAAGTGTAGGTTGTGTTTCTGGCAGGACATGGTAATCCTGGGATAATGGTGCACTGGAATTCCTCCCTTCGAGGACTAAACATGCATCCATAAACCATGCTTTTATTGTCCCAGTTACAGAATCGAGAAGAACGTGATTTTATAAGAAAGTTTATGGGCTGTCAAGGACTATCTGCTCACAAGCATACAACAAAGTAGTGAGTACTATGTCCAGGTCTCACAAGTTGCAAAGTAGTGAGTGCAATGGCATGATAGACTTTTCTTCTGTTCTCATATATTGTCATACTGTCTGCGAAATACAACAGTTGCCTTAGAGATCACACCACTAAAGCCTCCTAAGAGGACATCTAAGGGCAGGGTAGACTGGAAATAGTTATGCTCTTATGAGGACCAGAGACTTGATTGGTTGATTAAACAGAATTTGAGCCATGACTACCTGATAAGGAAATGAGTGCATCAACCACTTTTATCTCGCTCCCCTTTTCCTTCTGTCCAATGTTTTAGCATGACTTTAAACATGTTTGTTTTACCATCATTTTTTCCCCCGTCTTTTAGCATGACCTAATCTCAGAAAGTGTTTGCTCTCAATAATTTATCCTGCATGAAATTGATAAAGATATTTCGATAAAAATTATCAGTTTTATTACCATTATATTCAATGAAGTGTCATCTCCAGTCTGCATGATAGTGGGCTAGTAAGGCAATCAAATAGTCCGGAGCTAAGTTAATGATAGTTCAAAACCTGACGTAGATTGAGTAGCTTCATTATACTCTGGCAAGGTTAATAAAGTGTATGAGCTGTGCCAGGACATTCAACAATAGTTGAACACTGATGCCAAATGCAGGATATGTTTAGGTTTAGGTTTGCATATTTTGGCTAAAAGTACTTTCACTGAAATGACGAAAATATTAACATCTAAACAATTCACCAACTAAAAATTAGAATTATAAAATGCTACACCTATTCTACCTTAATATATTGCTCAGAAACATGGATAAAGAACAAACAACTGTATCAAGTGATATTTTCTTTTCAGAATGTTGTCTTCATCTTGGATACTCTAAACGCCTCGCTGTCTCAGGCAAGCAGACATGTTGGCCAGAAACATGTTCATACATTCTTAATATCACCGGTCCATCATCTTCTTGGTCTTCCTCTTCTCCTTTCTGGTGTACTGCCCCCCAAGAATCTGCCTTTCCATGCTATCACATCTCTTTGAGTGTCCAAAAAACTGTATCTTCCTTCTTCTTCTTATGATTGTATCTAGAAGTCACCATTTATTTAATTTCAGTATTTTCAAAACTTCTTTTCCTTTTTCTCTGTCCATCATATTCGTTGGATCTGTTTGTAATGCTTCATTTCATATGAATATATCCTTCTTGATATTGTCTTTGTTTAAAGTCCAGGTCTCGCAGCTGTATGTTGCCACTGGGAAAACACATGATCTTAAAAAGATGTCATTGATACTACTTTGCCACACCGGTCTCGTTTGTGTTAGTTTGAGTGCTGCAATTTTGAGTCTTAAAAAAAATATCTCAGCTGCACAATCCCCAAAACTGTTTATATTTTGTCAAAGATATTTGAATACTGTTCATCCATTCTTGTATCTTGTATCCATTCTGAAGTTCTAGGTACTTTACTTCTGTTGGTTGTTGTTTCTTTTAGGAGGAAAGTCTGTTAATTTGACACTATAAGAAAAACATTCATTTTCGTCATCCATTTTGGCAGAACAAACAACTGAAAGACAGAAATAATACAATTAAGAAGCAGATATATAGAAGAATAGGGAGAAATTCATGGAAAGAGAGGAAAATTAGGAAAGAGGTTCTGACACTACTGCATATGAAAAAAGAACTATTAAAGGAAATAAAGAGAAAACAAATAAAATATTTTGGACATATTAAAAGATATAGCGTGTAGTTGAAGACCTTACTTGGTGGTAGAGTTGAAGGGAAGCTCTGCCGAAGACGGATGTGTCTGGTCATTGATGCAAATAAAATGATGACACAACGCATTTCCATTCTCTGGACTACATCCTGCTGGAAGTCTAGTAGCACAGTGGTCCTGCAACAAATTCAGCGGGAGTTTGAAAATGAACACTGAAGAAGAAGGGAAGCGAGCAAGAGGTGGGAAGAGATGAGATACACAAGTCGGAGGGAAACATCATGAGATGGATAAGATGTACTCTAGCAGAGTGCACCAAAATAAGAAACCAGGATCCTTTGCTGCTAACCTTTATTATGGAAATGGCACTTAATGATGATTATTATTGTTTTTGCACACCAAACTATCTATACATGCTTAGATCTCCATGTCAGTAAATCTCTCAGGATAAACGGCTAATGATTCCAGTTCTGTGTTGGTTCAGTGTTTTTTTTTGTGTTTAACATTTTGTGAGATGTTCTCTCATCAATGTTTACTATTAATTCACACATTCGTGATACTGACTCATTCTCATTGACCTCACACAACACACTGGGATATATTTCACGTTGTGTTCTTCGATATATTATCTCTGATAACCAACACAAAAAAATTGTGTGTGTGATTTCCACCAGGGAAAGTGAATTAGATGTGCTACGAGTTTACAGCAGAGCTGTGCTATTTGCACCTTCCAGTCCAGCACAATTAATTTCGGCATGTAAATTATTATATTATTATTAAGCATTACCTTCATATTTAAAGTCAGTCATAATAATTCTTCAATATTTTTGTCTTGATTAGATTAGGAGCCATCTGGGCACTAGATATAAGTGGAATAGGTTGAGAGGTTCAAACTCTCATACCTGTCAACATTTAAGATTTAATATTTATTTTTGTGACTTTGTATACCTCATTGTTTTTTATAGTCAAAAAGTTATGATATAACTGAATTTGACTCATGTCAGGGGTTGAAAGCAGCACACTTCACCACAAAGGGCACACATTAAAAAAATTGTGATCCTTTCGGCCATATTTGACTCATTCATCCTTATTGTAAACATTTTGTCACAACTGTCAGAATGTAGCCTTTTCTAGTACAATAGATGTGTTCGAAGGCACGTTCTACTCATTTTTCATGTTGTCAATGAGGATATTAACATTTTGTTATTCGTCCTCAAACATTAACCATATCACTCGTAGGTCAGCTGAACGAGAGAACTGGTTTCTGTACTGCACCATCAAAGCAGCATAACCTTAAAGAACATTTCAGGCTGAAAGTCCCAGCCCATAGAGGGTCAATGTGACCCACAAGCCATGCGAAAGGGTGATGTGTCATAATGAAAAGTGCACATACCACAGCAAAGCTGTGAACCATGACACAACACGTTCCATTCTCCAGAGTACATTCTGATAATATGCAGGAATTTTAGAACAAATGAAGAAGAAGAAAGAAGGAAACATGGAGAGAAGGAGAGTTTGTTGATGGCACAAGCACTTCTAAATACCTAGTAATAGCAATATAAAAACTCTTCTAAGGAATCATTAAACTTTGTTCCTCATGTACCAAATGATGAAATAAGAAGTTATAGCAGCACAGTAAGGTAGCACTGTTCTCATAAACATGAAAATTTACTGTGTACTGTGCACCAGATTTGAGGTCTATCCATACAGTGGATTCCCTAGTTGGTTTTCACATAACTGAAAATTGGCACTTGGATTTCTGAGTTTAAAGAAATAGAAAATTGGCACTTGGATTTCTGAGTTTAAAGAAATAGAAAATCATTGTTGTAGCTACCAGATACTGTGGAAGTAATTTGCAGCTGACTTTTAGTTTGCTGAAAAAAGCTGAGGATCTTTGATACATGCGTTGAGTGCATTTGTATGATTCTATCAAGTGGTAAAAATTGTTGTTAAGAATTATTATATTCATCAAAGATTTATTGACCTGGTTTTTTTCATGTCTAGTTTGGGATTAGATATTCTCTGTTTTGAAAACCCCTGTTCTAACTCCACAAGGTCTATAGTTTGTTTCTTTTTTAAATTTTGCTTCATCAGCTCAGTTCACGGCAATGACAGATGAGTTGGAGCGAAGAAGGGAGGAGTGCTTGCAGCTGAAGGCTATGCTTGCTGACAGGACGATCACGACACATTCCATTGCTCGGGAATCTTATGGAGGCATTGATAATTTGGTGAATGAGGACAATGAGCTGGAGTTGGCCTATAAGACACAAAAGGATCTCAACAGGTACGTGTGTTATTTTTTTTATAAAGACCTTTATTTTAAAATGTAGTTTTCATGTTTTTTACTGACTTTACATTAGGTATTGCACTAAGCCGAAAGCTGAAGTCTTCTGGGTATGAAAGAAAGCTCAGAAAAACCACCCCACTGCACGTAGGAAGTAAGAGCTAATTCCTGGGGTTCTCAAGCAAACAAACGAACAAACAAACGAACAAACAAAACTTACATTACACACAGAACTATGTGGCCTAATAGTCAAGTTATTTACCTTGTATTCAGAAGGCAGCAGTTTTGAAATTATGCTGTTGTGTCATGTTACCTTATCTGCATTTTAAAGAGATTCCTGATTGAACTCTCTTCAATTATTGATTGAAGCAACAAAGTGACTTACTCTGAAGGAATCCTTTTGGCAGCTGGTTTGTGTTTAGAGGATAGAGGATATATTTGGAAATCTGTGATTACAATCAGTTCAGTCTACTA
Organism: Meghimatium bilineatum; assembly: GCA_034231615.1. NCBI lineage: Eukaryota > Metazoa > Mollusca > Gastropoda > Stylommatophora > Philomycidae > Meghimatium > Meghimatium bilineatum. The sequence goes on from CM067304.1 coordinate 38,491,235, forward strand.
TGTTTTTGTGTATTCTGTTCCTGATAAAGTTTTTGTTTTTTCAAAAGTGATAGTAAGTGAGACTGCTGCAAAACTGTATAGCAATATATAGCTATATATAACTGTATAGCAATAGTACTTATGCAAAGCACAAGGTCGATCAGTTTTACAATGACTGCACAGACTAACAACCGATAGGGTATCGGTATGAAAAAATACAAATAACGATACACAAGACAGTTTCAATGTTTCAATCAACCTAAAGGTCTTTCTCAAGAAAAGACAAACAGTGAAAACAGCAAAAATAATAACACTATTACAAAAGCACTAGATGGGAGACATTTAACAATGGAGACATCCAAGGTAACAGTGATGTACGTATATACACAAGTACTGTCATAGAGATGAGCGCCCGATAAAAATATATGGAAATTAGAACAAAACAAAACAACCATACCTTAAAACAGCGTTAAAAATATAATGAAGGCTCCACCACTCAAATCCAAATAAATGAACGATCAGTATCATGACCAAATGGTCCAAGTGTACCACACCGCCATATACAGAGGTTTCCAAGGTCACTCCCAGCTGTATATTCTGTTATGTACTGACACACAGATCTCTATGGTCCAGTAATTAAGTCATCTACCTTGTATTTAAAAGGCTGTAGTTTTGAAATAAAGCTACAATATTTTGTTACCTTATCTACAAGTGAATTTTAAAGTGGAGATTTCTTAACATTATTACTTGGAGCTACAGAGTTACTTACTCTGAACAATTCATTCAGTGGCTATATTAGAGGGATAGGGTAAGAAACCCACTACTGAACCAATGCAGAGAAGGGGTAGAGTAAATATTGTGAAACCCAACTACAGTGATGTCAATCTTTCATTATTTTATATTTTTACTTTGTAAAACTACCGGTATTGATTCTATTTTTATTTTTTAGACCAACACAAATCTTGAAAAACACTCCATTCCGATGGAAATCAAAAGGCAAATAATAAATTCAATTGTCATACCAAATTAGTGTTATCAAAGTCAGACATGGACACTAAGTAAAGAACAAGAGAGAAACTAACTGATTGCACACCGATTTCTTACTACGTGTAGAATGAGATGTCTAAATAAAAGTAGCAAACAGAAGAAGAAATAATGTGAAAAATTAATAAATTACAAGAACTGTTGGACAGATTCTGTGGTCAAATATATTGAAAATCAGAATGAAATGTTTGGACAACATAATGAGAATGAATCCTTATTGACCAGCAGCAGGAGCATACAACACAAGAATGGAAACAACATGAATCAGATGAAGACCAAGAAGAAAGTGGATTGGGGGTACCAATGTTCTGAGACGTCACAATATTACTGTAGGACTATATCAAGTGACTAAACGTGCCTGAAAACAGATCAACATTCAATCATGCGACTTCCTAACAGCAAAATCACAGAAATGACAATAGATTCGATAGAATAAAAAATCTGCATGCTATACAACAGCAACGGAAACAGCATAAAGAAAACATTCAGTAATATACAACCAGAAATAGAAATATGTTCATTTAGTTCACATGTTGTGAACCTTATTGTGTCGGTGTGCAGGATTGATCCTTAATTCGTGTAGTAAGGGACAGAAAGCTTTTTAAAAGTCCTTTCGAGCTCTATCTGTGTTTTCTGTTCCGAGGCCGGCACATATAGTACTTTTTGATCAGCCTGGCAGACTAGGAAAGAAATGACTTGACATGCCGTATTTTGTCGATCACTTATTTAGTTGCATATCGGTTGCCTTGTCCCATTACCATTGTAGTTATCTCCCCCTGTTTGATTTAAACGCAAATCCAAGAACTAATTCAACCATTGTTTGCTCAAGGATTAAGATGTGGTTTGTAGTTAATGTAAATCTCAGTCTAAGTTGGTCTAATTGTTCAGCTGCTTAATTCACAGGTTGCAAACCTTTATGTTTGTTAGTAGAGTTGCCATTGCAAATCATGGCATACTTACAATTTTTTCATTTACACTCCTCAGGTACAATTAAAATTCCTTTACAAAAATTGATGATTGTATTTCCCATTCGGAAAATTGTTCTCTGCTCAGAATATTTTAGCAGTTGTGATTTCCTTGAAAATGTTTACGTTTGGTATATTGTAATTGCTTTCTGAACGGTCCGGCTGGCAAACTACCTGTAATTGACGGTGATATCGAATCCGCTGCCTTGGTTTTCTGAGTTATGACCACTCTTTTAAGCTGCCGAGCCTTTCTTCTTAACCCTTTCTAAGGCAGTGGCTGTATGCTGTACATCATTAGATTGTGAAAGGTATAGGGGAAAAAACTTAATATTGCCACTGAATAAACATTGAAGCTATTAAAGTTATCGCGCCCTAATCTTTAGTAACGGAAAATTAACATCCAGCTTTAGTTTGGATAGTCCAGGTGAAACTGTATTGAAATGTGTTAGTATCACCACCCCTCCCTCCCTCATCCCTCAGTCTTCTTTGCCGTATAAAGGGTTACAAGCACCATACCTCTGGGATTCACATGTTGTTGTTTATTTCCGATAAAGCAACTCACTGCGGGCATTGAGAGACAATTACATGCTTTCCACTACAATTGTTACAGACGAATTCCACGAATCCCATATAGAAAACATGAAAAATGTGTATGTAAGAAAAAGAAAACTTGCATGGTTTGGAGATGTACGCCGACATGATTCCTTTCTGAAAAAAATACTGCAGAGAACCGTCGAAGGTGGAAAAGCAGAGGGGGTCAAGTGAAAGCATGGACAGACAACATTACGGACTGAACAAGACAAGGTTTTTCCTAGCTTGTCCGCATCGTTGAATATAGAAATCGCTGGAGGACTCTTATGTGAATGCTTAGCTGAATTAATGAGGACCCCGTTCGTTATGTATTTGATTATTGTTAGGAATTTGATTGGTCGCTATTTACCCATGACAAAAATAGCCACGGCCATCCAATAGATTCCACGCAAAACGGAAACTAGTTTATGTTTACGTTTTAGTCGATAAATCTCCTATATTTGTAGGTAGCTAGGTAGGTAATGAGCTTACCAGGCGTTGTCGAAAAGTATTACACTTTACTAAGAAATCACTTTGTTAAGAATCGTAAAAACACGGAATTTCTGTGTATCATTTTAAAGACACAATATTGGTGGACAATTCCCACGAGTTCGTGGCTCGCACATTGACGATTTTGCATGAGCAGTTTCACACGTCAAAGGTGTCTGTCTGGTAGGTTCCCCGTCTTCTCATGCCAATCACGGCTCATACAGCTCATGACTTCATTGTCTGCCCAGCAGTACGGGTATGAAATCATGCCCCATCCATATTGCGCCCCGAGTGACTTCTTCTCGTTTCCAAACAAGAAAAATACGCTTCGTGGGCATTTTTTTCTGACATCCATGACTGAATTGCTGAAGTGTAGACGTGGTTTCAGGAGCAGGTGTTCTGTAATTAAGGAATTTGGTAGATGAAGAAGAGATTGAGGAATTGCACCGCCTTAAGTGGTGAACACATAGAGAATGGCTGAAGTCCACACCAATTTTTCGATGGCTTAAGGGGTGAATACATAGAGAATGGCTAAAGTCCACACCAATTTTCAGGTGTCTTGATTCCATCACACTAAAGTGCAATACTTTTTGATCACTTCTCGTACCTCTCTTTTGAAAGGTGCGCCCTTTCACCCAGTGGACAGCAAAGTCCAATTAGGTTATACCAGGACACACTACCATAAAACGTTAGAGGTAGCAAAGACTCCAAATTTAAACCATTCTTAACACTCCAAATTTAAACCATTCTTAACTTATACTGTCGAAAATCTCCGGTGATGCATCCAATGTGGTATCACTACGACCATGATGGATTATTGGTTTAATAGATAAGATAGATCATATATGTTTATTTCCATCCCCGGGATTTACGAGAGATGCAGCTCTTGTTTCCTATGTGCAATGAGGGGTTTTCTCAAAAACTTTCACACCAATAAGATTTCAACTCTCACAGTTATACGATGCTTTGAAAAGACGTCGCAATCAAAGAGGGCCATGTGTTTGTGGAAGGCGTGTGCAACTATTTTGTATGCAGGTATCAAGTTACACAAAAACCTGCAGCAGTTTGATGGTACATCGAAATCCCTTTGTAGTACATCATTTTATAACACATTTCCCTATTTAACAACATATTCCAAAATCTTCAATTATATTTATTCTTTGTTTGCTTGTAATGTATTTAGCTAATTTCTGTTATTACGTACATGTTTGGTTTATTCCGGACTACGGTGTTATAATGGGATTTGGATGTGTAAATGTTGACAACTTAACGACTATTTCCGTTTGAGAAACTAGTGTCTTAACAAATTTTCACTAGTTTAAAAAAAACACCACAAAAAAAAAACTGTCACTACAGCCTTTTCCCCGTTAAGTGAATGGAGGGTTTGAAGGCTTGTGTAAATAAGGCCGCATGCCCTTGCTGTCGTCACGTCAGAGTATTTTTAAAAAAAAGTTACACTCCGACAGAAAAAAGGTAGTTCTTACTGGGGAACGAACCCTGGGCCTCACGGGCGAAAGCACTAACCCCTCGGTCATGCGCCACTAGTATAACTAGGAAATAAGAACTCCGCCGTGATAGTTCTCACGATGATCTCATGTAGCATCACCTATCTTGGTGCTATATAGGCTAACCGACTCTCCCTTGATTTTCACTGGATGGCGACACAAATTATAGGCAAACTGACAGATAATTTGTCGCATCAACCACGATGTATGACGCTATGTGAGATCAGCACGCAAGGACAATTTTGGAGATGGACCTAGCCGGGATTTCACGTAGAATATTTACTATTTTTTGATAACAACCGACTCTTTCTGTGGCGTTTTACAAGCTCGTGTCTAGATGGCCTTGCTTTAATACGGTCAAGATGATCATGTTCAGAACCACTGTTAATACACACCTCTCCCTGCCCTCTAGGATTTAAGACATGCCTTAACGAATACACCGTGTCGCCCAGGTAAAGCTGGATCCATTGTGTCACGGCGGTATTGTCACGTTTTCAATTTAGGAAATACTTATCAAGTCCGTACAGCTATCGGTCTTGTCATTCTACAGTATTGTTATCCGCATTTTCTTGTTCACAACCGTAGTCAACGAGGTGTCTTCAGATTTTCGCGTTTTAATGTTCGCAACTGTAGTGAACAGATTTTCACATTTTAATGTTAACAAGGGTCAACGATTTTTTCTTTTTGGGGTACAATCAAAATTCTTTCTGTACATGTCACGGCGTCTGCTATGGAAAAGCAGCTTTTATTTCCACGGCTCATAGAAAGCCTCCCTGCACTCTTTCACAGGAAAACGTGCAGTAACGAAAGTTTTTTAATGTTACTAACCGTAGACAACGACGTGTCATATTTTTTATCTGATATATCTTTTTCGGCCATAGTCAATAACTTGTCTTCAAGTTTTCGCGTTGTGTTGTTTTTCGCATTTTAATGTTAACCGTAGGCAACGAGTGTCTTCAGATCTTCGTGTTTTATTGTTTACAGTCGTAGTTAACAACTTGTGTCTTAAGGTTTTCTCGTTGTGTTGTTTGCAACTGTAGTCAACAACCAGTCTGTGTTCTCATGTTTTGAACCGTATGGGATGCACGTGGTTTTGTGGCTATCTCGAGCGATTTCATTGCGTAGCAGATAACCAATACCGTGAAACACCATCTAGTGGTGCATCCTGGTAACTGGTATATTCGAAGTGAGTCACTTACTTTGATCTTGCACGATGGGGAGATTTTGTTTCTTACAAACAGCCATCACCTCTGTCAGTCAGTCAGTTCCTCTTTTGCCAAGTTTGGCACATAGGGCGTATGTCATAGTTCTCCATGCCTGTCTGTCAGTTGCTAGGGATTGCAGTTCTTTTGCATTTATGCCTGTTGATTTTAATTCATTCATAAATGTTCTTCTGAGCGTTGTTTTTGGTCTTCCCTGTCTTCTTTCCCGTCTGGTGTCCACAATCACTTCTACTTCTGGTTAATTAAGGGAAAAAACTTTTGTCTTTGCTTTCAGCTACTACCATGTTGATTAGTTCTTATAGATATTTCATAATTTTGGCAATCAGTCATCTGTATATCTCAAATTATTAATGCTACATTCACTGATATTCTTGTAATATTATCAACTGCTTACAATCAATCAATAAACCCATAACCCTTCAGGGTCGTAGGGGTACCACATTCGATGCCTCAGCACACAGAGTCCTCCAGCGAATTCTATCCTCAGCGATGCGGATGAGTGTGGGAATATCTTGCCCTGTACATGCCGTTATTTGTCCTCCTCTGCTTCTTCCACCCTCGACAGTTCCCTGCAGTATTGTTTTTGACAAGCAATCGTGCCTGCTTACAATGTTTCACTGGACACAAAGAACAAATCTGATGAATTTGGTACACATCCCCGCCTGATAACTTATTTTATCTGTTGAAAGGATCTAATTTGGTTGTCCACTCGTACATAGCTGCTGTCTGTTGCCATTATATGTTCTTGATTATTCTTACATCTTTACTGTCAATGTTCAGATTTTCTAGCATGTTGATAATTTGATTAAGATTAATTTTGTCCAAAGCCTTTGTGTAGTATATAAAGCAAAGGTATATGGCTTTTCCCCCTTTCAACCTTTATATAATGTTTCTTCGGAACCTGCATATGCAGCGATGGAAAATGCACGTCAGAATTAAAGATAGGGCTGGAGATGGTTTTAGCTGGTATGTCAAGACTAATTTTAATTGAAAAACAACATTAGTCTATTTATCAATTTATCCATCCATCCATCTGTACACTGTGGCCATTGTTTGCCTTACGTTGTCAGGGGTAGAAGAGTTCTCTAGAGATGACCTTTCTGTGTGCTGTTTGTAAACTTGTTCATGTGACTTCTTTGATTTATGTGGTCCATCTTTTACATGCTTCCCAGCAATATAATGTCATTTTAATGACATTGGGTCAAAGGGCATGGACCTCTGGATCAGCAACAAACCATCTGTTACATGATCTGCCTCTGGCTTTATAGTCGTGATGTCTATTTGTCATGGCCATCTGTGGCATGCTGTTTGTTGGTAGTCTGGAAGTGTGTGAAAACCACTTGATCTGTTGTCTTTTGATGTGTTCCAATATTTGTATTGTTTTAGTTATCTGTCTGATAGAATTTGAAACGATAACATCAGACAGATAACCAAAACAATGATCTCTTAATGATACTCTGAGTACTCTCCTAGACTTTTATTTCTGCTGTCACTATTTGTCTTTTGTCTTGCGCTGTCATTATCCAGGGTTGTGCAGTAGTGAAAATCAAACTTTATAACTCATTGATGCATTCTATTATGTTGTATGATGTAAGAGTTGGACGCCTACTGCAGACATAGAGAGACTATTACAGACCTTCGAATACAGATGTTATATACGAATTCTGCACAATTCCTATAGAGAACATGAGACAAATGTGTATGTAAGAAATAAAATATACAGATGTATACATGCCAACAAGAATCACTTCCAATAGTGAAACGACTAAGATTTGCATTATTTGGACATGTATGCCAACATGATACCTTGGCAAAAAACGATACTACAGGGAAAAAATAAGGTGGATGAAACAGAGGAGGGAAGACTACATCAATGACGGACTGGTTCGGATTTTTCCCTTACTCATCCACATCGCTGAAGATAGAAATCGATGCAGGACTCTGTGTATTCATGCATCCAATGTGGTACCCCTATATTGGTTATGGATGGATGAGTTCGTGTTATTAAGATATAAATTGCTCTGTTAGTATTTCTTCCTTCTACGAATTAACACTGTTCCAAACTAATTTCTGGTTTTATTTTGTTTCTTACTTTTCTGCTCATAATAATTACCAGAAGTATGTGTGTCATTTGGCTCTTGATGAGACTGATTGTTCGGTGTTCTTCACATTGAGCAGCTTGCAACACTAGTCGGCTATAATTCCCCGTATTTTACAGTTCAGGTTGTTTGTAGCCGTGCTAGTTTCAACATTTTCGTTGTTTGCAACCGGCAAATATTAGACTCCGCATTTTGGCGTTTTTGTTTATTTCCATGACGCGGCGTTTTAAAAGACAAGTATTATAGTAACATACTGAAGTCTGATGTATCGGGCATTGGAGCAAATAAAACGGCGATACAACGAATTTCCTTTGTCTAGACTACAACCCTGCGCTGGAAATCTGGTAAGACTATTATCCCGCTACAAGAGATATCTGTTGTGGGAGTAGAGAGAGAGAACGAGAAAAAACAACACATTCTAATCACGAATACACTAATATATAAGAGTTATAAATAAAGTGCAATGAATATTCTATCCTGAACTATGGTGGCGTGTTACAGAGCGCGTCTCGGACAGCCAAGATGCTACGTTCAAACTCCGCCACAGACAACTGTGCATCCGGCCCGTTCATAAAACAATGAGAACCTACTTAATGTATTTATATTGCCAAGAAAATCACTGCAGCCAAAAAAATACCTGGTTGATGGCTACGTCCTGAATAGGATATGCTACCAACATATGTTCTGTGTGCTGGAAATTTGTGTGGTTTTTAGGCCCGTCTTCCAATATAGAACTCGGTCAAAGTTACTCGTGGTTCGAAAGCCGATCATCCACGATGTACTGGCGACGCGACTGGATGTACTAGGGGTGTATTTAAAAAAAAAATCAAAAACATTATTTGAATATAAATGTCGTATACAGGAAATGTTTCCAGCATTATTGTTATCGTGTGTGTTTCTGCACTACATCGGTATTCGATCTCAAACATCTGTAGTTTAGCTGGATGTAGTCCAGAGAACTGAATGCATTGTCAGGATTTACAGGTCGGCTGCGATGATGCCTTTTTGGGTGGGACATATCCGATTTCAGCATGCCTTCTGGGTCACTGATCATATATGGAATAGGACAGACAACCTTTCTCGAGATCCTCAAACTTTTGTCTCCTACGATATACATGACATATAGTGTTGATATTCTTTGCCCCATTTCGGGCCCCAGCAACACGTGCTTCAATAATGTAAGGAGCTGTTTTCTGGAAATTTAGCAAGAGTTTAGAAGATATAATTAATGCTTGTCGGATGTGGATATACATACTTTACGCCGGAATTAGGAAAAGAGTTGGTATAATATCATGTGTTGAACATATTGAAAGACATCAAGTAAAATAATTAGGTCACCTTATGAGAATGAACCCAAACCAAATACCAATAAGAACACATGCCCTATAACAAAATAATATCTGGACATAAGGCCAAAGGTAGGCCAAGAAAACGGTGAATAGAAAACATCAAAATAGCCTTGAATAAACATGGGCTAAATGCAACCAAGGCGACACATCAATCTTGGAACGACAATTTAAGCTCCAACCCCTACGCTTAACGGCAAGTGTGAACGCGATCAACCATCGTTCACCTGGGAACAGACAATAGACTATTTATATACTTGGAATCGCATGCCAAAAATAACCATGGCAACTAAGTATATAATTAGTGACCAACGAAAACACGACAATAATAAAAACGTAATGAATAAAACCCTCATTAATTCTGTGCACAGGTCTCATCATAGAAGGTCACGCCGAAAGCAACCTCACCTCCGTCCATTTCGATTGAATAGTCCGGTCTGCTGAAAGATGTATACAAACAAAACGGATAAAGAAACAAGGAAATAGAGAGGTATCTAGAAAGTTAAAACACGCGCAGTAAAAAAACAACCAAAAAATAAATAGCTAGCCCGCCCACTGCGGAACTCCTTTGCGTCAATGAAAGGGGGAACAGGGAACATTCCAATGTCGATTCGGGTCAACATACACACCCAAATCACACACAAGGATTTCGATACCCAAATGACACGGCTGTTTACAAAAGAGAGACTGGATGTGTTGAGGTTCTGTTTGGGTTTGTGAATTAGAGTAGGCTTCGATACACTGTCTTAGCTCTGTCAACATTCGGTGATGTACCAGGGAATAAACTAGACTTTATTGTTATAAAGATGGGAGAGCGAAGAGTGTTTCAAGTATGAAGGAATTGTGCCATGTTCTCGTTATCTTTTTATGTATCTATATATGAAGGAAGTGTCGCTTAAGAGGGAAGATATGCGTAGTTTGACACAGGGGACATTGAGCACGGATAGGATATACCGGTAGTCGTCTCTGTGAAGATTTAGGTTCTATTAGGTGTGATCTTTCAGAAGTGTCTTGGATTCAGTTGCGGTGCATGTTTAAATGTTAATTTCTGAGAAACAAGATATAGGCCTGCGGAAGTTGTAGTTTGTAGATGTATAACTTTGTTAAGTCTGTGGTATGTAATGAAGTTCGTTCTTGACATTTTTGGTAAAATATAACAAAGTACAAAGTGTTACAAAGGTTTAGACCAGTGTTTCCCAACTTTTTTAAATCTTGCCAGTCTTTCGACAATTCTGACCCCCCCCCCCCCTTTGTAACGTACATATTTTGTATATTTAAAAATTGAATTATTCCCTTAATTGATCTAATTACAACTTGTTCAGGACAAGACATGTTTTAGGAAGAAATCACTAGGAAATTATTAAGAAAAAAAAACAGCAAGTGCAAGTAAATTTGCAAAACAAACATAAATAGACAACTAAAACCTAAATACGAAATTGTTTTGTCCTCCAAATATTAGCCTTTTCGATCAAACCTTGGGATCTAGAGTATTTAAAAGAAATTGTGCCTTTTCTGGCCAATTTCTTGAAAAGGAAAATATTGTTCTGCAATAAGACCTGGTAACTTTTTGTGTGTTGCGTTTTAGTTTTGAGTTACTTTCCCTCGTTAATTTTCAATTTACTTCGTGGACTTTTCCGAATTTCAATAATTAATCATGTCGTCCTGAAAGCTGTATTCACTCTAAGAATGAAGTAAGTCAGTGCTTCTGATTGGTTGTTGGAGGCAAAAAGCATTAATCGATTTTTAAGTGCCCAATAATATTGTATTTAATTTTTTTTAAAAATGTAGTTTAAATATTGTTTTAGTTTTTAAATGTTTTAGTTTTAAATAATATTGTTTTTACATATCATCAGCAGTTTAAAATCGCCTGTTGTTGCGGAGTAATTTTGGGGTGGGTTATTACCCACTTCATTCTTAGAGTGAACAGAGCATATGTAATAGTACAATATCATCATATGTAACAGTAGTTGCAATTCTCACTTATCACTGAAATTTCTATATGAATCGTTCTTTAAACTTATCTATCTTCTTCAGCGTTCATGTTCAAACTCCCACTGGATTTCTTTTATAGCAAGACTATGGTGCACTAGATTTCCAGTAGAATGTAGTCCAGAGAATGGAAATGCGTTGTGTCAGCATTTTAATTGTACCAATCGCCAGACACATCCGCCTTCAGCGAAATCTTATCTATCTAATCTGTCTAATCTATTCTATCTAATCTATCTAATATAATCAGTCTAATATAATATATCTAATATAATCGATCTAATCTAATCTATACTGTGGCCCTTGTTTACCTTGCGACATCAGGGGTAGAAGAGTTCTCTGGAGATGGCCTTCTTGTGTACTGTTTGTAAGCTTATTCCTGTGGCTTCTTTAATTTCTGTGGTCCATTTTTTACATGGTCGGCCTCTGGCTTTATAGCCGTGATGTCTATGTGTCATGGCTGTCTATTGGTAGTCTGGAAGTGTGTGAAAACCACTTGATCTATTGTCTTTTGATGTGTTCCAATTCTGGTATTGTTTTGGTTGTCTGATGTTATCGTTTCTAATTCTATCTCTTAATGACACTCCGAGTATTCTTCATAGACATGTCATTTCTGGTGTCACTATTTTTCTTTTGTCTTGTGCTGTCATTGTCCAGGTTTGGCACTTAGTACAGTGATAAAATAAATAATAGTCTTGTATAATACAACTTTAGTGTCTATGTTTACATTTTTGATCATAAAAATACATGTCATCTGTCCTAGGATCTGGTATGTTTTGTTGCATCTAATTTGTATCTCTTTACTGTTTATCCCTTCACTTGATATAATGCTTCCTAAATAAGCGAACTCCTATCCTGTTTATTATTGATGGAGATAATATTTCTTTCTTTCTTTGCTATTGCCATTATTTCGGTCTTTACAATATTAATCTTCATGTTGAATTTTTGACATGTTGTGTGGAGTCTGTTCATATGTTCTTACAATTTGTCTTCTGATGTTGCTATTGGTCCTTGGTTGTCTGCAAAGAGTAGTTTGTTCAATTTGTCGTTCATGTTATCTTATTTGTTTGTTTGTTTTGCGTTCGCTCCATTGTAACCATCACGGATATCCGTGCGATTTCCGCCGGGAGCGTGATTACGTTGTGCCACCGTTATGCGCCTTGTAGTCCTAGCACATCCGATTTCGGCATGCCTTGACAATTTGGGTGGGCTACCCTTAGCCTGTGACAGCCTCTATATCTGTCTCCAGGCACGCGTAGTGGCGACTCTTCGCCCAGATGATTTTTGCTCTCGTCTGACTCGCACAAGGTGTTCCACTGTCTATGAACTTGCCTCGTGTAATTGGACGTGCTGTGCCTGTGCCCAGTGGGTACTGAACCGTTTCTCATCCGTGAGCCTGGTTCCTTAAGGGGAAGAACTCAACAGAGGAGTTGGACCCTGGCTCTTTCGCCCTCTTAGCCGAGGTGTCATTCACCGACATCGTGTACCCCTTGTCCAAGTTCGAGTCTCACACCACGCGTTTTGAGATCAAGGCGTTCTTGAGCTGAGCGTCCTTGTCCCAATAGCGCCTGAGCCCATCAGGTACTGAACCCTTTCTCTCTTCAAGTGTATTTCCGGTGTAGGAAAACCTGACAGTAGAGTTGGGCCAGGGCTAAATCGTTGTCCCTTTTGTGTCTGAGCCCATCGGGTATGGAACCCTTTCTCTCTGCAAGTGTACTTCCGGTATAGGAAACCTTGACAGTAGAGTTGGGCCAGGACTACCATCGTTGTCCCTTTCTTGCCTAAGCCCATCGGGTACAGAACCCTTTCTCTTCGCGATCATATTTCCGGTTTAGGAAGGCTCGACATTAGAGTTGGATTAGGTCTTCTTGCTTTACCAAACGCCAATGAATGGGTCTGGGTCTCTGTTTGTAAGGAACACCGGTAACTAGAAGCTCGATTCGAGCTGACGGAGCTTGTAGATCCCCTTTCCTAGGGACTTTTCACTTTCTATTTGCAGTTCGCGATGCCCTCTAGCGCTGTTCTGCCCTTTCATTGTTTCATTGTACTTGGTATGAAATCTATTTGTCTCTCGCCATGCATCTACCTTTACGTGCATTTTACATTGGCCGCCCCTCCAATGTTCGGACTGGACTGACTAGCTTCACTGTATGTCGACAGTGTCACTATATGTGGTGATGCTGGTGGTGTCGGAGATATTGTCTGTCTCTTGTGCAGGCAAATCTCTTTCCATCTGCTACCTCCACATTCTCGGACACGATCCCCAAATGATTTGGCCAGAATCAGCTCGAGCTGCTGTATTTCTGTTTCCAGGGTGCACCGCGTGGAGGTACATTTGGGATCTTGGTTATCTGCCAACCCTGGGTCCGCCTAGAGCAATGCGTTCCCTTTGCACCCCCTTGTTTGTTAGTACTTGTTAGTTTACAGATGTGGTCAATATGTCATAAAAAGTAGAGGGTATAGGACACACCTCTGGCTAGCTATGATTGGATTTGGAACTTATTGGATACCCCATAATTTGAATTTACTTCATTTTGGCCATTAGTATAAATACTTTTTCATATATTGATTAAATGTTCTGGTACTCCATATATTGATAGTGTTTTTCAAAGTTGTTGTTTGTCTGCTCTGTCGAAGGCCTTTTCTTGGTTGACAAATACGATGTACAATTCTTTGTTGTTTCTGTGGCTCTTTCTGTTAGTTGTCTAAGTGTAAAGATAGCATCCGTGCAGCTTTTGATCTTACGGAAGACCATTTGGGTGTTTTTAAGTTGTGATTCAATGTATGATCATATTCATCGTTATTCTAATATTTAGTTAAAAATTTTCCCTGTGTGGCTTAGTAAAGATATTCCTCTGTATTTTATACAATCTCTGTTTTTTTCTTCCATATGGGAATGATTGTCTGATGTTTGTTTCTCCAGTCTTCTGGTGTTTCTTGTTTCTTCCACATTACATTAAAAAGTCTGTATTGCCATTTTTTTCCCCGTTCTCTGCTGCTGCTTTGATAAGTTCTGTTTGTATGTTTTCAGAGCCTGCTACTTTGTTTATTGGGGCTTTGCTTATTGCATTTTCTATTTCCGATAGTAGTATATTTGGTTCTAGGTTTTGCTGTTGTAGTGTTTATTGTTGAGTCTTCTTCTCCTTCCTTTATTTTAGTAGTTCTTTGAAATATTGTTGCCATCTTTTCTTTATTTGCTTGGATTCTTTTAGTACGTTACCGTTTTCGTCTTTTATTATTTCTGTTGGTTCATATATATTTCTTCTTTGCTTCTCATGTTCTTAATTTTCTTGTAGAACTCTTGTGCATTTTTATAATCTGTGATGAGCATGTCTCCATATTTTTTCCATGAGTTCATTTTGACAGTTTTAATAATTTTCTTGGTATTTGTTTTTGCTTTCTTGTATTCTATAAAATCTACTTGGTTTTTACTTTTCACCCATTTATTATATTTCTGTTTCTTTTCTCATGTGACTTTTTTTACTACTTCATTCCACCATGCTGTTATTATTGAGAATTTTCTGTTAATTTACTGAATGTATTTATCTGGTATAATTATTAAGGATATAATCTATGGAAGGAAATAAAGAATGTAGTGGTTCAAGTATTGCGTCATCATTGAGTCCGTATAAAAGGCATAAAACAACAATTGAATAGCTAGAAGACGAAGAGCTAAAGAAATGGATAAAATCTGATCTTACGGACAGATACATTGTTCGCTGTAAAGTGTGTGACATTAATTTTAGAAATGTGAACAAAAGTTCCTTGATGACTCACAAATTGACAAAGAAACATAGTGAAAATTGTGATTTGAAAAGGAAGAATACTCACATAATTTTGTTTTTTGTATCTCAAAAAGAATTGACATTGCAAGAAAATTTGTTGTTGACAGCATTTATGGTGGAGCATTACGTGCCCTTTTTACATGCTTATCATTTATTGGGGTGTTGAAAAAAAACACATTTCCCAATAGTGTCATAGCTAAATTCTTATCACTGTTGCTGTTGTAACTTTTGTAACATTCTGAAGTTATATCTTAGTCTACAAGTTAGATTAATATAAGTAAAGTGTTCATTTGAGCATATCAGTTGTTCATATATTGTGAGCGTACATATATTTCAAAATGTTGTGTGGTAACTATGCTTTTGGTCCTACATTGGGAAACACTGGTTTAGGCAGTAGACAGGTCTATATTACAGAGGATTCATTACATTTCTTAGACCAATGAATCCCAATATATGATTGAAGTTTAATGTTAAAATTTTATGCCAAAGTTAGTGGTAATAGATTCAATTGATAATATTATGTAGACTAGGCTTGGTATACAAGTTGTTAATGTGTAGACTAGAAGATACAAGTTGTTAATGTGTAGACTAGAAGATACAAGTTGATAATGTGTAGACTAGAAGATATAGTTTGATAATGTGTAGAATAGAAGATAAAAGTTGTTAATGTGTAGACTAGAAGATATAGTTTGATAATGTGTAGACTAGAAGATATAGTTTGATAATGTGTAGACTAGAAGATATAGTTTGATAATGTGTAGACTAGAAGATATAGTTTGATAATGTGTAGACTAGAAGATACAAGTTGTTAATGTGTAGACTAGAAGATACAAGTTGATAATGTGTAGACTAGAAGATATAGTTTGATAATGTGTAGACTAGAAGATAAAAGTTGTTAATGTGTAGACTAGAAGATATAGTTTGATAATGTGTAGACTAGAAGATACAAGTTGTTAATGTGTAGACTAGAAGATACAAGTTGTTAATGTGTAGACTAGAAGATACAAGTTGTTAATGTGTAGACTAGAAGATACAAGTTGTTAATGTGTAGACTAGAAGATACAAGTTGTTAATGTGTAGACTAGAAGATAAAAGTTGTTAATGTGTAGACTAGAAGATATAGTTTGATAATGTGTAGACTAGAAGATAAAAGTTGTTAATGTGTAGACTAGAAGATATAGTTTGATAATGTGTAGACTAGAAGATAAAAGTTGTTAATGTGTAGACTAGAAGATATAGTTTGATAATGTGTAGACTAGAAGATATAGTTTGATAATGTGTAGACTAGAAGATATAGTTTGATAATGTGTAGACTAGAAGATATAGTTTGATAATGTGTAGACTAGAAGATATAGTTTGATAATGTGTAGACTAGAAGATATAGTTTGATAATGTGTAGACTAGAAGATATAGTTTGATAATGTGTAGACTAGAAGATATAGTTTGATAATGTGTAGACTAGAAGATATAGTTTGATAATGTGTAGACTAGAAGATATAGTTTGATAATGGATCGAGAGATAAAGTTTTACTACAATATCTAATATTGTTTTGATGTAGATATATGACTCTGCATCTTCGAGTTACTGAACATGGCTCAGAAGTCCAAGGTAGCTGATGGAAATTGTGCAGCAGGCATGTGCATTTTTGGACCATTCAGAAAGCAATGACAACCTATTTAATAGCAATCAAGAAAATCACAGCAAAAACAGAAAAATTATGGAATTGATAACTTCATTCAGAGTGTGATATTCTACCAAGTTTTTATGTGCTTCAGAACAGGATGGTATTCATGCAACAGTAAATTTTAATGTGAAAGTAGCAATTTGACTAAAGGAACACACAATAGAAACATTCAAAGGAAGTCAGTGATTGGTTTGCAGCATTGTATTTAATGAGTTAGTGATTGGAGTTACAAGATTTTTGTCAAATGAAGACTAATAGAGAGTCAATGACTGGTTGTCAACTTTATCAGATGTAGATGCATTGAAAGAAATTCAGCTATTGGTTATCAGCTTTATGTCAAATGGAGATAAATTAAGAGGAAGTCAGTGATTGGCTACTGTCTTCATGTTCGATGGAGAAAAGTTGGCAGATTGATGGTATGGTACTGCAAACTTCTAAAATTTCACATAAAATTTTGACATCAAATGTGAGGCAGTTCAGATCATTCAAGAGTTCAGAGAAAATAACTTGTTTTAGTTTGTACTAGTCCTTAAAGTGAATTAGCGAATGTGGTAGAGGATTTGGATTCTGTCAGCCTGGCTAGTAATGCTGCAGGGATGTGTGATGAGGGGCTTAAGGATGTACCTATGGAAGGTGCTCACAATAGGTCACATGACAGCATTGAGAGTCAGCGCACGATTATAGAAGCGGATGACTTTGCTAGTTTCCTGGCAGATGATGATGATGATGAGGCAGTTAATGATTTCAAAGATGAAGACATAGATTTTGGTAGTGAGGATGATGGAATTGATCTTTCTTTGTTGATAAGAGAAGGAAGTAATCCATACATGCTAGATTTTACTGCTGGAGTACTTGCTGATAGCGAGACGGGTGATATTGACGAGTATGAAGATGGTGATGATACTCTCAGTGATAATGATGAGGACAGTTATCAAGAGGTCCCACGGGGTAGAAATACAAACATTAATCAGACTAGTTCCTGGGTTTTAGAAACTGCCAACTTCAACCAATCTAGCACAGAGGAACAAATTGGTGATGATGAGGAGGTTGAATCACCACCAAGGAATCTACGAGAAGAAATCAACAACAATGTCCTCATGTTTTCTAGAGTGCCCCCTATCGTGGGTCCTTCAGGAAACCCCGTAAACATTGGTAGTTACCAAAACCATGGAACAGGTGTCCCAGGATTATCGAAATATTTAACACAATCCAACAAGACCCCACCATCAAGCCCAGTTTCCTATAAACCACAAACTCTCATGCAAAGTTCACAGTTATTTCCAACCTCAATGCATACACCATTACATAGCCAAGAAGTACCTTATGGGTTTGACCCTAATTCACAAAGTAGTCCTAAACTCCAAAGATCTGCCCAGGACAAATTTCTCAACCATGAATTGAGCCAGAGTTATACAGGTAAAATTGATGGTTTCATTACACAAGATCTTCCGAATATGTTTCATCCTCATTTGACTACTACCAATAACCACAACAGCATCAGCTACAACAACATTAAATCATCTGGAATTCTACCTCCACATAATGTTTACATTTATGAAAAACCACTAAATCACTCGGTTCCATTCTCCTTAAGTATGGAGAATCTGTCTTTAAGTCAAATTTCTGACTCTCCTTTGCCAAAGTCGCAGCATGTTTCTAGCATGTCAGACAGTTTTCTGTGGCAAAATTCTTCCTTGCAGCGAGGGAAAAGTTTACCCGATATTGCAAATCTTGCATCAGGTACATATCTTGAGCTGTGCAAGAACTGTGGCTTCTCCAGAAACGATTATCTTTTTAAGATCAGGTATGTCTGTTTATGTCCATATTAAGCTATATCAGAATGACATTTCAACACTTAAGACAATTTATAAACTGACCTAATTTTGCGAGATTAGGTGTGTGGAGAGGTTATGACATCAGAAGATTTGAATAGTTAGAAATTAAGTATTTTACTATAATTGTTAGTTGTTATTTGATTGTTTAAATTTATAGAAATTGTGAGCGATGAAGTTCTGTTCGTTGGGTGGTGGGTTTGAGAAAATATGTTATGTCACCACTCATAGTGTTCTTATTATTCTTCTTCTTTCTGTCCTCATGTACCTTTCGGTGTTGAGGGGAGAGTGAGTTTACGGTCTTTTGCCCTTCTATTTGCCTCTTCCGCTGTTATATTTCTGAGTGTCTCTAATACACTATCTATCCACCTTTTACGAGGGCGTCCAATAGGTCGACTGTTTTCATATCATTTGTTAAGTGTTTTTTGGATAATACTTTGCTCTTTCTGTCTGGTTATGTGGCCGTACCATTTAACTTGACTCATAGAGTGTGGAAAAAAATGATCCGAAATATGTCATGTCACCACTCATAGTGTGGAAAAAAATTATCCGGTTGTTTCAGCCTCTGGGAAATTGGCACCATGAGCCACACTTTGAGAAGGTAGAGAAACAACAGCATTGTTACAGAGCATGTGCGGAAGGAAAAACTGTTCGATTGGTGTTGGTTTTTTTGTTAATCACTAACTAAGCAGCAGAGCACTTTTGGATAAAATTGGTTTTATAACATTAATTCATAATAAAGTTTAACAGTACGTAATTCTAAAATAATACCAGACTGAAAATATGGATAATGGGTTTTTATATTGGTGTCATTCTGTGCTTAGTGGCATGAATACACATAAAATGGCGTGGATACACTTTAACATGTATACATCATTGTTTTCTGTATCAGTTTTGCTAGCATCTGTAAATAATTTGATTGTTTGTTGTGTTCTATTTGCAGTGTTACAAGTACTAGTTTTGTTTAGAGCCTCAACTTATTAACTATTGTTTTATATTATTTCTCTTGACAGTGTTATAGTACTAGTTTTGTGTTTAGTGCCTCTTTTTTTCTTCTCTCTGATAACCAACACAAAATTTCATGGGATTTTCACTAGGAAGTAGGAAGCACATTGTGCTACTGGTTTACAGTGGAGCCATGTTATTTGCACTTTCCAGCCTAGGACATCCCATTTCAGCATGTCTACACTGCCCAGACACGATCCATAAAGCGTTAGCCAAATTTCTTTACGCAAACTTTGAAGCAATCTGATTCCATTGGTCACAAGAGGAGTTGCTTTTAGGATCTTGGTTATCTGCTAACCCTGGGGTTGTACAAGAGTAATGCATATCCCTTTGTATCTCATTTAGTGTCTTAATTTGTTAAATTAGTCTTTATATTATTAAAGCCAGCATAGCTTGAATAATTTACATTGTACAATTTATGTTCAAGAACAGAATGGAGCAAGACAACAAAACAGCAAAAAATATTATGTCATCTGAGCTGCACTTAATCAACATAATATTCTACCGAAACCCTTGTGCACACATTTTCACAGTCTGATTATATTTTTGAATGACATATTTGTTTACTTTGCTGAAGTTACATTTCACTTGGCTTGACCAATGTGTGGTCAACATGCTATTTCGCATTTTTTATTGAGTCACCTAAAAAATTAAACATTCTTCCGGAGCAAGAACCAGTATTCAGTGGAGTGGTGGGCAACTGTTTTTGACAGGCAGGCTGAAATTCAGGTTGTTTGCCTGGAATGGGATCATGCCTGTTAGACAAAAAATCTAAAAACTTTTAACAATTTATTTTGGTATTTTGAAGTTTTAGAGATCATCGAAACTTGTGTTGTTGCACACAGAAAATGAATAACAAAATCTTGGATAAAATCACTCACTCAAATTCAAAGCTTTTGTCACTTCCCACTTCAAACATTAAAAGGGGCAGATAGAGAGTTACAACAAGTCTAAAAACTGTTAAACTCCAACATAAAAGTTGTAATGTTATAATTTTCTCATCACTGTTTAGAATCAGTTTACAGCTTGACTATAATAGCTTCTAATGTGGTATTTTGTGAACTTAAGTGCAAGTAACAATAATACTTTTAAATCGACTTGGTGGACTAGCAAAACTGGCTATGTATGCTAAATTTCGCTTGTGGGCCATATTTTGCCCACCTCTTGTCTAACCTGAACACCAGTATAGACAGATATCATCTGTAATGAATGCTTCTCCTTCTTCCTCATTATCCAGTCAGATCCTATTATGGGTTTCTCGGTGTGGTCACCAGTCCTTTGAAAGGACCTTAGAGCTTGTCCATCATAGCTGTTTCAGGTGGCTTTATTTTTTGTGTGTGGTGTGGTGCAGTGGGAAGTTCTGTAAAATATGTTCATTGTTTTCTGCAGAGTTTTCACAGGGTTTCCAAATCTCCTATACATGTTGTTTGGGTCTGTTGTGACCAGCTCTCAATTAGGATGAATTAACTCATTAACAGCAGAAGGGGAACTCTTGGGACCATTTGGTTTCTCTGAAATGCAAAGTGGGAATTGTCATCCAATTTGACCTGGGTATAAAATAGCAACACAGTTTTAATCCAGTTACTGCGACACTCTCCACCTTGTTGGATATCTTCTGACGGTTTGGTTATTTATATTTAATCCAATCCAACCGTTATAAAGTTTTTTTTAATACATTTTTATTCTGTTATTTGTCCAGGTTGCTGCAGTCACAGTTGGAGAAGACGGAGAAGGAGCTAAAGAAAAAGGAGAAGCAATGGTCAGCTGACCTGGGCGAGCTTAGAAGAGATAATGACCGGCAGCAGAAGGTCATCAATCAGGTAAATATGTTGTCTTATAATCTTACGTATAAGTCAGCCATTGGAGAAATGGATGGTCTAGTTGGTAGAACATCTGACTCTGCCATGAGCTTATGGATTTAAACCATACAGTAATTTGATTTTGTGGGAAGTAATAACAATTTATAGCTTAATGCTGCTGTTTGAGTCAACACAGATCTTTAGTCTTCAAAATAGCCATGAGCCAGGGTTGAACTTTACTAAATAACCAAGAATTAAAAGTTTGTTAGAATTTTTGTCTTTTAATTTGTTCTGTCTTAATTGTGCCTGTCTTACAAATAGTCTTGTCTGTCTTGTAATTTAGTCTCAATTTATCTCTCGCTGGAACTCTCGTTGTAGCAGGATAATGGGTCTACTAGATTTACAGCAGGATGTAGTCCAGAGAGCGGATGTGTTGTGTCAGCACTTATTTTTCACACATGGCCAGACACTCACGAGTGTCTGTGTTTTTAATTAATTTTGTCTGTTTTTAAAATCTCATAATTTCTGTCTTTTAATTTGGTCTGTCCTATTAATGGTTTTATCTGTCTTATATTGTTATGTCTTTTTGTCTAGTCTGTATTTTAATTTGTGCTTGTCTCTGGGCAAAGAAGCTGGTAGAATTCCATGTCATATGGAGAGATATCTGCCTAGTGGTACTAGAATATATGGGAACTCAATATTTAGGAAAATCAAAGGCTTAGATAGATGTAAGGAACATCAGAATGCTTTTTCTGCAACAGATCTAATTGCTCATGAATCTTTGTCAAAAGAATACAATATTCCGCTCATACCCTTTCAACTCTCGACTGATACAAGCTTGCCTCAGAACATCTGTCAAGATGAATAGAGCATTGATAATTCAACTTACTTACATAGGTGCTCTGTTGTACTTTCAGTGTAAGGTGTTTGCATTGATGTCTCAGATCTGTATGCTAATCCTCTTACCTCTCGCATACCTGTCAACTAGTACAGATTTTCTGTATTTTTACAAGTTTATTTTGTACAGAATGTCTTTTTATTTTGTATTTTTTTAAAAATATATTTTTAACTGGTGTATTCTGTATTTTGTACATAATTTTGTATTTGTACAGAATGTATTTTGTTTTCTGTATTTGATATTCTGTATTTGATACAGAATGAATTGGTATTCTGTATTTTATATTCTATGTGATATTCTGGTAAAAAAATGACATAGGAAATGAATGTGTCTTCTTTGTGTGCTATTTGTTAAATGGATTTCCTACTGAAAGTAATGGTAAACTTCAGGAATAATTGGGCCTAGAATCATGCTTCAAGACGACATAGGCTGCATCCCGATTGCAGTTAATAAAAATACCATCAACATAGCAACGTAGATTGTGAGAACTCTGACACATTTAGGGAAATTAGAAAACATTGAACAGGAGAGCCATGATCCTACACCATCTGGCATGGCACATAATGATGTTGATGACCACAGCATAGATTTAACATAGATTTGCTAGTACTGTTTTCCATATTTCAAGTGCTACCAAAGCACAGATCTAACATTGAGTTTCCTGATAATAATGTATTCCAAATTTTTCAGCTTCGACAGCGAAATCGAGTAGGTATTGCCTGTGTATCTTGGCAGTAAAAACTAAACTAATAATTATTGTCCTAACCTTATGGCACGTCACCTGTGTTTGCCTTTGTAGATAGAAAATTATATTACTTCTGTGTTAATTCACCTTGTCTATGCCTGGCTGACCTTCATGTGAAAATGTTTTTCAGTGTTTAAGAAAAATAAAGGTATTATAAAGTTGTGCATGTAGGTAAAAGTAAAAAAAATTATGAATCAGTGCCACAGAACACAGGTTTTCCCATAAGTGCTCAGCTTATCTTACTGACTTGTGTCACCTTCATAACTTGCTCAGTAGAGATGGTGATATTCCTTGACCTTCCCAAAGCATGAGCCCTATCACCTAATGGTACTGGATGAACTACAAGTGTAGTATGTAGTGTAGTTTTTTTTAAACAAACCATGAGTGATGAGTACATTCAACATTCAGGCAACCTGATTGGCAGACAAGTATCTTAGACATTACACTGCAGTAACTACCAAAAAATCAAAAGTAGTATCTGTGCTAGCGACATATTCTTTCCAGAACATCATCTTCTTTATGAATGTTCTGAACTCCTCACAATTATGAGTTAATCTGCCGCAGCCAGGGGTATGTTTCAACAATTTGAGATGTCTCTTATCCACCATCATCGTGAACCGCCTTTACCCATATTACCAGCAACCATACTTTCCATTATTAATTTAGCCATGCTGTTATGTCTCTTTATATGCCCAAAAATCTTAGCTTTCTAGTTATAATAAATAGGAGTCAACTGTTTCTCCAATCTCCAATGTTTAATGTTCTTTTCACTCTTTAATAGCTGTTTTTAGCTGACTATAGTTTTTTCAAAATCCTGTTTTAGCATCTCATTTTGAAGGCAGTAATTCACTTTGCCACTGATTTATTGTTAGTTGAAACATTAAAGTCACTAGTTATTTTGGTACATTGATGTGATCAGAGCAAATGTCTCCAAACCAAATGTCTGTAAATATGATTTAGTGGTTTTCTGGGCCAAAGGCAATAAACATGAATACGTTGGGTAACACCATAGGAGTTATGTCTCAGTCAACAGTTGGTATCCCATAGGAGTTATGTCTCAGTCAACAGATGGTATTGCATAGGAGTTATGTCTCACTCAACAGATGGTATCCCATAGGAGTTATGTCTCACTCAAAAGATTGTAACCCCATTGGAGTTATGTCTCACTCAAAAGATTGTAACCCCATAGGAGTTATGTCTCACTCAAAAGATTGTAACCCCATTGGAGTTATGTCTCACTCAAAAGATTGTAACCCCATTGGAGTTATGTTTCACTCAACAAATGGTCAAGAATATGTATTCTGATAATTTCCATTACCCATTTATTGTATATCTTCCTCATATCCTGCCCCTCAGTTGTCCCTCTCTACACTCCCTGAGTAATTCTAAACTCTTGCATTCTCATAACAGCCTCGTCCAATTGTCTTCGCCCAAAACATAATATTGTCCAAAAGGAATTCAGAATGTCCACTATATCCATTGTCATCTGTCTGGAAACAGGTGCCCTTCAAGCCAGTCTGTGAGCTATCTCATTACCTTGAAATTCACTGTGATCAGGGCAAAATATTGAAAGCTCCTGTAGGTGTGAAACCTCAGAATTCTCAAATTCTGTAATCAATCAACAATTCCAGTCTCCAGTTGTGATACATTGATATGACCAGAGCATGTCTCCAGTTGTGATACATTGATACAATTCAGAGCATGTCTCCAGTTGTGATACATTGATACAATTCAGAGCATGTCTCCAGTTGTGATACATTGATATGATCAGAGCATGTCTATATATTGCTGGGCCTGAATGTGTGAACCAAAGAATAGCAACATTGTGACTTACAATACTTGTCGGAAGAAGCAACTAAGGATGTTTGTGGTGAAGTTGACTCCCATCTCATAGTCCAAAATTATACAAAAGTCATGCTGAAAATAGATGTGTCTTTCTGAAAGGCATATAGATGTGTCTTGTTGAAAGCTAAGCTGTAAGCCATGACAGTGCGTTCTATTCTCCAGACTGCAACCTAATAACCAGAAGAAGTTTAACAACGAATGCAGAAGAAGAATTAGAAGGGCATGGTGTCATAGTAACCATATTTATCTAATGATAATCTGTTTTGTTCTCTCTTTTAAACCTAGAAATGAGATAATTAACTCTTAACATCCATAGAGATAAACCTTGTGTTTACACTCTATTTTATCAGAGACTACTATTCCAAACCGCTTCTTGTGGCATTTATTAACAATGAGGATGACTGAAGACAACTGACACCTCATATTTTAAGAGGTTAAAAAGACATCTTATTACCTGTTTATTTATGTTCTTTCTTGCTGATTAATTCTTCACATCTTGTCTTGGGTATGTCAAGCATTATCTCACAATCCCAGCTCATGGAAACTAGCTCATGGTTTAATGTACAGGAAAATAAATCATTCCACCTATATTGCACTGGCAATTTGATTTAATTGATGTTTGTTTTGATCCTCACGCATTGTGAACAATGAAGCTCTTGTTTCGTATCTGTAATTGGGGTGGGTGGGGGGGGGTCCCCCCCCTCTAGAGATTTCTTTCATTCCCAGACTTCAATTCTTTGTGGAATGCAATGCTTAAAGAAGACACTTCCTACTCAAAGGGATTATATGTGTGTAATTAGAAGGCATGTCTCACAATTTTATATGACACTGAAACACATGACAGCTTGCAAACATTTGGTGGTATCAGTATTGGTCATTTTTTTACCATACAGTCCATATATCTTTATGGCTTCAATATGGTCAAATTGAATTAGGTGCATACACATTCAACAACAGTGGACACGCCATGTTCTGTGCAGGATATGCTTCAATTTTTATTGTTTATTATGTTGTATTACACTAATCTGCATAATCTGAAGAGTTTGACCATGGCAACAAGCTTGGTCGTAATATGAAATTAAGATACCTTAGCATGCGAAATGCCTCAAAGACAAGTATCAAATTTGACTAATAGTATGTTTATTGTTGCTGTTCATCCATTACAGGTAATAATGACCATTTGTTACTAAATTCAGTTAAAATTATATCATTGACTATGAGTTCGTAGATGGCTAATAAGCTCTATTCTGGCCACAAATATCTTTGGGCAGTTTGGTCATGGGAGGACTAATGTAAATGATTTTTTGGGAGTCTAGCTACTCTCTAGCTAGACCCCCGTCACTTTCTAGCTACTCTCCACTGCTAAGCTGCTGCACTTTTCACAAAATGCTGCTTCTCTTTTGACTAGATCGCTATGTAGCACTTATCGCTATTTTGCGCAAGTTCTTCCCATGTATCTTGGTCTATTTCAAAAGCTTTCAGTGAGGTCTTTAATGAGTCCTTGTATAGCTTCTTTTGTCCACATTGAGATCATATGCTCTTCTGCAACTCACCTTAGGCAGTAGATGATCTGGCATACATACCAGATGACATGCCCAATGAATCTGTGTTTGCATCAAAATAATGTCAATGCTAGGGATGCCAGATCTGCCAAAGACATGTTTAATGGCTTAGAGACAAGACAATCTGGTCATAATTTTGGTTATGTACCTATATCATTCCTGATAGTCTAAGGACAGAAGACATTTTGGCAATAATTTTCATTCCAAATATCCTAAATGCAGAAGATTATCTTATCCTGGCAACTAGTTTGGTGATGTAACATGTAAATTTTCAATATCAGAAGGCATTCTTCCTCCCCCAGTCATTTCTTACCATTTTCTAAGCTGTTGAATTTGAAATAATGAAATAACAAAAGCATTGAATAGATAACTTTGGTTACCTTGTAAACAGGGTAATTAGAATAGAATCATATACAACAGGGTAATTGGAATTAAATCATGTACAACAGGGTAATTGGAATTAAATCATGAACAAAAGGTAATTGGAATTAAATCATATACAACAGGGTAATTGGAATGAAATCATATACAACACTAATTGGAATGAAATCATATACAACAGAGTAATTGAAATGGAATCATATACAAATGTTCCAACCAGATTTCTGTAGAAAATGTAGGTCACTCAATCAATGAAATAGTAGAAGGTACTGAACAAATTTTTGCATGGTTTTTTTTTGTGTGGCAAGGAAATGTATTAATTATTTAAATGAATGGCCATTATCACACAATATCTTCGATGATTGTGGTCTTGTTAATTTTTTTGGCACGTGGTGCCGTACAGAAACACACATATATGATTGTAGCATAGGTCAGTGTGTACTATTCTGCTGGTGATTGCTTTACATCCCTCTAAACATATGTCACATTGTTACTACATGGAATCATTGAGTTACATCCCTCTAAACGTATGTCACATTGTTACTACATGGAATCATTGAGTTACATCCCTCTAAACATATGTCACATTGTTACTACATGGAATCATTGAGTTACATCCCTCTAAACTTATGTCACATTGTTACTACATGGAATCATTGAGTTACATCCCTCTAAACATATGTCACATTTTTACTACATGGAATCATTGAGTTACATCCCTCTAAACTTATGTCACATTGTTACTACATGGAATCATTGAGTTACATCCCTCTAAACTTATGTCACATTGTTACTACATGGAATCATTGAGTTACATCCCTCTAAACTTATGTCACATTGTTACTACATGGAATCATTGAGTTACATCCCTCTAAACTTATGTCACATTGTTACTACATGGAATCATTGAGTTACATCCCTCTAAACATATGTCACATTGTTACTACATGGAATCATTGAGTTACATCCCTCTAAACATGTCACATTGTTACTACATGGAATCATTGAGTTACATCCCTCTAAACTTATGTCACATTGTTACTACATGGAATCATTGAGTTACATCCCTCTAAACTTATGTCACATTGTTACTACATGGAATCATTGAGTTACATCCCTCTAAACATATGTCACATTGTTACTACATGGAATCATTGAGTTACATCCCTCTAAACATATGTCACATTGTTACTACATGGAATCATTGAGTTACATCCCTCTAAACATATGTCACATTGTTACTACATGGAATCATTGAGTTACATCCCTCTAAACATATGTCACATTGTTACTACATGGAATCATTGAGTTACATCCCTCTAAACATATGTCACATTGTTACTACATGGAATCATTGAGTTACATCCCTCTAAACATATGTCACATTGTTACTACATGGAATCATTGAGTTACATCCCTCTAAACTTATGTCACATTATTACTACATGGAATCATTGAGTTACATCCCTCTAAACATATGTCACATTGTTACTACATGGAATCATTGAGTTACATCCCTCTAAACATATGTCACATTGTTACTACATGGAATCATTGAGTTACATCCCTCTAAACATATGTCACATTGTTACTACATGGAATCATTGAGTTACATCCCTCTAAACATATGTCACATTATTACTACATGGAATCATTGAGTTACATCCCTCTAAACTTATGTCACATTGTTACTACATGGAATCATTGAGTTACATCCCTCTAAACTTATGTCACATTATTACTACATGGAATCATTGAGTTACATCCCTCTAAACATATGTCACATTGTTACTACATGGAATCATTGAGTTACATCCCTCTAAACTTATGTCACATTGTTACTACATGGAATCATTGAGTTACATCCCTCTAAACTTATGTCACATTGTTACTACATGGAATCATTGAGTTACATCCCTCTAAACTTATGTCACATTGTTACTACATGGAATCATTGAGTTACATCCCTCTAAACTTATGTCACATTGTTACTACATGGAATCATTGAGTTACATCCCTCTAAACTTATGTCACATTGTTACTACATGGAATCATTGAGTTACATCCCTCTAAACTTATGTCACATTGTTACTACATGGAATCATTGAGTTACATCCCTCTAAACTTATGTCACATTGTTACTACATGGAATCATTGAGTTACATCCCTCTAAACTTATGTCACATTGTTACTACATGGAATCATTGAGTTACATCCCTCTAAACTTATGTCACATTGTTACTACATGGAATCATTGAGTTACATCCCTCTAAACTTATGTCACATTGTTACTACATGGAATCATTGAGTTACATCCCTCTAAACTTATGTCACATTGTTACTACATGGAATCATTGAGTTACATCCCTCTAAACATATGTCACATTGTTACTACATGGAATCATTGAGTTACATCCCTCTAAACTTATGTCACATTGTTACTACATGGAATCATTGAGTTACATCCCTCTAAACTTATGTCACATTGTTACTACATGGAATCATTGAGTTACATCCCTCTAAACATATGTCACATTGTTACTACATGGAATCATTGAGTTACATCCCTCTAAACATATGTCACATTGTTACTACATGGAATCATTGAGTTACATCCCTCTAAACTTATGTCACATTGTTACTACATGGAATCATTGAGTTACATCCCTCTAAACTTATGTCACATTGTTACTACATGGAATCATTGAGTTACATCCCTCTAAACTTATGTCACATTGTTACTACATGGAATCATTGAGTTACATCCCTTTAAACTTATGTCACATTGTTACTACATGAAATCATTGAGTTACTTCCATCTAAACTTATGTCACATTGTTACTACATGGAATCATTGAGTTAAGACTTCCTAAACTGGCAAGTTCTTGTTCTGCGGTGGATATCCTTAAAACACCTATTTTAATTCATATTGATACTATCAGCTACAAGTGAGGAAGTAAAATAGTTGTAGAACACATCTGAAATCAATAATTTCAGTGTGTACATGTCATTTACGAAAACCTGGTTGAAACATTTCTACTTGTTATATATGAACCCTTTTCAAATATTAAAATAAATAAAGTAATTGATAGTTTGTACAAACAAGCATGACTATGATCTTGTAATGAATGAATTCACTACCACACCTTTTTTTGTACTGATACTCTAAACATAACTAGTTGCATGAACTCACAAATTTATAACTAACACATGGGTTAATTTGCAATTTGTTTTCATCATAACTCAACATAAATATTACTAGTACATATTCAGCCAAAATGGCACACATCTGCACATTACTGCTATCACTCAGTACAGATTTTTGCCAGATGTTAAGCAAATTTAAATTCATGATCAAATTTCAAGTGTTAGATGTGCTAATGCATGATACTTACAAGTATAGTCATATCTTGGTTAGTGATTTCAAATAATTCCTGACAATGATGGATGGCTGATTGATTGATTGAACAGAGTTTACTACATTTTAGACAGACCTATAGGTGCACAGTTTCTTGCAGCAGATAGCAAATAGCTACTTGTAATGAATTGACATAGCACAAAATGGACTCAGTTCCAACCAATTTTCTGACATTATTATTAGGTAGCCAGGTTTCAGATGAAGGGGCTGATTAGAAATCTTGTTTGCTACCTTCTGATTTAACACATTTCCTATATTTTATTTAAAATGTTGTCTTTAATTCAGGAATACTGAAGGTAATGAGAAAAAAAAAGATTAAATATTACATTTATATTGTATTGGACAATAGGTGCTCTTGTCTTACAGGTAAGAATAGCTAGCTACATAAGCAAGTCTGATATTTCCAGGTGTGACAATATATTGTCTATGTAGTTTCATTTTTTTCTATGACAAGGATCTATTGTTGTATATAATGATGAAAGGTTGGACGACCATTGTTGTTGTCGATATCCAATTGCTACTGTGTAGTTCTACTCTTGGCAGCTCAATGCCATTCTTGAAACAGTGCAAGTCTTCTGAAGTTGACTTAGTAATAAATATAGTGAGTCTGTGAACGTTAACAGTGTCTAAACGTTTTTTCTTGGTAGTTGTGAGGGAAGGGTGGTTAATAAAGGGGTGCTTGACTGTTGCGTTGGGATGAGAGCAGTGTCTCCATGTTGTTATATGCTCTTGGCTAAATAATTTAAAGAGCTATTGACTCTAGCATGTCCTGTTCAAAACAGAAAGATAAGGGATTGTTTGTTTTGCATTCGCTCCATTGTTATCAGCACAGAATTTCGTGTGATTTCCGCTGGGAGTGTAGTTACGTTGTGCCACTTTTGTGCGCCTTGTAGGCCCAGCACAGCCGATTTCGGATAAGGGATTGATTTCTATTATAGAGTCTACTTATGTTGTCATTGTTGTGTAGTGTTTTCACGAAATACATCAGTAATACTGCATATTAAATCGGTGAAACATAAAACATAATATTTGAGGTGATTAATGTAGAATAAAACATGTAACACATAATGTGTAATTGCAATTAGAGCAACGGCACAAAACAATTTAATAAAATTTATGTTTTTGTTTCGATTTTCATGAATTATGTGCGATACTATTCCTGTGTCCTTTTGTTCAAGGTTTGGGATGTTCTCCAGAACTTCATTTTATGCACAGAAGATTGTAACTCTCAGTGGTGTGTACTGCTTTCAGATGAAGTTTTCTACACAGAGGGAGTAACAATTATATAGAAGAAGTTTCTACCACGAGGAAGTAACAATGTAGTTGTATAGAACAAGTTTTCTACTCAGAGGGAGTAACAACGTAGTTGTGTAGAACAAGTTTTCTACTCAGAGGGAGTAACAACGTAGTTGTATAGAAGTTTTCTACTCAGAGGGAGTAACAACGTAGTTGTATAGAAGTTTTCTACTCAGAGGGAGTAACAGATTACAGTACTGTCGTGCACGGGCATAACTTCAGATACATGCAGATAAGGAACATCCATTGCATTCCAAAATACAGAAAGTTAAAGGTAGCAGACTGAAGAGAGGGGAGTCATGGATGGGACATGCTGAGGATGTCATACAAAGCATGTACAACTGCCATAGGACAGTCGAGTAGGGACCACATAGCTCTTGTCGATGTGTCTCTTGTGCATGCAAGAATGATACGCATTGCTGCATTCTGGATTCTATCCAGTATTTTGATCTGAGTTTGGCTAAGAGTCAGAATTACTAGTGCAAAATTCACCACAGCCACGACCAAACACAGGTACAAATGAAATAACAGCCTCTGCTCACACTGCGCAGCAGCCTTAACCTTCATTGCTGCTAAGCCTTTGCCTGCCCTTATGATAACGTGGTCAACATGTTCCCTGAAACTCAGACTTCTGTCAAACAACACACCCAGGTATCTCATTATTCTAGTTCTTTCTAACCTTTTCCCGGCCAATGAATCATGTAGCATGGGTGTCTTTACCATGTGGTTGTTCAAGGTATTAAGTCATAAATGCTGTAGAAGATTTATCAGTGCTCCCGTATCTCTACACCAGTTCCTCAGTATGCCCAGTTCCCCCTGTATTTCCACGATGCACTCTTCTCGATTTCTACCCAACCTATACACCAGGATGTCATCGGTGTATGACATCGTTCTGCCAGCACCTGTAATTTTATTGCTAGTGATGTGTACTGTGTGTACATTGAAAAACACAGGAGATAAAGGCAATCCCTGTGGCAGACCAAGGCTAATAACCATTGGTGTCGATACCCATTTACCACACTTTAGAACTACTATCCTGTGCAGCAGGGTCGCACCAACTCACTGCATGAGAAAAAATTTACAGCAAGATTTAACAGTTGGTCCATCAAGACATCCAATGATACCCTATTGTAAGCATCATCAAGATCTATTGTAAGCATCATCAAGATCTATTGTAAGCATCATCAAGATCTATTGTGACTGCACATGTGCGAATCGAACCGTTCAAAAATATCCTGTGCAAAGATGGCTGCATTCTGACATGTCTTCTTTCCTGGGAAGTACCCACCTAACAACGTTGGTAAACGCTTATTTCTCTCAAGGTGACTTGATACATTCCAGGCCACAATTTTTTCCAAAAGCTTGCCTATCATATTCTGCCTTGTTATTATTCTGTAGCCTTGTATCGTGGTTTGATACTTGTCTTGTTTGGGTAGTGGAACTAAATGGCCATGCAACCAGTCTTCTTTTAATGTACCCTTTAAACTGTTATATTTGAACATGTCTGCCATCTCTCCCAACTCCTCATCCATTCTCAGACTCATATCATCATATCTAATGCCATCTGGTCCAGGTGCTGTGTTTTTGTACTTTTCAGTGTCTTCCTAATTTCTTCAACTGTAATTGATCTGGAAATCGGCAGTAGTCGTGCGTTTTGTCAGACCATTCATGAATTTGTGTAAGCACCAGAACAATTTTAGTGACTTTTCACATGTATTTAAAGATGTTCTAGGGCAGATGTGGGCAACCTTTTTGAGTCGTTGGATCGGATTGAGCATTTTTCTCGTAGTTCTCACTACAAGTTGGAAATTTATCTAGATGATAATACTTACTGAGTTTTAAGTCTCAAGTGTCAAAAATAAAAATTGTTGAAAGGCAATATTTTTCTGTATCCTGTAACAACATCCTGTAACAGAGTTTGACATGTTAATTTTCTCATTACCATTATTTAGCATATTTTACAGCTTGGTTAAGATAGATTGTGATTTGGTATTTTCTGAGCTCAAGGGCCCGTGCACAATAATTTTTAATCAACCTCATAAAGATGGCTTGGTGGGCTAGTTTTGGTAGTAGTAATAATCCTGCCCCTGTTATAGAGGATTGCTTCAGAGTTACTACTGCTCTGGGGGATCCTCTCAGCAGGTGGTATCCCTCTCTATTGAGGATGAAGTATGTATTGGAAAAACTGAGTGCAAAGAAGGTAATTCTCTACATCTTTTGAGTCATGTAAAAGGTTAGAAAAAGATAATATAAGTTATGAACCAGCGTCATAGCCTACGATTTCTCATAAGTATGCAGTTGTCATGTTACTAGTTTTAAAGTCACAAAAGTCAAGAGTAATATTGTTCTGTTTGCCATGACATGTTAACCTCTGTTTTTCTTTTAGTGAATTAAAAGTAATGTTGAAATGAGAAATTTCACAGTTGTTTTTGTTTTGTCTTCAGAGTTTAACACTTGGTCCAGAGGCAAAGATTGAGGCAACAATGCAACATGAGATTACTCGATTGACATCAGAGAATCTGGTACAGTCATAATCATTATCACTAGTACCGTTGTGACTCATTATTAACTGTTACCATCATTATTGCCATTGTGACAGTTATTCAGTTATTACTGTTACTCTTGTCATCACTTGTTACTGAAGTCATCAGTATTACAGTTATGGCTCATTACTGTTACTGATGTTATCACTAATACCAATATGACTCATTACTGCTATCATTATGACTGTCATTACTGTTGTTGCTGTCATCGATATTACTGCTATTGTTGCCTTATGATTACTGCTGTCATTATATTAATATTATAACAGTCATTACTGTTACTTCCGCCATCACTATTATTATCATGACAGTCATTACTGTTGCTGTCATCATCACTATTACTGTTATGACTGTCATTGCTGTTAGTGCTGTCATCACTTGTCATTATGGCTGTCGTTTTTCTACTGCTGTCATCACCATTATCATGAATGTCATTACTGGTACTCCTGTCATTATCATTGCCACTGTCATTACCATAGTAAAAGGAACATCACCAATCTCAGCACACACAATTTACAACAATGAATCTCAACATGGGCTATATGGCCCTTCTAGGGACCAGAGCCATGTAGTGGTCTTGTAGAGTGAGGTGTCAAGGAGAAACATTTTTATTTGGCGGGTCACAGACCAATCTAGGGGGACCACATGAAAGTAGCTATGTGAATGAACAAAAATATTTATATAGATAACCCTTATAATGATTTGGGGACTTCTAAAGAACATTAATGACTTAAAAAAGACAAACTGGGGAATTTCTGGTTACAGAGCAAGAGGAAGACTAAGAGGTAGATGGATTGATAACATCAAAGACATACTACAACAACATTGCATCACAACAACAAATAAAACATAATTGGCTAAGATAGAAGACTTCGGCTCCCCACGACACTTCATGGTTAAGAAAGATAAGACCCCAGGGAAGAAAATTTGACTCAAATGAAGGCTATGTGCCACAAAAAAGGTTGAAGATTGAGAACTACTGGTTTTTATTATAACTTTCAACATGGTAGTCATGCCAGAATCTGATGTGCTGGGCCAAATTAAACAAATAACACAACTCCACTGCAAAACCAGCAGCACAATTTACATAATACTTCCCAGCGAAATCACACAAAATTTTTTGTGTAGCAGCATGGTACAGAGTGCGTTTGATGGCCAAGGTACAGGGTTCATTTCCCGCCACAGTCAATTGTGCATCCGGACCGTTTAGAAAATAATTGCATACCACTGAACATATTTATATTGCCTAGAAAATCAATACAGCCAAAAAATGCTGAGTTGATGGCTACATTCAGAATGAGACACGCTACCAATTTCAATCAGACAGGAAATGCAGAAGAATAGTCAACAGCATGCTTGTTATGTGAGTCTTCATTCTATCAGCTCCATCATCACATTTCATCAATGGCAACTTCACCATCTCTATCTTCTCTTTGATTTTTAGTTCCTCTTCTTCGCTATCTTTCCCATTCCTGACCAATTGGTGATCTTCAAGCTTGCATAGATTATTCTATTGACTTCTTTCCTGCAGGATTTAAGAGAATCCATTGACAAGCAATCGGATCAGATCCGCAAACTCAAAAAGATGTTGAAGGTCTATGCTAAGAAACTGAAGGATGGTGAAGGTGAGTCAGAGGAGTATGAGGATATGGAAGAAATTAAAGAGTGCATTTGAGAAATAACATGTGCTTGGTTATCATTATTTAATCTCTCATTCCAACCTGATACCTATATTTGGTAATCACTCATTCATACCGTATACCTCTATTTGACAATCACTTTCATTCATAACTGATACCTCTATTTGACAATCACTCTCATTTATACCTGATACCTCTATTTGACAATCACACTCATTCATAACTGATACCTCTATTTGACAATCACTCTCATTTATACCTGATACCTCTATTTGACAATCACTCTCATTTATACCTGATACCTCTTATTTGACAATCACTCTCATTAATACTTCATAACTCTCATTCTAGATTTCTCTCAATCATACTTCATTACGGTCGGTCATTCATACTAGATTTATCTCATTCATACTTTATAATTCATTCATACTTCATACCTCTCATTCATACGTATAACTCTCTCATACTTCATACCTCTCTCTCATTCATACTTCATAACTCTCATTCATACTTCATAACTCTCATTCATACTTCATAACTCTCGCATTCATACTTTATAACTCTCTCTCATTTATATCCTATAAATCTCTCTCATTCATACTTACAACTCATTCATACGTCATAACTCTCTCTCATTAGTCCGTGTGCTGCCGAGGCTCAAAGGGGGATCAAAGAATAATAACACTAGTCTACTATGTATGTCATAAGAGACAAAAGCTGCAGCTAGCACATAAAAGCTATAAATCATGACATACTGCATTCTGTTCACCAGACTAGGTCTTACTAGCGAACGAGAGTTTGAGAATGAATGCAGAAGAAGATGACGTATTCATACTTCATACATGTAAAAAGAAATCTAAGTGGTTTGGCTAGATTATCCACTAAGAAATTGTTATACTCTGTTCATTATTTCAAGTTTTTTTCTTTGCCCCTATTTCTAAAACAGGCGCAGAAATTGCAGCTGAGCTAGAGAATGAAGAAAATGCTACTTCAACAGATGCTATTGCTACCCTAATCCACAGGGAGCGAACTTATATGGGAATGTTGGAGTATAAGAAGGAAGATGAGACTGCTCTGATCAAAAATCTAATTCTAGGTAATTTTTTTGTATTGAGAGATGGTGTTATATGGATGAGATGTCAAATGTGTTATATGGATGAGATGACAAATGTGTTATATGGATGAGATGTCAAATGTGTTATATGGATGAGATGTCAAATGTGTTTGTTGTTGAAATATATATATGTGTGAATGAGATGGTAAATGTTCTTGTTGTTAAAATATATATGTGTGTTTATGTGATGGTAAATGTGTCTGTTGTTGAAATATGTATGTGTGTTGATGAGATGGTAAATGTGTTTGTTGTTGAAATATGTATATGTGTGTGAATGTGATGGTAAATGTGTCTGTTGTTGAAATATGTATGTGTGTTGATGAGATGGTAAATGTGTCTGTAGTTGAAATATGTTACCAGTATGTGTGTTGATGAGATGGTAAATGTGTCTGTTGTTGAAATATGTATGTGTGTGAATGAGATGGTAAATGTGTCTGTTGTTGAAATATGTTACCAGTATGTGTGTTGATGAGATGGTAAATGTGTCTGTTGTTGAAATATGTATATGTGTGTGAATGAGATGGTAAATGTGTCTGTTGTTGAAATATGTTACCAGTATGTGTGTTGATGAGATGGTAAATGTGTCTGTTGTTGAAATATGTATATGTGTGTGAATGAGATGGTAAATGTGTCTGTTGTTGAAATATGTATGTGTGTTTATGAGATGGTAAATGTGTCTGTTGTTGAAATATGTATATGTGTGTGAATGTGATAGTAAATGTGTCTGTTGTTGAAATATGTTACCAGTATGTGTTGATGAGATGGTAAATGTGTCTGTTGTTGAAATATGTATATGTGTGTGAATGTGATAGTAAATGTGTCTGTTGTTGAAATATGTTACCAGTATGTGTGTGAATGTGATGGTAAATGTGTCTGTTGTTGAAATATGTTACCAGTATGTGTGTGAATGTGATGGTAAATGTGTCTGTTGTTGAAATATGTTACCAGTATGTGTGTTGATGAGATGACAAATGTGCTTGTTGTTGAAATATGTATGTGTGTTGATGAGATGACAAATGTGCTTGTTGTTGAAATATGTATGTGTGTTGATGAGATGGTAAATGTGTCTGTTGTTGAAATATGTATATGTGTGTGAATGAGATGGTAAATGTGTCTGTTGTTGAAATATGTTACCAGTATGTGTGTTGATGAGATGGTAAATGTGTCTGTTGTTGAAATATGTATATGTGTGTGAATGTGATAGTAAATGTGTCTGTTGTTGAAATATGTTACCAGTATGTGTGTGAATGTGATGGTAAATGTGTCTGTTGTTGAAATATGTTACCAGTATGTGTGTGAATGTGATGGTAAATGTGTCTGTTGTTGAAATATGTATATGTGTGTGAATGTGATGGTAAATGTGTCTGTTGTTGAAATATGTATATGTGTGTGAATGAGATAATAAATGTGTCTGTTGTTGAAATATGTATATGTGTGTGAATGTGATGGTAAATGTGTCTTTTGTTGAAATATGTATATGTTTGTGAATGAGATGGTAAATGTGTCTGTTGTTGAAATATGTATATGTTTGTGAATGAGATGGTAAATGTGTCTGTTGTTGAAATATGTATATGTGTGTGAATGTGATGGTAAATGTGTCTGTTGTTGAAATATGTATATGTTTGTGAATGTGATGGTAAATGTGTCTGTTGTTGAAATATGTTACCAGTATGTGTGTGAATGTGATGGTAAATGTGTCTGTTGTTGAAATATGTATATGTGTGTGAATGTGATAGTAAATGTGTCTGTTGTTGAAATATGTTACCAGTATGTGTTGATGAGATGGTAAATGTGTCTGTTGTTGAAATATGTATATGTGTGTGAATGAGATAATAAATGTGTCTGTTGTTGAAATATGTATATGTGTGTGAATGTGATGGTAAATGTGTCTTTTGTTGAAATATGTATATGTTTGTGAATGAGATGGTAAATGTGTCTGTTGTTGAAATATGTATATGTTTGTGAATGAGATGGTAAATGTGTCTGTTGTTGAAATATGTATATGTGTGTGAATGTGATGGTAAATGTGTCTGTTGTTGAAATATGTATATGTTTGTGAATGTGATGGTAAATGTGTCTGTTGTTGAAATATGTATATGTGTGTGAATGAGATGGTAAATGTGTCTGTTGTTGAAATATGTTACCAGTATGTGTGTTGATGAGATGGTAAATGTGTCTGTTGTTGAAATATGTATATGTGTGAATAAAACTGTTAGCAGAGTGATGTGCCATCAATATCAATGATTTATGACATGGATCATCCTCACAGGCCGTAGATGCGGGATTTAAGGAGTTTAATTTCTCCTCAGCATAGGAAAGCTAAACATGATATTTGTGTGTGGAAAGGGAGTGGGGGCACAATAAACATTTTTTATTGTTTTATTATAAAACCTTCTACTTAAAAGGATTGGACAAACAATGGACTGAGCAAATACAATCAAATAAATTGTTATAAAACCTTCCACTTATAAACAATACCACTTGCTGGAAATATAGTGGTTCTATCTTATTCTTACAACCAACTCCTTTCCCCCCCACTCCCCTCCCTACACACACACATATGCACACACACATATTGCTCAACTGAAATGAAGTGAAAAGCTTTTATTTAGAAGAAAAATACCCCCTTAGTAAAGATATATCTACATATCTGCTTCTTCATTAATGTCCCATGATATAAACCATCCTTATCAATGTTCCATGACACATATCATCCTCGTAAATACCCCACCACTCCTCATAAATGTCTCTATGGCATTTAGTTTCATTAGTGTCCCCATGAGATTTAATTCAGATGGCTATGCCAGAAATCAATCAAAATATCTTCATATTTCAGACCTGAAACCCAAACTAGCGGCAGGTCAGATCCCAGGTCTTCCGGCATTTATCTTGTTTATGTGTGTGCGGCACACTGACTACATTAATGATGATGAGAAAATTAAGTTGTTGCTGACTTCAACCATCAACGGAATTAAAAAAGTTGTCAAGGTATTTATTTGTTTTATTTTCAGCTTGTTTGTATCATTTACTTGCATGTGTCATTTTTGGCATATGTTCTCAAACTGTTCCCGCTGGATCTCTTGTAGCAGGGCAATGATTCTACTAGACTTCCAGTAGGATGTAGTTTAAAGGTTGAAGATATATCATGGTGTCGTTTTATTTGTGCAAATGGTCTGACAAATATGACTGGCAGTAGTAACTTGCTAGTGGTTTTACAAAATTAACTGAAAAATTGACATCTGTAGCCATATTACTAGAAGACTAGCCATACATTACAATCTCTTTATAAAAATTACACATACTGAAAAAGGTTTTCTGGTATGGCGATTATAGGGACTGTATAAACAAGGACTGAGCTGATGTTCTGAATGATCAGAGAGAGATAGTATGAGGTGCAGATGCAACACATGATTATGAATCTACAACCTACATGAATATCATGTCAAGAGGGGTGTAGCTTAACAAGAATGCTATGCAGGTAACCAAAGGAGACTAATAAACCAACACAGAGTGGATGTTGTCAGTAGCTGCAAGCTAAGTGATATCGTGAGGAGATCCAAGTACTTATGGAGTGATGGTTGATGTGCAGTGAGAATTATCTTTTGACTAACTAACGTCATGATTCATGGGGCATGTCATGAGAAAAGTAAAGCTTGCAAATTTGGTGACTTCCTGGAAAAATCAAGGGATGAAACGATTAGAGAGCTGCTGGATGGATTGTCATCATGGCATGGGAGAAAGTCACAAACTAAACTTATTAACAACACAAACGAGAGGGAGTTATGGAGAAGCACAACTGCCAGTGGTATTCAGCCTACCACTTAATATATCACATTTTTATATAATTTCGTTGCTGATTTTCTCAGTTGCTATGGTTACTGAATTCAACATTATCAAGTACTTCTTCATCTGAGGAGCACTATTATACACCCAGTTCAATATTGTATAGAGTGGCTTGTTTCAGGTATTGTGATCTCAACTTGTAGCTTGTGCAGAGTGGAGGGATGCGTAGAGGGATTATTAGAGATACTTCTAGAGTTATTACTAGAGATTGTAAAAATGAGATATATTCTCAGATTCTTATCACTACGCTCCTATCACACTCCGAGCCCAAACGAAAGCTTACATGGTTCTCGTCTCAGACCAATAACACTGTACAATAACATCCAGTGATCAAAAGGGTAAAATAATTAAGAGAGGTATATCATAGATGGCACAAGCTGAAAAGGTAGTAGAAGAGGTAACCACAGTCTCCAGCTTGTTCACAAGAAAAGAATGGCGCCTGATTGATGGTGCCATGATAGGCTTCCACAAGGTTATAATCATCCTTGGCAGTGAATGCAGAGAATGGAAATAGATCAACTGATTGGTAATATTGTTGGAAATAATGATATCGTTGTGTTTACTAATAGATCTGTGTATTGGGTAGGGAGGTATGGCTAGGACTTTAATAGTTAATGATGTTGGTAAAGTCATAGCTGAGCACAGTAGAGCATACGGAACATCTGCATCTAGTATGAAGATGGAGATAAAGGCAGTTACTGCAGCCCTCAGTCAAAGGTAGTCAAATATTTTAATATATTGACATTCTTCAGACTGCTCCCATCTACTCACTTCCGGTCCAAGGTACCCAAATATTTTAATGTGTTGACTTTCTTGAGACTGATTCCAAATGCTTACTTCCAGTGAAAGGTAGTCAAATATTTGAATATGTTAATTTTCTTCATACTGATCCCTACTAACTCCAGGTGAAAGGTAGCCAAATATTTGAATGTGTTGACTTTCTCCAGACTGATCCCATCTACTCTGATGTTGCATCCTGGAGGATATTTATTCTTTGATAGTACTATTATTTCAATTTTTCTGCTGTTGAGACTAAGCCCTTTTGTTTTGACTTTCCCTTGCATTCATCATTTCTTACAACTATGTTTCATTTTTGGCTATCAAAACCATACTATCAGCATATTGTTGATGAAAGGCATTATAGCGGACAAGTTGAAGAGCAAAAGAGGTAGGGGAAAACCAAGAGAGAAGATGCTTGACAACCTGGCATTGTGGCATGAGAGAACATGTTATCAGAAGTGATTGACAGCACAACAATCAGCAGACTGTGCAAAGACATGATATACAATGTCCACACGAAGAAGAAGAAACTGGACATTGAATCTCAGATCACCTGAGAAGCCAGTCATTAACCACTGGGTGCCTCTAGTTGTTGGGATCTGAAAGGGGAGCAAAGAATAGTGACATTGTTATGTGCCATGCACATTGTAAGAGGAGACTGAGATTTTGGGGGTGGAGTTGGCTGTCTCATCTCATAAAAGGTCATCCTAGAAGCCATGCCGGTCAGATGTATCAGGCTGAAAGGCTCAGATATCTTAGCCAAGCTGTGAACCATGATACGAATCATTCCGTTCTCTGGACTATATAAAGCTAATCTGCAGGAGTGTGAGGAAAAAAAAACAGAAGAAGAAGAATAACCGCTGAGGATCTAGAGTTCACATATAAAGAGGAAGTCTTAGAAACACTGGGAGGAAAGAGTTGAAAACATAATAGAGAGATGGGTGAGAAACAAAAACATTGGAAGAAATAGTTGAAGATGAAACATTTTTGCTGAAGGCCTGTGCTCCGGAGGGAGTTGAATGATGAAGCCATATATCGATTTTGTTGACCTCCATCTCTATGAACATAAATCTAGGCTGTTTATGTGTGAGCATGTGTGTGTGCAAATGCATGCGAGCA
The DNA here is from genome assembly GCA_034231615.1 of Meghimatium bilineatum. Classification (NCBI taxonomy): domain Eukaryota; kingdom Metazoa; phylum Mollusca; class Gastropoda; order Stylommatophora; family Philomycidae; genus Meghimatium; species Meghimatium bilineatum. The sequence continues at coordinate 38,533,731 of CM067304.1, forward strand.
TGTGTATGTGTCTGTCATGACTTAATTATTTGGTAACTTTCACAGAGGCACAGCGATGATCTAGAACGCATCGCATTGTGGCTGGCCAACACATGCCGTCTGCTTCACACGCTGAAACAGTACAGTGGAGAAAAGGTAACTTTACATGATATTTTAGATTTACCTTTCTTTATAATGATATTTTGAAATCACTTCATAACTAAACATTTTGTTTACATTTTGCTCTAGTAATCATCACCATAGCCTTTGTCTCTGGAACTCATAACCATGGAGACAATAAAAGAAAACTTACAGAGACATGGCTGGCCATGGCCATTGCAACCCAAATGACCAAAGACAGACATCTCGTTTCATCTCCAATTTCCCACCGATATAAATAACCAAATGGTCAGAGGGTGTCCGACAAAGTGGATGGTGCCGCAGTAACCTAATGAACAAATAGTCAAGCAAAATGAGTTAAACAGGTTACTAAAACACTTACCTTGCCTATTAATAAAAATATATTTAAAAAAAAAAAAAAAATTATATATAAAAAAACATACAATAAAACTAAACAGGACAATTCTCCACGTATCGGCTCAAATTGAACCAAAATGAGAAATGAGACATTTCTCATTTTTCTGCGCTATGGAAACGGGGCTTGATGAAATATAGTCATTTATTTTGTTTTTTATTTTGTCGTTTTCTGTTGTTTGTCTCTTGAAAAAGGTTCAATTTGAGCCGATACGTGGAGAATTGTCCTGTTTAGTTTTATTGTATGTTTTTTTATATATAATTTTTTTTTTTTTAAATATATTTTTATTAATAGGCAAGGTAAGTGTTTTAGTAACCTGTTTAACTCATTTAGCTTTACTATTCCCACCATGACACTTAATGGCACAAGTGGAAAGGACAATAGATATATACATAATATATTTAAAGCTAGTATAAGCACCGGTCCCATGTAGCTCAAAATATACTCTCTGGAAGGACTAAAAAAATAGTGTAGAAAGGTTCTTACTAAACCAAAAATTGCGAATCCTGTCTTCTGACCTATTAAAGATTGCCCATCTCTAGCTAGAGATGACTGTCTCAATGTGGTTGTAAGGTGTAATGTCACAAGCTGGACAATCTTCTACTCAAAAGGGAAATTTGATGTAGCTTTCTTGCAATCTCAATATCCTGCAGATAAACGGGTTAGTCTTCTCCAAGCAATACAGGTATGAGCTTTCAGCAGGCTTCATCACATCAGTTTATGTTAATCTTTGTTTCATTAACCAAACATTTTTCATTGTGTCCTTTGGATAGGACACTCCGCAAAGATGAAACACACAGCCTTGCTCAATGTGAATTCTTCTGAGAGTAAGCTTTGCTAATTTCTGTCTCCTGTCCATCTCCGATAGAATTATTCTCATTACCTGTAAGCTTCTACACACAAGTTTATTCATTCCTTTCTCTTACTGCTAAAGATGAGCTAACACTTTTGTGTGTGTTTTCTATCCTCTCATTGCTAAAAATGATTTCATTGTGAAATTGCCAAGTGCAATTTGCGTCAGATTTCCCATCAATGTTATATATATATATATATATTCATTCTTGTGTCAATAAAAAGCCAGTGCCATGGAAGCTCTTATTTTTGTACAATCAGAAAAAGAATCTGCACAAGTGGAAAGTTTTTAGAAAAAAGAATTTAGCACAGCTGGGATGGCTACTGAGAATTTAGCATTTTAAAATGTTAATTGAATAAATTTGTCCCTTGAACATGTTCTTGAAATGCCTCACTGAGAGTCTTCAAAGAGAGTCACTGTTCTAATTATCTGACTTATATCTTAATTAATAAATTGAGGTTGTCATCATCACGATGGACATGCAATACACACTACTACATAGGAACATCTCAGATCACAAATCTTGTGTGCGTAGTATGGATGTGTAGTAACATGATTGTGTCTTCTTAGTTAAACTTTTCTCATTGTTTTCACATTTCTGCAGCAATTTCAGACAGAAAACACACCCAAACAAAATGAACAGAGTCTAAGAAACTTTGACCTATCTGAGTACAGACAGGTGTTTTCAGATCTAGCAGTCTGGAACTACCAGGCTTTAATCAAGTTGATGGAGGAACTAATTCAGCCAAACATTGGTGAGTATGTTTCCTTTGTGTTGATGATGTGGAGTTGTCAGATCAAGGAGAACGAGGAAGAAGAAGATCAAGTACTTCCTCCTTATCAAGGGTTGTCCATTGTCTGTCATCAAGTGGTCATCACCACATCTAAAGCTGACCTGTACATATTTCATATTTTTTGTTCCCAGATAGAATCATGGAAAGTAAACCAAAAAAATTAATGTAATTTTGAGGCTACTGAGATGTTGTTTTTGAGAAGGATGAAAATAAATCAATGAACAACCAAGAAAACTAATGTAGAAGTCCTCAGAGATGCTGGAGTAAAAAGATAAATAGCAAACATTAGAAGCAGACAGTAAAGATTTTCAGGGCATGGGATGGTAAAAACAAAACTTGAACATTTTACAACCACCAGAAAGATCAAGGGCAGAAGGGACAGTGAAAGACAAGGAGAGAAGTTGCCGCATGAGTTGTCATTGAGAGAATGTCACCAAATGAATTAACAACAGAAGAGACAGAAAGTTGTGGAGAAACATGATCTCCTACGCCACTCAACATAGCACTTGGTTGATTGATTGATGTTGTAATAACATTTTGTAGCTGTCCTTCTTTTGTTGTTTCCCTCTTAGCTCTAGTACTCATCACCATAGCCTTTGTCTCTGGAACTCTTCACCACACAGTCCATATAGTTGTATACTTTTGTCTCTGGAACTTTTCACCACACAGTCCATATAGTTGTATACTTTTGTCTCTGGAACTTTTCACCACACAGTCCATATAGTTGTATACTTTTGCCTCTGGGACTCATCACCATATAGCCCAATCAACATTTAGTCCATATGATTGTATGCCTTTGACTTAAGGAAATCTATAATTGAGTCTTTTGTCCATACATCCAACTCCAGCTATAATAGAGCAAATGTAGAATTCTTGATTAGAAACCAGAATCACAGGACATTCCCAGAAGTGCTCCACTCTCTCTATTCCGGCAGTCTTTCAAGAGTATGCACTCAAAGTCAGAGCCCGATGTTGATTAAATGATCCTTGGATCTTTCCAGAGTACATACACTTTATCCAGCAGCCCCCCCCCCCTCGATCACCTACATTTTCTGTCATTCTTTGTATGTGTACGTTATCATCCCATATTTTCTTCACTATGTAGGAAACCAGCAACTGCCCTTATTAGATCAACCCTGTCTTCTTAGTATTGTGCCATCAACCACAGCATTTCCTACCAATGAGTCTGCTCTTTCATAGCCTTTGACCTCTGCATGACCAGACCACTATATCCATGTAACATTTGCTCTTACTTCCTATGTTCAGTGGAGTGGTTTCTTAGAACTTTCTGTTATACCCTGGAGTCGTTAGCTTTCAGCTTAATGCAATGCCTATGGGAAACGCCTTCTGTGGGCTATGTATGTGTGTATATATATATATATTGTTTATATTGTAAATATATTGTTTACATAATGATTCTGATGCACAACTGCTTGTGTTAAATTTAACCATGTACCTTGGCTGTTCGAGACACACTCTATGTCCCTCCACCACTAAGGATTCAGAAAAAAAACCCCCATATATTTGTTAACACTGGGTGTGACCATATCAATTAAAATAAATGTTGACCAATTTATTATGTTTTAAATTAATTCTAGTACCAGCCATCCTGGAGCATGATGCCATTGCAGGTCTTACAGCCAGTAAACCATCAGGTCTTCGTGGTCGAGCTTCCAGCAATGCTAGAGAAATGGAGGATGGGAAAAACTCACAACACTGTTTAGATGCCCTCATGAGAACGGTATGAATTGCTGTTGCTTCATTGTGGGTATTATGAATTATTGTTGCAGGTTGTCATTAGCACACACTGGAAAAGTTCATAGAAAGTTTATTCTTCTGCGTTCGTTCTCAAACTCCTACATATTAGCAGGATGTAGTCTGGAGAATAGAGTGTGCTGTGCCATAGTTTACAGCTTAGTTGTGATGTCTATTTGCTCCTTTCAGCCTGACACATCCGACGCCAGAATAGCTTCTGGGTCACTCGAACCCTCTGAGATTGGATAGCAAACTCCACTCCAAAACCTCCTTAGTCGTCTCCTACAGCATGTGTGGCAGATAACTGTGTTAATGTTATTTTCTTACTATTTGGCCCCGGCAACATGTGGGTGGAGAGAAAGTTTAATTTTAAGAGGTCGTTGTTTACATTAAATTCACTTTGTGGTACAAAGGTTACAGTCGTCTGGATGCATCAACACACAGAGTGCTCCTTCAATTTCTATCTTAGCAATGCTGATGAGTGAGGAAAAATCCAGACTTGACCAGTCAGTGATGTTGTATATATCTGTTATGATTTTCTTTGTCTTCCTCTGCTAGTAGACAACTCTTCCTCTGGAGAGGAGATGAGCGCCGCCAGTTACTCTCAATGAAATATTCCAATATTGTTACTCCTATAGAAACTCATCAAAATTGGA